>JACEFO010001897.1:1200000-1800000 GCA_015342445.1 Digitaria exilis
GACATAGACACAGCAAGAAAATGGAAATAGTGAGCTTTGTCTGAATTTAATTTTCAATAGATGTTGATTTTTTTTCTGTAAAACTTTACTGAAAAAACTTCTCTTTCGAAGGGTTCATGATGCACTGATTAGACCTTACGCACAAACCCAAATACAGTTGTTTTATATCATAAGTTTTATCCAGTAAAACTTAATAACAATTTCACATAACAATAAATGTACCTTCTGATGCAGCTTGGAGATTATCTGCATTGGAATCTCTGATGTGAAGAAACATCTTTGTTGTATAGTTCCGGTGGGCCACATAGAAATCTTCCATGGCCATTAAAATGCTGGTGTGTGCCATCTTGCCCACCAATGACTGCAAGTCGAGGATCACTCCAACATTGAATGTTACTGCCCCATTCACAGCAGCTCTATGAGCAAGAATGAGGTTAACGAAAAACAAGAAGGTGGTTCTAGCTGCTATCTCCATCCCTTGACCTTTGTGAGTTTTAGAGAATGTGTGCTGCCAACGCGGTATTATATGGAAAGTCGGGTGCATCAGGTTCTTTTGCTTTGACTTAGTCCAGTCACACTTCATTCCTGCAAGCTTTCGATTAAAGTTTTAAACTAACATTATGTATAGTTTTCTTTTTGAAAGCTACCTGCATTCAGAAGTTGATGACTGTGGAAATTCAATGAAATTCCCGGTGACAACACTAAGTCCAAGAATGATCTGGACTGGGAGCTCTGAATTAAAGCTTCAACCTTCCACCATGCCTTATTTTTCCTTGTGAAAGAAGCTAATGTTATAATTATACTATAGAATGTAATATGTCCAAATACCTTCATGTTGAAGATGATAGGTGTGGAAGTTCAAGGAAATTCCTGTGGCAACCAAGAATGATATGGACATATTCCTTGGTCAAGCAAACGTCTGATTGTTACGGAATGGAATCACAAGAAAAAAGTCAAGATGATCTCTCAGTTGACAGTCCTGTGGCTTGAAGCATGAGATCGCCATCCATGCATAAAGCAACGAAGATATTATTGACAATGAGCAGCCAAGTCAATGGGGCTTCATACGGTAAAGTGTGAACTGAGGGAATGTAAGTACCATGCTCTCCATTAGAGAATCTGATCGCTGATTTTTGAAGTTTGAATGTCTTATATTCGTTAATTTATGCATCTGGTAGTGACGGAAAATATGCTTTGATGGAGTGACTTACTCGAATTTTCAGAGAAAAATATTCAGAACACTGTTCGATAGTCGCAACTGGAATGAAGCGAGGAAAACTCGACATTTCACGCGACCGAATAAAAGTTATTATACGATGAGAACCAACTTCATCTCCTTTTCTACTTCCGCGGCCGATAGCCCTTGCGATTAACAGGGAAATGATTTCAGAAGAACAGTTCATGGTCAAGAGGTGCAGGTTTTCGTTTGATTCAAGTTTGTTACTCATCTGATAATATCACCATGCCTTCTTTTAATTTCCCCGTCTTCGCGGTTAGCGCGTTCTGTTTCTCCTCCAACCGATCCGACCGGCAATGCTCTTACTTCCTAGGAAAATCAGTTTTTAACATTTCTCTCTTCAACTTGTGTGGCCCTAGATGAGCCCTTTCACGAGTTCACTGTGATGTTTACCCTTATCTGCCTAGGATTGGCCGTTTTGAGTCAATGAGGGCGACGCCTATAGACTACAGTGCATCTAAGAGCAAGTTTAATCAATGACTGTAAGCGGATAGATGTCTATGTGGAGCTGATAGAAATGAGGAGACTGTAAGCGGATAGATATCTATGTGGAGCCGAGAGAAATGAGGAGAGAGAACGGCACAGGTGTCTCGCAACGCACCCATCTGGAACCGTCTGAAGCCGGTTGAGAAGCGCTACCACTCCCGCTATTGGTTGAACATTGCTATTGTACATTGAATGCTTGTGCGGTCCGCCACACTGCGTGCGATGTCACCCTATCTTCTAGCCGACATCCGACAAATTCATTAAACTTGTTCTAAGGCTACTCCCAATTGGTAGTTGTACTAAACGCCTCTAGGATGTTGTGGCACTTAACCATTGGTAACATCGGTTTGTGCCTAGGAAGAACAAAATAGCATCTGCACCAATTCTGCAGTTCCTATAAGATCTTGTGAATTACACTCATCTAGCAAAAATATTCCACGACGTACTCATCTCGTTGATAGTGACTTGTTATAGGAGCACTCACCTCGTTGGTACGGCAATGGGCTTCCAAACTCAGATCTCGTCGCTCGATGGTGTCCCGCGCTTAACCAACGGCCGAATTTAGGCAGTGTTTGGATGCCGTGAGATTTTAGAATCCGCGGAAGCTTGGTATGTCTAGATTTTAGTATTCTAAAATTTATTGTCCGTAAGAGTGGAAGGTACTACTAAAAGCTGAACGTTTAGATCCAATTCTGAATTCTAAAATCTAGATTCTAGAATTCAATAGGATCCAAAGACGCCCTTAGAGCAGGGTTTATAATTTCACATACAGCCGACGAAATGAAGCCATTAGAGTTGTGGGCAACATTTAATGCGCACAATAGTAGTAGTAGTGTGGTGTCTCTTTTTGGTAGAGAGCTGCATGCAAGCAATAAGTGCAGGGTGCAGTGCTCTTTGCCTGTTTTTACGGGCGCCTGATGAACAGCTCGCTTAGAGCAGGTACAATGGACCGGCAAAAACCAATGGAGAGGAGAGAGAGTGGAGAAAAAAACGAAGTGGGCGCATGTACTGTTAGCATCGTTGCTATGATTCTATTGGTCCTTGTCTTTGCGCAATGTACAACAACGTATTAATGGGACATGGGTCCCTCAACCATCATTCAACGCGAGACGCCGGCAGCCGCGTTGCCCTTAGACTAGCCACATCGCGGGCTTTTTGCCGATGCTTGAAACATGAAAGAGAAAGTTTGAGCATCGGGGGCAACCCGCTGTGGAGACGATGCTGAAAGCAGAAACCAGGCTCTCGAGGCAAGTTGGTTCACCAGTGCTGAGAAGCTAAACAATAATTTCTCACGTCACTCGATTAAGAAATAGAGGAGCGGCAGTTCTGACCTTTGGGAGCCTCAAATAACTCGGCACCGATATAGAAATTATTTTTGCATCGGTATGAGGTGGCAGGACTTTCGTTTTTTCAGCATCGACCCACGCTGTGTTTAGTCTTGCAACCTTACCCCTCTTTCCTGATTTCTCTCCCTGCACGTAAGATATCACCGGCTCTTATCTCATCGGCACACAGCACACTGCCCCCGTCGACAGCTCTGGCAGTGGCACTCCCGGTTCCCCGCCTCAAGGTCCCAAACTCGTCGGAGGCTCGCGTACCAAGCAGTCCTATCTGCGGCATGTTGCATCCACCGGCGCAGCCCACCATCAGCCCCGCCGAGACAATCCCTGCCGCCCTGCCGGTCGCTGGCCATGGTTGGGTATGCTACATGAGGGAAGCCTGAAGATTGCAGACAAGGCGGGTTCTTTTATACGAGTCCGCCAACCCGCACGCAAAGACAATTTGCGATGTTTGCGGGCCGCCGTGAAACTATCGGTGCAGCCCATCCTTCCCGCATCCCCAAACCCACTGGACAAACCAGAATCCCGCAAGAACCCGCAAACTGTCAGCGCCGCCACCAGTCCACCACCGCCGCCGCACTCCTCGCCCTGCCCCGCCCGCGCCGCCCCGCGCCGCCACGTCGTCGTCCTCCTCCTCCTCCTCCTCCTTCTCGCGCCACCCCTCTCCTATTCACGCAGCGGATTGGTGCCGTCTGTCCTGCCGCTCCTCCAAGAACTCGCGGTACGGCAACATCCTCAGATCTCATGTAGCCATTTTCGTACCCTTCTCTTCAGATTTCCAGTTTTTTGAATGTTTCCGTGTGCTGTCTGGTTGCAGGACTGCTTGGTTCTTCCGCCCAAGTTCCTCTCTCAGCTCCCTCGCGGCCTTCGTCTGGACGTAAGCAGCTACTTTGACTCATTATTTAGTTTTAAAATCTGCTAGTTCCTACATAAGCAAGCAGAATGAAAATACCCATTAATGATTTTAATGCTCCACGGGAAATATTACTGTTAGCACAAAAGGAATTTCAGTAGACTGTACCATAGCAATTAGTTAGACTGAAATGCTAATATGTCATAACTATGCCTGATATTTTGTGGAGTTCCTCACACACAAACAACCCTTGCATAAGTGACATTCTGATAGTGATATATTTGAAGGAACACTAATGTTGGTAGGTGAGTTAAGTGCATATGAACATTTGTGAACATCTGTTATATTTGATAATTGCTATCTCATTCAAAACGATGGGCTGTTTTGAATGGAGAGAGCATGCAGCATGCTAGAAGTTGCTTGAATAAGCCACCATTAGCTGAAGGATGGCAAGTAAAGCAACTTGGCTTTTATGGTGATACGTTTTGCTAATTAATCTGAAATAGTATGCTTGTGGGGAGTTTTCTTTGATATATCATTTTCTTGTCCTGCTGCAGCCAACAAGAGTCGAGAAGCGTTTACTGACTTTATGCATGGAGAATTCGCCTTGGTCCGAGGCTGCGCAAGGAGATCGGGTTGCTCAAGGAGGAGGGCAAAGGAGTATGCAAACAGAGCTAGGAGTTCCTACAGCTTCAGTGAGCGTAGCCAAGATGAAGTTGTTGCAAAAACGGAAGTCGTCTAGTGCCAATGCTCCAAAGCCCCCAGCAGGAAAGCGGAGGAAGCCCTCAGGTCTGAATGCGCCAATTTTGATGAGGCTATTATTACCAAGGACCGGACACCCTGGAGCAGTAGGCTTGAGTTCCTTTTCCAATGAGAGGGAATGGATCAAGAATAGTTACTGCTCAGGAGCTTGCCCAAGATTAGATTTAAATTCACCATTTTTCTTTAATGTAGTTCACTGTTTTGTTGAATTAGTGTGCGTTCGCAACGTTCAGTTACTCAAGTCAAACTAAATTACTATGTGTTGAATTTAATTTTTCAATATGTTAGCTTCATGTGTCCTAATTAACCCTTGCATACTTATGGTGTAGATTCATCATGGTCAAGAGCAACTAAAAGACGCAAGCTTAGGTCTGTTGTATGGAAAGATTTTGAGCCAATTTATGAGGGAAGCCTGGTTGTCCAAGCTAAATGCATTCATTGTTTGGATGTATTTGCTGCTAATCGAGAGAATGGTAGAAGTTCTTGTCGCAGGCACCTGGAAGCATGCAAGCAACGGATTAGAATGAATCAAATGGTTGACAATATGAGGTCAGATTCTTTGTCCAATATGTCCCCTGATGCAATGGCTTTGAAAAACCGCAAATTTGACCAGGAAGTCTCGCGTGATGCAATGATTAATTTTGATCAAATGGTTGACAATATGAGGTCAGATTCTTTGTCCAATATGTCCCCTGATGCAATGGCTTTGAAAAACTGGAAATTTGACCAGGAAGTCTCGCATGATGCAATGATTAATTTTATAGTACTGCAAGAGTTACCTTTTAGTCTAGTTGAACATGAACCCTTTCGGAAATTCATCGCTACTTTGAACCCATGGTTTACCATAGGATCTAGAACTACAGTTGCTGAGGATGTTGTAAGCTCATTCGAGAATCGAAAGTTAGCTCTTAGGGAAATTATCAAGGCCTCGGATTCTAGGGTTAGCCTTACAGCTGATTTTTGGACTTCGAAACAGAACCTGGGTTACCTTTGTATCACTTGTCACTTTATTAACAAGGAGTGGAAACTGCAGAAAAGAATAATTAGCTTTAATCTTGTTGCTTCACCCCATGATGGCCTTACAATGTTCAATGCATTATTGGAGAGTTTAAAAGATTGGCATCTGGACAATAAGGTTTTTAGTATCACATTGGACAATGCAAAGAATAATAACAAGATGGTTAGTTATTTGAGTCAAAATCTAAAAGAGAGGCAATTGTTTAAAGGAAACACAGATATGATTCACATGCGCTGTGCAGCCTGTGTTTTGAACCTCATCGTCCAAGATGGATTCAAGATGATTGAGAGTGCTACTACTCATATCAGAGAGAGTGTGAAGTATATTAGAAGTGATCAAGCATGTAAGCAACGATTCGAAGATATCATTGTACAACTAGGCATATCAAGTAAGAAAAGGCCATCTCTTGATGTTCCGACCCGCTGGAACTCAACGTACTTGATGATTTTGTCTGCTGTGGAGTACAAGGTAGCTTTTGAGGCTTTGGACTCACAGGATCACAGCTACATGGACTTACCTTCTCCATATGAATGGAAGATGGCAGATCTTCTGTGTCAAATATTTAAGCCTTTTTATGATGCCATAAATGTGGTTTCAGGTTCACTCTACCCAACCAGCCACCAATGTTTTCATGTTCTTTGGAAGGTAAAGGAAAGGATAGAGAAGGAGGCTTTAAATGAAGATCAATCCATCACAGCAATGGCCGTTAAAATGAAGGAAAAGTTTCAGACATATTGGGACTTATCATATCTGCAAATTTGTGTGCCTGTTGTTCTAGACCCTAGATTTAAGTTCAACTTTGTGGCCTTTCGTTTGGATGCTGGTTTTGGCAACAAAGGTCCCTCATACACTGCAAAAGTGAAGTCAACGGTGAATGATCTATTTTCTGCATATTCATCTCAGACACTTGATTCCAACAGCAACTGTCAGCCACAATCCAACGCCGAGACTGTTGATGAAGATAACCCCTGGGCAGATTGGGAACAACACCTTATGGAACAGAGAAGAAGTGCAGTAAAAAATGAGCTGGAAGTATATTTGCAAGATGGTCTCTTTCCCCGGGAAAAGAAGTTTGATATCCTGCAATGGTGGATGATGCATTCTACTAAATATCCTATACTTTCACTTATGGCAAGGGATGTACTCGCGGCACCTGCAACAACTGTTGCTTCTGAGTCCGCATTCTCTACTGGTGGGAGAAAAATCAGCGAGTATAGAAGTCGGCTGACAAGCAAGAATGCAGAAGCGTTAATATGCTTGCAAGACTGGTTGAGAGCGGAAGGTACACATTTATGTTAATTGTACTTAATGATATGCTTGTTCAAGTAACTGTGTCATGCTAAAAGTTGTTCATCGGTTCTTCTTATTTCAGGCTATACCAACTTCAAGATGGCAGAAGATATCGACGATGACGAGGATCAGTACTATGAAGGCACTGCATGAAGTAAAACTCTTTTCATTGTGAGCTATGACTACTCTTGTGTTGAACGCCTTGCTATATATCTGGATTATTTTCCAGCAGAAACTTGGTGAGAATCAACTCTGAATATCTGGTTATTTAATCAGCTTCTAGAATCACTTCTGAATATCTGGTTTCACAAGAATAACCATATATTGTGAAGCACCTAGGAGAAATAGGATGGCCAGGGCTGCTGGCCGCGCCAACTCCAGTGCCTTGATCTCCTAATGCCTTAACCTCTTGTTCGGCTGTCGTAGTTTATTTTTAAGCAACTCCAATATTTTTCTTGTGAACCACGTGCGAGTGCCTGGTTAATAGGCCCGTGTGTAATCGTAAACTATCTTTTCTTCTTAATACAATGATACACATCTCTCATGCGTATTCTCGAAAAAAATATCTGGTTTCACATATGCATGTTTGCAATCAGAGTTTGCCACTTCATTCATTGATGTTCTGAAACCGAGCTCTCAATTCAGAAAAATAGTTTTTGTCCCTATATGGCATGTTCGGATTAGATTGGTTTGCTTTACTGAACATCTAATCCAGTTCATAATTCAAGTAATTACATTCTTTTGCTATATCAATAATGCAGTTCTGATTTGGTGAATGGTAGTGTGATCTTAGGAATGTATGAATCATTTGGCAACAAAGACAAACCTGCATCACTGCGTAAGATTTGGAATTGTTTTTGCCTTCCTCTGGGCCTTCATACAGGTGGAGAATAAACCTCTTCATTTGTCTACATGAGTACTCTGAGGGTGAGAGGTGAATCTGAGACTGTACTGCTTGGTGGATTTGGTCATTTGGAAGGTTGCATTGAGTTCCCGTTAGGCCTTGTCCAAAGGCATGAGCTAGCTGTTGGCTCTTTCTATGCCACGTCCTCATGTGATTCTCCTTATAAGAACTTAATATTCTACTTTTTTTCTTTTTGTCAGTTGTGCAGTGGAGAGAGAGTGAGAGAGCTGCTGAGAGTTTGCATCGGGAAGTGGTAAGAGGTTAGCTCTCCGGCCCACGCTAGCGCAGAGGTTTTTCCCTTCTCTTTCTTCCATATGGCAAAAAGTGCTATCTCTTAGCCTTCCGTTGGAGGAGGCCTTATATAGCCCATTTCCAGATTTAAGCAGCCGAAATTTCTCATATCCATCTTATCCAACATGTTTTGGTATTCATCCTCTGTGGTACTCTATGTAACTTCTGGTATATTTCCTGGCTTGTAACATCTTTTAGTGATCTTTGTTCAGAGCAGTACTGTCGGCCTAGTACTGAAAAAATTCTAGTTCTGAGTCTTCTTAATTCTATGCTTTCCCATGTCCAAGCAATTCAACGTTCATCTCCTCATCCCTGGGCTAATGTCTATGGGCCCAATGCTGATAGGAGCACAATACAACCCCTCCCGCACGCCGGCCCGCCTTACAACCAATTCAGCTCCGTCCGCGTGTACGAAACCTAACGCGACCGACAACCACAACTGCGTGCTGCGCTGCGCGGTAGTATAATTCTCTTCGCCTCGCCAAGCCAAAACTTGTTGGGTGCTCCTTGTCGCCCCGGCTTCGGGTTGTCCCTTGTCTCCTGCCATGGCCGGCCGCGCCCGGCGCCACCCTCCCTTCCACCTAGTCCTCCTCCTCCTTGCCCTCGCCGAGCTCATCCCGCCCACGCCGCGGGCGCAGCCGCCGCCGGCGGCGAGTGTCACGGTGGGCCTCATCATCGACGCCGACTCCCCCGTCGGAAGGATCGCCAACACCACCATCCCCATGGCCCTCGACGACTTCTACGCCTCCTTCCCCAACGCCTCCCCGCGTGTCCAGCTCGCGCACCACGACTCCGCCGGGGACGTCGTCGCCGCCGCGTCCGCCGGTATGGCCACCACACTCCCTGGCTCGTCGTCGCTGCGCCTCTCACTACTCTACTGTTCCTGACGCCGGCTAGCTCGTGCCCACCGCAGCCCTCCAGCTGATGACGACCCACGGCGCGCGCGCCATCCTGGGCCCGCAGTCCTCCGTGGAGTCGGCGTTCGTCGCGGACCTCGCCACGGTCGCCGAGGTCCCCGTCGTGTCCTTCTCGGCGACGAGCCCCTCGGTGTCCCCCTCCGGCGCTCGCTTCTTCACCCGCGCCGCGCTCAGCGACGCGGCGCAGGCGGGCGCCATAGCCGCGCTCGCGGCCTACTTCGGCTGGCGCCGCGTCGTGCCCGTCTACCAGAACGACGACTACGGCGCCGCCTTCGTCCCGTTCCTCGTCGACGCGCTCACCAACACGTCGGCGTCGGCGCGCGCCGAGGTCCCCTACCGCTGCGCGCTCCCCGGCGACGCGTCCAGGGACGCCGTGGCGGCCGTCATGTACCGCCTCGAGTCCGAGCAGACGCGCGTCTTCGTGGTGCACGCGCGCCCGGCGCTCGCGGAGCTCATCTTCGAATCCGCCGTTGAGGCCGGGATGATGGCGGAGGGGTACGCGTGGGTCGCCACCGACGGGATCACGTGCCTCCTCAGCTCCATCCGCCCGCCGCAGGGGATCATCGGGATCGCGCCGCACGCGCCGGGCACCCCGCGGCTGCGCGACGTCCGGAGGCGGTGGGCCCGCAGGTACATGCGCGACCACCCCGACGCCGAGGCCGCCGAGATGGGATGCCACGCGCTGTGGGCGTACGACGCCGCATGGGCCGTCGCGTCCGCCGCAGAGCGCCTCGGCCCCGGCGACTTTTCATCATCACCGCCGGGACTCGTCGGCGGCGAGAAGAATGGGCCCACCGACTTCGCCGGGCTCGGCAAGTCGATGACCGGCGACAAGCTGCTCGCGGCGATAGCCAACACGACGTTCGACGGGCTCGCCGGAAGGTTCGAGCTCGTCGACGGCGAGCTTGCAGTGCCGGCGTTCCGGATCGTGAACACCATCGACGACGGCAAGGAGCGTGTCCTCGGGTTCTGGACGTCGAAGGACGGGCTGCATCGGAAGCTGGGCGGCGCGCCCAACAACAGCGGGCTCGCGCCGGTGATCTGGCCGGCTGACTCGACCGTCGTGCCGGTCGGGTGGGTCCAGCCGACGAGCGGCCGGAAGCTGAGGGTGGCCGTGCCGGGGGACGTCGACCCTGGCTACCGGCCGATCATGCACCTGGACGTGGACCCGGCGACGAACCGGTCGACGGCCGGAGGGTTCGTGATCGAGGTGTTCGAGGCGGCGGTGCGGCTGCTGCCGTACGCGCTGCCGTTCGAGTACGTGTTGGTGGGCTCGATGCACTACGACAGTCTAGTCGAGAAGGTCGGGAGCGGGGTAAGTAATATTTTCTAGTCTTATCTTATGTCGTTACATACACATTTTGCATGCATTGCTAAGATCTACAATTTTTATGCATGGTTACTTTGTTCGTTCTGCAGCTACATTTTATTATGGTTTCTATAGTTTTAACCACAAATTCGTTGAAATTTACATGAAATGATAAAAGGGGTTCACCACTCACCAGACATATGGTTTTTACTTTTTAGATCTTGGGTTTGGCTTGGCAGGGTCATGTACAACCTATTATAACCGGCAGCAATTGCCCTAACCACTTTTATATATTAACATAAAGGAGGTATAGCTCATGCCACTTGAACCCTTTATTTAGCTTGTGTAGTGTATGTAACTTCTCCATTTTTTGCGGTTAATTAAATAAGTATTCAAATTATTGTCCAAATATGAAATGGGTCAATATGAGAAATAAATAATTCAAAATTTAAGTTGAGATGGTACTTCTTAAACTAAACTTCACCTTTAATATACTAGAGTGGATGAAATAATCATACATGACTAAGTAAATTTTGTTAATTAGGTATTACTTTATTAGTACCTGCAAAATGAGATCAACAACGAAAAAACATATCTGACATTGTACTCTAATCGTGTGTCTTCAATTGGTTGGTCAGATTTAATTCTTTGCGAGTTGACTTCAATATATACATTTCTTCCCGCGCGCGATGTATATGGCTACTCTGGCTATACGCGTCACGCTGTCACGTGTGGGACATATCTGCATATGGTGTGCTACAGATGTGCTCCATACTATTCTTAGCTCTATTCTGATATTCTCCCAATTTCATTCTATGCACATAGCATTTATTTGAAACGAATTAACGTACCTGCAATCTACATCGACAGACTAGTCTTTGTTTGACTTTGAAAGAGCACAAGGGTAACGTACGTTGACTTGAGATTCCCGACCATGGCTTCCAAAGACTGTCGGGCCCATTCGATCTTCCAAAGAGTTATGTCACTTGGCTTTTTTAGCCAAGTTTGTCACATATATGATGCAAGTTGTTGCCTATAGGTTTAACTAAGTTTACCACAAGACTGTTGGAGAGGAATAGGGTGCAAGTCAGTCGCGAGTTTCCATACACTTTCCATGTCGTTTTCAGTAGACAAATAGCCATCATTATTCCCCTCTTGCATACGCGGAAATGACTTGTAAAAAGTCCAGCATAACTTACAAATAAACGCCACCTCTAATAAAGACTCCGTAACAAATTAATTGGACATTAGCTCGCCTATTTTTGAACCATTCTTGACTGACTCTGTGTTCTGAGTTCACGGCCACTCGCGATCTTAAGCATGCTGGCCAAACTTTTACTTTACCTTTCTTTGTTCTCTTGGGACTAGCTAGGATCGGCGGAGTACCGTATGTAATATAAGTACATATATATATGTATGTGCTCTATATTACACTGAGCTTCAGCCTATATGACCCCTAAATAATGTTTTTTTCCTGCTCATCACGGAAGACTCCAATTCTTCAAACCTTTAGCAGAATGCACAGCTCCTCCCGACCATGGAAAAACTTCCGGCAGACCCAAGAAATGCATAGTGCACGGTATAGAGAGGATATATAAAATATGACCCAAGAAATGCTAACTCCCGTTACGTCATAAATGCCCGTGACTTCATTACTGCTTGCTTGTATACTGTCTTCAAAACTATGTCATGATTGGTATAATTTTGAATTTTTTCTTTGAAGTGGTGCACGTAGTAAGAATTTAAACAAGGAGATTTACATGTAATAATTAATGACGCAGCAGCATACGTAGTTTGTGTGACGCCGTTTAACTGCTGAAAGTGTGAACCCACGAGGAGGTGCAACTTGTCGCATCTGTGGTGAAAATACACGTCTGGTCGACCGGAATCAAATCGCTATCGATATCGTTCCTGTCTGACGAGGAGATACGTGCTGTACTGATTGTTTAGTGACACCTAATGGTTCAGTTAGCAACTCCAGTCTCGGACACCTACTTCAGCCTTTTTTTTCAAATTAATCTGACTTCAGCTTAC
Organism: Digitaria exilis; assembly: GCA_015342445.1. Lineage (NCBI taxonomy): Eukaryota > Viridiplantae > Streptophyta > Magnoliopsida > Poales > Poaceae > Digitaria > Digitaria exilis. The sequence goes on from JACEFO010001897.1 coordinate 1,212,442, forward strand.
TACATGTTACATATGTACACTACTCGTAGTTGCATATGTGAGCTTATTGTATTACTACTACTATACCAACACCATACAGGTGTCGTTTATTGTAGGATTATTGCGTACTAAATTATTTTACTGCACTACCAAAACTTTCAAATAGCAATTTGAGAAAAAAAGTCACGTGGACATACTTTGACTCTGGCATAACATACCAAGAATTTTATATTCGAATCTACTATATATGTATACTACTAGTAGTTCTGCATGTGTGAGCTTACCATATAATGCTATCATACAAGTGCTGTTTAATTTAGGATTATTTTATACTAAATTATTTTACTGTATTGGAAAAACTTTTAAACAGAAATTTGAAAAAAAAAAAAGTCACGTGGACATACTGTTAGCCCAAATTTGACTCTGCCATAACAAACCAAACAGTTTAGATTCGAATCTGGTAATGTTAAGAACAGAATAAATTTTCACAAAAAAAGGACAGACTAAATTTTCACCTGGCCAGTTGGAAACTGTCATCACATACCAGTAAACCCAGCTGAGCTGGGCTTGCTTGAGCCTACGAAATAAGGCCCAAAAGATCTGTGCCAATGATCTGAACAATTTCTATTGTCATGTGTAACACTGTCACAGGACTACGACGGGGCGGTGGCGGACATCACCATCACGGCGAACCGGTCGCAGTACGTGGACTTCACGCTGCCGTACATGACGTCGGGGATCGCCATGGTGGTGCCGATGCGCGACCAGCGCAGCAAGCTCGCCTGGGTCTTCCTCAAGCCGCTCCGCTACGACCTCTGGCTCGTCAGCTTCGTCTTCCTCATCTTCACCGGCTTCGTCGTCTGGGCCGTCGAGCACCGCGTAAACAGAGAGTTCCGTGGCCCCCCTTCCAACCAGATCGGCACCCTCCTCTACTTCGGCTTCTCCACTCTCGTCTTCGCACACAGTAATTGACCTCAGCACATACCTTCATTTTAATTATATGCTTGAAGCTTCCCCTGTTCCTTGCATTGGATGGCCATTGGTGATTAACCTGCTTGGATGGATGCAGGGGAGGACCTGAAGAGCAACCTGTCGCGGTTCGTGGTGGTGGTGTGGGTGTTCGTGGTGCTCATCCTGCAGTCGAGCTACACGGCGAGCCTGACGTCCATGCTGACGGTGCCGCAGCTGGAGCCGGCGATCGGGGACTACACCTCGCTGTGGCTGGGCGCTGCCAAGGTCGGCATCATGAACAACTCCTTCATGCGGGCGTCCATGACCAAGTCGGGCTTCCCGCAGTCCAGGCTCATGTCGTACCAAGCCTCGCAGAGCTTCCACGACGCGCTGCTCAACGGCACCATCGGCGCCATCGTCGACGAGACCCCCTACCTCAGGATCTTCCTCAAGGCCTACTGCGACAACTTCACCCAGGCTGCACAGATCAACAAGACCGGCGGCTTCGGCTTCGTAAGCCATCACACCCTGATGCCATGCCACTGCACACATGTTGTCACCTGTGTGTGAGTACCATTTCAGCACAACTGATTCGTTTCGTGCCATCTATGCTGGACGCACGAGCAGGCGTTCCCGAAGGGGTCTCCATACGTGGCGGACCTGTCGCGGGCGATCCTGAACCTGACGGAGAGCGACGAGATGAGCGAGATCGAGCGCAAGTGGTTCGGCGACGACGACGAGGGCTGCGCCGCGCAGGGCAGCCAGTTCACCTCGGACAGCCTCAGCTTCGCCAGCTTCTGGGGCCTGTTCCTCATCACCGGCGCCACCTCGCTCCTCTGCTGCGTCGTCCACCTCGTCACCTTCCTCGTGGCCAACCGGCGATCCATCTGGGTGGTCGTCTCCACAACCCACGAGCCATGGAAGGACAGGATCCGGATGTTCCTGGAGCTCCTCGACAAGAAGGACCTCTCGTCGCACACGTTCAGGACCAAGGACGGCGGCGGCGGAGGCGGCTCGGTGGCTGGCCGGAGCGCTCACGACGCGGGCGCTGCTTCCCCGGCCGTCGAGCACATTGCGGCCAGCAGCCCGTTCAGCGTGTCGAACCACACGTACGACATGAGTGAGTGTTCTTTCGATACGCGGAGCCCAGCGCCTGCATCAGCTACAGGGGAGATGGAGATGGCTGCAGGCGGCCAAGCGGAGGAGGAGGTGGTGGCTGTAGCTCAAGATCCTGATGGCATCAGTGATCAGATCGGCACAGGGCATCAGGCCAGTAACTGATCAAAGGCCATTTCGCGCTCTGAGTCTGTCTGCCTGCCTGGCCGGAAGTGGACGACAACTGATTATTGACTTGAGGAGATCTCAACACAGAATTGGAAGATTAATTGTAAGATATTAAGGATGCTTATGCTTGTAGCTATCTGGGGCATTTAAGTAGCTGTGCATTGTGTAGTCTAAGAAAATTGGACATTGTGAATTGCATAAAGTCCAATAGTGAAATCTGCTAAAGTTTCAGTAGTAAAGTCGGGCCTTTATAAACCAAATAATGTTAAATATATGTTTGGGTTCTCGTTACAGTCGAAAGGGTCAGAAAAAAAACTAATTTAATGGCTGGAAGTGATGCTTGTTGATCTATTTGGTTGAGCAGAAATGAGATTGTTTCTGATAGAGTATACAAACAAATTGGTCTGCAGATTCTTTTCAAGGCCCGTAAATTGGATCGGGTTTTGGCCTCAAATTCAGAAGGAGCAGGACCGGGGCATTATTTTGGGATCGTTATGCTTCAGACCCATGCCATTCATCGCAGGTTCAACCACGTCCGCTTGACCTCGGCTACTTCAGCACTAAGAAGCTCTCGTCCACAAGAGGCACTCATCGGTTTTTACTCCAGTCATAGCATCACACCATAATTTGGCTTTCGAACTATTTTGGGATCTCTCTCTTGTCTTTACTATCGCTACCACTGCTAGAGGATGCTATAATATATGGTAGTACATGATATATTCGACTATCAATGCAATACATCAAAGAAACCCACACAATTTATTATACTTCATCGTCCTACAATGCCATGGGAAGCATAATCTAGCTAGTTGCAGAGAGAGAAAAAAAGGCGATAATACAGTGTTGTGTCCGTCTGATCCTACGACCAATTATTGTAGACTGAATCAGCGCCTGAGATTTATCAGGCAACTGAGCAAACATAATTTTTTTTTAACTGGAAGAGATACTCCTCCGTCTAAAATTGTCATTGCACCCCATTTCTCTAAAACCGTCGTACATGAGATTCAAAATAATCGCATACAATACTGGCAGGACAATGACTATCGTCGTCCACGGCCTACAAGTCAGAATTTCGCTGGCCCCTCCAACTCCAGACGGCCGGTTGGAGAAAGAAAGGAAACCCAACTCAATATCTAATGGAGTCGCGCTCAGGCTGCGCCATCAATGGCGAAGCCCGTCGCCGCACTGCGTACGCCCAGAAATTCCTCATTCTCCCAGATTTTTTTTAATACTGGAAACAGAGTTTCCGGCCTCTGCATAGCACGCAGCCCGGTTTTTTTTTATGATTATTACAAGAGAAGTCAGTTCACATACATAAGGAACACAAATAAAACATAAATTAAGGAGGATCGAGTCTATTATTAAAACGCCATCCATGGGAAGCATAAATTTCTAGTGCAGTCGTCTCAAGAGCTACACTTGTCTCTCGAATGCATCCTCTAGTCTCCTTAGGCTGCAGTAGTGACCAATACCTCAGCCATATGCTCCTCTGAATAAAGCCTGCAAAAACGATGTATACTTAACATTATTAAAACATATATCATTTCTGCAGCGCCAGATCGCCCAACACATGGCAGCCGCACCCACTAGAATAATATCACGCTTTCCACTATCAAAGTAGGAGAGCTAATCGGCCACTATATGGGTTATAGATCTAGGTGGGTTAAGACCTGTGGCCGTATGAACTGTTCTCCAGATGTTTCTAGCATGGTGGCAATTAAAAAGGAGATGTTGAATTGTCTCATTTGAGTTACAGACACAACAATTTTGACTACCAGATCAGTTCCTTTTTTGCTAGATTGTCCTTTGTTAAAATGACACATCTAGCTAGGTACCAAAGGAAAATATTAATCTTTAGAGGCAATTTTAGCTTCCATATCAATTTATGTCGAAAAGAAGTATCATGATTCATAAGTTTAAGGTACATAGAACGAGTGGGAAATTGACCCGTTCTATGTAAATCCTAGGATACAGTATCCCTTTCATCCGATAGACTAAAGCCTCCTATTTTGGCCATGAGGTCATTATACTCAGTAAGTTTCACCCCTACTAACGAACGCATAAAAGAAAGGTTGTAAGGCGTATTTCCCATAACCTGAGCCACTGAATTATGTGGTTCATAACAGACATGGTATAAGTTGGGGTAAATATCACGGAAATGCCTCGGTCCACGCCATGTATCCTCCCAAAATCTTATTTGAGAGCCATCTTTCATATTAAAAGATACATATGAGAAAAATTCATCCTTGATCTTTAACAACCCTCTTAAAAAATGAGAGTCGTTCTGTTTGATCCTAACTTGAGACAATGTTTTTTATCCTCGTTCTCCCAGATAGAATAGAATCGCCAGTAGAATTGTGAGTAATCGTTCACCAGAAAATTCCCATACAGTAATCTCGGGTAAACGATCGGCGTCGCTGTCGACCTGGGTTAGCCATACACTTCACATGTTTCTAGCGATTCACATGGCATCATCAAATGATACAGAGTTCATTATTCTGCCTTGTAACCAATACAGACAGTAACCTATCTCCACCTGTAAGGCTGTTCCTGCTGCCGTTTTAAAATTCGCAGGAGGTGGATCTCGATATGTATCCGCAGCGTAGAAGATTCAATTCCAGCTTGACCGCGTCAGCGCAGAGCCGTGAAAGCAACGACGGTCGTCGCAAGGACCACCCGTGCCGGGTTTTTTTTTTTCTTCAAATAATTCAGCTGCAGAACGGAGCTCGCTCGATCGACGACTTTGACCGCAACCGCAGCGTCTGATTCCTCACGGTCGCCTCCTCTACTCTGCGGCTCTGCCCGCTCACGCTGTCTGCCTGTCGCTCGCGCCACACACGCGGCTCCCCCGGCGCCACAGCCACGCCCCGGTTGAAGTTCTCTCGCCTGGCCGGCCGGACGGTCACGCCCGTGCGCGCCGACACGAAATTACCCGGGGCTTGCATTGCGTTCCGTCGTCGCAGAGCTAGGCACTGTAGTGTGTGTAACACCATGAGTGAACGATGGAGTGGGTATCCTCCCACGGCAAGGCCGGGCAGCGCTGTGTATCAGTGTATGGCTGTAGAATTTCGTGGCAATGGGCCACGGCGCCCCGGTTCAGCGACAGCGACCTCGGTATGGCGCGCGGGGTGTGCGTGGGCAGTGGGCACCGCAAAGTCATCGGGCTGATAGCGCGTGTACTCGCCAGAAAACGGGATGCCATCGTGCTGCTGCTGCCCGTAGAAAGGCGGGCACCATGCCATAGAGGGCAAGTCGGGCAACTGTTAATCGTCTAGTACTACTCTACTGGTACGACGGCGCTTTCTCCTTTAGACATCGTCACTCGATCCAGCAAGGGACTAATCGCGCGCGGCGCTGTCTCTCCTCTAGGCATCATCCATGAACGCTGGAGGAGCGGCTCAGGCTCATCAGGTAGCACTGGCAGTGGGTGCCCACTCGCCCGGTTCCTCGTCGTCGCTGCTTCGCCTCCGCCTCCGCCTCGCCTTATTCCTCGTCCTCTGTCTCGCCGCCGGCGCCGAGCGAGGGGAGGGGCAAGCGGCGGCGGCGGCGCCGCCGGGAGAGAGGCGGTGGACGTCGGGGTGATCCTGGACCGGACGACATGGGTGGGGAACGTCAGCTGGGCGTGCATGGAGCTGGCCCTCGAGGACTTCTACGCCGACGCGAGGTACCGGACCAGGGTCACGCTGCACCTCAGGGACACCGGCCCCAGCGCCGTCGACGCCGCGTCGGCAGGTAATAGTAACGTAATTAAACAAGCCCCGGCCGGCGAGCTCGCTAGCTCTCTCGCATCGCAGCTCGCTTCCGCGATCACAAATCACATCTCGCCCGTTGCTACTCGATCGTTTCATCCGCTCATCTTCTTGGCAAAATTTAAGCGCGTGCGTGCCGAATTGCGCGCGCGCGAGCGTGTGTGTTTGAAATCTGCCGAATTGCATGTGTTTGTTGGCAATGGGAGCGGTTTCCGGAGTTTTGTTTTTGCCTTTTTATTAAATCCAATCCTCTGAAGTCACTGAATCTCTATTTTGTCAGAGTGCTACGATCCTAGTAGAGCTCAAGTTCCTGTTCTGCTTATCAAAGAAGCTCAAATGCCCCGCTCCGAGCACGTTCGGGTAGTACTAAAGCGAGCTGATCAAGCTTGTGATTGTCCGACCTTCACGAATCGAGCTTGAGCTTGCGCCGGAGATTGTCGGGCTCCATGAATGGAGCTCACAATACCAAGCAACGCCTTCTTGGGTTTTTGTAAGCATCCGTGGCAGTAGCAGTGTCAGGGAGACATACATGCTGAAACATTTTTTTTTTTTTGAGAAAAGGACAGACAGACACATGCTGCTGCAGCGGCAAATCGTGTGGCGGACAATTTGGGCCCAAATTGACAGCCCAGAAAGTTTGAGCCCACATTGATGCAACATCCCACCCAAACCCAACTACTTCTCCATTCTCCTGCTCTCCTGTAAAAAACACTTCTCCATTCTCCTCCCTGCTCCCTGCCGGATTCCTGCGGTGCGGCGTGCGTTGCCGGCTTGCCGCGGACGGCGTCCTCCGGTGTCTGCTCCTTTCCCCGCTCCCCCTGGTTTCCGCGTCACCGAGCCCTGCTCCGCGGCATAAGGAGAAGGTAACCCCGTGCCCCCGTTGGGTTTGTAGAGAGAAATGAATCCTTGAAGCCTCGCAAGTCGAAATGCAATATCCCATCGATGTCTCCAAGATGCCGCGACTGTAGTAACCAAGTTGGGGCTTTCCCTTGGTTCCGTGGACGGTTGAAACTTGCAATGGCCAATACATAGATTCTGGCGCTGTTCGTCCCTGCTTTCAGTCACTTACTGAAGTAGTGTGCTTTTAAATTGATCCTTGTTTTTCTACTCCAAAACAAGAATCACGTAATATTCTGTTTTATCTGAATTTCACTTTTGCTACTTAGTCTCGGAACCCATGGACCTGCTGCAGGTCCATGTTAAGGTGGAACGAATGGAAGTCACTGAACTTTTCAGGGCCATTTTAGGGCGTACCCAGTGCCGTAGGCTCCCGCACTGCACGGGGTCTGGGGAAGGGATGTATGCGCACAGCCTTACCTGCACAAAGTGCAGAGGCTGGGGCTCGAACCCTGGACCTTCCGGTTACAGACGGTAAGGCACTACCGCTGCACCAGGGCCGCCCTTCTTTTCAGGGCCATTTTACTTACAATTATTTGGGAAACACTGCAGGTGTTGATCTGCTGAAAAATGTTCGTGTGCAAGCAATCGTGGGGCCACAGACCTCGACTCAGGCCAAATTTCTTGCAGAGCTTGGGAACAAAGCATCGGTTCCAATCATTTCGTTTTCTGCAGATAGCCCATGCCGGTCGGCCAGTCAGACCCCATACTTCATCCGGACGGCATGGAATGATTCTTCACAAGTGGAAGCTATCGCCTCGCTTGTTCAGGAATTCAATTGGAGGGAAGTTGTTCCAGTCATTGAGGATGGCGATTCCAACACTAGATTCATCCCTGATCTCGTTGATGCCCTGGGACATGTTGGTACTCGTGTTTCATACAGGTGCAAGATCCATTCTTCAGCTGGAGATGATGAGATAAAGGGAGCTATCTCAAGTTTAAAAGGCAATTGGACCAGTGTATTTGTTGTTCGCATGTCATACTCATTAGCCCTTAAGTTTTTCCGGCTTGCCAACGAGGAGGGGATGATGGGCCAGGGCTTTGTTTGGATTACAGCATATGGTTTGACAGATATTCTTGAAGTAGTTGGTTCTCCTGCACTTGATGTGATGAATGGTGTTGTTGGGGTTGAACCTTATGTTGAAGACACTGCGAGACTTCAAGATTTTAAACGGAGATGGCATGAGAAATACAAAAGAGAAAATCAAGGTACAAAACTGAATGGGCCTATATTGCCCGGTCTCTATGCATATGATACTGTATGGGCATTAGCATCAGCTGCAGGGAAGGCCAGATATGTGAATTCAGACTTTCTGCCATCTGAAACAAACAATGGATCTACTGACTTTGACAGAATTAGGACTTCCAAGGCTGGCGAGAAACTGCACGATGCATTTTTGAAGACTAGCTTCATTGGCATGACTGGGACATTCCGCATTCAGGACTGGAAATTGGTATCCACATCATACAAGATAATAAATGTAGTTGATCGGGACAGAAAAGTAGTTGGTTTTTGGACTCCAGGATTTAAGATATCCAGCAATCTAAATAAGAAGGCTGATCTTTACACCATTATATGGCCAGGTGGCAGTGACAAGGTACCTAGAGGATGGCTATTGCCGGCAAATAAAACACTCAGAATAGGAGTACCTTATAAACCTGGTTTTCGTGAATTTATTCAATTTGCAAAGGGTAAAGCCACAGGGTTCTGTGCCCGTGTATTTGAGGAAGTTATTCATGCATTACCTTATGAAGTACCCATTCACTATGAGGAGTTTGGAGATGGGAAAGGAGAAAGCAATGGAACCTACGATTCACTTGTCTACAAAGTTTATCTTAATGTATGTTTGGACTTTTCTTGTTTCACTGCTCTTTGACATGATCAATCCACAAGAGTTAAACTTTGTTCAAACTTGCCAATGATACAAATTTATTAGTCGATTAGAAAACCAAGAGTTGTCTGCAAAATGCTTGCCGTAATGCTCGAGTACATAGGATAGTACTGGTAGCATGTGATTGTTCTATATTGATCACCAGTCATGCAAATATGTAGTACACTTTTTATTAATATTTCTATAATTTCGTGCCACTATCTGATTGGGAAATTTTGGACAAGTGTATCTATCTTTTATGATTGTTTATTGCTAGCTAACTGCAACATTCTAAGTGATGATTTATCTGAATGCTCAAAATAGAAGGCAGTATCCCTATTATTAGTCACATCAATTTTATCAACTTGGTTACAGATTCTTGTCATCAAAATGATAGAATTCCTCCTTTATTCATTTCCAAAGAAGAATTGTTACCCCCTCTTAAGTTATAATAAAATGCTTTTGTGTAAATACTATTCCTAGTTGTTTCTTTTTCTAGAAATACGTGCAAAGTGGTAAACATTCATATACATATACTCTACCCTAATATGTGAATTTCTGACAGGAATTTGATGCGGTAGTAGGTGATATAACAATTTTGGCCAACCGTTCTTTATATGTGGACTTCACTCTTCCTTATACCGAGTCAGGGGTACGCATGCTGGTTCCAGTTAGGGACCGGAGGCAGAAGACAGCATGGACATTCCTAAAGCCTTTGTCAGCTGATCTATGGTTAGGAACTGGAGCCTTCTTTGTCTTCACAGGTTTTATAGTTTGGTTTATTGAGCACAGAACAAATCCTGAATTCAGAGGACCACCAGCCAGTCAAATTGGATCTATCTTCTACTTCTCCTTCTCAACACTAGTATTTGCTCACAGGGAGAGGATTGTGAACAACTTATCAAGAATTGCAGTAGTATTTTGGCTTTTTGTGGTGTTAATATTGCAACAGAGTTATACCGCAAGCTTAAGCTCAATTTTCACAGTAGAACAGCTTCAGCCAACAGTCACAAATTTAGATGAAGTTATCAGGCGAGGGGATAATGTTGGCTACCTCAACGATTCTTTCTTGCCTGGGCTTTTGAAACGGTTGAAAATTAATGAATCAAAACTGATCCCATTCAACTCCCCTGAGGAGTACAATGATGCCTTGTCAACAGGAAGAGTTGCTGTCATTGTTGATGAAATACCATACCTCAAATTGTTTCTCTCCAAGTACTGCCACAACTACACCATGGTTGGGCCAACTTACAAATTCGATGGATTTGGTTATGTAAGTGACTTTTCGTAGTTTTTTTAAATATAGCTAATCAACTTCGTTGCAGAACTCTGCTAGATTTTAATTTGGTACCATGAGATCAATTATTGTGGTCTTTAGATTCCTGGACCCTCTTAGATGTAAAAATGCCCAGGTACATGATCAGATTTGTCTTCTAGTGGGATTGAAAAACTCCAGATCATGTTATTATGCAAATGTGGTTCCTTATTATTGGTTCACAGTTTGGGCATAAAAGGATCACATGCTTCTAGAGACTAGAGGTATTAAATAACATTTAAATTTTACTTTGCCAAATTAAATAACTCCACCTATGTTGTTTCACCATGGTCTGTCTGTCCCAAGCCCAGGTAAATTCAGTTATTTCAGTCACTTATGTGTGGATTTTCATGCAGTTTTATCGTAATTTTCGCAACAATCATTCAGTATCTTTGTAGTTGTATTGTAAGCTCTGTAGCAATGTTATACAGTCGTCTAATCGAACCTAATCACCATGGCACCAATAAGGTGATTAGTCGTTAGTGAAGCTTAGTCGGTCCTAGTCGTCTGTATAGTTGTCCCGTACCTCCAGGACTGATATGATATGTGTACTCACTACTCAGTACATGATAGAGTACCATCTGGAGCGGCTGATGAAGCAGTGTCAGCAACTGATGAACCTGTGGCACCTGCTTCATTGTTGTGCATTAGCAGTTAGCACTTCCACCATTCTATACCGCTAAGCCGCTAACCCATATCCACATCTGCACGTGCACATCACAAATATATGTAAGCAACAATAAGCAGCAGCAGAGAAGCCAAGAACAAAGCAGAGCAAAGCTAGAAAAAGAGAGAACAGAGCAGAACAAACTTCACCAACAAGAGGAAGATAGTAGGAGGAGGAGGAGCTCATCTTCAGGAATCAAGCGCCGGACAAAAAAATCTGATCTTTTCTTTTACGTAGTCGGATGGCTAATCTCGATAAATCGTTGCCTAATGGGACTGTTAGGTTTCTAGTCACTCAAACCTACTTGGTAACCCTGATAAGGCTGACTATACGTGATTAGTCGGACAACTGTATAGCATTGCACTGTAGTGTTAAATTTGTGATCAATATAATTATTCCCCATCATCATCCAGGATCTGTGCAAATTTTGAATATAACTGGATCACTGTCACATGCAGACATGCTTTTGGTAGTGATTAATAAATTACCCTGGCATTTTGTAGCTCTGTGATATAATTACTGAAATGTTTTACGTTTCTACTCTATTTCTGCAGGCATTCCCTAGAGGTTCTCCACTCACACCTGAAATATCGAGGGGAATATTGGAATTGGCATCAAATGGCACAATGGCCGAACTGGAGAAAGAACTATATGGTGATACAGTGTGCCCAGACAAGAATGACTCCCAAACTTCAAGCAGCCTTACACTACACAGTTTCCTTGGTCTGTTCATAATCACTGGGGCATCTTCATTGCTGGCTCTAGTTCTGCATGTTGGCATAACCCTTTACAGTAATCGCAGCCATTTGATTGATGCCCACAGGCAGGGTTCATGGCGTGGATCATTTGCCATTCTCTCCAAGATCTTTCATGAGCATGATAATAGCTCCAATACTCAAGATAAAGATGAGACAGGAATGGCTAATCCCGATCCTATAGTTGAGATCCCATGGAGCATGTCTAGTCACACCATCGAGAACTTTGATATGGACACTGATATGGGAAGCCCACTGGAAGGAGAAGGAACCCCAGGTAGGGAAGTGTCGAATCAGGATCCTGGCCCACCATCATTTGCATACATGCATTCTGATGGTTGAAGGAGTAGCGTTCTTTTTATCTCGTGCCACTGTAAAGTACCTTTGGTTGTTGCATACTGTTCAGTGTAATTGATTCATTTGATACTTACATAGATGTATAGTCTTCTTTTTGTTTCATCATTATTACAAGTGTGTTAACGGCTGACTGTTTTCATTACTATTTAACTAACTAGAAATCTCAACATAGTAAAATCTTTGTTGAAAGAGGAGCCTGTGCATGAGAGGAATCTACTTGAAGAGTGATTTTGGAAATAAACAGTAAATTTTACCTAATCTATTTCTTATATATACATATCAAAATGCTTACAATGGTAAAGCACCACTTACTGTTGCTAGCTATTTCCATATGATACTACAAATCGCATCAATCGTGAAAATTACCTGAACATTAAGCTCAGTACCCATAAGATTTCCAGTGTAGCCCATCGTTGGCTCTTGAACAAGCCAAATATCGTATCTGAATTAAAGCCTGTTGGTGAGTCCTAAGATGCATCTGATAAACGTGTAACCAAAGGTACCTTATTCCATAATCCATATACAAGTAGATAACCAGGTATCATTCACTACAATCTACAGAAGTGCATACTAAGTTGAAGTTCCGATCCTATATTTCTGGATGAATTCAGTGTAGAGCATCAGCATTGACAACATACATGTATCAATGTTGAACTCTTCAGAAAAAAGAAAACTACCGAACACTATGATACATATGTAACATATTCACATACTGAACAATTCACAAGATATATATTCAGACTGAAACCTACTCTCAATATCATCATATCACACGTTCACAACTATTGGCGCATGTTTGCGAAGCTTCTGGCTACTGGTTGTACCCTTGCACGTAGTCATGGAACACTGAATCCACTCCAGGAGTCGAGCAGGAGCTCCAAGAACCAACGCTGCCGTCCACCGCCTCATGATCGCCCATTGATCTGAAGCAGTACTGGTCCATGCCGCCGTACACAGCCGCCTCGTCACCGATGTGGCCATTCTCCCCGAAGCACGGAATCTGCCTGAGCAGCATGTCGATCTTATCGTCCATGCTACTACCAAACGTCGCCGAGGCGGAGCTTGCCGTCGGCGTCGAGCTCGAGCTCTCGACCCCCACCGCCGCCGCCATTACTGTCTCTCCTCCAGTGCTCGAGGACAGCGGCGGAGTGCAGGTGCCGTCCATGTTCTCTGGCATTCCAGCGCATGCATAACTGAAACTGCTTGGCATGTGGGCCCAGAGGCCGGAGTAACCAGTGGAAGCTGCTGCACCGGGAAGATGCCGAGGCCGCATAATCTCTGAGCTCTCGCTCGCCGTCGGTGAAGGAGAAGGCGACGGTGACGAGGACGAATGGCTCGGCTGCCACAGCGGCGCAGCAGCACCGAGGCTGTTGCTGTAGTTGTACAAGGTGAAGGCCGCTGGGGTGTCGAGTTGAGCTTGAATCTGCTGGCGGTGGCGCCGGTGCAGCAGGCGCATGCTCATCACCTGCAACCTCTCGGTCGCCGACGAAGAGGCGAAGGAGCTCTGCTGCCAGGTGGTTGTTGCCGTTGGACTCGTGAGGAGTTGGAGACGCGTCTCTGCCCTCGGGCGACGGCCGCCGCCGAGCAGGCGCCGCTTGAGCTTGGTGTTCCAGTGGTTCTTGACGTCGTTGTCCGTCCTCCCCGGCAGCTGTGCAGCGATGGTTGCCCACCTGAAAATTAAGGGTCGGCCAAGACATGAACAATTGGAAGAATAATCCATCGATTAGCTGGGGCGGCTAGCTAGGCAGCAGCTGATTATTGACCATCGATCTACTAACTCTTGAGTTGCAGTGGTTGGAAAGGTGTTTGAAATGTCTGAATTGTACGCGCATATGCTCACCTGCTTCCGATGCTGATGTAGAGGCTGCAGATCAGCCTGTCCTCTTGCTCCGTGAAGCCGCCGTGCCGGATGTTTGGACGGAGGTAGTTGAGCCATCGGAGCCGGCAGCTCTTGCCGCACCTGTTCAACCCTATAAATTAACGAGAGCAAAAGGTTAAAGATCGATTGAGTTGAGTCTTCTGCATCTATGGTTAGGCAGGCGATCGATCGATACAGGTGTGTGGGTGCACGGTGCACCTACCGATCTTGTGGGGGAGCTGTATCCAGTTGCCTCCGGCGCCGTGCTCGTCAATGTAGGCCTTGAGCACGGCGTCCTCCTCCGGCGCCCATGGCCCCTTCTTCACCGTCGCCTTGTCGCAGCACGGCGCTCTGCCCATTCTCTCCTCCTCGATCTCTCCTCGATCTTGTGCCTCGCGGCGCAGTCAATTCTGCTGAGCTCTCTGGAGTAGTGGCTCGGCGACGGCGAGTGCGGCGGCGCAGCACTGCAGATGGCTTGCTCTAGGCGGCGTGGCTGGCCTTGAGGTTGAGGGTGAGGCCAGCGCTGGCTGGATGTTTATTTATAGGAAGGGACCTTGGTGCATAACATTATTAGTTTTTTTCTCTCACACATACAACAGCCAGTCGACACGACATATATTTCTACTATTTTTAGTTGTCTTAATTGGGAAAAAAATTCTATCCTATCGAGAGATAGATGTAGCAGTATAATTTAATGCCACAGGCATATACTTAATATTGTACTAGTTGCATAAGTATCTGGCTGGTTATACGTCGATAGGATATTTTAATTTTAAAAAATAATTGCTGCTAGCTTATAACTAGAAGTCTGACATCACGAAGTATCACATGCTGTCTCGGTTCAATTCACAGTTTCTTTCTAAAATACCATAGATGTTCTTATATAATTATCCACACTCACCTCGAGAAAACACGCACACCTCACCTCTATGAGATCTTTTCAGCTACCCGACTTGGCACATCTTAAGGTAAACACGGGCACCATGACACCTTACTGTCGACATGCATGCCATCTACTATAATAAAAATATAGTAATATTTAAATCCATTTTGCTCTAAGTTACTATTTGTATGCATTAGCACAGTTTGGGATTTCTATGCACATATTCTCAGTTGTATAATCATGTCACCTTATAACTGTTCTTTTAAAGAATAACCTATAGCCACTTATTAGACATGTCTTGTATATGACTGGTCCTTGCAACTTGCAAGTGGTGCCTCTCTCGAAGTAATCTCAAGTTGCACTCAGAGACATCTCTAAGAAAACATATAATAAAGAATATGAAGATGTTGGCGGTCTAGGAGGTCATGGCGCGCCTAGATTTTTAGTTCCCGAAACTTGTATTCGAATACAAGAAGGACTTTCCCCCCTTCAATGACAGACTTAACTAAAGCAACTATTCACTAGTCAACTACTGGCGGTATCTACACGAATCAAAAATTGCAGGACTTTTTGAAAGAGCATCTAGGCCTCCCAATTGGTTCTGGTGATTAATGACCATATGATCATTGCGACTAACGTGTGTTTTGCAGCGGTAATTCTTACGTTAGTGCAATAATGAGCTTTCATGGTATTCTTGGGCCCCATCATGGAGATATGATTGTATTGGCGCAAAAGATATGCTCGAAGATTAAGGATAAGGTAGTTCTAAATACCGTTTGGATGATGAGATACACTTAGAGTAATTTAGGTTTTTGTTTTCCTTTGGCCGTACTATAAAGGGGGCTAAGAGTTTGTAGCTTGATCTAAGCAAGACTAGTGGTAGGTGTGGTGCACACTTGTGAAATTTTACTATGTAGCTCAGATGAAGCCTTGGAGAAGTTAGAAAACTCAAAGAATTCGAATTGGACGAGTTTCAACTTCAAAAGTGTGAATTGAAAAAGATTCGCAGAGGCATCGACTATTTTGATGGTGCCTGGAGCAAGACACCGAAATAATCGGTGGCTGCTAACTCAGAGGAGAGACAACAGCACCGACTATTTGATGGGTGCTCCCAGGTACCATCGAATTAATCGGTGACCACAAACTCACTGTTGTGATAGTGCGCACCGACTATTTCGACGGGTGCATACGTGAACAATCGAATTAGTCAGTAACCCTTGGGGTGAGCCAGGTCAGTGACATGCTCTCTGTGCAAAATGCATCGATGATTTCAATGGGTCATCGAATTAGTGGATGGTCACTTTTTGGGCTCGGTCACTTGACATGCTCTCTGTGTAAAACGCGTCGACTATTTTGACGGTGAGCAAAAGTGGCCACCGAAATAGTCGATGGTTGTCAGTAGTCGTTGGATTTCAAAGGTAAATATGCCACTGACTATTTCGGCGGTGACCTAAAGAGGTCACTAAAATAGTCGATGCTCTTGCAAAAAGTACAACGGCTAGTGGTTGTTGGGGGGCTATTTATACCCCTTCTTCTCCCACTTGGAAGCTCTCTCGCCACTCGAAATTACCGTGCTCATACTGAGATTTGAGAGGCAAGGGAAGCACTCTAGATTGATTGGAAGTCTTTGGTGAAGAAGGTTAAGGACATCTTTAGTGCTTACAGAGTAGCAAGTGTGCATCTATCTTTCTCTTGGTCTAGGCTAGGTGAAGTGAAAATCTTCAGCTTGTTACTCTCGGTGTTTGGCATCAAACAAAATTATAAAATTATAGAAAGTTATCAAACAAACATTGGAAGGTAATAGAGGATAAAATAGAAAAGAGAGTAAGGGGATGGAGAGGAAAACTTCTCTCTGTAGGGGGCAGTTAGTTCTGATAAATTCAGTTCTCTCTAGCCTACCTATGTTCATGCTCTCTTTTTTGAAGTACCAAGGGAAGTAAAAAAGATTGAGTACTATAGATCAAGGTTCTTTTGGCAAAATGATGAACATAAAAAGAAATATAGACTTGTCAAACGGAATATTCTATGCCAACCAAAAGAACAAGGGGGATTAGGGATACAAGACTTAGACATACAAAACAAATGCCTCCTAAGTAAGTGGCTTGTCTGTGGCAAGAATTGCTTAGAAACAAATATCTAAAAAATAAGACCTTAAGCCAAGTAAAAAATAAACAAGGCAGGGGATTTACATTTCTGGTTGAGTTTGATGGGTGTAAAAGATCAATTCCTAAATTTGGGAAGGTTCAAGCTAGTTAGCGGTAACCAAATTAGATTTTGAGAAGACAAATGGCTAGGTAACCAAAAGCTGAAAGATCATTTCCCTAATTTGTTTAATATAGTAAATAGAAAACATGCAACTACGACAATTTTTCTCAGTTCAAGTCCACTTAATCTCACCTTCAGAAGCTCCTTAGTTGGAGTTAAGTTAGCTGAGTGGCATAGCCTTCTTGCATATCTAGTATGTATTAATCTAAATGAAGGTACAAATTTAGTTGTGTGGAACTTAAATAAGAGTGGAACATTCACAGTTAATTCAATGTATAAGCATCTCGTCAATAATGATATTAAAATTATGCAAGAAATTTGGCGTATGAAGACTCCTCTCAAAATAAAAATAACATGTGATATTTGAAAATGAGAGTGATATAATCTAGCTAGTTGTAATGGGAGTCTAGCTTGTTGTAATGGGAATCTAGCTTGTTGTTTTGTAGCAAGCCAGAAACCATCCAACACCCATTCTTTGAATGTCACTATGCAAAATTTCTATGGCGTGCAATTCATATTGTGTTAGGCATATCACCGTCACTAAATTTAGAAGATTTATTTAATAATTGATCTAAACAAGGGGGCTGCAGCACAACTTATTGTTATTGACAGGAGCCGCATCGATTTGTTGGGCTATCTGGCTCACAAGAAATGATACTGTGTTTTAACAATTGTAGACAAAAACTTATTTACAGGTATTCTTCAGGGGACACATTGGCTTTGGTCCTGGGCTCTGTTGCAGCGCACTGATGACCGACGAGAGGAGATAGTCGAGGTTTGCCAACTTCTAGAGTCTAGAGCTATGCAGTTCTTTGTGTCTCACGGATGATCTTTTGTTATGCTTATTGGTCAATAATGTTTATCGCGGTGTGTTTTAAACATCAAGTGTGTTAGTAATAAGCATGGACTGAGGCCTTTCATGACTCATTAGGGCTTGTAAGCCATAATTTTTCTATTGTCTAAAAAAATATGCTATCAACGAGACAAAATTTTACAGCATAATTACGTTTTTTTCACTCATAGACACATACAAACAGATCGATTCTCAGTATAAGAATATGCTCCTGAGTCCCAGTTGTCAAACATTATGTATTGATGGACGACCTACGTAGGTAAGGAAGCAAAAAATCAGCCATGTTTGTACACCAATAACACATCGACAACAGTTTTAAGTTATATTGTCAACTGCACATGTATGAATCATTTGGAAACACCGAACACGGTGATCTCACAGGTACACACATACACTGATAGCGGCAGCAAGCTAACAAACTACATATTTTCCTATCGCCGTGATTAACAGTCTAGTCGGCCGTACCATAGAGTACACTAATCATCATTTGGCCATTGGGTTGGATGATATTTTATTTCCATGCAGGTTGTATGTACTCCCGACCTCCGTATCAAAATATAGGTCATTTGACTTTTTAACCCCAACTTTGACCATTTGTTTTATTAAAAAAAATTACAAAATATCAATTTTTTTTGTTATGGCCAGATTTAGTAATAAAGGAATTTCAAGAATAACCTAAATTTAACTATATTTGCACAATTTATTTGAATAAGACGAACAATCAAACTTGAGGTTAAAAGGATTAAACGACCTACATTTTGTAACGGCCGGAGTGGGAATTAGGGGTTCCATGTAGGCGGTGAGTGTGACTCTGCGAACCAAAAAAATATTTATGAATATTTTATAAATAGGGCGAACTTTACATGGCACGTATTTCTTTTTGGCAGTAAGAAGGCCATAGTAGCTTTATGGTCATTTTCCCATTTTCATTTGCACGATTTGTATTCCCACCATCTGTTACACGCATTTCTTTTTCCTAGTGTGATCAGTTATAATATTAATTGAGGCTTAAAGCCAGGTGGCTTGTTAATCCTAGTCCCATCTTACCAGTTAGGCCAGTCTCAGTGGGAGTTTCATTGACAATAAATAGAGTGCCACATATGCAGTTTTGATGATGTGGCAGTGAATTAATGAAGAGAGAGGTGGAATGAGTTTCATGGTAAACCCTCCATACACAGTTACCTAGACAGCTTGTGTCTTGCATGTAACATAGGAAACAACAATAGATAAAACTATGCATTGAGAGTGGGGTGTTTCATACTAGTTTCAAACATTTTTAGATGATGTGGCACTCTAGGTAATCGTGTCCATGAAACTCTCATTGAGATTGGCCTTACCACCATATTGTCTTTCTATCCAACAAGCATCAATGAGTCTATTATTGAATAACTTGTCTAAAGGCTGCTGCAACCCACTACTAGAAACTTGTCTCGTAACCCCCAATCAATACCGGTCTTGCAACCAATAATGCATTTTCTGGTATTATTTGGGCAGCCCTTAGACGGCATTGAGAATCTTGGCAAGAAAATTTAAATATAAAAGGCATGTACATTTACTTTGGACTCATGGGAAATAATTATATTGATACGAATACCAATGGAAGAGCAAATTAAAAGACAATTTCCCAATTTTGGTGTCAGACTAATGAAAAATAAGTCACTCCTTATCAATGGTAGGATTCGTTTATTTGGCTGATTGGTTTACCGATGTGTGATTCTAAAAAAAATGGACTCCTTGTTCCCACATAACTCAGGGGTAGTATTTTTTTTTCTGGTCCTTTTAACCTTTTCTGAAATCTCTAGGATACCTTGTACTAGGGTGTATGCAATTGTTTCCCAACTTTTTAAAGCCTGAGCTGAGGACTTCGAATTATTAGGTAAAAAATATGGCAAATAACTATAGATCCAGTAAAAAAATAATGTCCAGAGAGCTACTTGTCGCCCAACTATCCACATTGGTGGCTCATGATCTCACATATATTACAACCACTAACTTATAAAACCCCAGGGAGTACTTTAATTACAATACCAGTTTAACAAATTGTAGTACTAAACCCTTTCATAAGCATCTCAACAAACATTATTCCATCACTACTCCCACGATATTCAAATACTAGATCACAATCACACATTTGGAAGCCTGCATAATTTGGCAGTTGGTCCATTCCAAGTTTTTATCTAACCACAAGTAGTGCCCGTCATTTGTGAAAGCTGAAACATTCTTCACCCCTAGTAGCCACTTGTGGTGAAAAATAAGAAAGGTCAGCTGAAGCTTTTCAGACCAGGGATTAGCTAGAGGCTTTACCAATAGTCGCTGCAGAATGCTCGAGACTCTTTCCACGAGAATGCAGTGAGAAAATAAGGTCGCCGTGTTCCGTCGTGTCTTGACCGTTTTGAAAGATGCCACAGAAACGTCGCAAAGCTCGTGCATAGTGGAGCCGGCCATTAGCGACTTTGCCTGCACGCTATGCACCAGCAGCTTTGATCCTTTCCTTGCTGCATTCTTAATCTGACGGTTCAGATATCACAGCGATCGATATATGCTGTGTCCAGATTGGAAGTAAAAAGTATTTTCTCTAGATGAATAGTGACCTGGGAAACGTGTTATGTGAGTAGGATGAATAGAAAAAACTTGTTGGAGAAGTACTTTTTTCTGAATCTAAACACACAGCCACATATTCCGCTGAACCGTGGGTTCACACACACCCAAGTGCCCAACTGTACTCGTAGCTGATGGTATGGGTTTGGTACCATTATTGCTAGCTATAGGCCTATAGCGGGTGTTGTTGAACTTTTGACGGGGACTGTGTAGCCTTGCCTGGCGAGGAGCCGAGGATAAACAGAAGAGCAACTCGTTTGGATACTGTAGCTCTTGTTTCCGATACATATCAGCTTGGCGGTATGGCATTTTTGTGAAAGGGGTGGGTTATTATTACTTCATTTCTTGGATATATAAAAAATCAGTGCGATCGGATTCTGATAATTTATTGTTGATTTATTTCTTAATTTCTTGTTTCTAGAACTGTAGCCCTTAGTGACTGTACAGATTTTGATAGCATGCAAGCCGCTTTTTCCACAACCTAGTTTTGCTCTTGTTCCAATACATATCACCTCCTCTCTCTTTTTTTTTCATTTCACGCTTGCATTCACACAGAACTAAGTCTGACTCTTCACATATTACTTTTCAATGGAGGATTGAACACACATATATCAATTCCAGGTCCTATATATTTGGAGGAGCTTTCTACCCTTTTTATTTTCCTATGGAGGTGCAAAAGCTATGTGAAACGTACGCATTGCTTCTAAATCCGCCTTCCAGTGAAGCAAAAACAACTCAATAAGTCAACAGTCAGAAGCCAACCGGCAAGGCCATTCTGCTTCCAAGAAAAGTTATTGCTTTTGGAGAAGGAAATTATTAGGAAACCCAAGGCAGCCTCACTCAAGACAACTGGCTCTACAAGTCTACATGCATAGTGCAGCCGACGTACACACCCCGCCCATGTGAGCGTGACAATTCTTCAAGCTGTTCTAGCTTTAGAATGAGAAGATCGGGCAAGATCACTATCACTTTCTTCAAACGAGGTGACGAACCTAGCTGGGGATGCTGATCCGTATCCGGTGACAAATCTGTCACCATAGTGCTCTGAATTTGTAATCGCTGTCATTGATAGACAACTTAGCTTTCGATGTATAATAACAATCAAATTCAAGTCAACAGGGGCGAATGTAACTCTCCTTTACGATTACCCAAAAGCCCCATATATGTGCCTGGGTGAGCAGTCAAACACTCTAATAATGTCCAGTATGGTTAGATTTTATTGCTACTTTTTTGAGAAAAAATATACGTTTGTTATCTTGAACAATGATTTTAAATCGTATAATCGAACCTAGTCGTAAGACCCTAATTGTCTTGTTGACTAGGATGACATTCATGATTAGTCGTCCAGTCGACATAGTAGACCCTAGTCGCCATAAGACCGATCAAGCCGACTAATCGTGATTAGTCGGATGACTTGAAATCATTGATCTTGAATGTTTTATATTTTTCTTATATATCCCACAATCTTAGAAAATAGCTCCCTTTAGGTTGTCCAAGGCCAAACACTTTTATTTTTTTACCAAAAATATCTCTATAAATATTAAATGTTATGATAGTCGGTTACATGATATGATGAATCCATTAATATTATTTTTTAGTTGTCAAACTTTACATGTTTTCTATTCATAGTCAAAGTTGAAAATGTAGGACTTATAGAAAAATTAAAAATTATAAAAGTAGCTATATTTTTGGACAAGGGAGTATCAAATGCGGCAACTTGGTTTGTATTGAAACTTCAAATTTTAGTGTCAGCAGCAAGTGCAGACGTATAAGCATAAAAAACATTAAATTGTTGAATAAATTAAGTTGTTCTTTTACTTTGGTGAAATGTAAGAGACCCCTAAAATGTGCACAAGTTAGTAAAAAAATAGAAGTACCAAAATAATATTGCGGAATGATTTTCCTCAAAAAAAAAACGTTGAGGAATGATTGGAGCCTTTCGCCGTCCTACACATCACAAGTGGAGGAGCTTCACACCAATTTACCCAACCAGCTTGGGAACCCCAAATGAGAACACCCTGCAGCTCCAGGCTCTTTTCTGGATACCATACCATATATACCAGCCGGCACAAAAAGAGGCTCGCATTGACCTGGTTTGTGCTTGAAACGAGAGGAAAAGACAGGCAGCCAGACAACACGATCGAAAAGGTAGCATCGTTGCCATCTTTTTCCAAAAAGAATGTGACACCGGAATGATCCGTATGATCGATCGTTTTTTTCACTCAAAAGCTATCAAAGTGGTGGAGGACTTGGTTTAGGGATGCTGTGATGGTGGTGTTTTTTCTGAGCCTTTTCTCCTTGTCTTCGCCTGACCTAGCGTTTGGATTCAGGAATCCCATGGCACTTTGTGACTTCTTCCCAACAGTGAGCAGCATCAGCATTGTGTCATGAGTAATCTCGTCAATAATGGCAGCAGAAAAGCATTATCATTGTGCTGTTAGGATAGGGTCGGATTAATTTATCTTTAGTTCCCTTTTTGGCGTTGTGAACTCTCAAAACGAAAGGTACCAGCTGCTGCGCCTGCCTGAACCATGTAGAGACTGCACCTGCTGACCTGGCCTCATGTATTATTGCTTCATTGCATACATTGTCAATTTGTCATGGCATGACCTCTTTAGGCTCTTACTGGTCCAACTAGTAGATGGGGAGTGGAATTCAAAAGATTAGCGAAGATTGATAGCACGGGGAAGTCAAAAGCTCTTGTTTTTACCCTTTTTTGTTTACCATTGAACCTGTGGATTACCAACGCCGTTAGAAAAGCTTGTATATATGTAAAGGTGGAAGTCTATTGCCTTCAGTCTTGTAGAAATTAATGATGAGGGTGGAAGTCTATTACTCGCTGTGATAATTAAGTGGGTTATGTATATTGTACCAGCCATTGTAATTTTCACTGAACATGTACGATAACAAAGAAAAATTGAAAGTGACCAAGTGAACAATTTGGGACACTTCTTTTTGTGAGGCAATTCTACAACATGATTTATTTCTGCGCTTCAGAGTTAGAAATCCAAATTACCCAGTCGACCTACGATATTCTAGTTTGTCTATTCATGTAAAGTAACTGGTTACTTATTTTATCTCACTAATGCCATCATGACAGTCACTTATGAGAGCTTATCTATCAATTTAACTCATTTGGATGTGATAGAGTTAAAGGAACTGAACTTGACGAAGTTCCTTTTGTCCTATGCGCGAAATCAGCTTGACGTACATATGGTACTGAAAAACAGTTAACCAATGATACCGGTAAATCCTAGAAGGATATTCGAAGTGTGCAACTTTTCTACTGCACCCATTCAATGATTTTCACTTTCATACAATGGATCAGTTACTGCCTGAATTGTTAAACAATATCATTGCACCGTCCATGATTTGTTAATCGCTCCCAGGTCGTCAGCAGAAAATGGTTGCAATGAAGTCAAAGCTTTCTCTTCTTTTTTTTTTGTCACTTTATGCGAGTGAAAGCACCGAGATAGACCTGAGAAACTTGTGATTATAAATGTTCATGTCGATGGTCATGCATATAGAAATTGAAGAGTGGCCAGACTATGCAAAGATTTAAACCCCCTGAACCCTGATGGTGGGTTGGTGGCCTAAATATGATACCATCGCAAGTCCCTTTCAGAGATCCAAATTGCATTTGGAAAAGAGTTAAATACATCTACGGCCCTTGAACTTGTTTCGATGTGTCACTTAAGTCCAAAAACTCACAAATTCTGACACCATAAACTTGTTAAGGGTGTGTTTAGATTGGGAAAGATTCCTCGAAAAAACATTGTAGACCCAAAAATATAGTGTAGATGAATAGTATTATATGAGTCGGAGAGATGGGATGAATAGGGAAAAGTTAGATGAATAGTGTTTTTTTTTAAATGGTTTGAATCTGAATGCACCCTAAGTTGTATCAATTAAGTTTATACTGGTTCAAAATTGATGTGACATGCACATATTTGTCCATGTGTCGCTACATTGGCATGCCACATCAAATTTCAAAGGGGTATGAACTTAATTGGCACAACCTAACACGTTTAAGTGGTTGTTTAAATTATTTCTAAAAATATGATTAGAAGTGTTGACGAATTAACAAAACAAAGTCAAGCGTGCATGGTACATAAGTACTGTTGATGGTAGCATGAGGCGACCTTTTCATGCTTCTGTCCAGGTTTTCTAGTGTTTACTATAGAGAAAAGGAAGGACATAGCCAATCAGTGTGGTCATGTGAAAGTACACACTAATAAATCGATCAATGATAGAGGAATAAGGGATCTACTAGACTCGTCCAAAGAGAGAGACTCATAAACTAGGGGTATTTTAATAGTTTTCCACCATAGGAAGGGCCGCCTCAAGTTTCGTGCTCCAATGGTTTTTTGCTAGCTAAATATTCCTTTAAGTAGAACATTATGATTTCTTTCCTTTAGGTGTTCATGATGTTTGGTCAGTAATCACACCTTAGGTCCCATATCAGATGAATCTAATTCAACGAACGATTGTGTTTAGCGAAACTTTCACTATAAACTAGTTTGTGCTAAGCACCATCGTCAAATTGACTTGTGTTCCAGAAATTCAGACACTGGATAAGATAAACTAGACCTATCTGGTCTCCAGATTATCTAATCAAGAGCGACTAATTAGCACTGATAATAAATACCATCTTAGTATGTAATCATAGTCTAATGGTCAATAACAATACAACACGCGTAGCAATGGAGTCCACACTTTGGATGCTATGCTAGTACACCAACCACTACATCGAATGGGCAAGAATGCCTACAGACCATTCATTGACATGATCCACGTATAATTCCGAGTTCCACTTGGACCCTCAGGTTGCCTCAATCCAATCTACTCCTCCCTTGTGGAAGGGGCCATTCCAGCTGAAGGGCTGTCTGCGAAGTACTCCGGGTGTTTCAAGTTCACACCATGCTGCAAAAAGTTCGTTGTGACAATAAGATCACAAATGGATCAAATGTGGCCCAGCAACCAACATAGGTAGTAAAAATGAAACGAATATAACTATAGCCTAAAATAATCATGTTCGCTGCAGTGTCAAATGCTCAGTGCTTCTGATATTAGCATCTGCATGGGAGTAAAATGCTACAATCATCTTCAAACTGCATGATATCATAAATAGAAGGATATAGGGTTGCTTGTAGAACAGGGACCCTCATAAGCGCCTAAGCCTAAACAGTATAGATAAAAATTAAGATTATGTTTAACAGTTTATCCTTCCAACATTGATGTCATGAGGTGTCGGTGGCAGGTCTTGTTCAGAAATGTGGAAACTTCAAATTAGAGGTACATTAAAGAAGCATGTCTTATAAAAACCAGGGTTTTATTAAATGCAAGTTCTAGAAGGATGTCTCAATGGTAGAAGCTGTAAGACTCACTCCATGGTTCCATCAACATCATGAGCTAAGTATGGTATAGAGCTTGAAAAGGACACCCTTTTTGCATGATTTGGATTGAAAGTAGACTTATTTGAGAGCAAAAGAAAGAACAGAAACAACACCATTACTCTTAACAGCACTGGCATGGTAATAAGTATACTTTTATTGATTACAAAAGGTCAACCAGAAATCATGCGTATCATGAAGAAGATCAACCATGGTTTTGAACTAGCCTTGCGAGTAGTGCTAATTTGACTGATGAACTTAGGCTACAACAGGAAAGGGTAAATTCCATTACATTCGTGTGAAGGTTCCTAGATTTTAAATTATGAACCATTAGACCTACACACGTATTGTTATTGTCACTAAGGTCAGGAAATGCGAGGCTGGATTGGCAATTTGGAGTTTGATTGGTTGGTTCATTGTTTTACAGATTGCAACATCCGCATGACACATTTATATGGGAGAATGACTGCGGCTTCAAAATTTTTAGTTAACATCCACAGCCCAGTTTTCTTCCCTACAATGGCAGTTAGGTTGATTCCTTTGGTTTAGGAAGTGTGAACTGTGAAGAACCAAAGAGAAATGGTGTGGAGCTCACTCTTGCAAAAGAGTTTGATTGGTTGGTTGCTTCATTGTTTTACAGATTGCAACATCCACATGACACATTTATATGGGAGAATGACTACAGCTTCAAAATTTTTAGTAACATCCACAGCCCAGTTTTCTTCCCTACAATGACAGTTAGGTTGATTCCTTTGGTTTAGAAAGTGTGAAATGTGAAGAACCAAAGAGAAATGGTGTGGAGCTCACTCTTGCAAAAGATAAAGGCCATCTGCGACTTGCTTTCACTGCCGCTGGGTTGCTGCCTTGCTGGAATTGATCATATCTAGTCTATCATTCTTTAATGGAAAACTGAAGGAAATCAATCACCATCAAACTCTCTAAGTATCCCGATCAAGGTATGTTTTCATACAAATTTCATGTATTGCCTAAGTCTATGCCCATGTACTCTGTTTAACTGCCGTTAACAGTAAAAGTTGTTTCTTGTGAATTTTGGTGATTCGTGAGGATCATGAAGCATATACAATTGAATCTATATAATCTGTTGACATCTGAGGAAACAGTGAGATTCCAGTCCTGAGGAAACTAATAGGTATAGTGTAAGTCTAAACCCTCATGACTCATTTTTCTCTCAACTGGATTCAAACATGAGAAAAAAAGGTAGTAACAGTAAACTATGCCTAACAAAAGAAAAAATGTAGAAATGCAGAATTAAATGGGAACTTGTTACCTCACGCAAGGCTTTAGAAAGATCATCCATAGTTAGTACAAGACGCCTATCCTGCAAATTATATATATTGTCTTAGAAAATGTGATAAAAGGATTCCAAACAAAACTTAATGCTAGGAAGATGAAAGTTCAACTAGAGAGTAACTTCACCTTAGGCTGTTTGCTCTTATTGTCTTTGATAGGTGCTGCTACCCTGGCCTTGCAGTGTCTAGTTGAAGGGAAAAATAACATAATCAGATTAGTGCAAGGATCTCCTGGTTGGTTATGTTTTCTACACACCTCATCAAGGACCTCCTTGCCTATATATACATGAACTCTGTGTACAACTTAATCAATCTACTATTCCACACAATCTCCATTGCTTAAACGAGCAATTACACAGGAATAGTACATGCAATTAGGGACATGGATTAATATTGAAGCCTAATAAACTTACAGGAACAAACGAAAACATACAATTGCGCATAAGATTTGCATTGACATGGAAGAAAGGAACACAACTGTTATATTCTCAGATATGCAGGACTGCAAATCACTGGTATTAAGAAGAAAAATGCAGAATAATAACGAGGCTGTAGATTTACTCACTGAAGAGAATCGCTTGCAATGTCCGAAAGGAACTTCTGGGTGGCCACGGCAACCAATCTCGTTCTGTAAAACACGAAATTCAGATCGTGTAAACAGGAAATGAAGCAATGTCTGTTTCTAACTTTAATGATTAATGAATACTGATAAGTTTGGCATTATCAATCAAGTATTCAAGTCTACTACGAGGGAAAACATAAGCCTTTCTGGGACAGATTGGAAATCAAATGAGGACTTACAAGCGGAGATCAGGGCAGTGGAATCCGCTGCGTCCGAGGTAATGCTCCACCAGCTCGTCGGGAATCTTCAATTCAGCACCACCGAACCAAACATATCAGTTGTACACCACAAGACAAAAGTACAAAAGGCGAGAGGGGAATCGGCGGCACCGTACCGTGGGGGTGTAGTCCATGAGGGAGGAGAGGAACTCGGTGAGCGCGGCCTCGTCGTCGTGCCGTCCGTCCCCGCCTCCACCCACTGGCCCGCCCATCCCCGGACCCATGCCCCCGCCAGGGCCTCCACCTCCGCCGCCGCCGCTGTTGCCGCTCATCATCCTCACAACTCCCGCCGCCCTCACCGTACGAGCAGCTGGCCTGGTAAGATCCGACAGGTAAGAATCGCGCAGATCGTTGAGAGAGGAAAAGGCGACCGGCATCGCTCACCGTGGAGAACGCCCGCCGCCGGTAACTCTGGAAAGCGGCGAATCGGCGATAGGTGGTGTCAGAGGCCAAGGGGAACACGGGCCCAACTGGACCCACTTGTGGGAACACGACTAAACGGGCCCACTTTGGGCTTATCTAGAGGCCCATGTTGTGTAGCCAAATTCTCTCCTCGGAGGCAAGCGCAGCCCACGCAGCCCACGGCCGATGCGGCCCCAGCATTATCCCCATCCACTCGAACCGCGCGCTCGTGCTCGCGACACGCAGTAGTGGTCGCCGGGGGCAGTGGCAGCGGCAGCGGCGAGCGAAGAGATGATGCTGATAAGGCCCCCGCGGTTCCTCTCCCCGTCGCCCGCGGCGGGGCCGCGCGAGCCACGCCTCCGCCGCCCTCTCGATGCTTCCAGGATCTTCTCCTCCCCTCGTCCCCCAGGGCGCCGCCCTCGGGCCGCGTCACCGGCGTCCACCGACCTCCGTCGCCTCACCGCCCGCATCGTCGAACTCACCCGCCGCAGGCAACTCGCTCAGGTTCACCTCGTGTCCGTCTACTCCTTCGACCGTCTGGTTTTCCCAATTTTTGCACCGCTGACGCGGGGGTGTGGAGGCGCAGATCATGGAGGAGGTGGAGGCGGCGCGGCGGCGTGGGCGTGCGTCTGGGGCTGGGGCGCTCAACACCATCGTCATGAATGCGGTTCTGGAGGCCTGCGTGCGCTGCGGCGACGTCGACCGCGCGCTCCGTCTCTTCGAGGAAATGCGTGGGCCCAGGGGATGCGGCGTCGACGGCGTCTCATATGGTATCCTGCTAAAGGTGTGCCGCCTTAATGCTTTGCATAAGAATACATTGGTTCAATTATTTGGTCTAGCTGGTTGTGAGTAGTGGTGGAATTGGAGAGATGAAATGGAGAATAACTATGTGAGTTTCAACAACATAAACCTATCCTAAAAATCTATGGTAAGAATAAGAACGTCTATCCACTATCCAGCGAGTTCTGTTTGACATTTCACATTTATAGAAGAGAAATGGTATCCATACTTAAATTTGTTTACTGCGTTTACCAATAGTTTCTTTCAACGTGTAAGTTGGAAACTGAATCTGCTGACTGATATTCCAAACTACTGAAGGAACCTGAAGTTTGTTTCCAGTGTTATCACATTGGTAATTGTGAATTCAGTAATCAGGAGCCCTGCACTTTTAATCTTCCTTGCTTGCTTTCACAGTGCCTGTATGAACATCCCTAAAATTAGTGACAAAGTCTATATTCTAACCAGAAGCAGTTCGAGCATGATACATCAAGACATTTTGTACTACAAGGCCTACTATAGCTATCTAAGAGCAGTTAAAGTACATTACTTGCGTTCATTGCTGAGACTTAGATCTAGTGCTTTTTTGAGCTTATGTATGATGATAATCTAAGTTCATTATCATTTCATGAACTTAAGTTTTAAACAGTGCATATTTCAGCAAAAAAGAAATAGTTAACATCTTTTAAACCTGAAGTTACATACTTCCAGTTAGGGTTATTATATTTCCTTTTTATTTTCTTGGAAGTAAGGTGGTAATTTCCCAATTAATATAGAATTTCTACTCTTTTATCCCCTTGTAACATTTTATTAAAATTGCGCCTCAGATTGTCTGAATGCTCAACAAGTTACTCATCAACGCTTAATCATCAACTTCCTTTCTGTTGTTCCATACTTCCATTTAGTATTCCATCCTTTAGACTAAGTTGTTGCATGCACATTCAATAAATGGACTGCTGTTCTAGGGTATATATTTTTTTTAATGTGCTTCAATTTAGGAGCTGAGGGAAATGTTATGGTGCAAATGTTAATGTTTTAGAATGCTATCCATTGAAGGGCTTGGGTATAGCGAGAAGGATTGATGAAGCATTCGAAATACTGGAATCAATTGAGAAAGATTCTTCAATTGGGAGCCCCAGGCTCTCCCCTCATCTTATTTGTGGTTTTCTAAATGCCCTTATTGAAGCAGGTTGGTACGAGATTGATCTTTTAACCTTCATGTAATGGTACAGATGTTTGAGGACAGTACACTCCTCATCTTGTTTGTGGTTTACAAAATGCTGTTATTAAAGCAGTCTGGTACAACATCGATCTTTTTATCTTCCTATAACAGTACAGATGGTTGAGGATAGTACTAGAGTTGTTTTATGTTCCTTGGCATCAAAATAATTCACCTGAACAATTATATTCAAGATTATCTCAAAACCCAAGATTATCTCAAAACCCAACTCAAAATCAGAGGATTAGTCCAGAATTCAAAGTTAACTTGCCTTATTAATGCAAAAACATAATGTGTGGGTCTAACTTGATACATGATCCCACAGCTGTGCCCATCAAATACAGAGTTTTGGTTAAATTTTACTTAGCGTAATATGCAGATACTAACTATTATAGTTCAAAACTTGATAAGTACAATGACACTAGTAGAGGCTGAAGTATTAACTCTCTTGAATTTTGACCAGGATTTATTTGTTTTCTTTGTTTCAATTCTCAAAGTATATCTGACACTAACTTTGAACAGGAACTGGTCAATTATTCTCATGTGCACATTTTGGTTACTAATTACTATGCTTTAGCTACAATATTCCTCAAATACTCTTTGTTCACTTAATCACTTACACTAGCTGTAACTGGCCGTTTACTGATGGAATTGAACTTCAACTTATCCAGGAGATATGAGACGTGCCAATGCTCTTGTCGCTCGTTTCCGCAAAGTCCTTTACGAAGGTCACTCTGTCTTGCTATACAACTTACTGATGAAGGTAAACGTGAGAGAGCTTCCTTTACTGTTAATATGTCCATCTTTTGTTTTCATCAAGACCACTGTAATTTTTTCTTTAAAAAAGAATTTTAACTGAACATGCTCCAGGGATACATTAAGAGCAACTTCCCTCTTGGAGCTTTGACTGTTAAAGATGAAATATTGCGTCAAGGATTGAAGCCTGATAGATTGACCTACAACACCATCATTTCTGCCTGTGTCAAATCGGCAGAAATTGATAAAGCTATCCAATTTCTTGAAGATATGAAGGTGTCACACAAGTGTTGGAAAGGCCAGTTTTAGCCACAAAATTGTTTTGGTATACAATTAATTGCATTATGTAATGAAAATGAATTGATTATATCACAATGCAGGAAGAAGCCAAAAGGGAAAGTAATCCTGAACTCCTTCCAGATGCTGTTACCTACACAACATTACTTAAGGTGTGTTGTCTGCTAGTGTACATCAGATGATGTCATGTTTTGATGATAACGATACAGACTTATGGCTACACCTAATTCCTCTTTAACATTATTGGACAATGCTATTGTAGTGGCTCTACACTGCATCATTTATTTTACTCTCACGATAGAATATAATAGCATCAGAACTTTTTTTTTTGACAACTTCACATTGAAAGGCAATGATGTTAAAGTGGATATTTCATTACTCCATACTCTTGAATACACATCATCTCATTGGCAAAAAAAACTAAAACGACATTGTACGCATATGATTGAATTTCTGAAGAATGCCTTTAAGCTCATGAATAACTGGTTTGATCAATCTTTGTATTCACTATCATTTATATTAGTTCTTAATTTTTCAAGTAATTGAAGCATGGTGCAGGGTTTAGGAAATAGCGGGGACCTTTATTCCGTTTTGAAGATTGTTGTGGAGATGAAATCTTCACTGCTTTCAGTTGATAGGACTGCCTACACTTCTATGATAGATGCCTTGCTAGCTTGTGGATCCATTGATGGTAAGCTCTATAGCATCTTTTAGTGGCACAATTTTGGGCTAACACTGCATTGTATTTGTAAGTTGTAAAATAGCATCAGTGTTTCACTAAGAGCTAACAAGTGATCTAGCGCCCACTTTTCATCCTTATATTTGATTTTTCGAATTGACACACCTTTGCAGTGTTACAAACTAACCTCCTTTTTACCATTTATATCCCAGGTGCCCAAGTGGCACAACCAACCTAAAATATCTAAAATGTTGGAGCTAGGGATTAAAATCTACACCAAAATCATTTTGTGAACTACGGATAACGTGCTCTCAGTATAGTTGATTTCTACATTTCTATTGTGCAAAAACAAATTACTTTACATTAATCGATGTGTTTGCTTACTACTGATACCTGGTTTTTCTGGCCCATGGCTTAGATGCTAAGGCCCATGAAGCTCCTCCATGGCAGAGCTTCATGCAGGCATAATATTCTTCATATTTTTTTTTAGCAAGTGCTCCCTTTTTTTCACTTGCATAGTAACAAAAATATCAAAACAAGCATTATTTTTCTTAGTTTGGTCCTCTCTTTTGTACTCAAGCTTCCCCACTGGGTATATCATTACATTTTGAGTTTTTGACAACTTACCTCTACCCTATATTCACCGTGCCTTGATTTCTATAATAATGATTGATCATTATCCTTTTCGTTTTCTGAGAATTTTTCACTGCGTAATGTACATATTATACTATAGTTGAATTTTTAAACCTTTTGTTATGGCTTATTTAGCTGGCTAACAAATCACCAAGATACATTAGCAGATTGACAGGCAACCAACTTGCCCTCCCTGGAGGTTCTGAGATTTGAGGCTTAACTTCTGCTTAGCCCTCACCGAGGCACTCCTGAAAAAGAATCTAATCCTAACAAGTTATTCCTAAACTTAAGCCAAGCCAAGCTAAACCCGCTGGAACTTCTTGCCAAAGAAAGCGTCCACAACACTTTTGGTCTTTGTTTTAAGTGATTCATGTGAATGAGGCAACCAAATCCCCATGTTAAGAGAAAGAGAATACTATTCGATGTGTTTTTCTAGATCATGGATTGTGAGAGGGAAATAAGTTTGAAATAAAACTCTCTTGCTTATGATAGGTGTACACATTTCTCTACTAATATGCTATCTGCCTTTTTGGTGGTTATGTAGGGGCCCTTTGCATTTTTGGTGACATAATAAAGCAGGCTGGCAGCAACAAAGATCTGAGACCTAAACCACATCTTTATCTTTCAATTATGAGAGCCTTTGCTACCAGAGGTGATGTCGATATGGTCATGAGATTGAACAAGCGCATGTGGCCAGATTCAGTGGGATCCATTAGTCGTGCAGCAAAAGAAGAGGCACAAGAATTATTAATGGAAGCTGCTATAAATAACAATCAGGTGGGAATGAAGCCTAGGCTGAAATTATACTGTTTGGCAATGTTATTCATATATATGCAATGCCTTTGGCTCCTTTAGTATTAGTTTTTGCTAAATTTGACTAGGATAAGCAAAATTGTAAGTCCTTTGGAATTGAGATGCATACTAGATAACAAAATTACAAACACTAGTGCATTTTTGTGTTGGGTCTTTTCTATTGAAATACATGCTAGGAATTAATGGAAACATCTGCTTTTCAAATTTAATTCTTGTAAGGAAAGTTCTTATGTAATGATGTCATTATTGCTAAGCTGTTGTGGACACATTCTTTGGCCGGCAGTTTCAGCGCAGAAGGAAGGCGGCCAAGGAGTCCCAGGCGCCCACCAGCAGTTAGTTTGTTTAGGAAAGATTTGATATTTCAGTTAAAATATTTTGTAGGCGCCGGCTCTATAAATAAAGAGTCAGGCGCATGAATTAGGACAAGTAGAGAGAACCTAGAGACTCAGAGCCTCCAGCGTGAGGGCAGGTTTTCATCATATCCAGCAATACAATACAGCCATATCTTAAGCCCCTCCAACAGTATATTGTCAGGCAGTATCAATCAGTAATTATTTGCTGCCAATCTCATAAGAAGAAATGAGAATGTACAAATTTCTTGTTGATGTGTTTCCTAGGTCGAAGAGATCTCATAGCGCTGCTACAACCTATAAGTACACCTTGTCCCATATTCTGTATGGCAATCGCTGGGATATGATTCAATATACAATTTTGAATTTTATGATTAGTATGAGGTTAAAAATCATGGGGGGACTAAGGGTGTAGAAACAATTAAATATGTTACCAGATTATTGTACACCTTAATGTCTATGCTTAGTCTTTGAAATTTTCAGTAGGTCATACCCCCATATACTTATAGCTCCGTGATGAAATCTTTTCAGATAGATTTGGCTAGAGGTCTTCTACGAAGAATAGTGAATGAGAAGGAATGTTTCTCTTGGTCAAGTAGAGTAGGCCTGGTATGTTTCTTCTCGGATTTTATCTCTTAAATATTACATGCTTCATTCCTGGAGTAGAGCTATGGTCTCTTTTGCATGATTTTGTTATCAGTGTTGTTGTAATTCTTACTTTTCTACATGAACTTTTTATGCTGTTGTCATGTTTCTTGTTGCTACTTGATTTTAAAATGCATGCATATGAAATTTGTTCCTTTTTTTGAAACGAACATATGGAAGTCATTTGATATTCTGTTTTATTGTTACTGCTTTCTCTATGTATCAAGCTATACAACAGTTGTAGTGCTCTGTTTATATATTAGTATGGCATATAGTTCTAAATATTGGACCGCTTTAACTGAGGAGGTTGTTGTCTGGCCACTGATGAAATTTCCTCCTACTCTAAAATTTGTAAATACCTTCTTTTGCTAACTTGTTGCAGATTGAAATATTCTGCAGCACTTTCCTGGAATCTATATGGCATTATAGATGCATAACACCACTCATGTGAACTTTGTTACTTCAAGATAGCTTAATACTTCGTAGTGGTCAAGGAATATAATTAGCCACCTACAATAATTCTATTATGGTGATGACTAAACCACTCCATCTGTCCAGGAATTCGTCCATTCCATTACTTCATATTATGTGGCTTAGTTTATTATGTTGGAAAACTTGAATTTGGCAGCGCTTGCTGCGGTGGCAATAAAAGCTGCTGTAAGTCTTGCAGCTATAGGTTCGCTCGTTGCAGCGTGGCCGCAGCATCAGATTAGGCACTAGCGAACTGCTTTATTAATAGCTGAGGATAAAAGTCCAACAGGCTGTTTAAAGTATCAAGTGGGGACCTGTGAACTGTATCTGGTTGGTCACTTTTGTTTTCTTTCTTATGCAATCCCAAACTGACTTCTGAAATACTGGACTAACATATAGTTGCCAGTGTCTACTTCATAACGGTTCTCAATTGTCATGTGTTGAAATGCATTTAAGGCCTGATGAAAATTTAATTGTTGCATGTGGTTGTGTATCTGGATACAATAAACTGGAAATATAATTCAATATTGTGAATAATACCATGGTCCAGTAGCATGTGGAAAATGTTTATGTATATTTCGCCATTTTTTAGAAACTTGAATGTATCAAAGCGAAAGCAGTCATCTTTAAGCTTATCCCTTTGTTGTTGCTAATAGGTTGCAGTTAAAGTTGAAAGCTTATCTGGATTCACCAACTCTCTACTAAGACCCCATGTGTTTCCACAGGTTTGTTTGTTTTGTTACACATTGTTATCTTGTATCCCTCTTCATTCGGCTTGTTCAAATCTGAAGTCCAGTCCATTGAAATTGTAGATTATCTTGAATGATCCAGTTGAGAAATATATGGTTCCATTTCAAGAATCTCGACCTCTTCCTGCTGATGTAATCTTGCGGAAGGTTGTGATGCGGTTCTTGAAAGATCGTTCGGTTCCTCTTGTGGATGATTGGGGAGGTTGCGTTGGAATCGTACACCGGGATGATTGTACCAAGGTACGCTGTGCTGTCTCCTTCAATCTGTTTCAGCGAGATATTATTGATCCTTGGACGCAAGCTAATGAAATGGTTGGCACTTTTTTTTTCCTATGGGGAACATGGTTTGACAAACCAGAGAGTTTAGCTATTCCTTTTTTGTATGTCAGTTTCTTTGTGACCTATAATGATTTTGTCCAAGTTTCCTATTTCTATGAAGGAAATAACAACATTAAATAACTGGAAACATGATGGTTCAATCATACTAAGAGTGCAGAAACACATAATATTTGATTCGAATGACTCCCAGCACTGTAAAACATCTACAAGGCTGTTGCTCCTGTAATTCTAGACTAACTTCGTTTCCTTTTTCAGCTGGACGCACCTCTCCTTTCCATGTCGAGAGGACCACCGCTGTGCGTGCCTACTTCAACAACCGTAGAGCACGTCATTGATCTCCTCCTTAGAGAGAAGTCGGAGATGGTCGTCGTGGTGAAAAGCGGTAACATGTACGAAGGCAACTACACATCCAGCTCGAGGCCCCTGGGGGTTTTCTCCCTTGCCATCCTTTGGAACTTCAGTGGCGACTGCTCATCAGACATCCACGACGCTGACATCTCCCGGGTAACAACACTCATGCAAGAGCTGCAAGATGCTGAAGCCTGCAATTGCGGGTGACTCTGCAGCTAGTTTTGGTAGTGTGTGCGTTTCTCTTTTTTTTTTCAAGGCAGCGACACCGGACCCTAACAAAACAGTCTCGTAATGGTCCAATCGGGGTCTCTCACTGTCCAGTTCGACGAGCAGAGCGTAAAGCCTTTTGCAAAGGAAGCCGCTAGGCTTATCCTGACACGTCGATGTGCATGATGATTTCTGATGCACAGAGCAAAAGCGACCGTGGACCTGAGATTCTCACGCAGCCTTCGGCTGAGGCGCCACCGCGCCCAGATGGTCCTGGCCGATTTGGTTGCCTCTCCGCTCTCACCAGGCTGCTGCGGTGGAACTTTGCATCTGCCTTTATCCTAGCGGCCGGCCCGGGACCGATCTAGAAAACGTGGGGGTAACTAGTCTGCAAATAATGTTCAGTAATCAGTACTGCGTGCAGTTTTGAAGGGAAAGTACTGCGTCCTCATGCGCTATTTGCTCTGGGCTTCATCTGGAGGATTGATAGTTGTGGGACAGGTGTTCTTTGAAAAAAAGATAGGTCAGGGACAGGTCGATAGCTTCGATCGGGCCGTTGGGACACAGCATGCTGTAGCTTCCTGGAAGTTGCATGTGCAGCTCGAAGCAACTTAAGAACATGCATTATGGTCAATCCTGACTTCTATTACTCCTGGCCTACATGTTTGGTAGTAGGTTTCTACTTTCTTCGTCCCAAATTGTAAATCGTTTTACTTTTTTTATCCCAACTTTGATCACTCGTCTTATTCAAAAAATTTGTGCAAATGTAGCCAAATTTATGTCATTCTTGAATTTTTTATTACTAAAGCTAGCCATAACAAAAAAATATGATATTCTACGAAAAAATTTTGAATAAGACGAGTGGTCAAAGTTTGGGTAAAAAAGTCAAACGAGTTACAATTTGGAACGGAGGGAGTATTTCCCAGGGGATTTCTGGAGAGCTCTGTGTAGTGGAGGGAGCGACTCTTCACGTGCATGCATTATGCTTGTGAGATTTCTTTCTTCTCTTTCTGGCATTGTTTGGATGGGTTCAATTTCACCTTTCATTGACATTCATATTTTTATTTTATTGAAAAACTAATTTCTCTTATAAACTTTTACTACAGTAAAGTTGTTGGGTATAGAAACCCCAGGTTCCCTAATCAAGGGAGACTCCTACTAGGACACCTTGTCCTACTAGGACTCTTCAATTGTAACTTACTAGGAGACTTACCATGTAAACCTCGCCCCCTAGGATATATAAAGGAGGGCAGGGGTCCCTAGATTAGACCATGGGGCAACGCCGCCAGGCATTGCAACATCTCATCAATACAAGATACACCATACAGGACGTAGGGTATTACGCTCCGGCGACCCGAACCTGTCTAAATCGTCTCTTGTCACCTTCGGCTCTAAATTCTCGACGACTTCTCCCTAAACCCTTTCCTCGGGGCACCCCCTCGAGAACGTTGTCAGCATAATTCGCCGACAAAAGTTTTGTAACTTTTCGCTATCTAAATCAGGCGGTAGCTAGGCCGAGATCGTTCTGCCCGTCTGGTCAAGACTCCAGAGTGCTTGGGTCCAAGTCCACTGCATGCATGCATGCTATGGCCTAGGTAGACCGTAGACAAAGGTACCGCGTCGCGCAGCAGTAGTAAATACGCTACTGCCCAATTTGGTGGCTACAGTCGCGAATGCATCTGTGTGATTATTTGTCCTCTCTTCGGTCCCCAAAAAGGAAATGAAGGGCTTGCACGCCCTGGTCCTGGTTCCTCTCTTCCTCTTCGTATTGCCTTCGTACGCTGCTTCCCCAAGTGGTTCGTCCTTTGGGCCGGACGGCCTCCAGCAGCCCGTAGTGCTGTGATTTGCTGCTTGCCCTGTCCCCGTGAGCGCCGCGCGTACGTCCGCAGGCGTGTTGCCGGCCTGCGCGCCGCGGGGCTTTGCGTTGTTAGCAAGGTCCAGCTTTGCTCAGCCAAAATAAGGTCCATGAGCATTGCATTGCTTGTTTGTGTCACTAGTACAAAAAGACAACCCTCGCCAGCAGCCACTTACGTTAGTAGTTCTCGATGGCCTGCCGTCCGGGCCGGTGGTTGCTGCCATGCATGGCAGCATGGGTTCCCCCTGCACCAATGGGGCTTTGTGGGGGATGGATCGATCGGCGCAAGACTGTTCATTCCCCACGGAATGGATTGATTCTTTCTTGGTTTTTGGAATCTTTGCACCAAGCATCATGTGTAGCGCTCTCCACAAAATTTGGGCATGAAATATTCAGAGCCTCTTTGGCAGAGCTCCTAGAGTTGATTCTTGGATGAATCTTGGATTGATTCTTTCTTGGTTTTTGGAGTCTTTGCACCAATCATCATGTGTAGCGCTCTCCACAAAATTTTGGCACGAAATATTCAGAGCATGCAGAGCTCCTAGAGTTGATTCTTAGATGAATATGGAAAAAGTAACTTGTGGTTCACTTCATACTTAAATTTTAACTTAGGGAATCAAGGAGAATCACTTTCAGACTCAAAATCACTTCTCTCAGAGAATTACTTCTCATACTAAATCTACTTCTCATACTAAATCAGAATCAGAAAGAGCTTTACCAAGGAGACCCTCAAAGAAAAGATGTTGAATAGTCTCGACTTTATTTAGAAAACAACGACATTTAATACTCCCCTTCCGTTCTTTCTTAGCCAAACCTCTTATTAAGGATAACACCACTCCATGTTTAACCAAACAAACATTTCATTTTAATTGAATTTTCAGCCTCCGCACCTGTTGGGACTAATACCACTACTAATAAGGTGTAAGTGCATCAGCTTACTGCAAAACAACCATTCTATATAATGTAAAGACCAGGAGAATGTATCCTACATTCTTCCAAGTGTGTAGCCCCACTTTTAGCAGAAGTATCACCATTCTGCCAATTTATTCGTTGTGCCCATCTAAAGGAGACATTAATGGGAATCGTTCAAAGGGCCACTTCATTAGTCCTTCATACGCTCAAAAATGTTTGTATGATCGTAGCTATATTTGGATAACTTCATACGCTCAATCAAAA
This sequence comes from Digitaria exilis, assembly GCA_015342445.1. Taxonomy (NCBI): domain Eukaryota; kingdom Viridiplantae; phylum Streptophyta; class Magnoliopsida; order Poales; family Poaceae; genus Digitaria; species Digitaria exilis. The sequence goes on from JACEFO010001897.1 coordinate 1,251,986, forward strand.
TTGTTTCTTGTTCATTAGTGTGTGTTTTCTCTTATTTGAAAAACTTTCCAGCCAGGTTTGTCCAAGGCTCCATTCGAAGGGCCTCCACTGCTATGTCCCGCTCTTATATGTAACTGTCAATTGTATACTAGTCTTCCAACTCAAATTTTAAGTTGTCACTAGTTTTGTCCCAAGTCAAATTTCTATAAAAAATTTCCAAGTTTATAGAAAAAAATCACTAGTATCTGTAAATACCAAATAATTTTAATTGTAATTCATTACAATGTGTCTTGTCAATGCTATTTATTTGGTACTATTTTGATGATAACATATTTTCTATGAGTATGGTCAACATTAAACAAATTTTGATATAAGACAAAACGTAAAATATACTTAACTAAAATTTGTCAATGTGAAAGGACTTCACCACGATACACTTTCCCCTAAAATTATTAGTTGACTAAACAAGGTGATGAGATCAATCCGAGCACATGCATCCAACACAACGACTAGTACTTGACCGTGATGCCATCCTAAAACAGAAATCATGATTTGACTAAACCAGGTTGGGCGTGTGACTTGGGCCTGTTTAGAGCAAGGTTAATAATACAACCTGCTGCTGGCTTTATATATTTATATAGCCCACCTCTCAGCCCACTCATATAATGGTTAAGCCTTTACCATAACTATAGGGCCCACATGTCTCTCTCACAAGTTATCTTGGGTCTTGTGCCTGAGCAGGCTGCAAGCTTACAGCCCACCTCTCCTCTCTCACCTCTTCTCTCTCATCCACCTCAGCATTCAGCCTTCTCTCAGCCTATTATTATACTTGCTCTTAGATGGTGAAATTTGATGAACAAAATTCACACTAAGAATCGTGCCTTGTGAGAGGGGGGGCACACTTCTCAGTGAATTTTTTTGGTGAAATTTTACCATAAGAGCCAGCACTGCACGTACTTGTGAGGTTGTGCCACATACACTAGCTTGTGAGAGCATGATTAATAGTGGAGCCAAGTGCTTCAGTAGCTAATAGCCAAGACGCAAGAGACAAGTTGTACAATAGTAGCAGTCTCTTATTTGTCTACAACACACATTTATAATACAGTACAACTTGTCTACAACACATTTATAATATAGTACAGCTTATCTACAACACAAAGGTAGAGACGTGTGCGTCAGTGTTAGAGTTTATTGGGATATCTCCCAATTGCACTAAATTAGGATTTGCAATTCCGATTCTCCTTATCTATAAAGGAGGTTTATTGTCCCTTTAAGCAATGGACCTCTATCCATTTGACTCAGTGGTACAATCAATCCATTCCACGAATTATATTCTCCTAACCCTAAAAAAAACCTTCTATTCTCCTACGTACAGCCGCGCCTGGTACGGTTCGTCATCGTCGTACTCGTGCAGGGATAGCTCGTTCGTTTGTACCCGGTGGCCGGGTGGTCGCTGCGTGCTGGCAGCAGCGACGAATGGCTGAGCGCGCGCGCAGGCATGCATGCCTTCCTGTGCGCCAATCCGGGCGCGGGTCATGTCGGCTGGCCGGCCGGCCGCATTTACACGCATGGTCCATCCCGTGTGATGCGATGGCGACTGTGTATTACATCGGTGCTTGCCTTTTTCTGCATCAATGCATGTACTGTGCCGGTTTTTTTCTTCGTGGCCGATATATAGTAGTACGATGTAGGGTCTCTGCTGGCCGGGTAATTGAGCAGTGTATAGCAAATAGTGCTAGCTGGTACTCTCTCCGTTCCAAATTGTAAGTCGTTCCAAGATTCTTGGAGAGTCAAACTATCTCAACATTGACCAAATTTATATAACGAAGTACTAAGATTTATGGTACCAAATAAATACCATTAGCTTCTTCATTAAGTATATTTTTAGATTATATCTATTTGTTTCCATAATTTTTTGTGATTCACTCTATAATTTTGGTTAAACATAAAAAGAATTTGACTCTTTAAGAATCTAAGAATCTTAGAATGACTTACAATTTGGAATGGAGAGAGATGGATGGTCCCCGCCGCGTCCGGCGTTCCCGGCAACGCGCACTCGCGCGTACACGGCTCGAGGGTGCAACTTGGCCATATGGGGCTCGTCTTTTATTTCTCTTGGAAGGCACTCACGGATGATCAAGGATGCACAGTTCATTTGCATGATGGATAGGCAATGCAAAGTGCTTGCTCTGCGGTGGCCGGGCTTTGGCACGATGGCACATAAGTTCGCCGCACGAGTCACTGGCGGCCAGCGGCCTCGGTCTTGGCAGCTGGCCCAGCTGGTTTCTGTGGGCTGCGCCTGGGATGTACTCATACCAGCTTTCTCTGCGCCAATCGATGGGTAGGTAGATCGTATGATGGGAGCTCAGCTGTGAGTTGTACGTGATTCACGTCTGTTTTCTGCACCAATGAAATGGTTCGAGATCCATGGACCATGCATGGGGAGATCGAGGTCCAGATCGATTTGGCCGTATGGGATGCTGGAAGAAGTGGATGCTATTTTGTTTTTCGTTGGGCACTCACGATTGGTGAATCGTTGTGAGTGAGAGGTCGATCAGCAATTGGTTATGGCAGATCTATGGCTTCTGGGTTTGAATTTTCTGATACTAGCTTAGATTCCTCGAAATAGATATCTGGCTTCCGCTACCAGAGGTCGGGTCGTTTGCCACGTGCCCTGAAACTACTCGGCAAAGGGTTTGTCGAGTGCCAGTAAAAACACATGGCAAAATCTTAATGTCCAGTGGCCCTCACTGACGGCCGGCACACGGCTGGATGACGTGGCCTGCTTTGCCGAGTGTTGTTTACCATACACTCGGTAAATATAGGGTTCGTCCAGTGTTGCTTCTTGTCCGACACTCAGCCGAGAGTTTTTTTATTTCGCATATGGCATAGGACTTTTTTGCCGTGAGCCTGATATTTTGTGCTGAGAGCTTTCAGTGGGAATAAGGAAAGGGCTGAACATCCCCCAGTTAGCATCGACCTAAACCCTAATCTACATCCCCCAATGTTGGCCATTGCTATGGTTCTTCAGTGCCGCTTCAAAAAAATGGTTCTTCAGTTATCCGGTAGCAAAGTTAGAGAGATCTGTCTTCAAGTGGACGCCATATATACATCTTCGAACAAGGGGACAAATATGGCCGGAATAAATACGCCAGCTCCAATACTGTCTTTCCGTCAGCCAGCTAGTACCACCTTGCTGCGCGCGGCCTGCCAAGTCAACCATATGACGGCACGCATCATCGAGATATACGGAGTAGGCGAGCGCGCGGCGAGCTGCTCGTTGTTGTGTTGTGCTCCGCCAGCCGGAGTATGCCTGTCCGTACATACATCCGCTCACCCACGACGACGACTGCTCCGTGCTCAGCTCGCACACGACCGCGCGCCAGCCGATGCATGCATGTATGACGAGCGGCTGGCTGCGGCCGTCAGGGCAGTAACTTTCGGCCGGCCGGCCTCTCTCGTTCGTGGGTTCATCGATCACTGGAATGGATAGCGGCCGGCTGACACTACTGGCCGATCGGCCCGCCGTCATCTATCGTTTCTGCATTGGCGCAGCTAGATTGTCTTTTCTCCCCCATGCATCCAATCGATCGATCGGCGGTGTGGATGCATGCTGCAGGAGGTCAGCCGCTGCTGGCCGCCAGTGCATGCTGTGGCATCTGCTCCGGCTGTGGCCTTGCGACGTCGTCACCGGTGTGTCCGGACTCCGGACATGGTCCACAAAATTGGTAAGTGGTCAGCGAGGGCTCATCTGGGGAAGGCATTATGTATATTAATAGTACATTATTTCATCAGAGTTTTATTTAAATATGTGTTTGTTACTTATTATTACTGAATATTGACAGAAGATGAGCGCATGCATGCCAATCTCCGATCAGCGTGAAGGAATTGGGGTAATGCACAGGCACTGGAGGCAAAATTAAAGGCCTCTTCTGATCGATCCATGGCCGGTTTTAGATGACAGAAAATGTGTATATATAGTGGCGTGAGAGCTAACTCAATTGTTTGGTCGTGGTGGTGTGTATCGTTGCGCAAGCAGCTGCCAGGCAAGATTGATTTGAACTTCGAGCTGCATTATTGGTAGGAGTATAGCTAGTTGGAGATCGAGAGAGCGAGGTGTCAATGCAATGATGGGCAGATCTCTCGATCTTCATTTATTCGGACGACCATCGCGCGATGTACACTGCTTTACCACAACCTGTCCGTTTGAACGGGCGAAATCGTTGCGTTGTCCATTCGATTCAGGTCCCATTGATTGCTGCGTCCCACTTCACGACAAGCCCTGCAGCTTCCATCACTCCGCCTAGCTTTGCTTTGCAGAAGATAGTTTTTGCGCGATTGGCTGACCACCGTCCACGCCAAGCTAGGTCATGGAGACTGTTCACTGAAGTCGAGCTCCCGATGGAAGAGGACGTGTGTTCATGCCTTTGAGAAGCATGTTGATTGTTGACACTTCACATTCTGTGGGTTATTAGTTATTACTGAAAGCATAAACCACACTTGCCGGATCTACACAATGGCGTTGACGTTACATGTATGCTCACCGCTCACAGATTTCATCTTCGATCTCAAACCTCAAACGGCGGGGTGTCTGTACAGTAAAACACGTGAGAATATAATGTGGCATGCCATCCAACAATTAATGATCTTGCACCTCAAAATAATCAGGCTTTTTCCGAGCACATATCTTTCTGAAATATGCAAATAAACACCATCTGGGTGTACACGTTGGTCTCTTCTAGTTGCTTGTGATGTGCTAACACCGATCGACCTCTCACCTGGCTGCGTGTTAGCGCCCTTGCTGAAGTTGGGTCTATCCATTAGCCTTACAGGTCGTCCTACTCCCTCCATCCCATGAATAGTGCAATTTTAACTTTTCTCAGAAAAATTAATGGTGGTATGAAAAGACTTCTATATCCATGCATGCAACTAAGTGGACTACCTAATATCGAGAAGTTAGTTTTGGCATGCAATTCATATACAACTACTTAATTAGATAGATAACTCTTTGAATTAATTGCACTATTTATACTCGCTCCGTTCTAAAATATAGCTACGTTAAGCATTCAAAATTTGTCCCAAAATATAGCTACATATGAGTTGTGAAGCTGATTGAATGGGCAAAATACCCCTATAGACATTAATTGTCTTATGGTCCTAATTGTTGCATGCATAATTCCTTTTAGTAAGCATAGAGATATATAAGGCAGGTATAGCTACCATATATATATATATATATATATATATATATATATATATATATATATATATATATATATATATATATATATATATATGCATGAACATGTTTAATCAAGGGTATATGAGATATTTTTATCACACTTCTTAATCTGTTTTAAAAAGGCTAAACATGGCTATATTTTGGAACGGAGGTAGTATACTTTTTCAAACAGAAGAAATGCATTATTCACGAAACGGAGAGGGAGTTTTTTTTTTGCAAGTTACCCGCAGTTGCCAAGGTACGGACTAACATGATCTACCTATTGATGATGATGATGCTGATGATAATAACAACAACAATAATAATAATAATAATAATAATAATAATAATAATAATAAAATCAAAATCATTACACTTAGAACCACTCGTAACTGTTAGTTAGGTCCATCATCATGATCAAATATAAGGTTGCGTTTTCTGGCCTAATGGCTTGCGTTTTCAAGATTTAGTTCCTATTGCCCTTTTACCAAGAGATAATAACTGCATTTGACACATCAATTCCAAGATGCTATCCATTTTCTGTTTATTGGTAGTTACTAATTCCGTGAACTTTGCTAATAAGGTCCACATCCACATTGATTTCAATATCATCATTCATATAAATGGGAGACACATACTATATAAGTTCTTGTGCTCAACTAGCAAATAAAAAAAAGACAGATTCAGTCATAGGTATTCTGGATAATGTTTGGGATTTTTAATCAACATATTAGGCTGATTTCAGAAAGTATTTTAATTTAACTATCTATTTAAATTCTTTTTTAGGAGAATCTATTTAAATTCTATAAAAAAAAGTATGTTCCATTTTTAGCGTAATTGTTCTTTAATAGTACATAGATTTTGTGTCGTCCCAATGAACCTTCACTTTGGACACAAAAGTTAATTTTCTGAATGATTAGTTACTTCCACTAAGTATGAGCCAATTGAGGAAAAAAACATCTAAAACATGAAATAATAGAAATGCATTTGTATATAACAGAGTAGGCCGTGTCAAATATTGCCATTACCTAGTCAACATATCTTGTTTTATATTGTCCTTTTATTTTTTATATACATGAAACACTAACATTGATATGAGAGAGAGGACGTTCTTATCCACACACACACACACACACACACACACACACACACACACACACACACACACACACCCCATGGAAGTTCCAAATTTGGACTGATGGGAGCACCTTGACAGATCATTATGCAGATGTTTTCGTGCTGCTTCGAAGTACAACGTAGATAGATAGGATCACATTCACATCTAGAGAATGGTGATGCTGTACGGCCAGTCATGCATTATTTTGACAATAATGTAATTAGTAGGGAAAATGATCATGGAAAACAATGTTGCATCAACGTTGCTTCCAAAATTTCCAAGCTAGCTAGTTTATTTTTTCTGCTCTTATACATCTAAAAACCTCATAGCATTGCGAGTGTAATGTCTATCTAGAGTCCATCTATTATAGTAATCTACTTATTATGTAACAAATATTCATTCTTTTTTTAACATATCACATTTATGGTCTAATTAGATTATTATATTTGTCCCATATTTTTAAAAGAAAAGAGTATATCCTAGATTATATAGCTATAAATGGGGAAAACAAGTGTTAAATAATTACCCAAAAGAATGGACCGGAATGCTTCCAATCCTTAATTGGATAACTGCTAAAAAACCCTTAACTGGACAACAGAAAATATATATGATCACTAACACATCACATATAATCAATATGTAAAGGAATCTACATATACCTGAACAAATGAAAATCCCCATTTCTGCTTCCCGACAACATGAATCCAAGTCCGTCACTTAATATATATAGGAGTGGATACCGCATCTTTAATTTTGTGTACTATTTTGTATTAGTTTTCCATTTCAGCAAACAAAACATTTTGGTATATGAAATGAATCACATATATACATGTTACCAAAGGCCAGGTGCATTTGATCTTTTTGGTCTTTGTGAGGAATCATATGTAAATGGGTATACGCCACTACATATATTTCTTCTAAGCTACATGTTTTGGTACAGAAAACTTTTTGTAAATTAAATCTATTGCGATTTTAACTTCCACTCATCATGTAGTGTAGATCACCTTAATTAGTACTCACTCTCTCTCTCCCTCTCCTCCAAATTATTAGTCATCCTATCTTTTTACCAGATTCATTGAAGATGCTATGAATCTACACGACAATATGTCTAGGTTCATAGAAACTATTATGAATTTAGACACTCAAAATGAAACCCAGAATGGCTAATATTTTGGAACGAAGGGAGTATTATTCTTATCTACATATTCTTAAAATGGTCGTTTTTAATATTAGGACAATTATTCAACAAGTTCCCGAGGAGCCAACTTGGATTTTTGGCTAATTATATGTATGCACAAATTCAATGCAAGGTCAACTCTTAATGTGAATCAAGTAGTTGGGTAAAAATCTTTTGTAGATACTAGACATTAGGTTTTGAGTGACACCATCTAATCTTTCATGAAAAAAGAAAAATACTTAGACACCATTTTGGAAGATAACAACGGATATAAGAGAACATAAAAAGGAGTATGGATGAAAAGGTCATCAAATTTATTTGCAATGCAAATCTCACACTTATCTACTGTGAATTATGTGGGAGGCACAAGTTCTTATATTTGGAATGGGGTGTTTGGAGCATAGATGCTTGACTTGAATGTCCACAGGGTTGGGGCGCAAGTATCTTTTGGGCGCATGAGGCACTAAACGAAAGGTGCATGGGTTGTGTGTTCCTAATGTACCTTGAAATCCTGTAGGCTTTCGAAGATTCTATTTCGCAAATCAGTAACGATGCACTTCTGCACGAGTGCAATGGTTCACATAATCACAGGAATTTAGGCAATGCATTCCTATAGAATTTGATTATAATATAATTTTCAATTCCTAGAATCCAACAATTCAATAAATGGAGAGCGACGACAATACCGTACTGGTAGTGTGCGGGCCACCATTCTAGCATAGACAGATATACTGGAATCAGAATAATATATGGGGCACCCCAGATATCAATCATACTTGATAGTGGAGGGATTTGAAGCAATGCTACTGCATCATGTACGAATTGACGATCAAAGAGTGACTTGACATGGCATGTGCACAATTCAACAGATTATTTCAATTGAAGACACCTGCTAAAACTGAAAGTTTTAACTGAGAACAAAGATCAGGCAGGAGAACACTAAGACAGTACACAACCGAAGAGCACACCAAATACCACGCCCTTTGGATAGCATGATGGACCGACAGTAGTCCTTGCCCACAAACTCCACCACAAGAACACAATTACACAACTACATGTGGAACTGAGGGTGGAATTCAGCACTGAGGCGCACACCAGTTACCTCAAAACAAACAGCTGAATTGCACTCGCCATACAGATCGCATAGTCTAAGCAAACGGGGCCAAATTAAAGGTGGAGCGAGGGTCGAGGAGGACGGAACCCATCAAAGCCTGAGGGAGAGGTCCAGCTCGTCGGCGCGCTCGACGGCGACGCCATAGCCGTGCTCCGACGACCTTCTTTTATTGCTCGGCAGGGAAGCCACGGCCGGAGCAGCAGCAGGATGCTATCTCCAGCGACGGCGACTCCTGCGCCGGTGACCCCCGGCCTGGCAGCGGCGGCGCCGTGCGCGCGCAGGGCGGCGGCGATCTCTCTCCGGCGCTTGGCAAGGCTGCGCTCGTACTTGTGCGCGTTCTGGTGGCCGCCGAGCGCCTGCGAGCTGAAGAACTTGCGGTCGCAGTACATGCAGATGAAGTAGCCCGGGGGCTCCGGCGAGGCCGAGGCGTGGAAGAGGGTGAGCTCAAGGTTGAGCTCCTGCTCCATTAGCGGCACAATCTATGTGAGGGGGGTGTGTGTCTGAGAAAAGAGCTAGCTGAGAGAGATACTGGCTTAATTTGCAACAGCAATCATGGTACTAAGCGGGTGTTAAATATAGCACCAAGCTGGTGTTGCTGATGCACTGCTCCGTGAGATCAGGTTACTGATGAAGACTGAAGAGTACAGGCAGCTAGTGCCTAGTGGACGGGGGCCGCGCACGTTTCCGTTTGGTTGGTCTCTAGTAACCATCCGAAGAATCAGGCCAAGCAAGTTGCCTGCCGCCGGGTACACCAGTTCAGTCAGACAAAAACTTTAGGAAACACACATATCTCTCATTGAGGATAGATCGGATATCAGTTTATTACTTTATTCACACAACTCTTTAGGTGGTATGAAAGTTCAGCCATCATCGCTCTTGGACAGTAGTTTCAGACATGCTAATCGGTTTTTACTTATTTAATGTAATTTTGCGCCCTCGTTGCATTTCAAAAATCTTGTGATCGTACAGTTTGAAGGACTTACATGTCAAAATTTAAGTTTTACTGTACGGTGAGAAGCAAAGCACGTTGAATCAAAACACTATGCAGAAGCACACCTGCACGGCTGCACATATATATGCAGCACAATGACAAACTAGAAACGGGTCACAGCGAATAAAAGGATCCCAGATGCAAGCTAGGCGCGCTGGCCGGGCCCCCACCATACCTCCCGGTGGGTAGCTACTACCGATATAGTACAAGCAACGACAAGGCGTTTCACTACAGCTTATAATGTCATGACCTTGCAACGAAACAAAGCAGCACATGCGGCCGTCGCCTTCGCCTTCGCCCATCAACGACGGCGCGTCCTCCGGCGGGCAGCCGGCCGGGGACCTGGTGGCGCTCGCCATCTCGCTGCTCCCATCGCCATTATTGAGTCCGGCACTCGGCCGTAGCCGTTAGTAGTACTGTAGTACTACGAAGGCTATATGGTTGTCTATCGATTATTCGCATGCCCACGGTAGTAGTCTGTAGTCTGTACGTCCTTGCCCCTATATATTACCTATGCCGCGCACGGCAACTTGTGGTGATTTGTATGATCCTCTTTCGGAAGTGCTATGTTCGATTAATTGTCACTAGCTCACTGGCACATACGTACAAAACTTCATCTTGAGCATAAAGTACATTTGTGATGCACACCCTACGATAGCTACGAATGCTATACGAGACCTGAGTGTAACTGTGTAACCAAGCGTATGATTTGTCGAGATGTGCCTTGATCTATTTTTATTTTAAAATGAGTGATTGACTAGATGATTGGAGGCTTTACAGGTTGAGTCAATATCTCACATGTGCATGATTATGCTAATGGCTAACCGGAGGTGTTGTGTTGTGCGTTGTGTCGTTGTGGTGTTAGTGTAAAATAAATGTTGTGTGGTTGTGTCTCTTGGCTTGTGTGCAGGTGTAAGATGCGGTATGGTGGTCGACGACACGAGGTGAACGAAAAGTGAAAGGTTCAGGGTGAGTGTGAATAGGTTTAGACCAAAAGACCCAAGGAGTCCAGACAGAGTCATGGCCGGTACACATGGTGCACGGAAGAGGAAGAATACACAAGATGAAGATGGTGTCGACCAAGTCAAGGAAGAAGGCGATGGAAAGTTCCGGTAGGTTGTCCGTGCGGTGGGAGTACGAAAACTTGGGATGAGTCATGCCTTGCAGGGTGTGCAAGCGTCTTTGGTGGTTTGGGCCTCAAAATCACCGGTGAAGGGTTTCATGATTTGGGTTTGAAAACCATGGCAAAGGGTTTTTCGGTTTGGGCCAAAAAAACTGGGTGGCGAGTCGTCCGGTCCGCCAGGCGGCATCGAGGATGTGTGGCACCATCGTGAAGCTTGCGTTGAGGCAAAGCAAAATCCGAAGGCGTCGGGTCCGTCCGATGTACTGAGATAAACTTGGATGGTTTTACCCCTGAGGGATATTTGGGATATAAGTTCTTTATGTAAGGTTTAAATCTCTTGGGTGTCTCATTTGGGGCGTCACTCACTTTGTTTTGTGAGGCTTGGTTAGGGTTCAAGAAAAGGAGAGATAAATTGTTCTTTGATGTGAGATTTTTGCCATCCTAGCTTGGAGTGTGAATAGAGGTGGCTTGTATCCTGTCATCTTGAGTTAATTAAAATCTCGATTTCGTGTTCAAGTATCTCATCTTCTTATAATCTGGAATTTATCTTTTTTGGTATTATCGGAGACATTTTTGGGTGATATTTAATTCTTCACTTTGCTTGTGATTTGGGTCAGATTTCTTGGTGGGGTTTGGTGCTGGGACATGTGCAAGCTCATCTAGGGTGATCCCCACCATAACCAATGCATCAGCACCTCGAATTTTGAGTTGTCCCAAAATCCCTCCTCTCATGTGTTCTTGAGCAAAATCGTGAAATCCGTGGTGAAAACTTGATCTTTTAAAGAGGTCTTTTGGGGACATAGTCACCACCTTTGGGTGAAGCTATAGTTCAAATTTCACACACCGTTTGATCAAGTTTTGGATTTATTTTGGATCTTGCCCGTGGCTGAAATTGGAGGTCAGTTTGAAACAGGCCTGACCAGTTTTCATCTTTGAACTCTATTCTCCAAAAGATTCCATCAATTAATTATATTTATTTTTAAAAGACTATTTTGTAGAATTACTTTAATAGGAGGATGGCTTAAGGAACTAAATCTGAAAAATCCAAGTGTCTCTTTTAAAAAAAAAATCCAAGTGTCACATGTGTTTCATTGAGTGCTTTTCTTAATGAACCACATGTGAAAAATGTATTTCCATAAAATGGCTTATGCCCTGAGGGGAACCCCACCATATATAATCACAGGGGGCACATAATTTGAATTGCCCTTGGAAGTTAGGTGTGATGCATGTCTGAAAAAAATCTGTTTTTTGGCAGTATTGATCCTCTGCCTCCATATATCCCTTCCCCCTCCAAAACACTTGGCTAGTCATTAGTTGAATCTTCTTTTTAGTAGTGTCTATGTTTTCTTATTGAGGTGCTAGTTTAGTTGAAGGCTAGAAACATTCGGCTTGTTGTATTTTTAATTATTGTCGCCACAATATTGCTAAGGTAACAGACTAACTGTGCTTCCGAGGATATAAGAGTATGGTAGAACATATTGTCTTGTCATGTATTAAAACAAACTATACAGTATACAATAGCCAAGTAGATACATTTCCTAATACTGGAGTATTATATTATGGAAGGGTCTAATTGTCCCTTGTGTTTCGTTGCGCTTTTACTGGTACGGTGCCTGCAAACATTTGGCACAGGCATGCAGCTTTCCTTTTCTCTGCACCGTGAGCTACATTTTGTACTGGTACTGCATAAATGTGTTGGGTTCCTGTGAGCCACCTACAAGGCTACTCCAACACAACCGCGCTGCCTGTAGAGCCATCTGGTCCGCACAATGTGCATTGTGCTGTGTCGATGTGCTGACCATAGCCGATGATCCAGTCGCTCCGCGGCACGTGATCGTCACTTATCTCTTGGTCTGAGACATTAAGAGACCAGCATTAGCAAGACCAGCCCTGGCAACTTTGTCTCATGCACGCACATCACATCCATCGACATGGGGAGCTAGGGAGGGCCGGAGGGGGGTCTAATGCGTGTGCCAGTAGTTCCTCGATTCGTGACGACGACGTCCATTGGCCGAAACGGAATCAAACCTGCTGCCAGTGTCAAGTCGCCGAACAGAAGCTCGCTATCGATTCGAATCCCGCCCAGTGGCTGACCATGGGTTTTGTAGGCAGACCTTTTTTTTCTCCTTGTTTGATAAACGGGAGGACAGTATCGACATATCAAACTTTGGCACGCTCTAGGCTAGTAGAGGGCCATGCAGCAATGCAATAAATATGTGGGGCTTACGCGGACCACCCCTTAGATCCACTCAATCTTGCTAGTTCTGTCACTCTACAGGCTGGATGTTTCAGAATGGACCCCCACCACGTAAAGGACCCAATAAAACAAAAACCACGTAAGGGACGAAGCCACCACCACACCAATTTGCAATTTGTGTGGGGCGAATCTTATGTTGGCCCACTCACGGGAGTATTTTTTTAGGGGCCTTTCACCTGCAATTTTTTTTCTATGTTAAGTTTTGAGATGTGAAAATGATATGAGTATATTTGTAATAAAATATAGTTTCATAAAAGTATTTTTTAAATATATTTATAAATATAGCAAAATGCATTAATCCAAGTTATGTTTCAGAGCCCGTGTCGATGTCTTAAACAACCTCTTTTATGAAACCGGATGGAGTACTTGGTATTAGCAGCATGAAAAGAGGTAGAGCCGTCAAGGATCAGTTGAACCCTAATTCCGACAGTGTAAGACCACTATTGGAGAGTTTCGTTGTGGTGTTTCCAAGATAGCCACATAAGCAACCTGAGAATGAAATGGTCTTTGAAACAACTCTATAATGCAAAGTTTCATGGTGAGATTTCATATCATTACATGCAAGACACAAACTATGTTGGGAGTGGCGGAGCTATGGTTGCAGACTAGGGTGGTCTAACTTAACATAAGCTTTTTTATAACACTCAGGTAGTATATATACATCTTGTTTTTATATATATAGTGTACTCGTACTTGCTAGACCAACAAGACCAAAACACATACACAAGAGTGAGGGATAGAAAAGGAGAGCAATATCGCTGCTGCAGCCTGAATTATAACTTGGTTGGATTTCGTAGGGTGGACCATGGCCCACAGGGTCAACCCTTTAGCTCCGGCCCCTTTGTGTCTGTAAATGTGCGTATATGGTTTTCATCTAGATGAAACTCCTCTCGCCTCTCTTTTCTCATTGACTCGTTGCCACATCACCATATGTATTGACATGACACTCTAATAATATGCATGAAGCCTATGTAAAACTTGCAGTGGGAGTACTTCACTCAGTCTGATCTATTCACCGCCTTTAGGACCAGTTGAGATTTTTTGCTTCTCCAATTGGATCCATGCTTGATGCAACCGACCGGGGTGATGGGAGACCACCGGCTACCAGTAGCAGGGCAATTACTCTAGCACGTGCATCAGCTGCCATATTATATGATCTGAGACTGTCAGTGTCTTTTATCTAAAGGTTCACGAAACGTGCACAGTCCTCCTGCCACAGTTAGATCCCCGTTCGTCCCAATCATAGTTCTCTTTCGGTGTGCTGGTCACTCCCAAATCAACTCCAAGGTAAGTGAGAAAGCAACATATACTATATGATTAAATGCGGTGAAAGAAAATAAAACATTAAGAGAGATCAGTAAAGTTTGTACATTACGGTGGTTCTCAATGTGTTATTGATATACTAAAGGATGTAGTTCTGTGATGTTGCAAAACTTTCATGACTTAATTTATTGGCGATGTATCCCACGAAAACCAACATCTCCGTGAAAACTATGAAAACTTTAATCTGGACCACATGATGGTGATCCAAAGGCGTGCTCAGATGAGGTGGGATGGGTAATTTGCCAGTTTCGAGACTAAAGGAGCTGCGGGCTAAGGGTTTTAATGCTGTAACAATGGAACTGAAATATTTTGTTTTTGTAGGTACACATGAAGGAAAAAATACACCGGTTCAAAAATTCTCATAATAATCTAATAAAGTTTAGTTGCCAAACTAAAACTTGGTCTTGATTTCTTCAAGTTCTTTTCGTTTCCAAAGACTAAAGTTACGTTTATGGTTATAGGCTCCTATCTATCACTACAAGAGAATCGAGCATTCGTCCTTCACACGTTAGTACCGGGTGTCTTAAAACCCGGTACTAACGTGTCCCTGGGGGCTCCCGAGGGTCCTTGGACCATTTAGTACCGGCTGGTAACACTAACCGGTACTAAATAACACCATTTAGCACCGGCTGGTAACACCAACCGGTACTAAATGGTCCCGGGGGGTTCTCGAGGCCTCCGTGCATTTAGTACTGGCTGGTAACACTAGCCGGTACTAAATTTTAGCATTTAGTACTGGCAGGTGTTACGAGCCGGTACTAAATGGGTCCACGGGGTATAGTTCAAAAGGAAAGCATATCCCACTTAATCACAAGTGATGCATAGGTAGGATGGTAGAGGGGGTTACACGCGAGGCCAGAGGTTGTGAGTTCGAATACCATGAACCGCGAACGCGCATTTACGTGTGAAAAAATTGCGTGACTTGTGACTTTACAATTTTTTTCCTTATTTTTTTGCTTGAAACCAGTTAGTACCGGCTGGTGTTACCAGCCGGTACTAAATGGCCGACCCCGCCGACCCTGCAGCCCCGTTAGTACCGGTTGTTGCAGCCGGTACTAACGGGGCTGCCAGTTTAGTACCGGAAGCTCGGTACCGAGCGCATAACCGGTACTAACACGGCTTTGTGCCCGGTACTAAAGGTCTGTTTTCTAGTGTCATGAATACTGGTCCCCTGTTTTTATATGATGGGCGATAAATGAAACCTTTGTCGATCCCTTCTACGGCGAAATACTCAAATACATTCGCACACATTGTTACTCTAGTGTACTCCGCAACTGATGGATCACAATGCAAGCTGAAATCCATCCACGCCCTATTAGTTTTTCAACATTTCTTGATTGTCTTTCCAAATGGTCTACGTTTACTGGTCTTGTTGAATGTTCAGAAACTTTCAAATGGCCAAGGGTTTTCTGGTATATAATTAAGCCATTTTCCAAGAGTTATGTAGTAAATAGCGGGTGGTTTTATGGCGAAATGTTAGTTAGGAATTCTTTGTTGCTAATAATAAAAATATGAACCCTCGAGCATTTAAAAATAATCCAAGATGTTCGAGGTGTTATAGTGATGATATATATGAATGTATATTTTGCCTAAAGATGATCAAATAAATGAGAATAAGCAAGGTTTCGTGCACCCTTATTTCCTCGACGCTTCTTAGGGGCCTCATAAATAAATAAGTGAATAAAGCAAGGTTTTAAAAGGACTGCCTATGCCCTATGGTATGTCCATAGATCCCTAAGGTTTCTTCTATTAAACATCAGCGTCGTGAATATGAAATACACAGACCTGTGTTGTTGTCTTTTAATTTGGCGGTTTAGACCCACGAACTTACAAACCTTTGACAGAATAATCATATGTGAAGGATTCAACTTGTTGTAGAAGCTAGTGAAAGTTGTTTTTTTCTTCCTTTTTTCTTTCTTTGCCGTAACTCCTCCCAAAGGATGCTCGATTCAACTTCAGCTGCTGTGTAAAATATTGCTGTTTCGTAGCACTTCAGCTCACAGAAGTGGAGAAATCGCGACAGAAGTTGTCACAGACATGGCCCATGTGATAGTATTCGGGAGCCAAAAGTGTTGTCTCCATCAATGGTAATGCAGAAAGCTAAGCTAGCTTTGTTTCAGGGACCTAGATGCCACGTACTCCCTTTGTTCCAAAATATAGGTCGTTTGACTTTTTTAAGCCTCAACTTTGATCGCTCGTCTTATTCAAAACTTTTTACAAAATATCATATTTTTTGTTATGCATGGCTAGCTTTAGTAATAAATTCATTTCAAGAATGACCTAAATTTGACTACATTTGCACAAATATTTTGAATAAGACGAGCGGTCAAACTTGGAGTTGAAAAAGTCAAACGATCTACATTTTAGAACAAAGGGAATAGTATATAGTAATTCTCCATGTAGTCATTTCATGGTGTATGTTCCCATTATTTTGTACATGGTCTTGAATTGACAAGTATTTTAAATGGCACAAATCCAAAAATAACAAATATATCTTCAGGAATCCTGTTGTGTAATTTGTGTGTGTGTGTGTGTGTGTACACATGCTTTTGTCTGGTTCCAATCAAAATATTGAAAGCATGACCACTTTGCACATGAAAGATGAACATTTGTATCGAAAGTTTTACTCGAGTCGTCCAAAAAAGAATACAATTCTAGTTTGTTGTCCTAAGTCAGAGTCCTTGAAATTTGACTAAGCTTATAAAGAAAGCTATAAATATTTATGACATTAACTAAATGAGTAAAGTTAGACTTTTCAGGAAGTATATTTCTACACTATACACATAAGGACTGTGAAAATACCATTTATACACGTGAAAGTATGATCATTTACACATTTCAAAAAATTTCAATTCAGATTTTTACAGCTCTAAATTCAGATTTTTCAAAAGTTTTTCTGTTGACACTATGCCTTTGTTGTTTTATCAATTTTGCAGCTAGTGGGCGCTCTGGCTGGTGACTGGCCAGGAGAGCTCGCTCTCAGTCTGGAGACCCGGGTTGGAGCCCTGCACGGCTGCACCTTCTTACTTTCAAAGCGGAGGGGCGGTCTGTCCCTTTCGTCTTTTTTTTTTTGTCAGTTTTGCATCTAGACACTCACAACTCACAAGGTGTGAATATCTTCTAGAGGACAAGATCTAGGGCCTTTCCACAAACTTCTTTTTTTGCGAACATTAGCTAAAAGATCCAAGATTGTGCATGTTATTGGCTGCCAAAAATAGTTATATTTGGAGAGTCGAGCAGCAACAAGGATCATATCAGTGTTCTTGTTGGAGCCAAAAGCGGAGTCTCCCGTGGAAAAGTTTGCCCAAAGAAAGAAATAAGTTGTGTATAAATGAACAGGAGGTAATTAATTGTGCATGCATGATCCTCAAAGGTTCTTCCTTCTGTTATCTAATGTGATCTAACAGAAGGTTCTTCCTTCTGTTATTTATATTATGCTCCGTATCCTTATCCCTTCTGGATAGTAAAATATCATATTGAATATCATATTGACGAGCAAATTGGAGAAGTAGCGTGGCACGAAAAATTGAATTAGTTAAGTATTTATCGCTAGCTTAGTTGTTTTTAATAACCCAAGCCAATTGACCTAGCGATGTGCATGCTAGTTTTATTTTTCTCTGCAGTTAGGGAATAAAGATTATGTATTGCACGATTCTTTATTTATATTAGGCTTCTTCATGCTTTCTGATGCCGTCTGCTCATCTCCTACCCATCCCATGATTTTGCCTAGCTTCCTTTTGGTCAGCTTCCCTGTCCCTTTGCTGACAGAACAGTGGTCCCTGGTCCCTAGCAGACGTCGCTATCTCAATGTGTTGTCGGAGCCTCAGCGTTTGGTGGCTGCGGATTTTCTTTAATTGTATTTTTCTGGTGGCTACCGTTGCGTCTGAGGCTCTGAGCGCTGGCCCACGTACAGCAGCACCATAAATTCCCGAACAACTACTGGAAGGAGAACGGAACGGGACAAAAAAAAAAATATGTTCACTAGTGAGTATTAATTTGAAGAGCTCTTTTACAATGGTTGGCAAGTACCAGCTGGTACTACTAGGTACTTGCAGGTACTTTAAGTACTTTTCCTGGTACTTACCGGTACTTTTAACTAGAAATTTTTTAAAAATAAATAAATAATTAGTTGGGCCCATTTTCTGGTACTTGGTCCCACAATTTTGGTACTTTTTGGTACTTTTGGATGGGTACTTTCAGGTACTAACATATTTCTCACCGTTGGATTCTATATTCCGGTAGTACCATGGTACTTGCCAATCATTGTAAAAGAGCTCTAATTTGAAAAGGTAAGTATAAGAAATTAAATGTTTTAATCAGGGCTACTATCATCGCTCGCCTAACATACTTTTATTCAGGATCAGCTTTTGCAATGCGTGATTAATTTTTGCCCCCTGAACATACTCCTAGGGACGGCTTGCACGTGCGTGTCGGTTTTGAACTGATCTAAAAAAGCATGTGATATAGTACATATATACAGCATCAATCCATGATGTCGACCTCGGTTCAAGAAGAATAAAATAAAAGAAAAATCTATCTAACTACTATTATAGCATTCCAGAAAGAGTGCATTCGCGTCCCTACGCTCATCTACACAAGCAAATGCTATCATGGAAAATTCTCCCCCATTTTTTCTTCTTTTTATACATTGCAGTCGTGGGAATGTGTGTGATCATGTGGCATATATATCTATGGAAGCACGTTCGAAACATGTTGTAGATCCGTCGCTGCCAGTATGAATTGTAAGAGCAGCGACAATTGATAGGATTGATATGCTCCTTATCCTTATCCCTTCTGGAGATCATTCCTACCTCGTCACACTACTCTTGATGAACTAGTAGGGGTGGCAACATTTTTGTCGCCTAATGCCATGGATCTAGAAGAGGAAAAAAAATACGATGAGAGCGCGCTTGATTTGCCAGCCATTGCTCACCATGCCGCACTTGTGGCGGCGCCAAACCTGCGTCGCTAAAAATCATCAACACTACTATGGCAGAAATTTGCACAGCGATGACCTACGGCAGCTGGCAGCTGCAGTTTGGTATGGACCAAACCTTTGTTTTTCCAGTGGCGAGCCGCACTTTGGGCGTGGCAAAGTTCTACAAACATGTTGAAATTTCATCACTTTTTCATTAGAAGCATACTCTATATCCTAAGTTGTTACATATATTGATATAAAATTATACCTCTAATTAATCATCCATCACATGCATGTTATGCTGGCAATAGAACTTGCACTACAAAATGTCTTAAACCAAATTTTTTTTAAAAAAATGAGGGGCCAGATTTTATATATACAATTAAGCAGAAGGCCTTAAAAGATAATTAGGGCATGATTGGTTTGGTTCCAAATGTTACCAAGCCAAAATTAAGGCATGCCAAATTTTTTTGGCCAAAATCAGGGCAAGAATGAGCCAAAATCTGTAGACCAAAAGACTTTGGACCTCAACCAATCAAGTGCTAAAATTTTATGGACTTTGCCCTAGATTTGACTTGGCACAAATTGGTACTCAACCAATCAGCCCCTTAAGACGTACGTGTGGTATAGAATCAGAGGAGGGTACATTTAACACGGGTTTCCTTCTCCGGTCCACTTCGAGGGGCCACCATGGCGATCTTGTTCAAACTAGAAAAGTTCGCGGCGTTGCCGCGCATGGTAAGAAGATGCGTCTGTAAAAATATTTTTCAAATAAATTGTCAAAGCACGTTGAATTTAAAAATTCACTTTGTAGCTATGTTTTAGATTTTGAAATGTGTTTTTTGTTCTTTTGTAGTGTATCTTATATTCAAATTTGAAGGTGCTTGGGCAAGTTTTGAGCTATTTTAGAATTCAATATTTTTAAATTTGAAGTTGCTTCGGTGTTTGGATGTTGGGCTTAACGGGTGAATTGGAAAGCGCTTTGGATTTAAAGTGTGATATGTAATAACTTTATAGATGTTGAAGTATTTGGGTACTTTAAAAATTAATATTTTTTAATTTAAAGATGTTTCGGTGTCTGAATCGTAAAGGTAACGGACCGTATATGAACATTATGCGAACGAATTAAACACTTAGAATATTTGTTATGTAAACATATAAACATTTGTGAGAATGGATTATACATAGCAAATTTCAAAATTCAAAGCTCCTTTCGAATTTTCTTGCATACATTTCTATATTTTACAAAAAAAATATATTTCAAAAGGAAAAACATATTAAATATAAAACCATGTATTTTAAGAAAACATACTAAATATATTTCAAAAGGAAACATACTAAATATATTTCAAAAGGAAAAATATAATTCTTAAATTCCATGTGCTTTGATAATTCTTTTGAGAAAAATATTTACAAAACCATGTCTATAATAAAGTTATATGTTCTAGATTTTGAAATTTTGACTAAATTTGATATTGGACACCTTTTAATGAAGTTATATAATTTAAAATGTTGCAATTGCATTGTTGACACCATACCAAAAATATTTTGTATATGTTATAAAAAAGAAAAAATAGTAACGGTAATAATTGTATTAGATCACTCAAAAATTATATTAGATCATTCGAAATTATGTTCGCTTAAATAAACAAATTCAGAAATAATTCAAACAAAATAGCTTGATGTTATATTAAACAAACAAAATAAGAACTCCTATAAATAACAATTTAGATAAATATTTAAATATTTTTTTAAACAACTAAGTTGGGTCCCGCATATAATGGTTTAGTGGGACCCACAGACGACGGGTCCCACTTGTGGGCCTGTGGTCTACGGTGGGGCCCACTGTGGGACCCACATCACGCGGGTCCTGTGGGGTCCACAGCGGGCCCCACCTGTGGGACCCACATTAGCGGGACCCACGTGTGGGGTCGTGTGCGCTAGGATTGCTCGGGCCGATCTAAACCGTCGACGTGGTCGATCCGAAGGACGAGACAATGCGGGTGATGTGGCGCGATGAGGTTCCCCGGTTTGGGTCCAGGATTCCTATTATAGAGATTCGTTGGAGCTTCGACAAATGCAAAGTGCGGAATTTGATGCTGATAATTCTAATTCGCTCAGACCACAGCACGCTCGTCGTTACAACGCCTGGCCGAATCGGTGCCCAGCCTTGAGCGCATGGTGAGGAGAGGGCAAGCAATTGCTCACCTTGCTGCACTTGGCAAATGGCGAGGCGATGCATAAAAACAGTTGTTAAGCTAAGCTAGCTAGCATGCAGCAAACGGCGAACATGCATGAGGCGGTGGTACTGGTGCCTGGGGCTGGAACTGGAAGGGTGACCTCGCTGACCTGCATGCTGGAAGGCTGCCCTGTGCTTGTAGGGTCAAGTTGCACTGTCGTCCCGTGTCTGATCGATCTGCGGCGCCGGTGACCTCGCCCAATCACGATGTCCTGCACTCCTGCTCGTGGTTCGTTTTGGTGGGCACCGCACCATCGTTGTGACCATCAGGAACGGTCGATCGGATTGTTCAGTTCCCTTGACAAATCCACCTCCTCAGCTGCGAGCGATTAGCTCTGTACTTTTTATGTTCACAGGTTGAAGAGGACATGCCCTTTTTTTTAGTTAAGATGGGAGAGCTCAATCAATTTGATGAACTGCAGGCATTCTTGTTATTGAGTTGCCCTTGTTATGGTGGATGTTTGGAAACAATTTTGATGAGAAGTACCATATATGACATCTTCTTTCTTACATGAGAGCATCCAGGCGGGTTGATGGAAACAAGGAGTAAGAGCCTTAGGGTCGGTCGCATAGATACTAGAAGCAGTCCTAATGAGTAATGAGGGTAATAATGGAAAAAGCTTGAGGTCCGGTCTCATGCTTAAGACACATCCTGCATGCAGGGGAGAAGGTTAGTGGGTGGACATTTTTTTCCCCTTTTTATTTAGGGATCTAGGATCCACCATGAGGCTAGCACTACTGTCTACGGCACAAGGCAAAGGGTTTGCGTGCGCGGCCTACGCCGAAGGCCCGACGGTAACGAGCACATATTGCAAAGCCGGCTTTGACGTGAATTTTTTGTCGGGTACACAACAAAACAATTTTACGTGTGTATTTAGGGGCACACTGCGGAATAAAGTACCAGGCAAGAATAGGCCGCCGCGTTAACGGTGTGGCCACGCTAACAACTAGCATGGTGTCTACTTTGTCGTGTGCCTCAGGGTACGACACATGGCAAAAAAAATAAATATTTGCCGTGTGGCGCCATGAAGGCATACGGCAAAGTAATTTCCACTGTTGAGAGGAAAAACACTTTGTCGTGTGGCACGTATGCAGCACACGGTAAAGTTGTGGCTAGTTTGCCATGTGCTGCTAACTGACACACGACAAAGTGCTACCAAAACACTGTTGAAATGGTCACTTTGCTGTGTGCTAGCTCCCTGGCACACGACAAAGTGACCAAAACGTTTTTTGTTTTTTTTTTGTTTTTTCACGTATAAATGTCGCCACTCAAACAAACATCACAAATATCATCAATATATGTCCATACATCATCATTCCAAGCACGGGGCAAATCATCAATCAGAGGCTCCATCTACACACTCATATTATTTCTCGGGTGTCCAAGAATTATCAAAGACAAGAATATGTTCTGTCGTTGAAACATGACGTCGGGAGGGAGATTGAGAGGGATAACGAACAAGGGCCAACATGTGTATGAGGTAAACAAGATTCCACAAGGATTGAACCCATCTGTCGCTAGCGCAACACATACATTACGAGCCTTACTTGCTTTCTCAGGATGCCGGCTGTCAAAGTGCTTCCATGACTCACCATCAGTTGGATGTACCATATTCTCATGATGATATTGTTTGCCTTGTTTGTGCCATATCATCTATTTTACGGATTCCTCAACCATGTAAACCTGTTGGATCCTCAGTATGAACAGAAGGTACCGTATGATTTTCACTGAGATTTTGGTCTGCCAGTTATGGCCATCACCAGACCTCCACATACCTAGATGACTCCCATTTAGGACAGTACTTTGCATCCGTGTGTTAAACAAAATGTATCCCTTCGGACTGACATATATATATCTGCTTGTGTGGCATCTTAAGTGGATGAAAGAGTTTCTATGCCTCATACATATTGTGTGGTAGACTAAGTAGGCTGCCAAAAACTATCAAAATATTATTAAAGTCGTCTCGACTAATGCCAAGCTAAGATTTTAGGGCCATTATGCGTCTGATGGCATCTAGTTGAGAAACATTAGTATGCTCGTGAAATGGTTTCTGTTTCGAAAACAACAAGTCGCAATAGCCATTGCGGTAGGCTCTGCGGATCCTCCCCAACATAAATAGGTCATTCAATGAAGTTGATTCATGAAAGTCATCTAACATGTCTCCGCACTCAGCATCAACATCATAATCCTTCATGCTTGCCTCACAAGCTCGTCTCTCATACGATGGGCTTCACCATGGCAGATCCATCGGATAGATTTTGCCACAAAACAATTGTTGCAAATGTGTTTACCCATTTTCACCTTTGTTTGATAAAACTTGTTTCCAGATTTTCTACACGGACACACCGCTCTACTTTTTCCTAATTCAAATGCCTTCTTCAACAATTCACCACCTTGTCAATGAATTCTATGGTCCAGTCACGCTTACCCCACCAGCCCACACTACTACAAAAAGGGTTTTAGGAGGGGTCAAAATAGGTTTATGGACAAGCAAAGGCTTATGTTAATCAGGTATTTTTGGAGGTGGTTTTGTGTCTGCCTCCATTAATAAAAAATAAAAAATACCAAAACCCTAGGACGGGCCCGCTGAGCTCAAATATGGGACCGCCAAGCCCATCCAGGGTCGCACGCCACTGCCAGCTGCAGATCCGATGCTCAATCGCACTTGCACTCCTCTACTCCTTCATACCTCCTCGCCACCACACATGCGCTCCTTTGCTCTTTCGTGCACCACCTTGTAGGTCCATGCCTTGCTCGAGGCGCCGCACGCATGCGTTGTCACGCTTGACGCGTCGCTACAGGAAGGGGCGGAGCCAGCCGTGAGAGCTACCAGTGTCAGCTGCACTAAACACCGGTGTCAGCTCCTTTGTTGAACAGTGCAGAACAGTGATTACTTTGTTATTTTTCATCAAGTCATCATTGTCAGATGACAGCACTGGTTACACGTAG
The DNA here is from genome assembly GCA_015342445.1 of Digitaria exilis. Taxonomy (NCBI): domain Eukaryota; kingdom Viridiplantae; phylum Streptophyta; class Magnoliopsida; order Poales; family Poaceae; genus Digitaria; species Digitaria exilis. The sequence continues at coordinate 1,276,395 of JACEFO010001897.1, forward strand.
CTCCGTCCCTAGCTACAGGCACCGCACACATGCACGCGCCGCAAAATCTGAGGAAGGAGGGCTCGTTGTGGCTGCCGTCTACCTACGCCACCACCATCGGAGCCCGCACATGCCTCAATTTCGCTGCTGCTCCTCTCATCATGCCACCTCCTCCACCACGCACCCCACCGCAGCTTGCCTTGGTTGTTGTCCATGCGCGTCGAGGCTTGTTATCCTCGGAGGAGGAGGAGATGATGAGGGAGTGGGCGGAGGGTCTTGCGACGTAAGGAGGGGAGTAGCCGACGACGAAGTGGGGTGGCAGTGGCGGGGAAAGGCCTAGGCGGCGTGGCTGCAGTCGGAGGGGAGCGAGAGTAAGAGAGAGAAGAGAGATGGAGGAGAGAGAGGCTTTATGATTAAGTTATGTAAGAGGTATGGTTATCAGGCCGATTTGTGCCTGTTGGGCTATGGCTTTTTTCAGAGGTGGGCCTTATAAGCATTCGCCTCCGAAAATAGATTTACGGTGGTAGACACCTTAAGACAACCGTCTTCGAAAATAGATGATTTTCTGAGGTGGTTATTTTAAAATGTCTGCATCTATAAATTGATTTTCCAAAACGGTCAGATTCAAATGCCTCTGTCAATAAAAAAAATGCCCTCCTTTGTTAATGTCTAGCATTAACAAAGACGGACGGATTTTTTGTATGCCTCTAAGGCCTTTTTCTAGTGTCCTCGAAAATATTTTTTTAGTAGTGTCATGTACATCCACTCACAGTTATCCATGCTTTAACATACGAGTTGGTGATAGTTGGCACTTCTTAGTCTTTACGAATAACTCCACAAGCACACAAAGACCGATGTATCTTTTCACCATGGTAGTAAAACCTGAATGTCAAATCCAAGGAATGATAGATGCGACTAAGCCTAGAACTATTCAACCAGACCCACCAGGGGAGAGGAGGTATGAGGGTAGAGGGCCTAACTCCAGTTAGCCGACTCATTACCCAGATAACTTGCTACCCACTAACATGATCTACTTTGACATCTGCAAGGAATGGACCTCAAAAAGAGATGGGGGGGAGTCCAACGGCAACCTGCACTACTGTTATGTAAACACTCGAATGTAGTGGACTACAAAGGACAGATAGGGCTATCACCACCTGCCGCCTACCACAATGGTACCATGGGGTCGAACACAACCCAAGGTGACTATCCAGCAAAGGAATCACGCCTAAGCTATCAAGACACTAACTCCCGCCTCACGTTAAGGCAAGAAGAAACCCCAAATGACTAGGCTTGCTAACTTGCGTAGACAAGGGATCTCACAGATCAAATACGACTAATAAACAAATTACTTGAAGTAAAGAGAAGAACTAGCAAGACACTAAAGTATAATATGAGGAACTTACTCAAAGAAGATTCCTTCCTCTGATGTTGATAAATAGTTGGAGCCGAGCCGACAAGCTTGGCTCACCTCCCCATTGGAGTAGAACCAACAACCCGGTTCTCCTCCCAGCTCAGCTCGCTCCCAAGCTCTCACTTCACACTCTCCCTGTTCTACAATTAAAATGAAGCACTACATCTTGGACTCTTCTTCTCTCCAATGGATCGTGTGCCTTGAAGTGGAGGTGGAGGCTGCCTTTTATCCACCATCAAGGGTGATAACCATCGTAGAAGTGACGCACACTAGTAGAGTGGCTCACATGCGAAGTCTGGTCATGAAATTCCCGTGCAGCGGGTCGGCCATCCTATCACAAGTCAGTCGTCCTAGGATTCCATCCGTTTGGCACTGCCTTTGACGTGGACACTCTAGATGATCTCCTCGTGGTGTTTGTTTTGGTTGTTGCTCGTTTGGAGGCGGTTAGAGCCGAAAGGTGGGCCCTTTGATCCATGTTTAGGCCTTCCAAGTCTGTTGATCAAACCGACACCAACTTCATAGCCTAGATTTCTTGGGAGTGTGTTTCTATCCCTAGGATCAGTGACGTGTCGATCGGGCGAAGTGGTGAGCCAACCGGTCGGTCTTTCTGGTCAAGGATTTGGGATTCGGGCCGAATGGGCCAAAATTCAGTGAGATTCGCCCATTTTGGCCCAGCCCAAGACAAAATTGAACCGGCTAAAAAAATTCGGCCCCATTTGAATTTTAAGTTCGGCCCATGGTCGGAACCAGCCCACAAATACCTCTCTCATGTATATATATCAAGATCCCACCGCGAGCTGATCCTAGATCAGTTGGTCGGGTTCTTTGTGGTGGAACCTACCCACCAGGGTTCAAATCCTGGTGCTGACATTTTTCTGGATTTATTCTAGAATTTACCGGCATTATGCATTTGGTGGTAGGCGACGTCCCCGTCGACAGCGAGGCGCCTGTGGTGACTTCGTGAATCTCAAGATCTACCGGCTCAGTCCTTCGGGGTGCTCATAGGGGTAGGGTTTGTATACGTGTGTTCATAGGGGTGAGTGTGCGTGCGTGTGAGCGTCTATGTTGTACCGTGTAATCTCAAAAAAAATCAAGATCCCACCCAGGAAACCTAGACATTTCATTTTTTCCCCTCCCCTTCTCACTGGCTGCGGCGGCTGCTTTGGCAGAGATGGTTTTCCCGTCGTCCTCTTCTCAATCCATTTATGTTCTTGTGTGGTTCCGGAATGACAATCTCCAGTCGTCTCCTCTCCAATCGATGGCAGATTGTATAGATTGATATCATTATGTCCTTAGCTTGAGCATGTATAGATGTTGAAAATTGTACGGATTTATATTATTGAACTTATTCTTCGTTGATTAGTTTCAACTTTTAGCCAGTTTCATTTGCTTCATTTGCTTTTGCTGCCTATTGCATTATTCTTTGTAAGTCCTGTCCGATTCGGTCAAATTTTGTCCAAATATTAATTTATTGACGAGTCAACTCAAGTGAATCCTAGTCCGAATTTTTTTCAAATTTCCGAATTTTGTCCAATTCGGTAGGCTCCGAAATATTTTAGTATTTGAATCCCAGAACCCCGCTTCCGGTCACTTTCTCCATCCTATTCCACTTTGGATTGCAACCCAAGTGTTTGGGGTCCATTGGTGAGTCCCCAAGGCCTTAGTTCAAAGGGGGAAGTCTTTTGGAAAGTTTCCTGGCTGGCAGGCCAGCTAATTAGGGCTACGCCGGTGATCCAAATATCCCCACCTGTGGCCATGGTGATGGTGGTGGTGGTGCTCATGGTCCCTTCCTACGGCTTATACGGGCGAAAGTATTGTCTGGATCTTTGCCGGTGCAGATGACGGCGACGCCCACGTGCATCGGTTTTCCTTCTTGAAGGTGTTGTCGTGGTTTCAGCCTCCTCCACCATGGTATTCTCCAAGTGAAAACCTAGTCTGGCTATGGATGAGCTATGCCGGTGTCCTTGACGTCGCGACCTCCTTGGAGGCATCGCTTTCGAGATCTCTGTGAGCACTGTGAGTTTCTGGTGACCCATCCTCTCACTTGTACTCAACAGATTTAGCCTATAGTATTGGACTCGGTGTTGGTTTTCATTGTGATTCGGCGGCGCTCATTGTTGGCGCCTCTGTTTCATCATCAGGCTCCTTGTTGGCGCAGTCATCAAATCAAATGTCGTGGCTTCCATGCTTCCAGCCATCCTTCCTATGTGGATTCCTACCCACAAAGTGCGTAGGATGGTGGTTTGTGGAGACTAGATATGCTCTTAAAGGTGTCTTTGTCAGCTTCAAGGGAGGTCGACGTTGTCTAGCTCACGGTGGTCAGCGTGCTTCCCCTACTCTTAGTCCCCATCCTGTTGGGTAGCCCTTTCATCCTTCAAGGATTCCTCCCCTTGTTGGAAGGTGGAGGGTGATAAAAAGGTGGCGTACCTACAAGCAGTGGTGTGGCGGTGCAATGTCCCTTGTTGTGAAGGCAAGCATGTTGTTTGGAGGTGACACTTCGTCGATCATTGGTGGTTGTCTCCAACTTGTTTCAATATTAGGGCTAGTCTGTTGGTTTATGTTGTTCCTTTAGCTCTTGGTTGCCTCTTCTTGTTATGAGCCTATTGTGCCCCAAGCATGCATGTTGTTTGTAATCTGTGGCCTGCCACAAACTTTGTAACCATTGTGGACGGGCTTCGACTCGATCTATATATCAATGCATTCAGGTGGGGATCCCCCCCCCCACACACACAACCTTTCTTTTTTTCCCATGTTGTGCATTTCCCCTACTACTCACAATAGATAAAAACAAGGAGTTACCGTGAAGCCTTAGAGTTCGAGGGGCGTGCCCCTAGTCAATTGTTGGTGGAAAATACTTACTCTGCTGCGATAGATCGATCAAAAAAATGTATATTTTCCTTTAGACCAGTTGGTCATTTTACAATGATATTGACAATTATTGTGTCCAAACTATAAATATGTTTGGTCTATAGAAAAGATTATATATATACCATTGGACCCATATATTTCAAAATCCTTTCAGATACTATATTGTTGAATCTGAAAGCATTTACTTTGTAGAAGCAATGTCTAGTTTTGAAAATTGAGTGAAAATAAAATAAGGAATGGTTGCATTGGAGCAAATGCTAGTACATGACAAAGGTTATACTGAAGAACCAAATAGAAAACCTTTGACAACAATAACTAGTGCAAACGTTGAACTATATGTACACATTGAATGATTAAAACAGTCTGCACATGATTATACATGCACTTCTATATATAATAAAAGTGATCTAGAATGCATGCAATGGATTTTTCAAAACAACCATTGTTTTATACATATTACGCAATAATATATAATAGCAAAGCTTCCTCTCCATATCTCAATGTGTTTCAATTCTACATCGCTTTGATTTACAGAAATGGCCAAGCAACATGGCATAGAAAAGTTCAAGTACCAAATAGACTATTCCCACCAAATGTTGTTTAGTAAATTTTCAAAAGAAACAAGTTGGTAAATCTGCCAAAAAAAAAACGAAGCTGGCCCTCTGGATGAGTTATAATAATGGATTCTAAAGCACGTCTTCATCCATTGACCAACCCTCCTTCATTATGGAAAACTTCCCGTTGATTATTCATCAAAATTTACTCAACTGGATTACAGAAACAGAAGTTCTGACCCATGAGATATAGCATCACTCAATTGGTCCTTAGTTGATGCAGTCATGCATCAGAGATTGTCAAGTCATTAGCGTATCTTATAATAGTTAGTAGTTACATGTACAAAAATGTTATGTTCCTTAATTGAACAGACTGGTTCAATTTCAACCGAAACACAAAGTCCAGATAGAAATTAGGAAACAAAAGTCACAACTCAAGTTCAAAATTTTTATGTTTTATCCACAGGAAGAAAAGGCTATATAGAATAACCTGGCTTCATTATTATTTTGTATCTTATGCGGAATAAAATGTGGAGCATATTTCAATCCTGATTTGCAGATGATGTCCATCTCGCTTATCTTGATGATTAGACGGATAAGCAATTTTTTATAGTTGCGATACAGATATTTGGGTTACACATCAACAAATCCCTTCTTAGTTTTTTAATTACTTATAACTTCATCGGTTCATCTGCTAAATTGAAATTACATATCTGAACCCTTTTATCACTGTACATAAACTTTAGTTTTAGCTATCCTAGTTCAATACAGATTGTGCTAACACTTATTTCAGGGATTAATTAAAAGAACCGACTAAACAAGTGCAAATCTCATTCAATAACAAAAATGGTGGGAGCTCAATTTAATTTAAACTTAAGTTTTTTCTTGTGTGCAGCACACTTGCAGTCCCAAAATCACCATCGAAGAGAGATATATTTAGCAGTCCCTAACCATTTAATATATTCTTGGAATTGTGTGGCTCCTATATATCCGAAAAGAAGAGAAAATGAAAGTTGATAGAGCCATTGCTGAAAGATCATTGTAGACAGCAACGTATGGAACTCTTGCGGGCATTATAGTTCTGAAAAAAACATTACAATTTTCCCAACATGTAACAATTGTTTCAAAAAAGGCAACAGTGACAATTAAGGACTTTTCAATAAATAAATAATGCAATTATCTATAGCCACACGACAGTTATTTGACAGTCATTTGAAGTTTCGAGATGGTTGGCTCACGTTCACAAAAATTTCAGGGGGAATTGATCTTTTATGGGAGTCAATACTAGGGTTTAATTTACTTTCATATCGAGGTGCTTTTATTTTCGCCATGCGGACGCCCTAAAATTTGCCCCAAAAGCACCAGCACAACCACCTGTCGCTACCGGCGGGTCGCGTCAAATTATTACGGTTATTCGGTTGATATCACTGTTTGGACAATGACAAAGGGAGGTAAAATGTCACGTGCGTATATGCGCAAAGCATTGGCAGCGACAGAGATGAGCCTAGGCCTAGCTACTTAGCTAGAGACTAGAGCTAAGGCCTACTGGACCACAAACAACTAGACCCATCCATTCACAGTCCACAGACTTCGCTTTTGTAATGTAATTGTAAGGATTATATACTCCATTACTGAGGATTAACAGATATAGGCAATAATAGTTCAGCATCTTACCTGCAGCTGCAGCTTGACTACTTACTGCACTGTGTACTGCCCATATGCATCTATATGCTGCTGCCTAGTGCCTAGTTCCTTGTAATGTGTAGGTACCTCTCCTGGCTGTAACACACTTTGATGCACACAGGGTAGACTGCCTCAATCCTCACCTTGTTCATGTTTCCATTTGTAGGCTTTACATGGAATGTAATGATAAGTAAATCATGTCTCCGTAAAACTTCGGTAAAAGAAAAAGATGGAGAAGATAGAGAGAAAAGCAGAAGGCGAAGGGGTCAAGGAAAAATCGTCAAGAACCTGCTTTGAGTGGCCAGGAAATTAATCAAAAAGAGGTTTAATAATCATCAGCACACAAAACATAACAGGCACTCGAGGATGGATCAATAACTGATTGCTCGAGGCGATTAAGAACCTCGCTCCAGGACGATGACGGCGCTCATAGCTTCAGGGAGAGGTCGATCTGCTCGTCGGTGAGAGCCCTGCTTGTCTCCGGCGATGCTCCGATCTGCTGTGTCGATGACGAGCTTGCCACCGATCCCTGTTCCTTCCCTCTCCTAGGAGCCTCATCTTGGGTCGCACTGCCGCGCTCACCGCCGCCGCCGCCGTAGGCTGCGGAGCGGCGAGCGGCGGCGAGCTCGCGGGCGCGCTTGGCGACGCTGCGCTCGAACTTGTGGGCGTTCTGGTGGCCGCCGAGCGCCTGCGAGGAGTAGAATTTCTTGTCGCAGTAGGTGCAGGAGAAGTATCCTGCTGGCTCCGGCTCGGGTGCCAAGGACGGCTGAAGGGAGAGGTTTAGGTCGAGGTCGTCCTCGCCGCCGCCGCCCTCGCTGTTGCGATCCATGGCGGCGTCCAGAGACAGCACGGCAGGACAGAGCTGTAGTCGCCTCAAAGGTGGTGAGAGAATTGGGAGTGTAGCTGTTTCACTGCTGCTTTGTGGAATGATTAATGTGCTGCTGCAGTGCTGCTCCATTTGTGCACCAATCCCAGATGCTCAACGGGTATGCTACTTGTAGTAGTACAACCCTAGCAAATGTATATAGTGCGGTAGGTTATGTATTTGTACGTATGGTGGTCCAGAATAACACTTGTAAGGGCAGGAGAGGCTACCAAAAAATCAATGAAAAGGACAAAAGATTTCACCCATCATCGACCAGCCCAACGGCACGTACAGATGGAGCTGGTTGCAAGCTGAGCGAGCTAAGGTGCTATACGAAAGCGGCTACTTGCCTACTTGGACCATGTGGACCATTGGACCAAAGCTAAATCCATCGATCCAGCATGAATAGAGACCTGCGCGAGATAAACGAACTGATTCCAAGATAGCACTGACTGCGAGGCCCGTGATACCGTATGTACACAGTCTAGCTCTGTGTGAGCTTTTGGGCCTATTTTGGTGGTGGTGTTGGCTTCATTATAATTTTTTTTATTGGAAAAGAATGCAAGAAGGTGAAGCAATCGCTACCTTGCTAGCGTGTTCTGCTGTTCATCGCGTTACTCCTGAAGGGCACAACATGTCATCCTAACAGTTCTTTCTTCTTTTCAGGGAACATCATCCTACAGTACTTACTCCTGTCACAAAAAAGCGATGTTTTGGCATGATCGTTATGACTCGTAAAAAAATAACATTGGCTACTGTAAATTAATTTATATATAGTATATTTATGCAATAAGACACTACCGGAGAAACAAACATCTTAGTGCATATTTCCTAACTGGTACTTCATTTCCGGTACTGGGCATGCATGGGAGACAAAAAAAAAAGGGAATGCTCGTTTAGTAAAAAGTGCATGCATGGTAGAGCTTTGTTGTCGCCAAAGGTGATCATAGCCTTCAGTGGCGGAGCTAGGATTTTTGTATGGGGTATGCCAGACCAAAATACTCACTCTACGACGGTTCAAATAAGTTATTTTGTAAACCAAAACAACAGCATTCTCATAGCCCAGTGGTGAGGGCCTAGTTTGGAGCCTCAGGCGTGAGATCGAATCCTTACACTGCAGTTTTAACGTGTACTTTTTGTGGATTTTATTTTTTTACATGCTAGATAACATTTGTTGGACTGGGCCTAGGGTATGCCTCACCATACCCGTGCAGCCCACTGGATCCGCCCCTGATAGCCTTCCTCCTAGAAATTTCATTTAGTGAACATAGAATTTTACCATGTGAGCATTTTTACATGCTTGGATCCCTCAAGATTACTCTAGACACCGCCACCCTAACGCCATGAGATTGCAACCTCTTGCCTCCTTGTCCCCATCCCACTCACCTCCATCTCAGTGCCCCTTCGCCGTTGAATCTGCCATCGCCTCTGTCTTGGTTGGTCCTTGATAATACGATACATTATCTTTGTGTAGATGGTCATGCTTCATAGATGAATTGTCCTTAATTACTCTAAGAACTAATAAGGACACATATTTTCTTTTTTTTAAAACGATACATTTTTCTTTTATATCCTACCTTTCAATAAAGAAAAGGTCCTTGGACAGACGTAAAGGTGGTAGCTTAATGTGTCTCAAAAGTGTTCCCCTCACATGTGTCTCATCATGGCATCAGGTACCACAAAACATGCCAGAGCCCATAAACTAGAAGTAAACATAGTGCCTGCCCTTTAAAAATTGATAAGCAAGAGAATTCATGTAGCAAGTTCGCCATTTTCGCATGTGACTGCTAAGCATACAATCATGAAAAGCATGGCATGCCGTATGAAGACATAACTCATTAGTAGCTCCTCCCCTCGCCATTTACCCTTTTTGTCTCCCATGCTGAGGCGAGAGCTGTGTTGCGGCCAAAGGTGGCCATAGCCTCCCTGCTTCTAAAAAGTTCCTTTTAGTAAACATAGAATTTCACCACGCACTGAATGAGTTTTGAGCATATATTTTTTACAAAAAGATTGGCCCCCTCTATATTACTCTTCAAGATCATATATATTGCTCCCACACCTCCGGGCACCGCCACTCTAATGTCATGATATCGCACAACCTCTCAACTCATCCCCATCCCACCCTCCTCCATCCAAGGGGCCCTTCACATTGAATCTTACACTACCACCCTCATGTTGTGCTAACCCAATAGAACAAAATCATCATCAAGAACCAAAATCATAGGTCAATGTGGATTCCTAGTTCATTTGATCTATAAATTTACTTATTTGTTTGATCTATGGCATATTGATTTGAGTTTTTATTTGATACATGAATTATTCAGTTGTTTTGTGTTGGGGAGAGATGGAGAGAGTGCAAATATCGGGTAGTTTGGGAGAAACTCGAACCCGATATTTTGGGTACCCAAAAATTTGGGTAATTGTTTTTTTGGATAAAGTTCGGATAGTAGGTTAGGAAACCCGAATTAAGAAATACTTGAATTACCTGACCCAAAATACCCAAACGTCCAACCCCTACTAACAACCATGTTTGAATCGGTGATGTCTAGATGAACCAATGCTTCAGGTTCAAGTAGAGCAGAGAACCCGAGCTCGGACTTGAATCGGGCCAATCGTACCGGATCTGCATCAAACCACAATCTAGCGAATCTGGCATGACCTCTCTAACAGTATGAGAGAATGATAAACACTACTACAAAAAACATTTTAGGGGACACATCAAAAAAGGGCACAGAGGCGGACAGTAAATCCGTCCGCCTCTGTTAACGTCACGGATTAATGGAGGTGGACATTTTTTATTTTCAAAGGCAGACGCTCATATCCGCCTCCTAATATCGATTTACGAAGGCATACACTTTATAACGTCCGTCTCCGAAAATACGTCATTTTCGGAGGCGGACGTTATGAAGTGTCCGCCTCCGTAAATCGATTTTCAGAGGCGGATGGCCTACAAGGCCCGCTTCCTAAATTCCCTAGGCCCAAAGAAGCCCAAAAGGCTCGGTTTAGACGTCCATATATATAGGACTTAGGGTTTGAGGCTCACATTTCCCCTCTCTTCTCTCCCTCGTCTCCCTCAGCTCAACAGCCGCCGCATCCACGCATCTCCACCGTGACTCCTCCTCTTCCCTTTCGCGTGCACATCGCCTCCTCCTCCTCCTCTGTGCCTACCCTCCGACGTGCCTCCTCCTCCTCCGATTCCTCCACACCTCCTCAGTGAGCCAACTGGCGGCGGATCTTGATGGCTCGAGCACCAGCAGCTCCTGGTGAGGTGTGGAGGCGCCTGGTGAGCTCGAGGCGGTGGATCTGTGCGAGCAGAGTGACGGTGGCAGCTCAAGCCACTCTAATGTCGACGAGGAGGCGTCCCGGAGGCCGTGGACCGATTTGTGGCGGCCGTAGATCCAACACCGACCGGCAGCAAGGCGAGGGGGCATCGAGGAGGAGGTGTAGCATGGAGGAGGCGAGGTGGGGCCATGGAGATGCCGGCGTGTGAGGCCGTATCCGGCGGCGGGGAGGCCGGATCCGGCGGCGGGGAGGCCAGATCCGGCAGTGGTGACGGCGGATCCGGTGGCGGCGGCGGCAGGTCTGTTGGCGGCGGTGCCGTTGGGCTTGCCGGGCTTTTCCTTTTTTTTGTTTTTTTGTCCGATTTTCGTAGGCGGACAGCAAATCGCCTCTGCTAATCTCGATTAACAGAAGCGTATGGTCGGAGGCGGACGCAAAATCCACCTCCAAAAATACAAAATGCCCGCCTCCGAAAATCATTTTTGTAGTAGTGAAAGTAGCGCCTGGGAAGGGCGACCGGGCTCCTCGTTGATGAAGACGATCACGTACGCATATATCTTAGGCCGTGTTTGGATTCACCCCCAATGAAATTTGGTGATGTTTGGATCCACCACCAGCTAATTAACTAGTTGGACTATTCTATCTTTCACTTACCATTCATTAATTGTGGATGGATAGTGTGCTGGATTCCCATGAAAACAAATAAGGTATTTTGGTCTCTTAGCTTGTTTAGAGGGGTTTAGCTAATTCAACCAGATAAAGAAGTGGTGTGTGTTTTTTTATGTTTCTAGCTGAAGTTTAGCTAAATTTTAGCTGTCTCATACTCTCATGGATCACTAACAACTAAACAGAGCCTACCCTTTCCAAGCGGCCAGGGGGCAGCCTGAAACAGAAAGGAACACAACAGTAGCATCGTGAAGGCCTGACGAAGCAGAGCCGCCGCTTTCTCGAAAGCTGACGGTCAGCTCAGGTAGTAGGCCACATGGATTTACAGGGGTCTTATAAAAGTATATAAGCTAGCTCGACATAATATTATTAAACGTATGATGACGTGCATGTGATCAGGCTTCCATTGCTACTGTGTAGCGATCGCGATACCTTTTGATTCCTTGCAACGACGTCCATCCACTCGTCGATCCTCCGCGGATCCTTTGGGACCCGGCCAGCGTGTCGATGGCATGCATACGCTCCGTTGCAAATTACGTGCACCCAAACTGCAGTTCGGCAACAAGTCCTGATCCTCAAACAGTACGCCGATGTCGTATGTACGAACCAGAACGATTTAGGTCTCTGTCGGCCCAGCTACACGTACACTGTATCACTGACGAGAATATACCTGCGCAGATGGGAAATAAGCGGTCTCGCGAAGGAGAGCATGAGACGAGCCAGCCAAACCAGCCCGCGCGCGGCCGCCGGCCGTGCTTGAGGAAAGCTGATAGCTAGCTAGCTGTGGCCAAACCTTTCCAGGGTGTCCACGAGCCACATTGTTCCCGTCTCCGGGATGATCCAGCCGCAAGAGGAACCAGCGAGTTTTGGTTCAAAATCAAATGACTTTGCTAACAATCGAGACGCATGGTTCTTCGTATATAGTATAAGAAAAAAAAATGTAGAGCAGGACACGGATATGTAAACACACGCAACATGCTTGGTTGATCTCGTCCCTCGATCGGAATACTAATTTCTAGGGATAGATTTTTTTTCCTGGCCATATTCTCAAGCTATTACAGACGAAGATGCTCGCACATGCACACAAGATGCCTCTTCTCTACAAGCATGGTATTGTTTGAAAAAATAAATCTAAACCCAGTGTCGAGTTTTTTTATACTAACCCAATGTTGAGTTGAGGACTTGACCTTAGGTGGATAGTTCCACCACAAGTAACCTGATCCGTTGAGCCACGTTTAGGTCAATTTTTATTGGCTACATGAAAGAATCTAGAAAAATACTCTGTTTCAAATTATAAGTCAAATCATTTTTATCTTTGACTAAAATTATAGAGGGGGTCACAAACTTTGTGGCACTAAATATACTATGAAAAATATTTAATAAAACAATTAATGATACTTATTTGGTATCATGAATGCTAGTACTTTGTTATATAAATTTGGCCAAGCTTGAGATGTTTAGAATCTAAAAAAAAGTTAGAATGGTTAATAATTAGAAACAAAGTGAGTATAACCTAAACAAACAAGCCTTTCGGCCTATGTGTGTGATACCATAATCCGAAATATAATCAGTTTTCCAGATACCGGGATGCCATTGTTGTTGTGAACCTAATACATGTGTTAGTTCTATCATGCTCTTGAAAGGATGATTTGATGGAATTGCAGCAATTTCATAATAAATGTTGTCGTCACTATACTTGGGCCATTACAAGGTACTAGTACCGTCTCTCCCTCTCCCTCCCTCTCTCTCTCTCTCTCTCCGTTTGGTAACGCAATCGATTCCAGAAATGGTTGAAAAAAAATAAACCTACCACATGCCTGCTGGCTGCTGGGTTCTGTACTTCTGTCAGATCCCAAAGGACCCAAACGACAGAACTCTGACAGCATGTGCGCAATTCGGTGGCACGATGGCCATCCTTTCCTGCAGGCTCCACACTCCAGGGACCAAGGCGAAGCACCGCACAGACTACACTCCCAAAGTAAGAGAGATTTCGAAAGATGTACTGTACCGATCTATCCGGTCTTCCCTACTTTCTCGGTCACAAACGAGTGCTGTTTTTTTACTAGTAGTTTGTCTACAGTCTACTATTCTGAACATCAACAGCAAAATACTGCTTCTGTATATTGAGTTTGGATATACGAAAACTATACGAGTAGATTTATATTTCTTTCAGGTAAACTGCAGGGGAGGCCTATTTTTTCATTTATCATTTGCAAAATTTGTATGTACAAGTTACAAGGCCTCGGGACCAAAAAAAAAAGTCTCTTATGAAAAAATTATATAGCCAATTTTGCAGCTCCGAGGGTTTGGCCTTATGAATTATGAGGCCAAACTAACTCTTCTATGAAAATATGTTTCCATCACCTCAAAGAGACAGGAACCCCATAGAATATCCTCATTTCTATGTGTCCAGATGGATCGGCAAGCCACTATGATAAGCTCTCTGAATATCTTTGCACCAAACTGTCTTCGGGCTTCAATAATCATCTCTTAGATTTCAAGGTTCACATCTCTTCCATGCAAAGTAGGGCAGGGCCTTGTTGTCTATACTCTTCACTCTCCTCAATTAGACAAAAATAATAGCACATTCCATGACACGTTTCAGTTGTCAAAAAAAAAAAAAGAGAATTGGTTGGATTTTAAAAACTCCCCTCGTAAGCAAGTGGGTATACATTATTGCTACGTTACGCCCGTCCCAACACAGGACATGATGATCAGGAGTTGAGGACACGTCTGGACTGTAGCAATCATGGAGCCTTGCAGCTGTGCTACTGTGCCTCCGGGACCTGATTGCTCCTCAGCAGATCCCATGGCCCGTGCATGTCGTCGATGGCATCTCGAATGCAGCCAAAACAATCCAAGTCCGTCCTGGTCTCTAAACAGTGTGCCGCTGCCCGCCTGCCGGCCGAGACGTATGAACCAGATTCGTGATCAAGCGTGTGGCGTCGATGCGTGATACGCTCCACGATAAACAATACAATACGGAGAACAATATGAGGCGTCCATCGATCTCAAAAAACCCGCGGGGTGCTATGGTCCCATGAATGAAATGGTCGTCTTTTTTCTTTGGTGGTGATGTGATGATATGATATCTTGCCCTTCAGTGTTCGGGGCCTGCCTATACTGACAATGCAGCGTGAACGACATGATAGGATCGTAGGGTAGACTGACATGCAGAATCAGCCAACGGTCTGCTCAGCAAACAAAATTCAGCTGGATGTATAGTTTTCTTTTTTTATTATATAAACAATTAATTTTTCCTTTTAGCATCATAGGATCAATTGATCGATCAACATAAGAGGCCAACATCACGTGGACCGGCCGTTTCCCACCTATCTGCTGCGGTATCCGGCCCAATCCAATAATCCGAAGGCTGGCCCAACTTCAACGGGATTGTTTGATAATAGGCCAGGCACATTGGTATGCAAAATTCCTATTCATTTCCCCGTAGACTTTGTCTTCTCACTTTTTAATATTTAAGATTCGTGCAACTAACTACTATCATCAGATACATTCAAACTATAGCTTCATCTCTCCCCAACCGCCCGCACCGTCGTCCTCGCGCTGCACCCGCCCGCTGCTGCCACTCGTGCGTTCTCCGCCTCTGCCTGCTACCTCCTCCACCGTTGCTCATGCCCCACGTTGCCGCTGCCGCCGCCTGTGTTGCTGCCTGCACCCCCGCCTGCTCTACCCGCTCCGTTGCGCCATCACCGTCCACACACTACTCCGCCGCGCCACTGCCTGCTCCGCACCATGGTCGCCCATGCACTACGTTGCCACGTCGTTGCCGGTGCCCCACGCCGCCGCTGGAGAAGAAGCTGCCTGGTCGCCACTTAATATTTCAAAACTAACATTTCAACATTCCTTTATTAAATTACCTACATTTTTCCGCATAATTTATATATTGTGAATGTAAAATGTTGAACGAACTTAATAAAAATATCAATGTAATGATATCAAATTGTTGAACATGCTCATAGAAGACTACCCAAGATAATTGGCCAAATGGGCTTTAAATATGAAGATGACTTAGCTATCCTCCACAAGATAGATAGTAAGTCCCAAGTTCGAAATTTCATCCATCTCTAGGGATCTTGGAGGATATAGCTGCATATCAAGAGGGCTTACCTTTAGCAACTGATCTTCGTCTAAAAATTGCCTTAATGTTGTCAGAGCTAAGACCGGCATGGGGCTCTATGATCAGGAGGCTGCGGACCGGGATCTACATCCACCATACATATACTAAAGTCCCAAGATTTAAAGCTCTCTCATTAACTTTGGTCTCAAATGGAACACACTACTATTTACATGGAACCCATGTAGCATTTAGGTGGGACCCAAGCATGTTTATTGTAGGGCCCATTTAGTAAGACCCATGGTACTATTAAGAGGCTCCATCATTTAGAAAAACCAATTATTTAACTAACTGTATATACTATGCACATCTATGATAGCTCTAATAAGAGTTTCTTTACCTTGCTTTCAGTTTATAAAATCAGAATATAATATCTAATTGTTTTATAGTTTTCTTATTCAAAATCAAGAATAAGCGAGGCATAACACGTCAATTCGTTAGCTATTTTTCTACTAACACATAGAAGTCACTGAAATTCTAAGGAAAAAATAAAATAGGTTTTTTAGAAAAAGGAACTTTTTGGCCGCAGCTAAGCGTATAGACGTGCATCACCACAAAAAAAACTTTGGGCGCACGCCAAAAAAGTGATATAGTAGTGCATCGCGCAACTTAAGCGCGCAACTCAAGCCCACACGTTTTTATTTCTATATTTTTATTTTATGTTTTTTTCAAAAATATATACCTGGTCAATCTTTTTGCAAATCTATCATCCTGTCGCCATTTGGTCCGGCGGTAAAGAGTTACCGCCATTTGAAACGGCGAGAGCATCTGGAATCGCCATTTGAACTGGCGGTAAGACTTTAAACCGTTTGAACTGGCGATATATCTATTCGGGGTTGGGCCGTTGCTGGGCCTGGTGCTTGCCGCCGTTTCAGCCGGCGGTAAGAGGCGTCAGCGCGGGGCCCACGAAGGAAGCCACCGTTTGAATCGGCGAGAAGCTATCGGCGCCAGGGGCCCACCTCGCTTCCGCCGTTTAAATTGGCGATAGCCGATCTCGCCGATTGAAATGGCGGAAGGGGCCGCTCTCACCATTTGAAATGGCAGAAGGTTCCACCCGCGCAGAAAACCCGGCGGCATTCACCTGCAGGCTGACGGGGACCATTCTCTCCAGCCGTGGGGAGGAGAGTAGACGGGAGAAGGAGAAGAGAGGGAAGAGGGAAGAGGAAAGAGGAGAGGAGAGGGAGGGAGGGAGGCAGCGAAGCTCTCCTGGATATGCACGTTTCATGTAATTTTTTTAGATCTGCCTTTGTACATAGAAATATTAGCAACTTACTTAGAAAAAATAGTTTAGGTAGAAATAGCAATTTAGAAGTCATGTCAATGTATTATATAGAAATATTAGCTGCCTAGTTTAGGTAGATAGAACTATTATTAGCTAGTTTAGAAATATTATGATGTTAGTTTTTTTAGGAATATTAGCTAGTTAGATTTAGAAATATTATGCTGCTAATTTTTTTAGGAATATTACCTAGTTAGATTTAGAATTATTAGCTGATTATTTTTTAGATTGAAAAACTAGTTTACAAATATTCTGTTGTTAATTGTTTTAGGAATATTAGCTTTACCCTTAGGATTAGTAGCTAGTTACACTTAGGATTATTAGCTACATATTTTTTTTAGATTGAAAAACTAGTTTACAAATATTCTGCTGTTAATTGTTTTAGGAATATTAGCTAGATACACTTAGGATTATTAGCCTATTAATTTTTTAGATTGAAAAAGTAGTTTAGAAATATTCTGATGTTAATTTTTTAGGAATATTAGCTAGTTAGACTTCGAATTATTAGCTAATTACTTTTTTAGAAATGTATGAGAAATGTTGTGTATGTTGGCAGGATGTCAGAAAGTTTACCTTTTCAAGTGTTCTATGGTTCTGGAGATGTTAAATATGGTCCTGAAGGGGTAGATTTGTCAGACTTTAGTTCCTTCAGAAAGGAAGTACCCCGAGCAAGAGAGAGGACTTGGGTTTCAATCTGCAACTGGCTTTTTAAAGCTTTCGGACTTAATCGAGACCAACATGAGATCTCGGTCATGGCCGTGGTGAATCGAAGGGAACCAGTATTTTGGGAGCTATTGCCACTTCAAGGCACCCAAAACTGGAGGAATTATGTGCATCTAACCACTAGTCGGGGTTTACCTCTGGTATTATTTGTGCAAGCATTCGAAAAGGCTACAATTAGTACTGAAGCAGCTGACGAAGATGGAGACCAGGGAGATACAACATCAGAAGATCCGGAGATGATGCATGAACAAGCTGATGAAGATCCAGATCCGTTGCATGAACCAACTGAAGATGGAGATGCCTCACAAGAACCCCGTCAAGCAACTGGCGAGGCTGATGAGGGGGAAGTCAATCCCCACATAGTCAATGAGTTTCAGAGGGAGGGCGAAGAGCATGCAGTGGATGATTCATCTTCAGACGATGAAGATTATTAGTGTGTCCCGCAGAACTGGGACGGGTATGACTTTTCGAGGCTCAGTGTAAGTGATGGTGAAGCGGTGCAATGGGAGTATAGGGAGAATGAGGTTTGCGTCCGGTCAATGTATGCTAATCCTAATAATATGAAAGATGCAATAAAACGTTGGTCCACTCTCTCTTTGCAAAGGCAGTTCAAAGTGCTCAAGAGCAGTCCGCAAACATATGATATTCGTTGTGTCAGAAGCGAATGCCCGTTTAGGGTGTACGCCTCAAAGGGCAAGTGGGAGGATTTCTGGCAGGTGAAAAGATTGTGGTAGATCACACATGCGAGCTTGAGCGATTAGCATCAAGGCGCCGCAACCTGACAGCTGCTTTTATTGCTAACTACATGTATCCTCAGATCCTCGAGAATCCTAGCTACGAGCCGAAGTCAATTATCTGTGCCGTTGAGGAGGAGTTCAAATACAAAATTAGCTACAACAAAGCTTACAGAGTGAAGCAGAAAGCGCTGGAGATGAGGTGGGGGACGTATGAAGCTTCATATAATAACTTGCCTACGCTGCTGCAGACTATATGTCGTCGAAATGAAGGAAGCTTCTATGACTTGAAAACATATCCTTGCATCCAGAAACCTAGGAAGCAGGTGCTCCAACGGTCGTTCTTGGCCTTGGGTGCTTGCATTGAGGCGTTTCCGCACTGTCGACCAGTAATCTTCATAGATGGGACATTTTTGACAGGAAGGTACAAAGGCACCATTCTCACAGCCGTTGGATGTGATGGTAATAGGCAGTTGTTGCCTTTGGAAATTGCCTTTGTTGAGAAAGAATCTGGAGATAGTTGGTATTGGTTTCTAGAGAGGGTGAAGCAAATGATTGTGAGAGATGTAGCCAATGTGTGTCTGATTCATGATCGGCATAAGGGCATGTTACAAGCAATCGACGACATGTAGAATGGTAACCAGGAGCGTCGTAGGGTTCCACAATGGCCGCACGTAAAGAGCATGTGGTGCATGAGGCATATGGGGGCAAACTTTCACACCCAATTCAAAAACAAGACCCTCATGAACGTATTCAAGCGGTTATGCAGCCAGAACCAGGAGCGGAAATTCAACTTGTTGTGGAACAAACTGGATGAGCTCACAAAGAAGCAAACAGCTGAGCTAGCGAAGATAGCTGTCAACACCGAGGAGGACGACCTCGTCTCCCTTGAAGACGTGGGCTTGGATGGCCCAAATGTCAGGAGGAAAAGAAGAAGGCAAATTAAGATATTTTTGCAGTGGATTGAGCATGAGCCCAAAGAGAAATGGGCTTTACTATATGATGAAGGAGGGGCTCGATATGGTATAATGACTACAAATCTAGCAGAGGTGTATAATTGGGTGCTGCGTGGTGTAAGAGGACTGCCCCTTGTGGGGATCATGAGGTTCTTCTTATATCGCACCTGCAAATATTTTATGGACCGATTCGCGGTGGCAGATAAAGATATGCGGAATAGTCAGATAACTTATGGCTACAAGATTACTGAGTACATGGAGAAAGCATTTAAAAAGGCTTATCTGCACCGGGTTTGTCCAGTCGGAGCAGTTGAACGTCGCTATGAGATTACATGCAGGGACAAAGGTCGGATGGGAGGCAGGCGTGAGAAGCACTTTCAGGAGCGTGTTCTCAGCAATGATGGTTGTGTTTCCTCATGTCAAAAGCCAAGGCTATACCACCTGCCATGCACACATGTTATTGCGGCATGTTTTGGGGCTGGGGGACTGCAACCTCGTATGTTTGTCTCACATTACTACATGAAGGAAACAATTTGGAACACCTGGCAACATGAGATTTATGGGTTTCGTATACTGGGAGACTTCATAACTGACCCTGGACTTAATGCAACTTATATTCCAGACCCGGATCCAGAAATGATTCAAGGTATTGGGCGTCGCAAGAAAAAGCGCATCCGAAACAATATGGATCGATCTGAAGCTGGTCCTGATGTGCGCATATGTTCGAAGTGCCATGAGACGGGTCACAGCTACAAGAAGTGCACGGCTTTAACCTACGGTGCCGCCACAAATCAGGCGGGTTCATCTAGAGGTGCTCCAGGTCCTTCAACGCAGAGTGCAAGTCGTCGTGGTCGTCGTGTGACCAATGATGGCCTCATGTAATATTAACAAGCCATGTATAATTTAGTACTGGACATCGTTGTATCTTTAATTATGTGATGTTAAGTGTTTTTATTAATATGTTATGTTAAGAACTATGTTGTAACTATTAAGTGATAAGGACTATGTTGTAACTACTAAGTGTTAAGAACTATGTATTAACTACTAAGTGTTTTTATTAATGTGTTATGTTATGCTTTATTTCTCATATTATGTTTTTTATATATTATACTCTGTTATGCATTAGTTTGTAATAACTAAATCTTACAGGAATGGCGACCCCTGAGCTGCTTGATGCTTAGGTTGACATGCAGCACTGGTCGTATGTGGCTGCCGTCCGTGGCCTTAGCCAGGGTAAGTTTCGGGCACGTGTTCCCATGGCAACAATGCCGATAGACCCTCGCTGGCTTCCTAGGATGGATTAATTTCACAGACACTTTAATTGTTTATTTACTGCTAGACTGCAATATGATATGTATTTCACGATGTAGGTTACGTGCTTCAGGTCTTCTACCGCTTGCGCGGCTGGTTGAGAGAGACATGGTCGACCCCGACTGTCGGCCCAGGGACAAGGCCACACGATTTCAGTTCGACATGTCCCTGATCGCGGCACTTCTAGACCGTTGGCGTCCAGAGACACACACGTTCCACTTCACGGTCGGTGAGATGGCTCCTACCCTACAGGACGTGTCTATGCTTCTAGGGTTTCCTTGTGTGGGCCGAGATGTGTGCGCACATGACGTGCCAGCTTTGTGGCGTGATGATCTTTTGGCTCGGTTTGCGGGTGTTGAGCGCAATGCTCGTGCCCTGCCATACCGGGCCTTCGCTTCGACGCACGGGCCGACGAAGAGGTGGCTCCTGCAGTTCAGTGTAAGTAATAGTCAATTGAATCTTATGACAGTGATATTGTTTAATTCTTGGACTAACCATGCCATATATCATTATAGGCGGAGTACATGAGAGACGACGCAGACAACGCTACAGTTGCTAGGCACTTTGAGGCCTACTTACTGTGGTTGTTTGGCTGGGTCATGTTCTGTAGCTCGCAAGGTGACTCGTGTTCGAAGCACCTCCTTCCAGTGGCGAGAGCAATAGCAGATGCCCCACTTGACGACGTGCCACAGTACAGTTGGGGTTCTGCTGTGTTGGCCGCAACGTACCGGGGCCTTTGCAAGTGTGTCACAAACGTCTCCATAGAGGAGCCAATCTTCGTTGGGTGCCCCATGCTCCTACAGCTCTGGTCGTACGAGCGGTTCCCCGTGGGCCGACCTCTGATTAACTTGGACCCGTACGCTGAGGTGTCCTCAGACCACGATGAGGTCGATAGGCCCACGATGGGTTCGTTGTGGTGCCTCAGGAAGGTATGTCATGTTGATTTATTTATTTATTACTTATTTACTTTCAATTTGTATATTTCCATGTTCAGAGCAATTATTTTCTTTTTATGCAGCCTATTTGGGTCAGCATGCAGATGAAGAAGTCGTACCCTGACTTTGTTGGTCAGTTCGACGCTCTTGTCGACAGTGACGTGAGGTGGACACCGTACAGTCCTATCGACGTTGCTGCACGAGCACCAAATGGACTTTCTTCGTTGTGCCTACGTGACCAGCAGTACTGGATGACGAGGAAGCCAATCATCTACGACATCCATGTCGGGAAGTACCACGTGCACCGAGTCATGAGGCAGTTCGGCCTCCACCAGGACTTTCCCGTGTCAGTTACACACTCAGTTGAGGCACCCCTGCACATGTAACGATCTGTAACATTACATCTAATATCTTCTAAGACAAGAGAATTACATAAAAAGATATTTGTATTATTTCAAGTGGACACGTCAGGGTCAGCCTCCAGGGTCACTGTGGGCAGCAAAAGTCCTCTCTTACGTTCAGTCCTGGGACGAGGCCTTGGACGACGTGGTCTTGGAGAACCGGCCACACACCGACGAGGCGTTCTCTCGGTACCTGTTGTGGTACCTTCCGAGGACACGCACGCGCATCGTGCATGTTCAACCAGAGGCGCCTATGGATGTGGCAAGCCTGTCGGACACATACCCCCTTGCGAGGGACCAGAACTTTGCTATAGCGGTATGTTTTCTTATTTCAACCTATATTTTGCTTGATTCATTATATCTAACTTGTCACATTACTTCTTCCCTTTAGTACGAGATCATACAAGGGATTGAGGCAGAGGCCGCATCGAGCATGTCCCATTGCTCCGACATGACGCACGCGCAGCACCTGACCACGTACAAGAAGATTGTAGACCTTTGCGGTCGGTTTCGCCGAGCCGTAACTTGTCGTAATGACAACACTGCCCTTCCACCTCATGCTCCACGTCTGGTGCCAGATGGAGGTACGTGTACACGACAAGCCAGCTCTGTCACCACGAGGGGTGTGCCTCCTCAGCCCCCCTTTGTTACCACGACGACGTCGCCTCGCCCTCCTCCACCCATGTACACGCCACGTCTAGGTACACCATACTTTATTCTTCTATTACTTATAATAGCACTACAACTACAAAGTAAATATGAAATGCATATCTCTGGTTGGTGTAGTGGCAGGCTCGTCGTCTTTTTCTCCTATGAGTGCATATGGGGCTGGATCTACGTCTCGTCTATGACCCATGACCAACTTAGGTATGTACAAAACAACATGTGGCAAATACGATAGCAGGCATCTATTTTGTTAGACCATCATATTTATTTGTTTAAGCAGAGTACCGAGACATTGGCGGGACAGATGACGACGATTACGACGCAGACGAGAACATGGACCAGTTCGAGCACCAGGAGTGGGTTCAACAATACTACGGCACTGAACAGCATGACGAGGCGGGTCCTTCACAGCTCAGTGGTGCGCCACTACCGACACAGGGGCCCACTCAGGAGGAGCAGACACCACTTCCTGAGGCGGGTCGTCGGCCAGGTAGGGATATAGTTCCACCGGACCCACTCACGTACTCACGGCACCATACTAGAGTGGCACAGGCTGCGTGAAGACGTGCCAGGAGAGGGGCGCCCAAGCGTGGACGCATCTAGGCTATATGATGAGCGTGATTTAGTCTTTTGTATGCATGATTACTACTTCGTACTGGAACTATGTGTTTGATAATTATGGTTTTGTCTACATTGAACGATGTTCCTGTGGTCCATCAGAGATGTATTTTCAGTATATTTTAATGTCGAGGTTGTCTAATTTAATTGCTCTTGTTTTACATTATCATTATTATTTCATGTCACATGAAATAATGGTAATGCATTTCTTATTCTCAAAAGACAACTATCTCATTTGGGACGTTTATACAAATTTATTTCATACATATACTTTGTCTACAAATCTTACCACTAAATACATTATTATTTACACTATACAAATATCCTCTTTTTTTGAAAATGAAAGATCAAAAAGGAATTTAAATTTTGATTCAACTAACAACAATCAATGTGCGAGAGGTGCGCTTTATAGACAGACAACTACGAGGTCATGCAACTATCTGAACAATTTATTAAAGAGCAACACTCAAATTCATAACATTAAATACATTATAAACCATTATATAATAAAAGTATGTATTTTTCATAAAAATGCATACTTATCGCCGATTCATTTGGCTATAACCGTATCATCCGGCGGTATGTCTGACAACTCAATCCCGGCGGCGGTAATGCTAACCGCCCTTTGATCTGGCTATAGCCGACCAGCTCACGGCGGTAGTACTTGTCGCCGGATGAAACGGTTATAACCGGTTCATCCGGCGATAAGTGCTATGGGCCACGGCCCAGCCAACATATCCCCTTTTAAAATGGCGGTTACTTGGTTTCGCCAGACCAAACAGCGGCAGGATGACAGATTTGCAAAAAAGATTGACTAGGTATATATTTTTGAAAAAACGTAAAATAAAAAATATAGAAATAAAAAAATTCCAGCGAAGACGAAGAAGAAACACACACAATCAATCACACAACGCCGCGAGCCCACCACCATCATCATCGGCTTGGAACGCGCTAGTTTTTCCGGCCCGGTGCGATTCCTTGTGTTGTGGGCATGCCCCGCTGGGACAAACAGACAACAACCACCCAGCCCAGAGAGAGAACTGAGAAGCGATCCGTGGGCTGTGTGAGAGAAACGATCCGTAGGCCGTGTGAGAGACCGCCGCAGATGGTACTGGTGGGCCGGTGGCTGGCAGGAGCGCAGTCGTCTGGTGGTACTGGTTGGCCGCAGCTAAAGCCATTTTTCTACTAACACCTAGACGTCACTGAAATGCATCGTACTGTACGTCGGCGCAAACCATTTTGCGGCAGGGTGTCACCAGACCACGGACGGCCACCGGGCCTTGAAAAGGATGAGGATAGGCGGCGGCTGCGATGCTCCGCGCCAACCGTGTCTCTGCGCCGCACCGCCTCAACATGCGCGCTGTTCCAGAGACCGACCCACCGTTCAAAGTGGAGAGGCTCCAGTTCCACGAGTCATGGTCGTGGCGTGGGACGGACGGACGGACGGACGGACCCGCCATGAGGCATGAGCGATCGATACCAATAACATAACAGTAAGTAAAGAAGGATGACGGCTCGGCGGGAGGCGACAAGCGCAGACATGTGCGGGTGCGATCTCAAGGCGGCGGCCTCTGGAAGCAGGAAAAGCCACGGCCCCGCCCGATGAGGATCCGCGTCACCGCGTGCGCCAGAGCAGAGCACAAGCGGCGACTAGGCTAGGCAAAGGCAAGGACAGCACGTACCACAGCGTCGCACGAGGAAGACACGACACGGGGATTGCACGATCGCAAGTACTACTACTTGCTCGGAGTCGGAGGGTTCACAACATGTGGATCAAATCAAATCCACATGCTTTCGTCCACTTTTAACTGCCAGCGAGGTGAGTATAATCAAATCCGCGGCGATCTAGGATTCTCCGGGTGATTTTAGGCGGCGGCAGACGCAGCAGGCAGGCAGCATCCGAAGAACAGGCAGGGCCACATGGCGATTAACAGAATCGGGGCATAGAATAACCAGGGAATGTTGCAGGAGAAACATGCGTAGATTCTCGTCAATCCAAGAGACACCGGTCGTCGCTGCCCATCATCGATCCCTTCAACTCGAGACCCCTGTCCGGCAATCCTACCTCCTCCTAGCTCTCTGCTGCTTGCCCTCACTCTCCTAATCAGCTTCGGTAACAGCACTGAAGATGACAAAATGAGAAAAGATAGAGAAGAAAAACGGCAACTTTGCGAGCAGGGTGGGACGCAACGCAAGAGCACAGACATAGCACAGCTAGCCGCGCATGGCCGGCAGTCGTTTTCTCGTCGTCTCATTACACAAGGGACGGACGACTTGTAGTAGAACAGTACGAAAGCGGGCAGTTTCTCCCAATCCCAACCAAGGATTGCCGGCCGGCGCCGAGCTGGAAAGAGCCACTTTTAGCCTCGGATACGACGGGGGATCCAAAGAACAGGACAGCCCAACAGTGTTCCAAATCCTAGCAGGAAATGAATGGAGCCGGACGGAAAGGCATAAAAAAAGAAAGAAAGAAGGCGGAGGCGGCGACTCTGCCGCTGCACACACAAATAGTAGCGCTGTGTTTAGATTAGAAATAAAAAGTATTTTTTCTAGATAAATAGTGTATAAGGAAGCGTGTTCTGTGAATGGGATGAATAGAAAAAACTTGTTGGAGAAGTACTTCTTCCTAAATCTGAACACAGCCTTGATCTCTTCACAGGAGAAAGGAAACGCCCGCCTTTCTTCGCTCTGACTGAAAAACCGATCAAAAGCAAGGTTACAACAACCACAAAAGGGTGGGCATCTTGCTGTGTTCAGATTCAGAAAAAAATACTTCTCCAACAAGTTTTCTATATTCATCTCACCCACAGAACACGATTTTCAGTGCACTATTATTTAAAACAAGTACTTTTTACTTCCAATATAAATACAACCAAGAGTTTTGTCGTGCAGAATTCGGTACGAGCGGGGCTTGATCGTGCAACAGTGTTCTGGCGACTCTGCCTGACAGCACAATCGGAGCTGCACGGTGGTAGAAAGCGAAGCACATGAGAAATGGACACTCACAAGAGAACAAAGACTTTGCTAGCAGTTCATATGCTCCCACTACTGAAATTAAAATTTCTTTGTAGGTTATTACAATAGGGGGAAGGAGAACTAACTAGTACTACTAGGCAGCTAGAGAAAAGACATCTACGATAAGCATCGAAAAAGGCAAAGAATAAAGAAAGAATAATAATCAAACAAACAAAAAAAGGCGTCCCTTTCCTTCCTGCATTGATTTCCCCGGTGAAAACAGGCCAGGAACGTGCCACCCAACTCAACAGGGAAATTTGAACCCTTCGCTTTCCCTCTTCGCTGCCCGTGCTGCTTCTGTTCATCGTCCTGTCCGGCCTCTCTCACTCACACGGTCACACCTGTTTCTTGGCCTCGGCCTCATCGTCCTGTCCGGCGCCCCCGCAGCTGTCAATGCCGGCCTGCTCCTTCCCCTCCTTGGGGCTCTCCAGCGCCCGCTTCTCCTCCTCCTCCTCTTCCTCCTCCTCGTTCTCACCGCCGGCCTCCTTGCCCCCCGCCACCGTCGCAGCCGCGCCACCGCCGCCTCCCCGACGCCGGCTCCCGGCGCGGATCTTGAGGACATCGAGCAGCTCGCGCATTGCTTCGATCTTGCCGCTCCTCCGATTCTTGATCAGCACCTCACTCACATCCGCCGGCGTGATCTCCGCGGCGTCCACCCATTCCTCGAGCCCGCGCATCACCGCCGCGTCGCCGAGGCGATCCAGCTCCTCGTCGCTCTGGAAGCCGAGGTAGTTCTTGAGCAGGATCCTGAGCGCCGGGAACGTGCAGTAGGACATGAAAATTTTCATGTCCATGCGTCCCGACCGGAGCAGCGCCGGGTCGAGCTTCTCGACGTGGTTGGTCGTGAACACGAAGATGCGCTCCGCGCCGCAGCACGACCAGAGGCCGTCCGTGAAGTTGAGGAGCCCCGAGAGCGTGATCGACCTCCCCGCCGCCCCTGCGCCCCCGTCCTGGTCGATCGCGCCAGCGCCGTCGATGCTCGCCGTCGGCCTCGGCCTGGGCGCCGGGGGTGGCGGCTTGGCGCGGTTGGTGAGGTCGACGGAGCAGTCGATGTCCTCGATCACGATGATGGACTTGGACGTCGTCTTCATCAGCAGCTTCCTGAGCTCGGCGTTGCTGCTCACCTCGGTGAGCTCGAGGTCGTACACGTCGTAGCCGAGGTAGTTGGCCATGGCGGCGATCATGCTGGACTTGCCCGTCCCGGGCGGGCCGTACAGGAGGTACCCTCGCTTCCACGCGCGGCCGGTGCGCTCGTAGAATTCGCTCCCGCCGGCGAAGTCGCGGAGGTCGGCCATGATCGCGTCCTTCCTCGCCGGGTCCATGGCGAGCGTGTCGAACGTGCTCGGGTGCTTGAACGGGACGGGGTCCCAGGGGAGGCCGCGCGCGTCCATGGCGCCGCCGCGTGCGTTGGTGTAGAGCAGCCGGTCCTGGCTGCGCCGCCGGATGTCGGCGGCGGCGGCGAGGATGTGGTCGAGGTAGGCCGGGAGGAGCTTCTCCCTGTCCCCGCGGCGGATGCGGAGGGTGAAGCGGCGCTTCTCCTCGGGGAGCGGGCGCCACGAGAAGCCCTGCCCCTGGCGCGGCGCCACCACGTGCTCCCACGTGACGGCGGCGCCGGCGAATGCGTCGGCGACGCGGTCGCTGGCGGCGAGGCCGAAGGTGAAGGAGGAGGCGTTGAGTGGGCGCGAGAGGCTGAGCCGGGCGCCCGAGGACGGCGCGGCGGTGCTGCTGAGGTAGAGCTGCACGGCGTCGTAGATCTCGTTGGTGCTCATGCCGTCCATCTCGGTCACGTCGAAGTAGCAGTAGGGGGAGAAGGCGCGGGTGAGGCGGCCCAGCAGGCGCGCCACCGCCGCGCGGAGCTCCGCCGGGAACACCGCGTGGAGGACGCCCTGGAGGAAGGCGAACGCGCCCATGAGCGACGCCAGCGTCGTCAAGTACTCCTTCATCTTCTTCGCCGCTGCTCTCTCTCGGTTCTTGGGTTTCTTGTTCTTGGATTGGAAGGAAGCAATGCGGCCAAGAGGGAGTCAAGGCTTCGGGCCTTGGAGGCGTTCCACAAGAGGAGGCGACGGATTTATAGGAGAAGCGGCAGAATGGAGAAAGATTTGAGGGGGAGGGATTTTAATGAAGGAACGAAATGGTGCGTGACAGTGAGAGAGAGTAGGCCAGGGGAGCCTGCAGAGAGAGCAAGGTCGCTGTCAATGGAGATCAGAGATTAGTAGATGGTCAGACGGATCTTGGAGGAGCGAGCTGAGGAGATTAGCAGGGAGGGAGAGAGAGAATTCAATGCGGCGTGAGAACACAGGGAAGGGTTGCAGTGATGCCCGGCAGCGAGGAGTACATACCGAGAGAGATCTTGCTCGCAGCGGGGCTCACTGCGAGGGAGATTTGCAAACTGTGCTGGGTCATCACGGATAGGATGCTGCACCCAAAACACCTACCATTCAACCTATTTATCTGTAACTGTGACTATTTTTGGTATTGGATTCTAACCATTTTTCGCCCGTTGCCCTTACTGGAAAAGGAAAAAAAAACAAAAGAAGACGCAGACTTTTTTTACGCCTTGGATTTGGGTATCCATTTTCAACGGTTTCTTAGTGGACCGTGGTACGCAACACACAAAATTGAAATCATAGGAATGCTGAAAGCAGACATTTCGCCAGCAGGTCCAAAGTCGATGCACCCTGTTGACGACCAAAATTGGCTTAGGTAGTCAAAATCGAAACTTCTGGTTTTGAAAACGGGAACCTCCGGTTTGGAAACCGGAACTTCCGGTTTCGGCAGGGAGTCCGAGATAATTAGGAGATTTTGTTAGGTTCGTATTTGTAAAACGATTCCTTGTGGGGCAAGACCTCCCCACCCTATAAATATAAAGGGCCACGGCCGATTGAGGGGATTCAATCGACACAAATCAATCTATATTTTATCGTTTACCTTTTTATCTCTTTGCCCTAATCTTTTCCAACCCTATGTGTTGTTCTTCTCTTGTCTCCATGGCATGATGAGGCATTCTAGCTGGTCTGCCGAGCCTAGGACAACCTAGAGTGCGCCTGCCCCGACGGGGTCCCTCCCGGGTGGACGTTCTTTGGTTTCTCGCCGGTCTGCCGGCAGAAACCGGAAGTTCCGGTTTCTGAAACCGAAAGTTCCGGTTTTGAGCTACGGCGCTGCAACATGCGGTGGCCCTAAATTTGCGCCAACATATTTTGGCGACTCCGCTGGGGAAGAGAGATCTGGCTATCATGGCCGATTCATCAAACCCTAGTAATATGATGGTACTCAAAGGATTACCTGAAGATCTACTCAAGGCGATGGATAAGACATTATTTCCTCACTGTTATCATGTAGGGGAACAAGGCGTCATTATGATGAAGATATCTGTCATCAACGAGTTGAGGATGTACGATCTACAAAAGCATAGTAAGTCCACAGCTGATTTTATAACTGCTTTGCTTGCATTTGTGGATGACCTGCTTAATAGAAAAAATAGTGTAGATCTTATTCCTACTAATCAAGAGTCGGCCGTTGACAAGCCGACTAGTGCTATTATTGATCCTTACAATGATTTGCTAACTTGTGATGATAAGCATAATGTTGATCAAGAAGTTCGGCCGTCTCAAGCCGAATCTATTGAAAACATAAAGATCACATCTAGTAGTCCTATACTCGGGGGGCAATGCAACAAGTTGAAACCAAAGATGGTTAAACCCAAAAAACCCGAGATAGGTGTTTGGAAAACCGTTGAATCTAAAGGCCGTCCCAAGCATCAAAAGGAAAAGCCGAAGCCCGTTCTTGGAGAGCTTCCAGCTAAATCCCAAAAACAAAGTAACGATGCTAGTCGGCCTAACAATTCCAAACAATCAAAATCACCTTCAAGACAGCGATTCAATGATCGGAATCGGCATAGGGATAATTTTTCTACATCAATGCTGATTTCGACATATGCATCGTCTATGCATGTACCATATGGACCTTATTTTAGCATGTCTTATTTCTGTCCACTATGGTCTTTTAATTTATTAATGACGTCTGTTCCTAGATATTTTTGTCCAGGTTATATTACTTATAGAGAGTCGGTAGTTAATGAGTCACCATCTATGTGTAATGACCGTTTTGATCAAAAGAATCGATCTATACGGAAAAATAAGCGCAAGGTGATCAAACAAGTCTATCGTGTCAAAAAGGATGGTAGATTAAATAAAAATTTAGATTTGACACTAGACATAGAAAAGCCGAACATTGAAGAATCATCGGCTAGCTCTATTGATCCAAATGCCCCCAATGGTGATAATGTTTTAAACAATATAGCTGAACAACAATCAAGTTCGGTTGGGAGGCAAGATGATCACAAAATAGTAGATTCAAAAGAAAAGGTGATGAGAAAGAAGCCGAGCTTTGCTGAATTATTGCATAAATATCAGAAAATAGCCGAGCAAAAGAAAAACAATCGGTTAGGAGATGACCAAAGTAGCAATTCTTCATCACCAAGAGCAAAGAAGCGTCAACGGTAGTGCATGCGCCATGGACTACATATTCAGGTATATTTAATTATAACCCGTGGCTTTGGTATAATCCTTGGTTCTCGTTTTATAATTATCATTATGCTTATGATTTACCAATGAGTTGTAATTGGTCACCATGGCCATATCAGGACTTCACTTATTAGATGTGCTGCTTAGAAAGCCGAAATAGTAGTCTCATACATGTTATA
This sequence comes from Digitaria exilis, assembly GCA_015342445.1. Lineage (NCBI taxonomy): Eukaryota > Viridiplantae > Streptophyta > Magnoliopsida > Poales > Poaceae > Digitaria > Digitaria exilis. Next base: position 1,307,178 of record JACEFO010001897.1, read on the forward strand.
CTCATAAGGATTTTGTTTCGGCTACAAAAATATTCATAAGATAATTTAGAGACCATCATATGGCCGATGTATTGTTCATCATCGCTCTTGACAATTTTGGTCCAGAAGTTTGTTTCTCGGTACGCTAAGCTTTACCAAGAAACAGGGGGGCATATGTTGACGACCAAAATTGGCTTAGGTAGTCAAAACCGAAACTTCTGGTTTTGAAAACCGGAACCTCCGGTTTGGAAACCGGAACTTCCGGTTTCGGCAGAGAGTCTGAGATAATTAGGAGATTTTGTTAGATTCGTATTTGTAAAACGATTCCTTGCGGGACAAGACTTCCCCACCCTGTAAATATAAAGGGCCACGGCCGATTGAGGGGATCCAATCGACACAAATCAATCTATATTTTATCGTTTACCATTTTATCTCTTTGCTCTAATCTTTTCCGACCCCATGTGCTGTTCTTCTCTTGTCTCCATGGCATGAGGAGGCATTCTAGCTGGCCTACCGAGTCTAGGACAACCCAGAGTGCGCCTGCCCCGACGGAGTCCCTCCCGAGTGGACGTTCTTTGGTTTCTCGCCGGTATGCCGGCAGAAACCGAAAGTTCTGGTTTCTGAAACCAGAGGTTCCGGTTTTGAGCTACGACACTGCAACGTGCGCCACCACTCGCTGTACGTGCTAGTGCTCTCGTGTGTTGGGCCCTGAATTTTCGCCAACACACCCTGCACACGACATTTGCAGGAAATTCGCAATACCACGAATCACGTCACTGTCGAAGCACTGCATTGTGTTTGTAGCCAAGTTGGTTAATCCAAAAGGACAATCTGGACAAAGATCTCAAGAGCCACTGTTGCTAGACATGAAAGATTCTTCTCGGCCTTTTTGATACGGCCTACTAGACCATTCCTTAACGTGTTCCAGCTCATGATCGTGCCATACTACCACTCCTAGCTGTAGGTACTACCAGAACTAGACAAAAGTGGATTGAAGCACTAGTCGAGAAGATCCAAAAGCTAACGACCTATAATTAATGTTGATCAAGATAATGTCAAGTTTTTTTTGTGAGGATTAAATTGCTTGGAAAATGTGGTGCAAAGAGTTTATTGCAGCGTGTTGACTGTGGCAAATAGGCATGAAAAAAGACTGTTCGTGACGGGGGTAATTTTGCATCCGCGAGCAAAACTCTATTCGCCGATGTGCAATGATAAAATTCAGGAGGATTTTGGAAAGGGGAGTCTAGCTCTAGCATCTTCTCTGTTATCTGACCTAAAACGAAAACTTGTGGCACAGTCGCACACGAAAACGCATAAAGAGTGCAAGGATAGATCCACATGATCCCAGAGTTAGCTTGTGCATTGTGGTTTCCACGTCCAATTGATATACCTTTGAAAAAAAAAAGGTTTCCAACCTTTTAATTGTAATTAGCCTGCAAGATTAGGGCAGAGTTTGATTAAAAAATTTTGTTGCTAGAGAAGAAAAAAAGATTTGCAAATATATATACTAGAAGAGCGTTGGTATTCGTACCTGAGTAAATTAACACACCCAAAATCCTCGGATCGGAATCAGAAGTGGATAGATTGAACAAGTCGCAAGTGGATGGAGAACAAGACGCCTAAAAACTGGGCCTAGTTTACAGCGTTCATCCCGAGACCATTTGTTCTTTGTTCTCCACACTCTTGTTCCTCTGTTTCAGGCACCGCCAAGCTCGTCCGTTTCGCTCTTAGCGGCGTGGAGGTCAACCAGGCAGGCATTGGACACCGTACTAAACACCAACTACTATGCCTGTAAACTTATCGTCTCAGCGCTCGATGCCGCCGCGTCAGCGGAACAGATGCAGCCATTGAGCCTAGCTTAGCTTGGAGTGAACTGCAGTACTGCATGCTACAGCCAACGATGCACCTCGTTGAGTGAACTGGTAGCATGATTAGATTAGATTAGACGACGTGATAGTATTAGTATCCCGAATTAACAAGGTCGCCAGGGCCCCAAGTACAAGGCCTCGATTAGGTTGTTTATGCAGTCCAGCTTTTCGCCAAGGTGAAGAATGTATGCGACGTGTCTTTCATGAGCTCATGCCGGAACGTCTGCCAAAACCTGCACGCTGGCTGTAGCGTGCGGACCGGACGTGGTGCCGGCGATCGGCGCTGGCGCGTTTCAAGGCTCGAGCAGTCGAGCTCTTGAGCCATCGATGCAGCAGCCGGCAGGCCTGTCACTGAACGCAACGTTGGAGCTACATGGCATAGCTGTAGCGTGGGCGCAACCGCTACTGCCCGCTGCATCATGGCCATGGCCATGGCCATGGCTGCACCCACCCTTCAGGTTTTGGTTGGTCCCTCAGGAGTGCAGGAACGGCTGAAAGAGTAGGCAGGCAAGCCGTCAAAGATCTCAATGAGCAGTGCAGCCGATTATGCCTTGGATCTCCTGGCCCGATGATGCCCAGAGACCAGAGGCGATCGGACCTTAGTAAAGATTTTTTCAACTTTTCTATTCATCCCTCTTAGAAAACACGCTTTTTAGAAAAATTTCTCTTCAATTCCCCTCAAATTTTCTATTCATCCCTCTCACAAAACACAAAACACGCTTCTCAAAAAGTTCTTTCCTCCTCAAATCAACTAAACACTGCCTAAAAGCGAAAACGAGACACAAGCACGGCGGCGGCACGGCCGACGACGAACAGGAACGAGACACCACACGCGCACAAAGCGGCAAAGGGCAGAACCCCAAACCGAGACCAACACACAAAGCTGCGGCCGCGCCTGCAGGACGCAGCTGCTGGGACCGAATCTATCAATCAGGCCACACCAGCGGCCAGAGCCAGAGCGTAGGGACATCGTAGCTGAGCGCACGGCGTCAGGACATCGGATCCCTTTACGCATTGATGGCCAACAAGGGAGGGGCACTGTGCGTCGCCTGTGCCTTGTGTTTGTGTGCCAGGCTCGTCCAGGAATCAAGCCGCCAGGCCGCAGCAGCGGCTTTCCCGGCCGCGACCGCCCTCGCTCCCTCCGTGGCGCTGGGGTGCAGTGCAGTGCATGCACCAGCATGGCCTGGGGCCAGCGGGCGCCCTGCCCGCGCACCCGGCACCGGCAGCTCTCGCGCCGTGCACGCTGCCGGGCCATGGTCACGCCGCTGGCGTCCAGTGAGCGTTCCGGGGCCGCGTCGACAGTACGGTCGGGTCTTGTCGATCGCGCATGAATCCTGTCCTGTGCCGGAGGTGCGGACCACCAAACACACGACCCTCGGCGTTCTCCATCCGTCCGCCGACGGCCGATCTCCCTCCCACCAGGGTTACCCAAACCGGTCCGGTAGTTCGTACCGCCGGCCGGCGGTAACGGTATACCGGACCGGTTTGACCGGTAACCGGTGGAAACCGGTTGAATTCAAATTTTGAATTCAAATCCCCCGTGCAATCGGTTTTTTTCGGTAAACCGCTCGAATTGACCGGTTACCGACCGGTTTGGACCGGTTACCGACCGGTTTGTTGGAAAACCGGCCAAATTCAAATTTTGAGTTCAAATCCCCCGTGTGACCGGTTTGGAACCGTTACCGACCGGTTTGACCGGTTACCGACCGGTTTGAGCGGTTTACCGGACCGGTTTGACCGGTAACCGGTAACCGGTCAAACCGGTCCGGTTACCGGTACTACCAGGGCGGTTAGCCGGCTCGCGTTAGGGAGGCGTTGGGCCTTCATGGGCCTTAATGGGCCGGCCACTGTTTTTTCTTTTTCTTTTTTTATTTAACTTGTATTTCGCGAAAAAAATAGCAAATGACCAAATATTTGAGAAATTTTGACACCAATAGATCCAGCACACCATGAAGTATTTTTAAGAATTTTTATCCGATTTTTCGAATTTTTAAATTCAAATTTGAAATTTTTGAATTTAACCGGTTTCAAACCGCCCCGAACCGCTACCGGTCCGGGGCGGTTCGACCGGTAACCGCGGTTTTCGGACCGGTTCCCGCGATTTTTTTAACCCTGCCTCCCACACGGATCCAACGATCGCCGATATTGTGGGGGTGCTAGAACGCGCACTCTCGGTTCTGTACTACGGGACCAGCGGTGGCAGCTTCCGTATTCCGCTGTGCCCCCGTAATGTACTTTTTTTTTAGATAATGGCCCCCGTAATGTACTTGTGCGTGGGATATCCATTTCCGAGATGGCTTGGTACTTTGGTTCCCCTGTGACTGCGATGCAGCGTGAAGGCAGGCGCCATGGACCACGGTTCCACGATTTCTTGCAGTGGCGATCATGCCGCTAATTCAGAGCAGCGCACCAGGACCTAGATAGAGGTCGCCCCATCACGGGCGAGCGCGGTCATGTGTGGCTGTGCACAGGGCACACATGCTGACATGCCATGCATGCACGGCCCTCTCCTCGGGCTGGATTCATTCAAGCAGATCGAGCCTTGAGCCTGCCCCGCCGGACCCGGAATCATCATCACCGTGAACCTGAATCCTTCCTGATCCAGCAGCCAGAGGGAGGGCACTCGAAAGCAATCTACCGCGCGCGCAGCACCGCACGGACTCGCACAATGATTGACCACCACCCTGCTGGCCTGCTGCCTGCACACCTCGGCTCGGCGGCCTCGTCGTCCTCGCTTTTTGTTTTGTTCGCATCTGCGCCGAATCCTGCTGGAATCCATGCTCATGTATGATCCATCCCCGGTGCCGCGGGCTGCCAAAAAGCCGGGCGGGCGATCGATTCGCTGCCTCGAGGCAGGCAGCAAGCAGCATCAAGCAGACGCCCGGCGATGTGAATAATTCGCACGATGATTGCCCTGCCCTCTCTCTGCTCTGCTGCGGTCTCTGCTGATCGAGCCGGCGCGGCGAGATTGTGCGCCTGCAATGGTGAATGATTCGCGCGCTCATCAGTCAATGCATCAAGGGATTCAAGGCTCTGGTGAAGGCTGCCCGGGGGCGCCACACAGCCGCCGGTTCGTTGGGGGGGATGAAAGCGCGGAATTGTTGTTTTCAATCCTAGTGGGCCGACCATCAAGGTTGGCCCGACCCATCGAGGGAATTCGGGTCCGAATTGGTAACCCAATTTTGTTTTTTTAGAACAATTGGTAACCCAACTGGGCTAGTGCCATCCAAAAAAAAATGTACCAATGGGCCCCGTGAAAGCAGGCTACTTCCCACTACTCCCCGTCGTGTTGAAGAACAGAGATACCGGTGGCTAATAAGTTCGTGTGTTGACTAAAAATATGTTTTTTTTTAACTAATTTTCCACCTAACCGTTTGAATACACAACTGTGCTTGTTCTGCAATACAATTTATCTGTGGCCAAACAATGTGTTTTTTTCAAGCCAATCAATGTTTTCACTTATTTTTGTTACTAGTACACTTACTCCCTCCGTCCCTAATTATACTCGAAAACAACTTTGGTCAATTATATATAAAATTATATTAAAATGTATAAATATTGTTAGATAGATATTTGAATCCGGTTTCTCATACAACTTTTTGAAGATTTAAATGCTGCACATATTTACTTCAAATTCAGTCAAAATACGTGGTATGGACACCCAAAACGAATATTATTTAGAGACACAGGGAGTACTTTCTTATGGCCACTTTTAAGGAAAGAGGAGATATTACCGACAATGGTGCAAGATGAATTTTTTTCACAGCATAGAGTTCCGGCTGTCAGTATGAACGTGGGCACGCTGCATTCTACTTTTGAGTTTTGATACCCTGGATCTTGTTGTTGCTTAGCCAGGGCGCGTTGACGATGACCAATCAGAGGATCAATAATCATAATAATAAATAAATCCAAGAAACGAATGTGAACTACATGTGCCGCCTTTGAGCAATCAACCAACGTCATCCCAAGAAATACACCTCTCCCCAACCCCCAAAAAGAAAAAAGAAAAAAAAAATCAATCCAACAGTTTGGCTGCTGGATCACGGCAGATGGTACAGGTCGGACGGCTTGATCCCGGCGGTGACGTTGAAGTACCTGAACGTGGCCGCCCACCGGCGGTTGTCCTTGAGCATGTGCACGGCGATGGTGTCCGGCCGGAAGTTGTCCATGAACCAGCCGAGGTCGTACATCCTCGGCTTGAGGCTGTACCGGTTCTTCCCCTTGCCGCCGATGTTGAGCCATTTTCCGACGAGCAGGTCCTCGGGCCCGTGCGTGTCGTTGTGCCGCAGGATCTCCTCGTTCTCCGACACCCACCTCGCCACGTCCCACGACACCACGTACCCCATCCCGTGCATGAACTGCATCGGGTCGTCGCCCACGGCGAACCCGTGGCCAAGGTACACGTCCTCCCGGGGCTTCCCCCGGAGCTCCTCGGCCAGCGCCGCCACGCGCAGGTACGTGTCGTCGTCCGTCTTCATCACGTAGTCGTAGGGCTCCGCCGCGAAGCGCCGCGGCACGGAGGAGAGGTACTCGTGCGTCTTGCCGTCGTTCATGTTCTCCGTGCAGTTGAGCACCAGGATGTCCCCGTGGAGACGTGCCTCCACGGCCACCAGCGCCGCCTCCACCGGGTCCGTCACGTTGCAGAACACGAAGCGGACGTCCACGCGCGCGGCCGTGGCCGGAGGCTGCAGCGCGTAGGCCATCCGCACGATGTCCCGGCGCTCCCGACGGCTCGGCATGGTCAGCACGCCCACGAGCAGGCTGAACTCCGACGAGCCAGCGGCGTCGGAGGCGGCGGCATCCTTCTCGTCGGCTCCCGTCGAGACGGAGTACGCGTCGATGCCGGCGCAGAGGACGCCGAGGTCGTCGGAGCGGGCGTTGGGCGAGGTGAGGGTGGGGAGCACGAGGAGCACGGCGAGGAGGCCGAGAGGGACGAGGAGGAGGTACGGGGTGCAGAGGGACGCGGTGTGGTGGTGGTGGCCGTGGGACGAAGTGGTCTTCATGGCGAGCTGGCTCGGTGAAAAATGAAGCGAGCGTACGTGCCCGTGTCCGTGCCTGTCCGGGAGTCGGCTTATAAAGCAAGCACAGGCGAACGTGCTGTGGCGACCACGCCGACTTGCGACTGGTCGTGGGGAGATGTTGGTTGAAACGTTCGTTGCATGACGGGAGAGACGGGAATTGGGCACATCAGCCACGCGACGTTTATTTCGATTGTTTATTTTACTCGTGGTTTATTTTACTCGTTTCTGACTGCGTGATAGGCTGGTAGGAGATGTTTCAACGTCCAAGAATATGAGGAGGTGGCAGGTGTGGAGCGCCTTCGAACTATATTCAATAGAATATCTCGATTCCATCTGTTCTCATGCCCCTGGATTGACAGCTCCGGGATCAATAGAAAAGCGCGGCCACACACATGTCACGAGCAATCATTCATGGATCATACAGACTCCGAGCGGGGAGGGCACGCAGAAGGGCGTTGTTTAGACGGTTGCAGCTTGCCAGTTTGCGTGATGGCAACGAAGGGAGGCCGCCGGGGACAAGATTCTTTGTCGGTTACTGGTTAGTGGTTAGTAGTTGATGAGTTTCTACCTTTGGTGGCGTCCAAGCTCTGCCAGCTTGAATGCTTGATCATATGATGGAAGCTGAGATCTCACCAACCTAGCGATATAGTACGGCAAGCCGGGCTAATTGACAATTCCGGCTGATTAGGTCGTGGGGCGACATCACTTTGTTTTGATGCCTCGACGTGACGTCTTATCGCAAGATTGCGCCCAAAACGGTATAACCTCTAGCCGTAAAATACAAAGTTCAGATCAGAGAAAACAGGCGGACAGCCGGTTAACTCTTTGGTCATGAATGCCATGATTTCGTGACCGGAGGTTGAAATACGCTTGTGATTACTGGCTTAGAGCCTAAGACGGCCTCTTCTCGTATATTCAGAAATTACGGCACTGAGCACCATTCGCTCTTGGAGGCTTTTACATAATGCTGTAATTGAAGCACCGGTGGTTGTGTTGCCTGTAGAAGGCCCACGCAAGCAACAATATGCTTTCAAGTTTCAAGCATATTCTTATCACTTGTTCCGAAGAAATTGATAGTGACGTTGAATACTTTAATACAGCAATGCAGTAATGAAATGTGCAAAAAGGGTCGCATGGCCTGCAACTGCATCACGCAGTATGTGTTGTGTTGGAAGAACACACCAAAACATTTACATTCCACATCATCATCACTTGGCATTCTTAGGACGACAGAGACAAAACTAGCAGTGCCCTCTCCAAAACCATCCAGGCCACACTGGCATACTCTATCAAAGAATCAGCAGCAAGGAGAAGGATGTCATGTGGCGAGGCCAATCAATCGAAGACTGCACCAACCATCCGGCCGTCGCAGAGAACGAAAGAAACTTCCAAAACCGTTTTTTTTTTCTGAACGCGTCAACTAACTAACCATCAGCCCACATGACATGACGTACAATGCTGCCCCACTACTCTTCCATAGTCCATTAGTGTCCCGCACAACTTGTGCACGAACGCTTATCAAAGAATTAACAATTGACACGAACTGCAAGCGAATGACAAGCACTCCGTTCAACAAAAAAAAGAAAAAATGACGAGCACAGAAAAGAAGGAAGAAGAAGTAGTACTACGTGTCCATCTATCATGGCAGATGGTGCAGGTCTGACGGCTTGATCCCGGCGGTGACGTTGAAGTACTTGAACGTCGCCGCCCATCGTTGGTTGGTCTTGAGCGTGTGAACGGCGACGGTGTCCGGCCGGAAGTTGTCCATGTCCCAGTTGAGGTCGTACATCCTCGGCTTGAGGTCGTACCGGTTCCTCCCTCTTCCGGCGAGGTTGAGCCACTTGCCGAACATGAGGTCCTCGGGCCCCAGCGTGTCGTTGCGCGCCAGGATCTCCTCGGCGCCGGCCACCCAGCTCGCGACGTCCCACGACACGACGTACCCCATGCCGTGCATGAACGGCATGGGCTGCCCTCCCATGGCGTAGCCGTAGCCCAGGTACACGTCCTCCCGTGGCTTCCCCCGGAGCTCCTTGGCGAGCTCCGCCACGCGTAGGTACGTGTCGTCGTCGGTCTTCATCACGTAGTCGTAGCGTCGTCCCGACGCGAAGAGCCGCGGCACGGAGGAGAAGTAGGCGTACGTCTTCCCGTCGTTCATGTTCTCCGTGCAGTTGAGCACCATGATGTCGCCGTGGCGTTTGATCTCCACCGCCAGCAGCGCCGCGTCCACCGGGTCCGTCACGTCGCAGAACACGAAGCGGACGTCCACGCGCGCGCGCGCGGCGCGAGGCTGCAGCGCGTAGGCCATCCGCACGATGTCGCGGCGCTCGCGACGGCTCGGCATGGTCAGCACGCCGACGAGCAGGCTGAAGTCGATGGGCTCCGACGGCGGCGGCGACGACACGTCGACCGGCGGTGGCGCGGCGACGGCTGTGGCGTTGGAGAGCCCGGCACGGCGGGCGCAGAGGACGCCGAGGCCATCGGAGGCGTCGCGGGGGGAAGGGCGGAGCGACGGGAGGAGGAAGACGAGGAGGAGGATGGCGAGCGGGGCGAGGAGGAGGTAGGAGGTGGGCGTGGATGGCTTCTTCATGGCCGTCGAATTGGTCGGGGGAGACGAGACTGGACTGGAACGCGCGCGCGTACGTGAGAGCCGGTGTGGATTTGCTCAAATAGAAGTTTTGATCCCCGTTTAGAGTTTAAACAAAATCGTCGAACAGGTTTGGGCTTCTGGCATTCGTCCAAGACGAAACGGTCGATGGAGACTCACTACCTGCAAGAAGACTTGCTAACAAAAAAACTACCTGCAAGAAGAAGGTTCGGAAAAATAAGCAAAGTAGCTAGTTGCAGAATTAGGGCAGCTCCAGTGCGTTCTCAAATCGAACCGTCGGACATCAAAACCGAACCGTGCACATAGTGAGCATCGGTGTTTGGATGTCAGAGCTAGAAATCGAACTCCAAACACGGTTCGGCACTTGCGAATAAAATAGAGCTATTTTACAGCGCACAATACTAGTGTCCAGTAGTATATAGTATTAGTTATAGGATAATTTAGTAATTTACCCTATATCTATTTATTTTAATAATTTTAATTGGTAACAATTCTCATTCTCTAATCTGTAACATAATCATATCAATTCAAAATAATAAAAACATAAAAGAATACTAATTAATAACATAATACATAAATTTTATTTCGTTTTTTAATATATTACACTAATACCATTAAATTACTTTCCTAGATTACCCCTAGCCCACTATACTACCCTTAAATACTACTATATCACTAGGACCATTTTTTATAGTATATAATTAATTTTGACCATCGGATCTTTATATATTAGTTCTTTTTAACCGCTAGTATATAATGGTATTGTACGATATAAAAGAGCTCATAAAATACTCTCGGCAGCGCACGGAGATTCCTTCTGGTGCATGCAGCGGAGAATTTTCTAGGCTCCACCAAAGGCCGGAAGGGGATAATGATGCTATGAGAATGTTTATTTTTACCGTCCGCTGGACCCACCAATTGACCTTTACGCTGGAGCGATCGAACTCTAACTTTGTTCGATTTCTCTCGCCAGCACAAATCGAACAACCGCTGGAGGCAGGATAGTCGATGCAATGGGAATCTTCGTACGATGGGTGATGTTTATAAACCTCTCTCTGAAGATTCCACAGATTTGTCATGGCGAGCTTAAACTAGCAAACGTCTGGGTCAGCATTTTGCCATGTACTGCTGGATCAACCCTACTGAGTTTACATCCGGAGAAGTATTAACACGGCCGCACAGGTAATTGGGAAACCAGCAATGCATATAGTGCATTGTTACTCCTACAATCATATGCAGCGCAATCATGCTGAAGACTGTACAGTACTTGCATAGACAGGTGAAGCATAAACAAAAACTGGAAATTCCCACTGCACTGACGGATCCTTGTGCAAGGTTGCAATCATACATCGGAAAGTCAAAGAGACCCGGCCAGAGCACCGCGTGCGCGCGGTAGCCTTCGTGACAGCCGCGCACAACGTGACCAAACCGATCGATCGCACATGCCGGCTCTACCCAGGGTCCTGGGAAGCACCGACGAAACGAAACGAAAGGGTGATGCTCTCTCCTCTCTGAATGGCGCTGCCGTGTTCATTCTGTCTGTTCGGCGCTCCGACGACGATGGAAAACGTCCGAAAACGAATGCCCGCGCCTGTTGAACCGATCCAGACGTTTCACCGCGGGGAGCGGAGCTCCAGTGAAGTGATCGATCTTTCAGCTTCTCTCCTTGGGCAGCACAGCATCCATGGTCCTGGGTCACGACGGATCGGAGCGTCCCTGACCGGGTAACGTGCCGTGCTCGTCCACGCTCGCTGACCCTGAGACTGGCGAAAGGTACGTTTCACCAAACTGAGGCCCCGTTTAGATTCACCCACCTTTCCTAAAAATCTAATATTTATCCTAACTTTTTTCTATTCATCACATCTTTCCTACTCAGATAGGTGAACAGTGTATTTTTGGAAATATTTCCCAATCTAAACACACTTTGATACCGATCGATGGTACGGACAAGAGCCACCGACCCACCGTAGTTTAGCTGCTGATTCTCCAATTGTGATATTACTGCACTTTCCGTGCTCGCAGGCGTCCAGCCGTGCAGATGCCCTTCTCTTCCCGCCGTTCATCTTGTATCGAATTAAAAAAAACAAAACAAAAAAGAAACCCAAAAGCTAGCGTCGCGCTGGAATTACACACACGACTCCATAAAAGAGATAGGCCCGTTTTGACTTTTGAGGCGATCTTCTTCGAGCTAGCCCACGCGTCATCCCGCGGCGGCAAGCCGAGCAAGGCAGGCGTTGAATCCAGATGGACGACGAGGTTTGGGAGCTTTGCTTGATGGCGAGGTAAATATCCGACGGAATCACCGCGTGCGTTTCCGTGTAACCGTGTGCTGATGTCACGCGTCGTCCGAAATTCCGAATCAGAAAAACAGCTGCAGTCTCGGCTCGGTCGCAGCCACGCACGAGGGCAGAGGGACCGTTTCTTTCTTCCGTGTCCTTTGTTCAGGTCAGGTCCTGCCAGGAACGAGTCCATGGTGTTACGCCCGGATCGCCACCCTGATTCCCCGAAGCCCCAACCCAACCCAGCACACGGAAACACACGGTTCAGCCTTGGGGACTCGGCAGGAACACTTGCCCACACCTAGTGTTTGGTTGCTTGCATCACCTCAGACCAGGCTCTCTATATGCAGATGGTCTGTGTTTGGTTGCCTGCACAGGAGGCTGGGCCAGGCTTCCCGCGTACAACCGTATACTCTGGGCCAGGCTCGCTGGAAACGTGGAAGTTGGCCGTTTCTGGTGGGCTTGGCTCGCGGGATGCAAGGATTAGCTCACTAATAACAGTATTAGTACACGATTAATATATATTAAATTATATTAATATATTTTAAATTAAATTAAGATTTATAAATGTAAAATAAAACCATTAAAACATAACTTCGTAAACTAAATATTATAAAATTATTTATATTTTCTAATCTTATCTCATGCAACATGATACGTACAGGCAACCAAACACCCTCTTTTCTCAGCCAGACTGGATACGTGCAAACAACCAAACACGAGGATGTGCACGCGCTCAGCTTGGCTCACTAGAGCCTGGCTCACCCATGCGACCCAAGCTAAAATCATGCATGCAACCAAACAGCCCCTGGATCTGTTTGGATGCCTGCACCCGCACAGCCTGGCTCGCATCATATATCCAGGCTCGCGGGAGGCAGGATCAGTGCATGCAAGATGCAATGTTTGGTTACCTGAATTCACCGATGCAGGTTGTAGGGAGCAGCTGTTTGGATGCCTGTATGGTTGCATCGCATATCTCTAACGCGTGCAGCCAAAGTGCTCCTGCCTGCACCAGCGGAGCCTGCATCCCGAGATACGCCCAAAAAAGCCGCATGGCTAGAGCCTGGCTCGGAGCCTCCTTTTGCATCGTCGGAGCCGGGCCTAACACCTCGAGCAGACAACCAAACAAGACCACGCTGCATCTGGAGAGCCTTGATGACCCATATACCAGACATCCAGGCATCAAACAGACCCTTAGTGTCGCGATCGCTGCTCGCGACGGCCGACGAATGGTGGCCAGGACGGCTCATCTGCGCGGCTGGCACGAGGGAAATTACGCGGATATCGCGTGGCGGCCGTCGCTGTTTAGCTCGTCTCGTGCTCGCCGTTGTTGGGACGTCGAATCAGCGGGGCTGCTCCTTGATGGCAGGGCACCTGTTGCGGGTCGTGTGAGGGTGACCAGCTGTGCCAATCAGCGGTGATCGGATCGACAGAGAGGTCCAAAGATGCAAGCGACCAACGGGGTGTTTAGTTGAGGGGTGGAAAAAATATTTTTTTGATGCGTGTTATGTGAGGAGGATGAATAGGAAAGGTAAAAAAGGAATTTTTGGGGATGCGTGTTCTGTGAGGAGAATGAATAGGAAGTAAAAAATACTTTTGGGAACTAAACACGGTCCAAGCCTGCGTCCTGCGAGTTGGTACGTGGCAACACATCCGACTCCAGCCGCCTTTGCTCTGGCCTTCTGCTCGGGTGGACTAGTTAACCATCTCGTCCAGACGTTCACTACTGCTCGCGAGTCGCGATCCGGCACGGTGGGAATTCTTTTTACACACTCCGTCCCTAATTAAGGGTCACTATTAACTTTTCAATTTCACATTTTACCGTTAGTCGTCTTATTCAATTGTTTATTGAGAACATTATTTAAAATAATGTTTTGATAACTTATTATCACCAGAGATATTTTAATCAAGACATTTGTTTAAACATTTATAGCAAAAATTTAAATAAACCGAATGGTCGCACATGAAGTTCAAAAAGTCAAAAGTAACACTTATTTTGGAACGGAGGCTAACTAATAGTATTTGCTAAGGAAAGTACATCAGTTTATTTTTGTTTTGAGATAAAAGTACATCAGTTCATTGGCTGCGGGTACAACTTTTTTTTAGACAAAAAAACACAGATAATTTTCTGACCCAAAGGAAAACACTGGGTGACCGGCTGCCTAATTTGGGCTGCAGCCCACAACACTAATCTAACACCCAGCCCGGGAAGCAAAAATCCCGCAACCGCGCACCCCCACCACCCCCCGGGCTATAGTTGGCCATACAGCCCGAGGCCCGCCGGCCCGGCCACGGCACGAGGTTTTGGTCCGGCCCATGGCACGGCACGGCACGGCGGCAGCAGGCCCGGCCCGAGCCATCGTGCGGGCCATGGGCCGCCACCTCGGCCCGTGGCACGGCCAGGGTTCACCTTACCGTCGGGAACCGGTCCGGTTTGATCGGTTCCCGACCAAACCGCCCCGGACCGGTAGCGGTTCGGGGCGGTTTGAACCGGTGGAAATTCAAAATTTTTAAATTTAAATTTAAAAATGAAAAAATGTCGTAAAAATTCCTAAAAATACTTCAAGGTGTGTGTAATCTATTCGTGTAAAAAGTTTTCAAATATTTGCTCATTTGATATTTTTTTTGGCAAATACAAGTTAAATAAAAAAAGAAAGAAACCGGTCAAACCGACCGGCTAACCGGTCAAACCGATTTGAATTCAAAATTCGAATTTGTCCGGTTTCTAGCGGTAACCGGTCCAACCGGACCGGTTTACCGCTACCGCCGGGCGGCGGTTCGGCCGTCCGGTTCGGTAAGAAAACCCCTGGGCACGGCACGGGCACGGCCCGGTAAAATGGCCGGTCCGGTGCCTCCCAACGTGATTATGTGAATATCAGAATATGTGATACTATGAATGTCTGAATGTGAATGTGTGATTCTAAAATCTTGCATTCTTGCTTGAAATCTTGAATGTTGAATACTTAAATAGAACTTTTATATGATTGTGTAGTTGTAATTTGTGAATATTTGAAAGTTTAAATGTTGATGGGTCATGGGCCGGCACGGCACGAGAAAAGTCCGCCGTGCCAACGGGCGGCACGGCACGGTCAATCGGCCCATGGGCCGGGCCGTGAGCCGAGGCCGCGGCACGACGGCACGGCTAGACACGGCATGGCCGGCACGGCTAGACACGGCGGGCTGCGGCACGGTGGGCCGTCGTGCATGTATACCCCCGGCGGGCTCGAAGTCAGAGTTTCCCACACCACGCGTCCCCCGCCCGCGCGCGCGCACGGCCAACTGGCCAAGGCGCCAAAGCCCCGAAACTCCACCCGGCACGCGCCCCTCGTCGATCCGCCCTCCCGCTTCTCCACCAATAGGAGCCCAGATTTTCCCATCCGACGGCTCGCGCCTCCCCTCGCGCCCCTCACGCGGATCGGTCCCAATCCACGCCTCTCCGCTCTCCTCCCACCTCTATATTACTCTCCCCACCCGTCCGGTACCAAACCCAATCCACCAGCACCCTCTCTACCCACACCAAAAATCCCCCCAAATTCCTTCGTGTTCACACCTCCCACCGGCGGCGGCGATGTCGGGGCGCGGCAAGGGCGGCAAGGGTCTGGGCAAGGGTGGCGCCAAGCGCCACCGGAAGGTGCTCCGCGACAACATCCAGGGCATCACCAAGCCGGCGATCCGGAGGCTCGCCAGGAGGGGCGGCGTGAAGCGCATCTCCGGGCTCATCTACGAGGAGACCCGCGGCGTGCTCAAGATCTTCCTCGAGAACGTCATCCGAGACGCCGTCACCTACACGGAGCACGCCAGGCGCAAGACCGTCACCGCCATGGATGTTGTCTACGCGCTCAAGCGCCAGGGACGCACCCTCTACGGCTTCGGCGGCTAGGCGCTCCCTTCCTTCGGTCACCCTGTGTTCCTGGATTGTTGTCGTGTGGCCGTGTGTGGTTAGGGATGATTCGTTGTCTGTGGTAGTATTATTGCGCCAACCATTGCCTTGCTCAATGCAATTGTCTTTCTGCGGTGAAGAAATGCCGAATGCGTACTAGTACTGAACTACTGAACATGCCTGCATCTAAGACATGATAGTTATATGGAAATGTTGTGTTTTGGGCTGAATCTAACTCTGTTGACTCTGCTGAATCAACATGTCATGGCTGAATTTTTTTCGTGTGGAATTACATTTGTTCCGATTTTCGTTCTCTCGTCTGTTTGACGGTTGTGTTTTTCAGCTATCATTTTCTGTGAACTTCTATGCGAACTGTTCATCTCACATAACTCTTGCTGTCGATGGTGCATTCTGACAAAACTATTACCTAATCTGATGACACAATCATGCAATTTCCAGCAAGTTAGTGCAAATGCGAGATTGAAAGGAGCAGCATATGTATGGAGGGGAGCATACAGAATTCTGAATTTCTGATGGTCTAGCAGAGGCTTTGGACTGCCCAGCCTTTCACATTCAGGCTCGGACCCTTTTGCACCCTGTCCTCGCCAGCCAAAACCAACGAGGTTGTGCTACATTGTGCGGAACAGAGGAGCTGCTCCACACATTATGGGCTGCAGTCGCAAAACGTTTGGCCCAGCAACCATAAGCACACGCACACTGCACACCTATTTCTTGTTAAAGGGCCCGCTAACCTTCTGACCTATTTAGTTAAAGGGCCCGCTAACCTTCTGCTTGAAAAAAGTATTTTATTAGTTGTCCATCTTTAAATCGTCTAAAAAAAGTTGTCCATCTTTAAAGTACGTGTATATGTTGTTTTAAAAAATTTTAAGTTTGTAAATTTGCCCTTTATTATTCATAAATCAATCTGATTTTGCTTTTGGTATCTGCAAATCTACACCTATTTTGATGGTAGATTTGGAGCAAAACAATTGCATTGCATTATGAATAGTAAAGGGACAAAATCGCAAATTTTGAAAAGAAAGAAAAATCACAATTATACTTCAAAATAAAAGAACGCGAATGATATGTTTGAAAATTATAAAAGGCTCAAGTGGGCAGCTGGGCACTGAACATCCTTCTTTTCAATACAAGGTCACACAAATGCACATACTTCACTAGTTCACTAGTTGCGCAAACTGCACCCACACAACTTAAAAATAAAGCATTCAAACCATTGCCCGTGTTTAAATCAGAAGCTCACAGGCAAACCTAGTTGAACAATCCATGGAAAATCATTCTACATCTTTAGTAATATAGTTCAACATTTGATATTTTAATTGTTGAAAAATTCTTTAGAAAGGTTGAAGTACAATATCTAAATTGTTAGAATAGAATATCACAACCCTGTTCGCTGGGCTGCAGCTACAACGGCTGCAGCAAGCAACCAGCAAGTCAGCAGTCCAGCCGAAATAGCCCAGCCGGGGGTGCCTGTAGCCGAACAGGGCCACATTTTTTAGGCTTTGGCAAAGGCTATAAACCATATTAATATTTCAATATTTGATCTTTTTTTGTTCTATCAATTCAAAAAAACAATATTATCCAAGCGATTTTTGAAAAATAATCAATGTATTAAGAGAAAAAAATCATATTTGAGTTTCAAAACTCAAGTTAGTTTCTCTTTCTTCTCCTCTCAAACTTTTGCACATGTCCTCAACTGGTAAAGGAATAGAACCCGCCATCAATCATCATCGCTAGAAACTTAGCGTGATTGTTGCCTCGCTTGGCCCGTGTTTCGCCACAACTATAAACATGGGCTTGTATACGTTTTCTGTTTGGCCCATTGCCAATGGTCCATAACACTTTAATTTGATCACGTTCTGGTGACGAATTGTCGGTTTGGCGAATCATATGCGAAATTTATGCGAATGAATTGTTAAGTGTTTTGAATTTAAAATATGCTATGTAATATTATTATACATTTTGAATTTTTTAGCAAATTTTATATTGATGCGTTTTGGTTCTCCAAATATACCCACAGTAGTTTTCTTATATCTAGTATATGTTATACCAAAAATAAAAGCTGAAAAGAATTACAAATAATGGTATTAGATCATTCAAAATATAAATTTAAAATAATTCATATAAAATAATATGATGTTATATTAAAGGAACAAAATAAGAGTTATTGTAACATAACATATTAAGAAAAACTTTAAACAATATTTGTAGATTTTTTCTTTTAAAAAACACCATAATAGGGTTGGTTGGGCCCACTTTGTTTGAACGTGACTGAGGATCGCAAAATCTTGACTTTTTGCGCGCCTGATCCGATGGCCAGGATTTTAGAGACAACGTGGCGCGACGTTGGAGCAGAACAACGTGGCGCGACGTTGGAGCAGATAACTGGTGCCCAGGTGGTGGTTTGTTCTTTGGAGATGCTTCTGCTAGCCTGGTGTATTCTCGAGCCCCACTGACATCTCAACCATTTAACGTGTCTGCATGAATCTCAAACTTTTGAAGATATCACAACCAAGTTTTTGTTTTTGAAGATATTATATATTATAGGATCCCCACCACCAAACGGAAGAAACGTCTGGGAAATCCAGCCCAAATTGAATAAACTAAACACAGGCTTATTACCCAAAACATACGCAGCCCAGCCCACAATATCGGAGTTTTCAGCACAGAGAAGTTTTCAGCCGCACCCGCGCTGCCACGCCAACCCCAAAATTTCCCCCACCCAATTTTGCGCGCGATGTTCGACTTCCCCGCGCAGCCCACTTCCCGAAAGGCCAAAACCCCCGGAACACCCCGCCTCCGCGTCACGATCCGCGAACCCACCCCTTCACCAATAGGAGCGAACCCCTTACCATCCAACGGCTCACACCATCCCTCCCGCCGCTCACGCGGATCGCTCCCCAATCCGACGCCTCCCAGCTCCTCTCCCACCTCTATATCACCC
This sequence comes from Digitaria exilis, assembly GCA_015342445.1. Lineage (NCBI taxonomy): Eukaryota > Viridiplantae > Streptophyta > Magnoliopsida > Poales > Poaceae > Digitaria > Digitaria exilis. The sequence goes on from JACEFO010001897.1 coordinate 1,325,772, forward strand.
TCCCCGATCCGTCCCCATCTCAGCTCCATCCGAGATTCCAAGCCCCTTCCAAGAAAAATTTCCCCAATTCCGACGAGCGCGTGAGGAAGGAGACCGGCGGCGGCGGAGGCGATGTCTGGGCGCGGCAAGGGCGGAAAGGGTCTGGGCAAGGGCGGCGCCAAGCGCCACCGGAAGGTGCTCCGCGACAACATCCAGGGCATCACCAAGCCGGCGATCCGGAGGCTCGCCAGGAGGGGCGGCGTGAAGCGCATCTCCGGGCTCATCTACGAGGAGACCCGCGGCGTGCTCAAGATCTTCCTCGAGAACGTCATCCGCGACGCCGTCACCTACACCGAGCACGCCAGGCGCAAGACCGTCACCGCCATGGATGTTGTCTACGCGCTCAAGCGCCAGGGACGCACCCTCTACGGCTTTGGCGGCTAGGCTCGCCGCCCCTCGTGTCGTCCCCGCGGTGTTCGTGGGATTGGAGTCATGGACGCCTTTTGTGATTAGTGGTGCTTCGCTCTCAGTCTATCTGGCCTGCTTGCTTTGTGGTGGTTCTAATCTTAGCTGTGTTATCCCAGTTATGAGAGTTGGTGCGCTTCCAGATGTAATTTAATCCTTTGCAGCTGAAAGAAATGCTAGTGCTATCTTCTTGTTGAAGAATTAAACCGTGTCAGAAACCCTGTTGCAATTGTTGGTGACGAACTGCTGCGGCTAGTAATCTTGATTATTTGGGAGAGCTAGTGCTTTGTTGCAAAATGTTGTTTCATTCTGAATCCTATCCTGAATACAGAATGCTTTTTGTTGCAAAATGTTGGTGACGGGGATGCTTTCTTGAATCTTGACAAAGGTTGGCTGGCTGTCTCAACATTGGAGACTCGGAGTGGGGAATCTGGGGATGCCACTTTCTGTCTTTCAAATTTGTAGACTAAGATTGTAAATTCTTTGGTAAACCAATCGGTCTTCCATCTTTTGACTTGGTTCCCTGATACTCTAGTACTGATTCTGTTGAATTATTCTTCTAAAATATTCTAGTACGATACTCCGATCATGTGGTCAGTGCTGATATTCTTTTGAATTACTCAAGGGTAGCAGTTACAGAACAGGGCAACAGGCAACAAAATTGTTCAGGGGGTGTTTAGATTGGGAAAGATTCCCCAAAAAAGCATTGTAGACCCGAAAAAACACTGTAGATGAATAGTGGTCTGTGAGTGGGAGGGATGTGATGAATAGGGAAAAGTTGGATGAATAGTGTTTTTTTGGGAGAAAGTTGGTGAATCTGAACTCACCCTGAATTTGAAGGTTAACCTGCAGTTACTTCAGCTTGATGCCTGACTGAAAGACAATACAGTAATCCAATATTGAGCGTCCTCGCTGGCTGCTCGAACTTCTGGCTGAATGTTTCTAACTACCATTGCAAATGTGCATGCTCATGTACCATAGCAGGGACCACAAGTTCCTGTTCCTGTACCCTGGAAGCAAGCGTCTTTTGCTGAAAATGTTATGGGCTGAATCCATATCCTGAATAGTAAATACATGTGCAAGTAGTACCTTGTTTAAGAATGGATGTGCTTTCTTGACATGTTGTGTCAAGTTCCTTTCAAATTCTTAGAATGGATGTTGTTACTCCTAATTCAATCGGTCTTCTTGTTTGTGCTTTGGATGCACTTTTATTTCTGTCGTGAGTATGGTTGTTTTTCTCTAAATAGCTCTTGCTCTTAATCTTCTACAAGAACAGGAAACTTATCTTCTACTCCAATGGAAATACTCAGTGATAGCAGTAACAGAATAGGCCAGAAAAGAAGTTTAGTATCATCTCACAGAGGCTTCACGTAGATGTATGAATGACAGCCTTCATGTATATTCAGATTCAGCGTCCAGGCAGGATGCAATTTCTTGATTTAAATTCAACTGTCTTTAAAAATGTGAATGCTCAAACAAGACCAACTTAGTGAAAATGGAGACACCTGCCTGATGGGCTTGTTTTTTGGGCTTTCTGTATTTTAGGGAATAACTGAAAATGTAGATCAGGTTCAGACACCCTGTGCAGTAAAACGCCCTACTGCAGAGGATCTGCTCTCCGATTTTTTCAGTTCGCCTTTTGACTGACCGAGTCACGGTGTACCCATGCAATAAAGAAAAGTAAACCAAAAGCGTTTCATAAAGATTCATTCATTCATCATAATCCATCATCCAATCGACAATTAGGACACAAATATGACTCAACAAGTCAAAAGCACGATCATTAGCAGAACTGCTAGTACAACGGTAGTGAAGATAAACGGCCACAGAAAGCTGCAGAGGTCAGGACGTCAGGTGACAGGTCATTCCGTCCACTCGAGCGCGAGAGCTGACTCGAACTTGACCCGGTCGAACACCGCGGGGCCACGGCCGCCACCGTCGCCGCCGACAAGAAGACGCATCACCTCGACGAGGGTGTCGTAGTACCAGCCGCACGGGTCGTGGCTGGCTTCCTTCACGACGACCTGCATCAGCGCCCGCTGCACGGCCAGCAGCGCCGGGCAGAGCGGCGGGAGGTCGACGCAGACGTACAGCCCGTCCTCCGGGAACCGCGCGCCGCCGCCGCCGACGGGGCAGCACGGCGGCGCAGCGTCGTCGCGGTCGAAGAAGAAGGCGCCGCTCAGCGCGCGCGACAGCTGGTGCGCGCGGAGGCGGAGGTCCTCGTGCGACGCGCCCAGCAGAGCGCGAATGGCGGAGACCGCCGCGGCGAAGGGCAACCAGCGTAGAGCGCAGGCGGCGGTCACGGCCGTGGCGGGGCGGTAGTGGCCGCCGCAGGGGAAGAGCGGGAGGAGGTCAACGACGGAGTCTTCTCGATCGCCGGCAGAGGCTTCGCTGCTGGTGCTTGAATCGTCGTGGTCTACGAGCACGAACGTCATCGCTATGCGGGTGCGTGTGTGCCGGAGGTTGGACTGCGGCCGCCGATGTTGTACGCTGTGTGTATATGTAGGCGCCCGTGGTGTGAGAGTGAGAAGAAGAGTGCGCCTCTGCGGCTCTTCCTTTCTCTCTTGGAACTTGGAACTCCTTCCTCTCTTGGAACTTTGGAAGAAGAGGCGACACCGCGAGCAGTGAGAGTGTATTGGGCTTGGACACGGGGCACCTTGTGCGATGCGTTCCGATGGCCGTAGGGCTCGTTCTCCCATGCTACGGCTGATCCACTGCGCCAGAAATCTGTTCACTCCGAGCAGCAGCGCAGAAACAGATCGATGCGGGAAAAAGTAGACGGCCGCTGCAACGGAAGAGAAGATGGGACTGTGCACGAGGGTGCTAACCTGTGTCGGCCTGCTTGTCGGCCGTCGGCCACGCCGTGCTGCCCCCGGGCGCCGGCGGTTCTGCCATAGGCCATACCTCTGCTCTGCTCCGCGCTCCCTGCCTGCCGTCGCGCCGTGGTCCTCCCAGCTTCCAGGCACCCCGCCGAGCCACGCCGTCCGTGGTCCGCCTCCCGCTGCAGAGTCCACCGATCAAATCGAGGCTTCGGGAGATGACCGGATGGGGGATAAGATACAGAAGTTGTGAGACTGAGACCTCGATGAGTCCGGCTCATGGTCACTGGAAAGATTTTTTCCCCCTTGCACGCGTACATCCCTTTACGAAGATGATTTTTTCCCTTTACGCTTGGTACATTGCTTGTCGTGTGGTTTCCTTAAATTCTTATGCTCAAATATACCCGTAATCAAGACTGATTTGATTAAACATATATGCTTTGCTAAGATACTTATGCGAAACATTTGGATATTATGTTGTCTCTTATTTAACAGAAAAATGACTACAAACACCAAATTGCATTGGATCCCAATAATTTATGTGTCAAAGAATGAATTACAACTCTTACAGACAGCCAACTGTCTAAACTGTTGTACGAGCTGTCTATTTAAATGTCTATATGTGCCAAAAAGACAGCAACTGTCTGAGCTGGTGTACATGCCCTAAGGGCACCCGCAACAGGTTGTTAGAGGCAACTCGCCTCTACTCAAGTCCCTACTAAATAAGTAGAGGCTGAGAGAAAGAAAACTCACTCGATCAGGGCCCTACTCTAGAGAGGCCCCTACTTTTATCTTCGAGCCCCTTCTCCCACTGGTGAGTAGGAGCCGGCTCCTACTTTTTCCTTCCTCTCTCCTCACGCGCATAGGGATGCCCGCTCCTAGGCTCGCACCGCCGCTGCCTCCAGTAGTTGCCCGAGGTTCGCCGGACAAACCTCCACACGCCCACTTGCAGCGGCCTCCACGTGCCTTCCGCTCAAGCTCGCCGTCGATGCTCTGCTCCTTCACGCTCCCTGGCCGCGGCTGCCCTTACGAGCTCCGTCGCTCAAGATCGAGCTCGCTTGCCGCCCGTTCACGAGTGCGCCTCGTCCCAAGCCATCGCCGCCTCTAGCCCTCGTCGGCGTCGCCCGTTGCCCTCGAGCTCGGCCCGCTGCTTGAGATCGAGATCAGGATTGCCATGGATCGAGATCGATTGGGACATGGATGGGAAAGAGAAGAAAGAGGACGAGAGAAAGAATGGTGAATCCCACATGTCATGTTAAAATTAAAAATAGACACTGACGTATGGGTCCCACCTGTCATAGTGAAAGTAGGGGCTCAAAGTAGGGGCTATTGTTGGAGTTGGGTAAAAAATTAGAGCACCAGAAAGTTGGGGCCAGCCCCTACTCAACAAAGTAGGGGCTATTGCTGGAGTTGCTCTTAGTGACTCTCTATAGTGGAGCCACATCAACATTTTAGCATAAAAAAATAAGGAGAGAAGATGATGTCGCTTAGGCCATTTCCAACCCATAGTGTCTATAGGCGGTGTCCATGTTACCATATCATCAAGACCCACCATAGATACTATCCTCTATAGCCCATGATTTCTTAGTATAGGACCCTAATAAACCCATTCTCTATTCTTTTCACCAATCATAATTGTTTCTCATTTAATACTAAGACACCATCTTCCCCTAATGCATAACTTGATAGTGTCTATTGCATAGGTTCTCGTGTAGACACTGGGTCTCATGCAAGACCCAGTTTCTTCCTTTTTCTCATTCTCTCTCTCATTTATTAGAGTGACACATAATCAAAGTGTCCTATGTGGCAGGCTAATTAATGCTATGGAAACCATCCTAGTTGGAGGGTTGGGAATGGCCTTAACATAGCATAATGCGATAGCACACGCTCCCAGGAAAAGCAGATCCCACCTTGTTTATGTCTTCAGGTTGTCTCTGTGCTTAGAGGAGGAAAGAAGCTGAGGAAGATTAAACAAATACAAGCATGTGGACCCATCAATTTAGTGCTATAGCAAGCTTGTTGGGTGGGTGGTCTATAACATTTACTATATCCTACGTGGATGCTGCTACATAGAGTATCAGTGTTGCGGGTGCCCTAAGAGCAAGTATATAGTGATTAGCTGGGAGCTGGCGAAATGTGACATAAAAGAGAGAGAAACGAAGAAAGAGAAGCGAACGGGCGCCTCGCCATGCACCTGACCTGTATAAAGGCGTTAATTGTTTATGGGGTCTGCTACCATCCTGTGCCAGCTCACCGCTCGTTACAGCCGGCGGCAGGCGTAGTCACTGGCCATGCTCTAAGGTTATTCCAACTAAATACTATTCATTTCAATTTTTTCCTATTTATATTATTTCTCTCACTCACAAAACACGTTTTCCAGGGCTTGCTATAGTGTTCTTTTCTGAAGCTACAGTGAATACTTTAAAATGTGAACACACCTTTAGTCTAACTGGGAGTTTCATTACACAGTTACGAGTGCCACGTCAACTTTTTTGGAAGTAAAACTGCTACTCTTAGTGCACAGTTTCATAGATATGTTATAGCAATTAATTCTTACATGGTGGTTGGTCAAATGTGTTAGATGATGAAATAAAGGCTCTCAATGGGAGTTTCAAAGAGTTTCATTTACTAGGTAACTGTGCAAGAGAAGTGTCATCGCCATGACACTCTCTTCTTCTCTCTCCTCATTAAACTCTGCCATGTCAACAATTTTACTGATGTGTCCTACAAATTAATGCCCATAAAACTCCCACTGAGACTGACTTAAAGTTGTTGTATTTGGTTTTTGCGAAATGAAATTATTGTTATTGCAGGGGAAGATGTATCTGCTATTACTAGGAACAACTGCCCTTAGCTTGGCAATTACCTTCTGTCTGAATTATGGTCATTGGCTGTTAGGGCCTGTACAATCCATGGACGACACCGTCTATATACCTTCACCCAAGATAGTCTAGCTGATGTGGACAGTAATTCATGAGGGAGAAGGAAGTCGTCGCCTAGCTTGGTAATAACATTCTGTCTGCAAACTGTATGCAAAATGAGGTATCACCTTCTTTCCTGATTTTCCGTAATTGTATTCAAAGCATGACTTAATTAACCGACATTGGTTGGAGTACTAAAGCATGTGTTCATAATCCATGATCTGCGTTTGAAAAAATGTCCAAGATGCAATACTGCCTGTGGTTTCAGATTTGCGTTTATTGTACTGTGCATGAATGCTGGTCCAACTCTTCCTTTTCCTTTCTGTGAAAACTGGAATGTTTCCTTGGCTGTTATTTCTGTCAATACAACTTTAACTAACAAAGCCACCCTATATGATTCTGACCTTATATTCAGATTCTTTACACTTCCTTATCTGATCATATTTCTGCTTCATTTATAGAAGGAAGGCGTTACGCTTGAAGCCCACAACCGCCCAAAATTAACAGCATGGCCAGCCGTGGAGCTTCTGTATAGCATTCTTTTAATTAAATTTTTGAGATGTATATGTTGTCATGGTATAGTATACATGGGTGTTTGTCCATACCAGTGAGGCGCTGATGGGCCTTGGTTTTGTATGTTTCTCCCCACCTCAATTCAGGAACCTATTTAGGATTTTGGTACCTTGAGCTCAAATGTACCACCTTGTCAGAAGATTATGGCAAAGCTGTATTATAGTGTGCATTTGATCTGTTGTTGTCAATTGTTCGTGTAAAACTATCAATCGACACGTAAACACATCCATTCCATCCAACCTATTGATGATCATGCCAATGTGACTTGGACCTGTATTCCCTTCATCGATGTTCAACTTTGCTCTTGCTGCCATTTGTACCGCGTCGACATTTTAGAAATGAACCTACGGTCTAGAGAGGTTTTTGATAACCGGTAAACGTGCTCGTTAATTTGTTTACGTTCAGTCCTCTATAATCCAAAATATTTTAACGTCGGGATTCACAGAGCATTTGCAGAAAACCGGTCTACTGCAGGGTTGATTTAAACTGCTGGATCGATTAGGACGAAATCATAACAAACTTAACGCCACAATCTGACGTTACCGCACCAGCATCGGCAAGCAAAGCAAACTACTACGACAGGCTCAAAGGCAAACACGAAAACTCCTCCACCCACTCGAGCGCGAAGGCCGCCTCGAACTTGTCGCGGTCGAACACGGCCGGGCCACGGCCATCCGGGGCATCACCAACCAGCTGCGACATCACGCCGCGGACGACGTCGTAGAACCCATTGCACGCACCGTTGCTCGCCTCCTCCACGACGATCCGCACCAGCGCCCGCTGCACGTCCACCACCGTCCACGCGAGCGGCTCGACGTCGGCGCAGACGTAGAGGCCGCCCTCCGGGAACCGGGCCCCACCACCAACGCCGGCGAAGCAGGGCCCCACCGCCGTCGCGCGGCGGCGGAGGAAGGAGGCCTCGCTCAGCGCGCTCGACAGCTGGTGCGCGCGGAGGCGGAGGTCCTCGTGCGATGCGCCGAGCAGGGCGCGCGTGGCCGAGACCGCATCCGCCAAGCTCAGCCAGTGCAGGGCCCGGGCGCCTGTCGCCGCCGCGGCCGGGCGGTAGTGGCCGCCGCCTCCGCCGGAGTGGGGTGGGATGACGTCGACGATGGAGTGGTGGTTGTCGGCGGCGGATTCATCGCTGGTGTCGCTGGAGTCGCCATGGCCTACGAGCACGAACGTCGTCATTGCGGTGTACGGGACTACGGGAGCGTGTGCGCCAGAGGCCGGACTGCCGAAGTTGGACGCCGGGTACTTGTAGCCCTAAACCCGGGTGTGTGGTTGACGATTGGGTTGTTGGAGGGGAAAAAAATTGTTCTAGTGGGAGGAGCTGGAGACGCGTCATCGGCTCATGGTAACTGGCAAAGGTTCCATTGACATTGAGATTGGGTAGTCAAAGAGGTCACTAACATTCACTTGCGTTGGGCCCCATGCGTGCACTGGCATTGGGCATCTTGGCGGTGCTGTCTTGCAGCACCGGGTGCTGTGCCGTCGTCATCTTCTCCGCAACGGTGATCGTGAACTTTGCTTGAATGACGCAGCAGACCTTACGTTGTCCAAGAGACAAAACATCAATGCAGTTTCCACCCTATTCTGCATAGAAAAAGAAACATTCTGATAGTCTGGGGATATGTATGAGGTCCTAGATGATCCATTTTGATAGTTTTTATGTGAGAAAAAGGAAGAGTATAGATGATGCCAAATGTCTCTTCTGCATAGAAAAAGAATCGGTTGCACACCTATTCTTTCAATGTGTAGTTACCAATGTGGAATGTTGTTTCCGAGGTCTTAGATCTCGAGTGTGAAACAGATTTTGTGTTACATTTACTCTCACATCGGTAATTGATTGTGGGGAGCACAACATATAAGGTGAGGCAGTCCTCCTCCTATTAGGCTAGTCTTTTGGGTTGAGTTAGGCCGAGGCCTTGGAAATGTTGGGCTCCGGTGGACCTAGGCTTGTGGGGCGCCGGCTCGTGTGTACAACGGCTCGGGCCGGATTCCGCTACGCTATTCTAACACTTTGAGTCGGTCGGAAAACAGTGGCTCAGTAAAAATATGTAGTAGCTAATATGTTTATACCTGCGGCCTATGGAATCTAAGAAATTACCTTGTTTTCAGAATGTGATGGAAAGATGTATGTAGTAGCTAATATGTTTATATCTGCTGCCCTGTGGGGGCTATGGAAACTGAAACGGTGTGCCTCTTTTGAGTAAGACTAGGGGCATGTGCCCTGTAACTCTAAAAAAATTAAAAAAATAACAAATCAAATGGATAGGATTATTCTAATTGTCATATTGATCTCTTGATGTATCTGAATTTTTTGAAAATTTTAAGCACATCTCATATGGACTTAAAAGAGCCTCCAATTAGTTTTCTCAATTTCCAGCTGTCTTATCCTGTAATGGTGGCTGTGGATGGTGGCACACTGTAATGTCGGATCCTATACTTAGAGCATCTCCAGTGGGAGTAGCTAAATTAGGCTCCTAAATCCTATTTTGCAATCATAGTTGTAAAATTTGATAGCCTAATTTTACTCTCAAATCTAATGGGAGTCTCTATATGAGCTCCTATTTCCTATGAAACCCACCATTCCGATTAAAAAAAAAATAATAAAGTTTGGAACCCAACTGGGGTTTTACTCTCGTTTACGGATCTATATTAACTTCTTCACCTGTGGGAGTAGGGCGATTGAGGGTGCGTTTAGATCACCGAACTTTTTTCAAAAAAACACTATTCATCTAACTTTTTTTCTATTCATCCCATCCCTGCTACTCACAGAACACGCCTCCCAACACGACCTACAATGTTTTTTTTTATCTACGGTGTTTTTTTTCCCTAAGGCCATGTTTTAACTTTTTACTATTCATTCTAACTTTTAACTATTTATTTCAACTTTTCACTCTTTCTTCATCACAAAACACGTTTCCCAACGTATGCTACAATGTTTTTTCTACAATCTAAACACACCCCAGACTAAACTCACCCTGAGTTGAAACATCAACAATCACGATGATCAGGTTCACACAAGCCGATAAGCGGGAACTCTACAGGATACTCTCTGAATTCTGAAACAAAAGATCTGGACTACACGGAGTCACCACTCATAAGAGATTTAAACTGCTGGATCAATTAGTACGAAATCATAATAACAATCGTAACACCACAATCTGCAGGCACCAACATCGGCAAGCAAACTACTGATATGCCAGACAAGAAAGACAAACACGATCACTCCACCCACTGGAGCCCGAAGGCCGCCTCGAAGTTCTCGCGGTTGAACACCGCCGGGCCACGGCCATCTGTCGAATCCCCGACCAGCTGCGACATGGCGTCGCGGACGACGTCGTAGAAACAATCGCACGCCGCGTGGCTCGCCTCCTCCGCGGCGATCCGCACAAGCGCCCGCTGCACGTCCACCACCGCACGCGCCAGCGGCTGGACGTCGGCGCAGACGTACAGCCCGCCCTCCGGGAACCGAACGGCCTCACCACCGCCGATGGGGCAGCACGTCGTCGCGCGGGCGACGAAGAAGGCACCGCTCAGCGCGCGCGACAGCCGGTGCGCGCGGAGGCGGAGGTCCTCGTGCGACGCGCCGAGCAGGGCGCGCGTGGCGGAGACCGCGGCGGCGAGGGGGAGCCAGTGGAGGGCCCGGGCACCGGTCGCCGCCGCGGTGGGGCGGTAGTGGCCGCCGTCACGGCGGGAGTGGAGTGGGATGACGTCGACGACGGAGTCGTGGAGCTCGGCGGCGGCGGAGGCTTCGCTGCTGGTGCTGGAGTCGCCGTGGTCTACGAGCACGAACGTCGTCGTCATGGTGGACGGGAGCGTGTGCGTTGGAGGCTGGACTGCCGGAGCCTATGTTGGACGCTGGGTATTTGTAGCTCCGAACACAGGGTGTGGTTGACCACTTGACCGTTGGGTTGTCCTTTTCATTTTCTCTCCGGAGAAAAAAAACAATTGTGGGCGTGGCAGGAGCGGGAGAGGGGTCATGACGATTGGCACTTCCATTGAGATCAGTCAGAGAGGTGACTCCTAGTCACTTGCGTTCGGCCCGTGCATGCGTGCACTGGCATTGGGCATCTTGGCGGTGCTGTCTTGCAGCCCTGGGTGCTGTGCCGCCCAACGCCCATCTTCTCCGGAATGGTGATCCCTGACATTAATACTTGACGGAGTCACGGAGCAGACCTTGCGTTGTTCAAGAGCCAAACCATCAATGCAGTTTCCACCCTTTCCAAATTGCAGGATTTTTTCGGGAAAACAAGTAGGGCATTGTTTAGAGAGAAAAATACAAAGACTTTGCTCTCTAGCCCATGGGATAAAATGGATGCGGGCGTGCCAGTGTATTATTAAATACATAAAAGAGAAAAGATTAGGAACACATATTTTATTCATATTTTAGAAAATACAAATACATGGTGCCTTATACATGTGTGCACTCCATAGCCTGCCGTCGGGCAGATCAGACATAGGCGTTGTGGTCTTCTAGTTCCTGGGGCCTCGGAAGGCTCCCAGTTAATTATCTCCGCAAGACTAGCTTGCTGGAGTACCTCCGATTAAGCTACTGTGGTCGTCGTCTTCAATCTTCGCTTCACGTTCTCCATGCATGTAATGGTGGTGGTGGTGTAGATGTGCGGCATAGCTGAAACGTCAGCTCCGTCGCTCACGTCGGCCGGCCTCGTCGGTCACGAACGACGTGGTGGTGTAGAAGATGGGCGTTGGCATGATCTATGGCCTCGTCGGTGTCCATGGGCTGAAACGTCAACAGACGCGAAGTCGTGGTGGTAGTCGTAGTAGATGTACATGCATGGTCACGTATAGCTTGTGACTGAGTCGACGTCGTGGCAGCTTGATAGTCGAGGTGCTGGTCAGCGATTGTTGAAGGAGAAGGCCTCGAGCGGCCCGTGAAGGTGTCGCGAAGCTGGAAACGACATCTCAGCTTTCCCTCCCATGTCGTTATTGGTCGATGTAGATGTAGTAGTTGGAGCAGTTGAGATCGTGGTAGCCACCCGGTCGTGGTAAGTTGCCGTCGAGGTAGCCATCAGGGTCATGGACGTGTCAAGGTTGAGGTAGTAGCAGCGGTCAGCGTCGAAGTAGCTGATGAGCAGATGAGGTCGTGGCAGCCGTCGAGGTAGCCGAGGGAGGTAGAGGTAGTAGTAGCCGTCGAGGTCGAAGTGACGATCAGTGTCTCGACGGGGAAACACGAACTCAGCTTCATGATAGCCTTCTTTCCTTCTCTTCCATCTCCTAATTGGCTGATCAGAGCACGTATTGCATGTACATGCACGTATGCGTGCATGGCGGCATGGTCGCATTGCTCCACGAGACGCAGCCTGTACGTCTCGGTTTGCATCTTGGTGAGCGCCGGCTTCACAGCAGCACGTGGAGATGCCACCGGCCATTCCATGGCGCCAACTCTTCCGTCAGCATCTCGACACCGTCGGCGGCGTCGACGGTCGTCGGCATCGCTGCGCTGTCATCTTCGAGGCTTGGCTTTCGGCGCATCAACTTGCACCGTTGGAGGCTAAGAGAGGAGCCATGGCCTCTTCCGCGCCTCGCTCGATGTGCTCGCTGGCTTCACGTCGATAGCGGACGGCGAAGCTCGCTGGCTTCACGTCGACAGCGGACGGCGAAGCTCGCTGGCTTCACGTCGACAATCGGGGAGGTTCTTGTGGTCTGGCACGTGGCGCCTCTATGGATGGCTGCCACATCTTGAACATGGCGATCTCGTCTCCGGTGAGGTGCAGCCCAAACCCTCATCCGACCATGCATGTGGCTGAGAATAAAAAGAAAAAAAAACCTTTATTAGCGCTCACCAACGGATGATGTGCAGGTCATCTCGATCTCCAGCCTCTTCTTTGCTTGCTTCTTGTGCTGCACAGCACACACACGCATGCATAGCCATACACATACGTGAGGGGCATGCAAGCGTGCATGCACGTCGATGTGCGCCAGCCAAACATCTCTTGGCTGCACGTTTCTTTGGGCCATCTCAAGAAAGAGTCATGCATGGGCATGACGAGGCTTCCCCTGGACAGCACCATCTCGAGGACGAGTGATGCGTGGGCATGACGAGGCTTCCTCTCGGCAGCACCATATATCTTGCCACTATCTTGTTCATCATCTTCTTGTCATCCGGTCATCTCCGTGCAACGTGTACGAATGTGTATATGCAATCTGTAAAAGAAAGCACGTGGAGAAAGTGCTGCAGCGCCAAAGGTGAACAACGGGGCGATGGCACCTTGCTCTCGCTCACTGAACTCAACTCCGGCGCGGCAGGCAACTTGACGTCCTGGACGAAGACGCTGGGCACTGCGGCGCGGCAGGCGACTTGACGTCGTGGACGAAGACGCCGGGCACTGCGGCGCGGCAAGCGACTTGACGTCGTGGACGAAGACGCCGGGCACCGGCGCGGCAAGCGACTTGACGTCGTGGACGAAGACGCCGGGCACTGCTAACCGTCGGGATGAAGATGCTTGAGGCCACCTGGCAACGACTGTGTGCACGCCAAAGCTCCTGCTCTTCTCTCCAAAACCTCTCGACCCGATGGAAAATATCTTTCAGCTTCTCCTTGCCTTCACCCGCTGCTTGCAGGCGTGCTGCGCGTCTTGTAGATTGATCATTGATGTTGGGCTGCATGCCACAGCGCCGACGATGAGCAGTGGCGAATGTAGAAAAAAATCGTAGGGGGGGCTGAAGTACAAGGGCAATTCCAAGTTTATGTATCCTATATAACACTACACTGTAGTTTCCCATTAGCAAATTTGAATCAGTGCAAACATACGTGCCCAACAAAGAAGATGATATAGAAAGCCTATTGCTACGTAAATGAATCTTCTATCGGCAATGAAAAGACAAGTTTAAATTTTACTGAGAGAATTTCAGAAGATTAACTAATCACTCATGGACATTTAGATCAGACCATATGCATCACCACTTTCAGAGAATCAGACCTTCAGCTACACGCTTCACCGCTTCAACGATTGCTCGGCCACCAGCCTGCGCCATGCCCGCCGGCCGCCGCCTCCTGCCTTGCCCGCGGCCTGCTCTTGGTGGCTTGCCACGCGCTCGAGCTGGGCAGCCAGCACCGGCAGCCCAGGCGCCCAGCCCAGCTGCTGCCCCCCCCCGCCCGGCCACAGAGCAGCCGAGGCGCCGAGCCGATTAGCCAGCCGATGCGCCGAGCAGGAGCCGCCACCGGCTGCCTAACCCTAGGTCAATGAGGGCTGGGAACCGGGGGAGTCGAGCATCTGCGACTCTGCGGTCGAGGGAGCGTGGGAGAGAACTAGACCGAGAGAGACGGAGGAAAAGAGAAAAAGGCCGGCTTGGGCTGTTCGCTGGTTTTGCTGGCTGCTGGGCTTCGGGCCTTGGCTGAAGGGGAATAGAAAGGAAAAAGAGAGCTAGCCCGGCCCAGCCTCCAGGGCGCTGGAAGGATCGTCTTCCACCTCCAGACAGACTCCATCAGCTCGTCCTGTTCCTCCAATGGCAGAAAAAACTTAGGGAGGGCTTAGGAGGGGCTCCAAGGGTTTCTCAGCAGTAGGGGAGGCTCTAGCCCCACCCGCCCCACCGGTGGATTCGCCACTGACGATGAGGTCACTAAACCGGTATCCCCCAAAGTCTTCCTTCAACGTGCTCGCTCGGCTCGGCAGATTGGCTTCTCCTTCGCTCCGCTCATCAAGGCAAGCAGAGGGCGAGATGTCTTTGTGGCATGACCCAGACACCAACATGCCCGTACGCCCGGCGACATCGTGGCGCCACAGATAGATGGCAGCCTAGGAGTGCGGCGAGGGCCCGTGTCTTGGATCATGTGATCTGTGAGAAAAAAACAAGAAGAGATCGAGGGCATCAATCTGCACCGCCGAAGTACCCCTATGGTCTCTCGTCTAGCACGAATGCACGATCGCCGGCTCGCGGCACACGTGAAAGCCGTCGTCGACTTGCTGATAGTAGCCGTCGTCGACTTGCTGATGGTAGATGGCTTCAGTTCGGTAGGGGTGCATCTCAGACGAACTCCCTGACTGCTTTCTTCTGCCCGCCTTGTGTAGTCTTCCCGCTCACCGGCTTCACCGGCTTGTGCGCTTCTTGCAGATGTTTCTGCAGGCCTGCAGCTCCTCTCTGGGCTGGACCACGGGCGTCACCGGGGTCACCGAATGCATTAGGTGAACACAAAAATATTAGATCAACCTGCAGAAACCATGTTAATGGAGAGGAGAGCCATGAGCCCATGACGTCGGCTTGTCCGGCCTCGACGCCAGGTAAACGTAGAGGGCGACGTCGTCTTGTCGGTGATGGACATCGGCCTTGGAGCTCCAAGGCGCGCACCTCTAACTCGAGGATCTGCCGTTGTCTCGGCGTGCTCGTGGAGCTCCAGTCAGGGAAGCCTCCGGTTTGCTCGCCGAGTTGATCGATCTACATGGCCTTTAGTTCCTTCCTCCGCCTCCCTCTGTCGGCGTCGATCGGAAAAGAAGAGTCCCCCCCCCACTGAACACGCAGGGCTTTATATATATATAGGCAGCTCTCTAGGCCACCGTCTCCGGAATATTAGCGTGCGCGTAGTTATCTGGAGCAACGACCACGCCGCAGCCGCCTTGATTTCGTTGGAGATATCTACGATTAGGTTCCTGACTTAGCGGCCAGATAGACGTGTACTCCTGCTAGCTTGACGACTCCATTTCCATTCTCTTTTCTTCTATATTCTTTCTCCATGCACATACACGTCTATTATTTCTCCTTTCTTTACTTCCCAGGAATGTGCATGGGTTCAATTTGTTGTGACAAAATATCGTCAAACAGACATATCAGTGGTTTGGGTGTGAAAACTCCTTCACTTTTTAAATAATTGCCATTTTGAACAAGGATCCGACCAAACTTTTATAACTTCGACTAAGGCCAGTCTCAGTGGGAGGGTCATCACATAGTTACCAAGACTACAAATTTGGAGACCCGTGCCAGCCAAGGGTCATGGTGATGACCCTCCCCTTTCGTCTCATGACCCTCTTCCTCCTCTCTCCTCATAAATAACCCTGCCATGTAAGCAAATCTGCTGATGTGGCATGATATTTAATGCCATGACCCTCCTCCATAACCCTCCCATTGAGAGTGGCCTAATACATTAGTTTGGATATGCGGCAGGTGGGTACAATGACGACGCGGGTTGGCTTCTCCTTGATCGCACCCACGTCTGTCTCATCAGGGTTTGCCCCTAATATCGGTTGCGTCTCTTTCTAATGAAAACCACCTAGTTTCTCCTAAGTTGGATTGCATTTTTTTATACACTTTAGTAATGCACCAATGCTAGGTCTATAAAGAGGAAATTGTTGGGGGAGCAGGCACAACCCATGTAAAAATTGGACCGCCCCTTTGTAAAGGTCTTAGGACTCGTTTGTAGATATTATACCCACCAAGGGCTTGGAAGTAAATTGCCACCCTCCATCCTTCTATATAAAGGACCCAACAGGTCCAAAGGAGGGGACTCACTTGGGGGCACTCCTCACTTGCTCTATTGTTTTATGTTGTCATCCACTCTCTCACTCCCTCTTGGTTGCTTGGCGGAGTCACGTCTCCAACAGAAATATATGTTTAATTCTATCAAAATATTTATTGTAATACAAAATGATCGTCAAAATTGAGTGTGAGAGACCATGTTATTGTCTTGTTAGCAGGAGTGAGGAGCGATGATTCACAGTGCTATGAACGGTGGGCAGGCTCCCCAGGCATCGTGGGAGCAAGAGCGGCACCGACACACATATGAACGATTGAACAAGAAGAATGTCGATGGTTGTTTGTTATACTAGAATCAGACAACGTAATATATGTATCGGCTGAACCAATAATACTCACTTTCAGCTAACTGATATATCAGCATCTTCGACAGTGTTGTCAGTGAAATGTGGTAGAGTAAGGCAAGGCAAGGGGGAAAAATCAAGCCAACATACACTGCTCTTGATCTTCCTCTGTCAAAGAATTTCCAAATCTGCTATACTGAGACGTAATCGTGGTACGAAAAAACAACTTCATGTACAGATACAACAAAACACATATAGCAGCCAGTATACCAACGCGAATTTATACTGGACGCTCATGCAGTCACCGTAGCATTCGTTCCCCACTCGTGTACAGTCCCCCTGCTCTCTGCCTCCGACACCCGACGAGAAGTACGTACGGCCGGCCAGACCTCCTACACGATGTCCAGAGACGCCCGCGATCCCAGCGCAGGGCGTGTCCTCCTCATGTGAACAGGTCGTACTTGACCGGCGTTCCCGTGGGATCGATCCACGGCTGCGCGTGCAGGAAGTTCTCCACGGTGAACTTGGTCGCGTCCGGCTTCCCGATCACCTTCTTGTACCCCGGCCAGGTGACCCTCCCCGCCGTGTTGGCCCCCGGCCCGGTGTTGGCGTACTCGGCGTACCACAGCGTCTTGAGCGCGAAGTCCCCGTTCCAGGGCAGGTACCCGGCCTTGTCGATGAAGTCCGGGATCTCCGACTCCATGACCACGGTGCGCGAGCACTCGCGCCATGGGCGGCCGAGGTAGTTCCGGATGGGCGGCTTGCCGGGGTCCCTGAGCGCCGTCTCGGCCTGGAACTCGCACTTCCGGAGGACGAACCCCGTGGCCTCGCGCGCGTCGGCGCGGCCCTGCGCCGTGGCGATGTTCTGCTGGTTGTCCATGGGGCGGCGCAGGACGAGGATGCAGTTCTGGAACACGGCCGCCGCGTCGCCGAAGATGAAGTCGATCGTGCCCGAGATGACGCAGTTGCGGTAGAACTGCGCCTTGGAGTGCGCGTACAGCGTGTCCTGGAACGCGTCCATGCGGCAGTTGAGGAAGATGGACTTGTCCGACTGCACCAGCAGCGCCACCGCCTGGTGCTTCTCGGGGCCGGCCGTGTTCTGGAACCCCATCCCGATCGCCATGAACCCGTCCCCTTGCGCGGCTATGGATCGAACAACCAACAATTGATAAGTGGCATGCATGCAGCCGTGTCATCGATCAGTCACTCATCAGCAGGATGTAGCTAGTCTGATTGGTTGTCCTTACTGAAGGTTGCGGTCTTGAAGGTTGTGATCCCGTCGATGAAGTTCTTCTTGCCAGTGACGACGGACTTCTTGGAGCCTTCGCCTAGCAGGGTCACGTTCGCCATAGCCTTGGTGATGGTCACGTACTCCTCGTACACCCCCTCCTTCACTTGGATCACGTATCTACGAACGAGACGCACCATATATAAGAAGCGCTAGCGTGCATGGATTCATTTCGTGCACACGGAGACACGATGGTTTGAGGTCTTGTCTTGGGCGTGAATACCTTCCGCTGTAGGTCTTGGGCATGGCGGCGAGCGCCTCGTTGATGGTCTTGAACTTGCCGCTGCCATCTTTCGCGACCACCACGGTCGGCGTGAGGTTGTTCTTGAAGCCACCGCCCTTGAGCACACGCCGCTCACCGTCAGGCACCCACTCAGGGATGCCATCCTTGTCGAGCGCCGGCTCGTCTTTCTTCGACGCCGAAGCGCCTTCCTCCTCGTCGACGAGCAGCCGTCGTTTGGATCCTCCCTTGAGCATGGAGAGCAGCGACGCCCCTTTCTCGATGAGCGCCAGGGCGTTGCTGGTGAGCTCCTTCCCGTTGGTGAACGAGTCCTTCACCTTGGCCTTGAACTCGTCGTCAGGGAACCCATCGATGCACGTCTCCATGTGCGCGATCACGGCGCTGAGCAGGATGCGCAGCTCGTACCCTTCCTTGGAGATGCCGTCCTTGGCGTCGACGCCCCTGAGCGTCCGGTTCAGGTCGTCCTTGGCGTCGCCGAAGATCTCCTTGCAGTCCGCCACGGCGGCCTTCACGCGCGGGTCGTTGCTCAGGATCAGGTCCGCGCGGTCGAACGCCTGCCCGATCGCGTCGCCGATCACCTTCACGGCCGTGCGCACGATGTCCTTGGGCGACGACGCGCTCGCGTTCGCGGCCTTGCCGAGGCTCTTCTCGCACGCGTCCGTGTAGTCCGTCTGCGAGCACATGGCCTTGATGCTCTTGGACACGGTCTTGAGATCGCCCGGCTTGGCGTCAGACTTGGAGTCCGAGTCTGACGACGACGAGTCTGATGAGCTCGAATCAGAGCTAGACGACGATGACCCGCCGCCGCCGGACTTGGCTTTGGGAGGCGACGACGACGAGCCCTTGGAGCCGGACTTGTGGCCACCGTCGCTAGACGACTTGCCGCTGTACATGACGGCTAGGCTGCCCATGACGATGAGGATGACGACGATGGACACGGTGCCGACGGCGATCATGATGCGCCGGCGCTGCTGCCGCGCCTTCTCGGCGCGGCGGCGCTCGGTGAGCGGGCCGAAGTCGCCGAACGCCGACGAGGACATGGTGTTTTATTTTCCTTTTTTGTTTTTACGGGGGGAATTATTCTGTGTGTTTTACTGACCGCTGCTTCCTCCTGCTGGCCGTCGCTCTCTGCCTTCCATCACCCAAAGGCAGAGAGAATGGAGCAAGGGGCGGGAGGCAATGGAGAAGCTGTGGTTTTATTTGGGAGGGTGTGGATTCCGGGGAAAGAAGGGCGGGGAGACGTTCTTGGAGGGCTATGTTTGGGGGAGTTCGTTCGTTGCTGCTCCTATTCGTTTTGCTACACGCCATCAATATGGCCCGCCTCGCATCACATATAAGCATGGCGCACTGCCTATTTTTGTAATAAGGACAATAATGTATTTCATCAAACACCTCGATTGCATACACAAACGAGCAATCATTGCTTCACAGAAGCACAACTACACACACATGGCCAGTGCATACAGTACTTGATAGGACTACTTGCTTACAAGGTCCAAACACACCATACAAAGTACAACATGCTATTTTTTCACATATAAGCACAATTAGTATGGCGACCGAGAATCAAAGTTCAATTATGGCATGGTGGTAGTACAGACGTGACGTCTTTTACAACGCACAATACTAGTGTCTAGTAGTATATATGTATTGGTTAAGGATAATTTAGTAATTTACCTTATACCTATTTATTTTAATAATTTTAATTGGTAACAATTCTCACTCTCTAATCTGTAATATAATCATATCAATTCAAAATAATAAAAACATAAAACAATACTAATTAATAACATAATACAAAATTTTTTATTTTATTTTTTTAATATATTACACTAATGCCATTAAATTACTTTCCTAGATTACCCCTAGCTCACTATACTATCCATAAATACTACTATATCACTAGGACCATTTAGTATAGTATACAATTAATCTCGACCATCAGGTCTTTATATACTAGTCCTTTTAACTAAATCTGGGTCAGGATAGCATCCAAATCACTCAGTTTTGAAATAGACACTCCCTAAGATTAACATGGAAACCTTCATGAAAAAAAGCTATGAGACGAGGGTTACTTTGTCACACCCGGTTTTATCGAGGACAAACCGAATGCATCTCATATGTGCGCCAGGATCAAGTTTCACACATATGATAGACTCCATGAATACAGAACACAAAGTTACAACGGAAATAATAAAATAAATACATTACAACGATTTTCTAGCAGCGGAATTCTTCAACTCTTCACCACAGGCAGTTGCGTACGCCTAACAATCTTCATCAATGAGGTCACTAAAGAACTTCACATCTTCTTCTCCTTCTGATCCAATATTTAGCAAGGGTGAGTACACTTATGGTTGGTACTCAACAAGTGGGAGAATATACAAAGCTTTCAAGGAAAGGCTAAGAGTTATGAGCGGTCAGTATTTTAGTTGGTCAAGTTTTATTAGCAAGCACCTGATTACTAAGATATAAGTATATACCAACCCAAATTAATAATATATAGAGATATATCATCTCACATCATTCGTGCCAAAGCACTCATTCCTTAACCAGGAACCACAATTTATTTTCAACTTCAAGTTCAATTATCATGTGAGGATCCGGGCTGTTCATAACCGCGAACACGGCTGTTATAACAGTTTTACACTCTGCAGAGGTTGTACACTTTCACCACAATTCGCGTAAAAGCTCCAAAGAACTTTAGACCCAACCATGCAGTGCGGGCCAGGCACGTACCACACTTCCGAGGTGTGACTGCATAGGGACGCTACGAGGCTTTTCCAAAGACTCCCTATATGTATGTGTCCGCTCCCCGGTATCGGCGGTACTTCGGAAGCCGAAGCATTCCTTCGCCACTCATCTAAGCTTTGGACCCCATAACCCACCATCGTGCAGCGCGAACACAACATATAGTTCATCTAGTTACTTAGCCAAGACCAGAGCCATATGGTACTGTGGTTGTACGGGTAAATCCCAGGTTGCCGCTCCATGTTCCAATTAACATAAGTGATCTTGTTTAACATCATCATCGGAACATGGATATAAATATCTTGATAGATGGTAGCACAAAATTATTATCTTCACGATTAGTGTGAACCATTCCCAGATATAGCAACTAAGCATAGCTACCCAACATGAAATATAAATCTGGTTGTCAAGGAATAGTCAATGAAAACTAGTCATCCTTAAATAAAGGACCCATCAAATTAATGCAATACAACATAAAGTAAACTTTAATTAACATGGTATTTCACAGGACAAAAGAGAGTATGCAGAGGGAGAGTCCACTTGCCTTAAATCCTAGTAATAATCTGCTATTGCTTAATTCCTTCGTAGACTTGATCTTCAACGAACTCGTTGAACTCCTCACAGGTTGATCTTCCAATTCAGGGGAACAACGTCTATCGCCACACGAGCACATACAAGCAAACATATGCACAAATAAACAAACAGTACACCAATCATGAGCAACAATATTGATCAAGCATAGAAACGGGTCAGGGTCTCAGAAAGGATTGAAAGGACACGAGAAACACTGAGATCGGAGCTAAGGTCGAGAAGATACAACTAACGGAGGATTAGTATTATAAATAAAGCAAAGACTATATGCTTCATTCATTTTAATTAAGAAAACGTATGTGATGAATATCCAGAGAGATATTCATATTTGAATTATTTCAAGTTAAACTTTCATAAGAAAAGGCGGAGTAAAACCTAATCAATTTTATTTATAAATATTATATATAAATTATATCAATTAAACAATTAAATTTAGAAAAGAATTATATATGAGAATCTAATCGAATAACTTTATTATTCGTGTTCAACTAGTCAATTATAATTAATAAATACATTTATATTTAGATTAGTCAAGTTAACATATAATTATGAAAACTCGGGATATAACCTATGTAGCTTTTATTTATAAATCAACTTGAATGATCATTAACCAAATTGAATTAGTCTATGAAAAGACAAGATATAACTCTAATAATATTTTAATTATAAAAGAGTAGTTAAAAAATGATTAATCAAAATTTAACTTTCATTATAGAACATGAAGGTAGAACTCTAATTAGCTTTTAAATCAGAAAGCTAGTTAAGTAAGAACTAAGCAAATTAATATTTATTAATTTCAGAACATGAAACATGGTAAACAGAATTGTTAAACTAAAGTTTGCGCTTTTAGAAAGTTAATGCATCAAGAACGGTATTAAACGGAGATTAAACGTGGAATCTATGGATAAAACAAGGTTGAAGGGCTTAACTGCGAGAAAACTAAACCAACAGGGGCTTAAACAGAAGAAACCAAGGGCTTATACATAATTACATATAAAAAGCGAAGGGTAACGCGTAAAAGAGCATCTATGGACGGCGGGTTCTATTTTCCAGAAGCTCGGGGGTCTAAACAGAAAGAAAAGGGCTCAGATGTAATTACTTTTGTATAGGAGTGTACCGCGGGTTAATTCGGACAAAGAACATGGGCTCATTTGCAAAGTCACCACGGCTGACCGGCGCGTGTTCTGTTTGACCTAGGCTAGATCTAAACTGGGCCGTTGGATCGAGATCGGACGGCCGAGGTTCGTTTGGGTTTTGAGTTCGCCGGAGAGGCCACTGGCGGCGACGGAGCCGGGCGGCGCTTCGCCGGAGTCGCGCGGAATCGGGGCTAGAGTCCACGGTTTTGCGCGATTCTTGGACTGGGAGAAAGATGGGGATGCGGTGGTTCGGTTTTGGGGGTTCGTGGCGCGGATTGGGTGACGGAGACGGCCGGCCTCGGGCGATGGCGGGCGGCGGAGGTCGGCGGCGCTGCGCGGACACGGGAGAGCAAGAGGGAGGGGGAAAAGGGGTTCGGCGTACTGCTCACCTTCCCACAAAGCTCCGAAGTGGGTTCTTGACGACGAGGAGGCGCTGAGAGGAGGGATTGACAGCGGCGGCGACGAGGTAGGGTTTGAGGCGATGGCGAGCTCGGTGGCGGCGCTAGGGTTTGAGCGTCGAGGTGAAGGGGTTCAAGGAGAGGATGGCGGCGCAGTAAATATACCGACATAGGGGTCCTTGGCGTGCGGGCCACGCGAGGAGGGGCGCAGGCGCGGCGCGGTCAAGCTCGAGCTCGGGTTGGGCTCAGGGTCGGGCGCGGCTGGGAGAAAGGAAAGGGATGATAGGTGGGGTCCACCGGTCAGTGAGAGAGAGAGGAGTGAGGGAGAGTTGGGCCAGGTTGCTGCTGGGCCGACGCAAGCTGCTGGGCCGGCGCAAGGGAGAGGAGGGAGAGAGGAGATTGCTGGCTGGGCCGAGAGAAGGATTGGGCCGAAGAAGAGAAAAGAAAGGTTTTGGAATGTTGAAACAAAAGTGTTCAATTATTGAAAAAGAGCACAAGAGATGTTGAAACTTCGGTTTTGAAATGTTGAACCTTTTAGAAACTTTTATTAAAATTCAAATAAGAGACCAAACTTGAATTCAAGACAATTTGAATTCAACACTCAAATAAAATACTCCAACATGAAATGCATTCAATCAAATGGTGACCTTACATTTATTTTAGTTTTTTTTAATAAAAAGATTTTAAATGCCTATTCAAATCAATATTCCTACAAATTAAATTTGAATTTCAAATAAATTCCAAAAAATTTTAAATGGTTGCTATTTAAAACATGTGATGAAATCCCGGGTGTCACATACTTCATATTACTTGAGCTGTGGCGGTTAATTGTTTAAATTATTACTTGGAGGGCAATGCCCTCCTTTACCACGACCATAGGTGCAGTCAGAGGACCCGGGCTTCTCGTTGAATGACGCCGCCGCCGCCGCCGCCACTCGACCGCGGTGGCCATGCCAGTTGCCTCCCATCCCTCCCCCCTGCAGGTGCAGCGCGCGTGCCGCCGCCGTGGCGGCAGCGCCGTGGAAGGAAGCTGCTGAGAGGGACAGAAGCATCAGAACCACCGCCACAGCCACCTTCTTTCCTCCTCCTACCATCTTGATCGATCTACTCCCAGCCGTGTCCGTCGATGAACAGTGTTCGTGATTAGCTGGTGACGATGACTAATGGACAATGGCGTCGATGTCTGTTGGACGGGTTTGATGAGAAGCTAGCTAGCGAGGGTTCTGCCGTTCTTATAGCCTCAACAGCTAGCTGTTGCCTGAATCGGAGAGATGCATTAGTTTCTGGCAGTAAACTACGTCGAAACCTGAGGTTACTGGCGGCGGTGAAAGTGAAACGGTGTGATCTTGGCGCGAAATCGCAGCGGACGTAAACCATGACGCACGCAGGGAAAATTTGTATCAGTCTGTCACCGACACAGTGTAGAAAGCCGTTACAAAAAGTAGGTGGTGCCCTTAAACTACGTACTTTTGACGACAAGCAGTTGACATAAGAAGCAAAAAGCGTGAGAGAAGTGAAAAGCAGAAGCTAGAGGGGGAGAGATCAGAGATACTATATGTGAAAGATGAGAAGAATCTGAACTGTGGCAGTGCGTGTTGTGGTTGGTTCTTGTTCTTCCCATTATCTGATTGTCAAACACGAGCCGTTTTCAGCCTATCACCAGTGCCCCAAAACCACAAAAGCGACCTTGCAATATGGGGTAGCCCTGCCCAAATGCCCAATGCTGAGCTTCAGCTTCCTGAGTCTCATTCTGTGCTATTTCATAGCATTTCGTTTGCAACTTACACTGTTAGCTTTGCCTGGAAGATAAACATTCTGTTTGACGTCCGTTCGTGCACATATTCTTCAGATGCCCATGCAGGAGCGGCGAAAATGTTACCTTGTTTCAGTAAAGAAGCATATTTTTTTTGAAAAAAAAAAGATAACACTAACGGCCGGTGGGCCTAAGCATCTCACGAATTTGTTAATGGGCTAGTCAAACAAATAGAAACAACAAGCCATCAAATAAAAAAAAACCATGTTATTTATAATAATTATGCGCAACAAGCTCACGAAACCATGTTCATTATGCGGTGTTCTTTACAACAAGCTCACGAAACCATGTTCATTATGCGCAATACAATCTCTGTCGGCTGCACAACTCTTTACAAATAAAAAACCACACAAAATGCGTGTAAATACAAACAATAATTACCTAGGAGATGGTATTTTTTTGGTTAATTATCTTTCAAGGAGATTGAGGGAGATTTTGATCCATAGATGAATTAATCTCTCATAAGTCTCTCCAAG
This sequence comes from Digitaria exilis, assembly GCA_015342445.1. Taxonomy (NCBI): domain Eukaryota; kingdom Viridiplantae; phylum Streptophyta; class Magnoliopsida; order Poales; family Poaceae; genus Digitaria; species Digitaria exilis. Next base: position 1,350,999 of record JACEFO010001897.1, read on the forward strand.
CTTGTTCAAGTCGAACAAGGCGTTTGTGATCTTGATGTTTCCATTATGACAAAGAAACTGCTTTCGCCACGAACCAAATTGCTCCACCAACCTTCCACCATTGTAGCCCATAGAGTCCAAAGCCTCACCCAATTATTCTTTTTGAGAATTACAAGTATAAACGAAGACGCTCAACACGTACGCACACTCACCCCTATACCCCTATGAATACACATACGTAAACCCTACCCCTATGAGCACATCCGAAGGATTGAGCTGACAGATCTTGAAATTCACGAAGTCACCACAGAAGCCTCGCTATCGACGGGGACCTACACATCGACCTCGTTCTTTCCTTAGGGAACACTTTTTAATTTTAATCCTATATATAGTAGGTCATAACTAGGTAAGGGGTGGATTAAATCCTAAAGTGATATGTTTAGGAATAAATCCTCTTCAAAACACTTGGATTTTTTTTGCAAACCAAATGGGGCCTAAGACGCAATAGAGGTAACGCGAGGAGAAAGAATGAGGATATGGAGGTGTAGTCACGTGGCACGACAACGTGTTGCCCGATAGAAAAAACATGCCAGTTGTTAGCTACTACCTCCGTCCCAACTTTGATCGCTTGTCTTATTCAAAGTTTTATGCAAACATAGTCAAATTTAAGTTATTTTTGAAGAACTTTAATTAATAATGCAAGTCATAACATAAAATGTGAGATTTTGATCAAACTTGGGGGCTCAACAAAGCCATCGAACTATAATTTGGAATGGAGAAGTAGGTTCAAAGTTTTATTGTTACATGATGACGAGGTTGGTGACCCGAACTTGCCACTCAGGTCAAAATACGTTCACAAAATCTGCGTCCCTTCATTTAAAATAGAGTAAAAATTTGTTCCCATGTGTACTGGTTCAAATATTATACTTTGTATGATTTATAATACTCTTACAGTATTATTAGCTAACAACATAATTACTGAGAAACTAATAACTACTCTACGTCGAGTTATGTTCCCACGCGCTTGTTGGTAATAGCATAGTAGTATATAATGGCGCCCTACCTATTTTCGGACAAGAGGGAGTACATTAAGCTTGACTTAGGTAGGACATGGAACTTTCCTAGAAGGGCCTGTTTGTTTGCCCTCAAAATTATATAATTCAGATTATATGATTTATTATAATCTGTTGTGAGTAACAAACAACTTAGATTATCCAGGCCATATAATCTACACCCCTATTGCAGATTATTTCTACACCAACCGTTTACTCCCTCAATAATCTAGGTAAACAAGCAACTGTACAGAGACTATATAGTTAATCAACTCATGTAAACAGACATGTCCTAATCACTCAGTATTTATATATTGTCCAAACACACGAGATTTACACACAAGTATATTAAGCATCACTTCACTGTACATTCAGTCATCCACACATCTTTATCCTAGTAAGTCTAGATTTGTTGAATGTTGAACAAACACGTACGTACACACCGAAGTAGAGATCAGTACAATATATCGCACGCGCCGAGCATGCTTATATAGTCATAAATTTACGTTCAATACGAGGGTTATCAGAAGCACGAAGATGCATTATTGGGCTGCGGTGAATCACACAGGCGGCGGGCAAGGCCCGGCCTTCGGCTGGGTGGGATTATGCGTGCAATTGGAGAGCCCCGGGCCCTTCCCTTCGGGCATCACCGCAGGAATGGACTCCGCGACGACACGGCCGTGGTTGCGGCCATGCCCGCCGCCGCCTGCCTCGCCCTGCAGCTGCAGGCGTGCCTCCGCGACGGCCGAAGAAGAAGCGATCAAAAGGATCATCGTCAGAACCAGGGCCTTCTTCCTCCTTCCTGCTTCCATTTCTGCCTCTCTCGCTCCTGTGTGGTGTTATATGAGTAGTGTATGGGACTTGGTTGTCTCGCTACTGATCGATGGCCGGTGGTTTGAGATGTGAGAAGAAGCTAGGGTTCTGACAACGCGAGGCCTTCGGATTTATAGGCGTGTAGGGTCGTTGGCGTACGTGCGTGGGAAATTGCTTGCAGCGAGAATGGAAATTACGGTCGAGCTCACCGACGGCGACGAAGGTGCCGCTGCATTTCAGACTTCAGGACTTCAGAACGAAGTCACTCGTGGTAAGACACACACGAGCTTTACTTCTTTCGGCAAAGCGTAGAAGACAACCGAGCAGGCAGTGCCCTGATCTGTGCTGCGCGACGACGGCGAGGCAACAGCAACAGTTTTTTGGGATAGGAAATTCAGTTTGCTGGACTATGGTGTACGTAGTACGTTTGACTGGTCTATAATAATGCTTGCAGCATTGCTAGCTAGCTAGCTAGGGAAGTAGGGATCGAGTTAGCACGGCTTTGCAACTTGCAAGCAAAGCATTCGTCTTACCACGAACGCATGCACATTCCTGGCAACAAGCAGAGAAGTGGAACTGGAGCGGAAAACGTCCGCGTTTTCGTGCGCACGTGCGGTCCAGGGGAATATTGGGAGCATCGTGATTGTGTCCTAATGTCAAAAGAGGAATGTGTCCTGCCCAGCGCCAAAGGTGGCACACATTCGTTGGCTCTAGCTTCCGGCCGATCAGTCGTTTCTCTGCTATTTCATGGCATCTCGATAGTAATTTACAGTAAGTTTCTCTGAGGAGGTGTTGGATTTAATATTGCTCTATCTCTAAAGAACGAAACCTGCACAGCTCACTCTCGCGCCTGGTTGATCCACGTCGTCCTCAAATCTCAGCCCTCGGATTGTCACACGGCTGGATCTCAAGTCGTTGGTGTAATTAACTTTCCCTTTCTAGAGGCATCAGAGACCAGAGTTCTATATCGTATCGACCATGGAAACCTAGGCGAAAGCTTCGCCTCCGAGGCCACCATGAAAACTCGATAGAGAACTTACGTTCTCATCAGGTACATACTATCTTTCAACGTCCATTCTGTTTTAAGATTCGTGCATTCCTCTCTCCTCCATTGTATTCGGTCCGTATTCTATTTTTTTCTTGCGTATCCCGCTGTAGGAGGTAGATGGAGTACTGGCGTCATCCCCTCCCCTCCTTCTCTTGCTGTTTCCCCTTCTCGCATTTGTTCCCCCTCGCCTCCGCCTGCGTGCCGCCGCGGCGACCCTATTCGCCCCCGCAGCGCACCTCCCCCGGATCCCTGTAGTCCTCCTCCGTTGCTATGGCCCTCTCCCCTTCCCTCTCTTCAACTTCGTCGGATTTCCTTCTTGTTCCTTCGACTTTGCAATCCCAGCTCCCCGCACCACCCCCGCGGCTCAACCCCGCCACTCCCGCTCCTTCCCTTTCCCCGCCCCTCCTCCTCTGGCTCCGTTACCCCTTGTACCCACGCATTTCCGGCGGATCCACGTCCTCTTCCTCCGTTGCTGCTACTCCCGTGCCGCCGTGCCGCTGGGCTCCCTCTTTTCCTTCCATCTCCAATGCCTAAGAGGAGAGGTCACTGTCTTCAGGGCTCATTCTTCATGTCCGCGTCTACCGCCACTGCTCATTGACGCCCTCGCCGTCCCCAGTGCCTATCTCGTCGCCGCCGTCGTGACCCATGCTCGTCTCCAGCACACAGCTCATCTTCACCACTACTCCCCAACTAGCGTCGAGTACGACAACTCTCTCTCTCTCCCCCCCTCCCTCTCTCTTGTGTGTGTGCGCGCACGCGTGCGCTATTATGGATATTGGATATCTAGTGGCGGATAGAGGCCCAGGGCTACTTGGGTCATGGCCCTAGGCGTGGGCCAGAATTCTCCACTGCGAGCACTATAGCAACTACTGTAGCAACAAAGGCCCAAGATTTATTCACGAATTGGCCCATGGACCGGCCCTAGGCCTTGGGCTAAATCCTGTCCGCCCCTGTGGATATCTGTCGAGTCATCCATACATGTGTGTACATTATGTATCGAGCTCTCATGCTGGTGTGAAAAGACACTAAGTTATGTTGTTGGAATCATTTTTTGAGGCAGGAAGATAGCACATGTGTTCCATGAAGCAATTATTTGTCTCCTAAAGATATATAGAAGATTTGATGGCATGGTAAGGAAGCTATTTGCTAACAATGTAATCAAGGAGTTTAGTTTGTGGTCAATGTGGGACTGGACACCAGGACAACGATTCTGAAAAGCCCTTTGGTAAAGCACTGCCTATTATCATGACACCCAATCTGACAAAAAAGTTATGTGTAGTGACAGACAATCTGACAAAGAAGTTGTGAGTAGTGTTTGTAGCACATTATCCATGACCAACCCTAATGCAAGATTTTCACTAACATGTGGATTAAATATGCGATAACAAAGGGAGGGGGGGCCAGGCCCCCCTACCCTCCTAAAACCTATGGACCCGCTTCTGCTTAGTCCAGTTGCTAGTTTTGTCCCTGTATCTTACATAGTCTATCATGATTATCAGGAGGGACCATCATAGGTGGTTTGACAATGGATATGCAACTATGAAGCACAACGAGAAATTAATTCTATTGAGATCTATATTAGCTAGATAATCAATGCCGCCAAACTGCATCTGAATACATGACAATTCATTTCATCTATTAAACCACTAGTACTAAAGGCTATGCAATATTAAAAAGACAGATCTTGAGCCATGGCAAGCTACCACTGAACCACATAATAGAGCCATCGAGCTATTGCATTACTAAGGATGATAAACTAACTGCATGCATTGACGTTCTAGCTAACGTCATGTGCTTGTTGTGTTATTCTTCGGACCTGCACACAAACACTATAGAATAGTATGAGAAACTACGAAGTTGATTGACCAACAATGTGAAAGAGCATAGATGCCCATTGTCTAAGTACATTTGAAGAGCTATGAAGCAGAATCCGATGGAACAGATCCTTAGAGTGAGCAATGCATTATCCAGCTTGCCCAAAAGCCATCCGAAAAACCCTTGAAGACAACAAGGTTTACGTAGAATAAATGAATAATTTATTAGTGGAGTGCACGACCTTTTTGTGCTTGCAAGAATATGCCGTGACATCTATTGGTGGATCTTGGGTGTGTGTGTGTGGGGGGGGGGGGGGCGAATTCCCCCTACAGAGCCCATGGATCCCCCTCATCCTTCCTGTAATTTTATGGCACTATGAATGAAGAATAACGGGGGTTGCAGGGGTAACCACGATAATGACACTCATTGGTAGTCAGATTCGAATAACGGGGGTTGCAGGGGTAATCACGATAATGTCACTCACAGCTAGTCAGATTCTCCAGAGTAACACCTCCATTTCAAAATATTGTTCACTTTGGTTTCGTCAAAAAAAATAAAAACTTATCTCGGTACTAAACTAACTGAATATCTAAATTTCTTGTCGCGTGTCATAATTTTAGCATGCTATGGTTTGGTTGACTTAGACCACCAGACTATTCATGCCATTTCAATCGCAGATGCAGTTGGGCCTCATATGTGCTCGCCATGTGGCCTATCTAAAATAAGGTCCAACCCATTCCCACCAGACCGGTCGGCGGATGAGATCGGTGGCTTGACACTACTACAAAAATTATTTTCGGACGCGGGCAAAAAGGGCTTTCGGAGGCGGTTTTTGCGTCCGCCTTTGACCTTGCGCTTCTGTTAGTGGATATTAACAGAGGCGGTTTTCTACCCGCCTCCGAAAATTAGACAAAAAAACAAAAAAAGCCCATCGAGCCCATCACGGGCCCGACAAGCCCACCGTCGCCGGATCCGGGCCGTGCTGCCGCCGCTACTGGATCCGCCATCCGCTGCCACCCTAGCTCCGCCGTCGGTACCAAATCCGGCCTCCCCGCCGCCAGATCCAGCCTCCCCGCCACCGGATCCGCCTATGTAGGAGCTTGTACGGGAGGCCGTCACCTGTGCATGGGGTTGCGCGTGGCCGTCGTGCTGCACCTGCTGGAGGCCGCCACTCTACCTGCGCGAGCCGTGAGTTCCCCTCCTACACCTGGAGCTTGGACGCTGCCATTGCCTGAGAGAGAGTGGGGCCACCGCCTGTGCCAGCGTGTCACTATCACAAGAGAGAGAGAGATAGAGAGAGGGGCATGCGCATGCGGGAGGAGGACGGGAGAGAGAGGAAAGGGAGGGAGAGACCGAGAGAGCTGGAGGCGCCGCATGGAGGGAGGTGGAGGTGCCGCTGGGAGAGAGAGAGTGGAGGGGGGAAGAGAAGGAGAGTTTTAGGGTTAGGGTTGGGTGAGTTGCATATATATATATATATATTAGGTGTGGTTATCGGGCCGATATGGGCCTGTTAGGCATGAGCGATTTTAGGAGGCGGGCGTTTTTTTATTTTTGGAGACGAGTTTTGTCCGCCTCCGAAAATCGATTTTAGGAGGCGGACGGGTTATAACAACCGCCTCGGGAAATGTCCACATTTTCGGAGACGGTTCTTTGAAAGCATCTGCCTCTAAAAATCGATTTTCAAAAGCACACAAAAAGAAGTGGACATTTTTCCTGTCCGCCTCTGAGGCCTTTTTTGAAGTGTCCCTAAAATATTTTTTTTATAGCGCGGTGTGATGTCAATACTGTCTGGTTACACAGAGCGGTCTACGCCTCTACAGTCTACACTCCTCAAGCTGTACTCCACGATGGAAAGCCAGGGCCGGGGCGATCCACGCATGCACGACGGCGCTGGCGCTGTGGCTTGGGCGCTTGGCACTCAACGTCGTCCGTCGCCGACGGGGCCGAGCAGAACAGGAGGTTCTGTTTCCAAGAGCCATCCATGTTTGAGCTGGCGCCGGTATGCAGGCACCGGGCATATTCTCATTCCGACTTCCGAGGTTGACTGGCTGGCAGCATGGTCCCTGGTTTGTACTGTAGTGTACCCATGCATCAACGCCTCAATTGCACTGCTCGGGATGGAGTTGTAATTTGATGGAAACTATGCAAGTGGAACGCGTTCGCAGCCACACGCACAAATATCTTCTCAAGCCTGTTAGATTATTGGGCTTGGCCCATACGAATAATCCTAAGTAAATCTCAAAAGCCAATAGCACTTGAGTGGGTACGTCATCTATTAGTCTCATATTGCTAATGGATGAGGGTGTGGGGGTTTTCCTCCCAATAAATAGAGACCACCTCCCTCATAGAAGAAGTGCACCATTGACTCTATACGGGAATCCCCTAGGTTTGGGAGTCCCTAAGAAGGTCTATACAAGTTAGGGTTTTGCTACTTCTCATTTCTGTGTTGCCATCGTATTCTACTCCATCCCGAGTGCTGGCGTGCACCGGCAAACGGGAGAGCAGGTCTCCGAAACCAATCGTCTTCGAGATCCTGCATCGGGAGAGGGCGAATAAGGTTTTTGGGAAGCGTTGCGCGCGACTGCTCAAGACGTCTTCACCACGGCTCGTCCTCCGTCCAAGTCTGGTGCTGCGGCGTACCGTCGTCTTCAACATCGTCTGCTGCGCTCCGTCCATAGAACCGTCGTCGTTCCAACTGCGCCGTTCCTCTTCTCTACGGCAATTCCTCAGTACGTACATTGTGTTTTAATCATGTTTTCTGATGTCATGATTATGTTGTTCGTACTGCCTAGTCTGCTAGAGAATTGCATGCTAGGATTGTTTATCGTCATGTTTAATCTAGTTCAGAAATTAATCTTACAATTGCCTATATTTCCAACATTCCAAAAACCTTATTATAGGCAATCTGTTGATTTATCGATGGCTGGTTTCGCTGAGTCACTGAGGCCAGAAAAGTTTTCTGGTGTGAACTTTAAGATCTGGAAATCCAAGGTTCGCCTCTGGTTTACTGCTATGCATATCTGGGAGACGAGACTTGGCAAGCCTGAGGGCGAACTAACTGCTGAAGAGCAGAAAAAGTTCGACGATGCCAATAATGTCTTCGTAGGATGTATCATGAGCAATCTATGTGACGGGCTGGTCCGTTTTTACATAGAAGAGACAGATGCGAAGGCCCTGTGGGATGCTCTGGTTGCTAAGTATGATGCAACAGACGCAGGCAATGAGTTATACCTCATGGAGAGCTTCCATGACTACAGGATGGTTAACAACCGTTCTGTAGTGGAACAGGCGCATGAGGTGCAGTGCATTGTCAAGGATCTTGACCTCCTTAGGTGTCCTATTCCCGACAAGTTTGTGGCTGGATGCATTATAGCAAAACTGCCTTCCTCGTGGAGGAGCTTCGCCACAACTCTGAAACACAAGAGACGGGAAATATCAGTTGAAAACCTGATAGCACTCTTGATGTTGAAGAGATAGCTCGGAAGAAGGATGCTACTGAGAAGGAAGATCAAGGTCAGTCCAACTCCAACATGGTCCAGAAGTTCTCGCGTGCAGGCAAGAACAACAACAACAAGGGAAAAAACAAGCCCATGAAGACTACTACCTTCAAGAAATGGAAGAACAAGGCTGAGCTGAAGTGTTTTACTTGTGGTGAGCTGGGACACTTCTCCAAGGATTGTCCAGATCGTGCAGACCGCAAGGGAAACAAAGCTAAGGAGCCCAAGGATGTCAACATGGTGACCATTGGCAATATTGATGGGTATGGTAATTTACCTACCGTACTTTCAGTTTTTCAATCTACGAGTTGGTGGCTTGATACGGGTGCTAATGTTCATGTGTGTGCTGACATATCCATGTTTTCTTCTTACCAGGCTGTCCGGGATTCTTCCGTGCTAATGGGCAATGGGTCACATGCTTCTGTTCATGGTGTTGGCATGGTCGATCTGAAGTTTACTTCGGGAAAGATCGTTCAGCTGAAGAACGTGCAACATGTCCCCACTATCAATAAGAATCTTGTGAGCGGGTCGGTCCCTGACCAAGGACGGGTTTAAAGTAGTGTTAGAGTCCAATAAATTTATCGTGTCGAAACATGGACAATTCGTTGGTAAAGGCTATGATTGCGGAGGCTTGTTCTGCTTTTCTCTTGCTGATTTTTGTAATAAGTCCGTGAACCATATTTGTGGCAATATTAGTGATGATGCGAGCATTTGGCATTCACGTTTATGTCATGTGAATTTTGGTTTGATGTCTCGGCTTTCCAGCATGTGTTTAATTCTGAATTTCACCATTGCCAAAGGTTCTAAGTGCCATAGTTGTGTGCAATCGAAACGACCTCGGAAGCCTCACAAGGTAGCCGAGGAGAGACACTTGGCACCGCTAGAACTCATACATTCTGATCTTTGCGAGATGAATGGTGTATTGACAAAGGGTGGAAAGAGAAACTTCATGACGTTAATAGATGATGCGACTAGATTTTGCTATGTTTATTTGTTGCAAACTAAGGATGAAGCGTTGGACTACTTTAAAATCTATAAGGCCGAAGTTGAGAATCAACTAGAGAGAAAGATCAAGCGTTTAAAGTCTGATCATGGTGGAGAATATTTTCCTAAAGTGTTTGATGAATTCTATGAGGAATATAACATTATTCATGAGAGGACACCTCCCTATTCACCCGAGTCTAATGGGGTTGCTGAGAGGAAAAACCGCACGTTGACTGACTTGGTTAACTCCATGTTAGACACTGCTGGTTTATCAAAGGCATGGTGGGGGGAGGCTGTATTGACTTTGTGTCATGTCCTGAATAGAATTCCTAACAAGAATAAAGATCAAACTCCGTATGAGTTATGTAATGGAAGAAAACCATCACTTTTTTATTTACGCTTATGGGGATGTTTCGCAAAATTAAATGTGCCTATTCCTAAGAAGCGTAAGTTGGGACCTAAGACAGTGGATTGTATCTTTCTAGGATATGCTCAGAGGAGCATTGCTTATAGGTTTTTAGTGGTTAAATCTGAGGTACCTGATATGAATGTTGATACTATTATAGAATCTCGTGATGCAACATTTTTTTGAGAATAAATTTCCTGCACAAGATATGTATAGCATTTCTAGATTTTCTACTGAGATAACTCCTATACCAGTTGCATCTTTTGAGTCGTTTGAACAACCTATTGAGAATGAGAATATCCTAGAGAAGGATGACAGTGAAGCTCCTAGAAGGAGCAAGAGACAGAGGGTTGCTAAATCCTTTGGTGATGATTTCACTGTGTACCTTGTGGATAATACCCCCACGTCTATAGCTGAGGCGTATGCATCTCCAGATGCTGATGATTGGAAAGAAGCTGTTCAGAGCGAGATGGACTCGATTCTTTCTAATGGAGCATGGGAGCTCACTGAACGACCCTACGGGTGTAAACCAGTAGGTTGTAAATGGGTGTTCAAGAAGAAGGTTAGGCCAGATGGTACTATTGATAAGTACAAGGCACGACTTGTGGCTAAAGGTTACACACAAAAAGAAGGCGAAGATTTCTTTGATACTTATTCACGTGTCGCTAGACTGACCACGGTTCGAGCATTACTGTCCTTGGCTGCCTCATATGGTCTTATCATCCGTCAGATGGATGTAAAGACAGCTTTCCTGAATGGAGAGTTGGATGAGGAAATTTATATGGATCAGCCTGATGGGTTTGTGGTGAAGGATCAAGAGAACAAGGTGTGTAAGCTGGTGAAGTCTTTGTATGGCCTGAAACAAGCACCTAAGCACTGGCACGAGAAGTTTGACAGAACACTAACTTCTGCGGGCTTTGCCATTAACGAGGCTGATAGATGTGTGTACTATCGCTATGGTGGGGATGGGGGAATTATATTGTGCTTGTATGTGGACGACATACTGATTTTTGGCACAAATATTGATATGATCAATGAGATCAAGTCTTTTCTATCAAAGAGTTTTGATATGAAAGATCTGGGAGAGGCTGATGTTATACTTAACATTAAGCTAATTAAGGAAGATAATGGGATTACTCTTTCACAATCTCATTATGTGGAGAAGGTCTTGAACCGGTTTGGCTACATAAACAGTAAGCCTTCTGAAAGGCCTTATGATCCCAGTGTGATGCTCAGAAAGAACAAGAAGATAGCCAAAGACCAACTGAGATATTCTCAGATTATTGGTTCACTCATGTACTTAGCTAGTGCAACGAGACCCGACATAGCTTTTGCTGTGAGCAAATTGAGCAGGTTCATGTCAAACCCGGGTTCAGATCATTGGCATGCACTTGAAACGGTTATGCGCTATCTAGTAGGTACTATGAGTTATGGGATTCACTATTCTGGGCACCCTGCTGTGCTGGAGGGATATAGTGTCTCGAACTGGATTTCTGATGCTGATGAGCTTTACGCCACAAGTGGGTATGTGTTTACCCTTGGAGGTGGTGCTATATCATGGAGGTCTTGCAAACAGACCATTTTGATGAGGTCAACCATGGAAGCGGAACTAACCGCTTTAGACACAGCCACCGTTGAGGCTGAGTGGCTGCGTGAGCTTTTGATGGACTTGCTTGTGGTTGAGAAACCAGTACCGGCTATCCTTATGAACTGTGACAATGAAACGATGATAGTCAAAGTAAACAGTGCTAAGGATAATGCGAAGTCATCAAGACATGTCAAAAGACGATTGAAGTCTGTCAGGAAGTTGAGAAACTCCGGAGTAATAAGTGTGACTTATATTCAAACTGACAAAAACCTGATAGATCCTTTTACAAAAGGTTTATCACGGAATGTAATAGAAAATGCATCGAGGGAGATGGGTATGAGACCCGTGTAAGTTGCCACAGTAGTAACCCAACCTATATGATCAGAGATCCCGTGAATTAGGACCTGGGAAAAACAAACTGCTGGTTGACTGAGAAGAGTAATTACTAGACCCTCTCTGAGTGAAGATGCAATACTCTCAAATGCTGTAAGGCAGGTTAGCGATATGCTTTAATGTGTTTCTATTGGCTTGATTAAGCGAAGATGTTGTCCTACAAAACATTCTTGAAAGAACACACCTATATGAGCCCGATTGTAAAACGTCGCAGTCTATGAGATTTGGGTGATCTTTAGTAAGCTCAAGAAGAGACCAAGGAGTACGACGTATATGCTCCACCCGCGGGGTAGGCTACAGGTAGCCAAGTACTGGTTTGGTCTTTGAGTGAAACTTGTCTGCACAAAACTTGCAATTCAAGGCGTAGTCCATTGTTCAAGTTGTGGATGAGTATAGCTTGAAGTTCTAGGCGAGAGTTCAACTTATTAGTCTTTGCCAAAATACTGGTATATAAACAGTAGTGAGAAACAAGCAAAATCTCTATATGGGAATTTGAGATCTGGTGGGGGATTGTTAGATTATTGGGCTTGGCCCATATGAATAATTCTAAGTAAATCTCAAAAACCCATTAGCACTTGAGGGGGTACGTCATCTATTAGTCCCATATTGCTAATGGATGAGGGTGTGAGGGTTTTCCTCCCAATAAATAGAGATCACCTCACTCATGGAAGAAGTGCACCATAGACTCTATACGGGAATCCCCTAGGTTTGGGAGTCCCTAAGAAGGTCTATACCAGTTAGGGTTTTGCTACTTCTCATTGCTGCGTTGCCATCGTATTCTACTCCATCCCGAGTGCTGGCGTGCACCGGCAAACGGGAGAGCAGGTCTCCGGAACCAGTCGTCTTCGAGATCCTGCATCGGGAGAGGGCGAATAAGGTTTTTGGGAAGCGACGTCTTCACCACGGCTCGTCCTCCGTCCAAGTTTGGTGCTGCGGCGTACCGTCGTCTGCAACATCGTCTGCTGCTCTCCGTCCGTAGAACCGTCGTCGTTCCAACTGCGTCGTTCCTCTTCTCTACGGCAATTCCTCAGTACGTACATTGTGTTTTAATCATGTTTTCTGATGTCATGATTATGTTGTTCGTACTGCCTAGTCTGCTAGAGAATTGCATGCTAGGATTGTTTATCGTCATGTTTAATCTAGTTCGGAAATTAAACTTACAATTGGCTATATTTCCAACAATGGTTAGGAGAAGGAAGAATTGAAGATTACTGAAACCATTGGCGAGTACCCTCTGCACTGCACAGGCCTGATCGATCACAGAATCACTGACAAGTGCATGCCAATCAACCTGCAACACATCTCGCCGATATTTAATTTCTGTATTCCATGGGCCACCAAATTAGCGAAAACGACGAGCAGCAAGTAGGGCAGCTGCATTAACAGTACCCTGCACACCATCAGCATTCGAGCAGGGCCAGCGACTGACGTCTTATTACGAGTATTGAGAGCCAGGAATTCATTGCTGGGTGATAAGAATGCGTGAGAAGCAATCGAATCCAAGTCGTCGTCAGTGTAGCAAGATTGAGGAGCAGTCTTGATTTGGATAGATTTTGGACGATTGTGGTTCAGCTCCATCATCCGTGGAATCTGAATGATTAATTTGCGCGTGATTCTATACCAGCCACTGCTAACCCATGCTTTCTCATTCACTTGCTGCCTTGCACCTAAACTTGCTTCTTCCATTTCTGATCGAGAGCCGAAGCGTCACTGGCAGATCGACTCGATGCTTGTCTGTGAGCGTCTGGAAATTGAGCTCTGTGCTCCATCCCAAGTTCACTTTCAGACTTTCACTCAAACTATATAAGCAGATCAATCCGTGATGGTTTTTAACCAAACGAACTAATTAACTGGTGCCCTCCTATTAGGCCACTCCGATCCCCTCTCTTTCAATAACTAGCACTACTGCAATGAGCCTACTGCTGTGAGCTACATCTTGTAACGCAAAAGATGGAGCGATCTAGTACAGCCTACTTGTGCTTTGCGCCTAACTTCCTTTGCTCATCCCGTGGCCGCACCGTCCAGTTGTAAGAAGGAGAACGGTGCAACTTTTCCATGATGGCGCAAAAGGGAAAAGCGAGAGGATTCGTCAGTTCTCGTCTTCTGCAATGTTTTTTTTTCTTTTTTTAGAACATAAAAACTCACATACGCGCACGTCTGTGAGAGACAGGATCGTCAGATCTTGAGAATGAAGTCATCACATCGATGGATAACTCATCTGGGTTGGCTCTAAGGCTGTGTTTAGATTGAGAAAGATTCCTCAGAAAAACACTGTAGACCTAAAAATACACTGTAGATGAATAGTGTTCTGTGAATGGGAGAGATGGAATGAATAAGAAAAAGTTGGATGAACAGTGTATTTTTGGGGAAATAGTTTAAAACTAAACGGGGCCTAAATGGGTTTTGTAGATTGGGTTAGGAGGTGGATGTGGGTTATATATTATATGGAATGATGGGTGGGTTCGACCTATGTAAATAAAATACCGGTTGGTTGGAACTTCAAAAAAAGACGATTTATTTCATGAAAGCGCTGCTGTCCAAAACGTTTCTTTTAACCAAATGCTATATAGTGCTATGGCGTGTCGCAGACACGGGTTACCTGCCACTCCTGTCTGCAGAGTGCAGACACTCGTTGCCTAACTGCGTGTGAGGTGATACAACACAATTGGTCCCGACGTCCCGCCATGCAGCAATCGATGTGCCATGGAATGGAACTGTGTAGGACAGTTACATCAAATGGATCAGGCACCGTGTCATGCAGTAATTTCCTAGTCTTATATATGTTGATCAATACGAACATCGACGCTGAAACGTTATACGTTATATATGTATGCATACTTCTCTGGTAAATTTATTCTTATCAATCATCATCATTAAAAAAATGTGATTTGAGCGAGATATGAGTACTCTAACAGATTACCATTCCCATTATGAACGTCAAAACTTTTTTTTTTTGTTTTTGATAGTCATCAAAGCCTACCTCCCTTCTAATTATATGTAGGTTATTCACTCTACTCTTGCCTATATAGATTTTGGTAATATGCTGCATCAATGACTAAACAAAAATAGCTATTGGTAAGAAAAGAAAGTGTTTTATTAATAGGGTATAGGTAATCTAATTATGCAAACCTTATCCGTATATGTCTATGAGAGTCTAGGTTGGTGGATCTTTTTTTTTTCTTTTTACATTCATCACATGCCAATGGACACATCGTGGTGGTCGACATTGGACCTTGAAACTCTGGGGCGCATCTCGTGTATGTAGTCTAGGGCCTCTTTGGCAGAGATCCTAGAGCTGATTCTCGGGTGAATCCAGGAGAAGCTCTGTCAAGCAACTTTTTGCAGCGAGGTGATTCAAGGCTGATTTCACGAAATGGTTCTTTGAAATGAACTAAATGGAGTGGGAGCTAAAAAAAAAAGTAACTTCTCCGTATTCACTTCTTGTTGATGCTCACTTTATACTTAATATTTTACCTTTTTATACCAAATTTAATATTTAACTTACAGAATCATAAAAAAAACACTTTAGATTCAGAGTCACTTGTTATAGTGAACCAAAATCAGAAAGAGTTCTACCAAAAAGACTATCAATAATTATAGTAATTAACGTGAGTATAAAAGCATTTGTCTAGACAATGGAAAATAAGAAAATGGGAATATTTATTGATAAAACTTTGAAAATGAGCTATCCAAAATTCTAGAAAAGTTAATCTACAAAAATACTAGAATGATAGTGATTAAATTTTGGAAACATTTTTTTTCCTAATTTGCTGAATCGATTCAGCAGACATTCTTATATTCTTGTATAGCATGTTTTCTTCTAGTTTAAAATTATTCACTAATGCTGTAAATAAATTGGACATCATAAATTAATAGTTCATATTTTCTGTATGTGCTAAAAGGTGATTATAGTTAAGATAAAAATGTGTCCTCTTGGGCCCCCATTTTTATGTTGCCTTGGGTAAGGAATGATTCTATTATAATTGAAGAAATAATTAGGTTTAAGAGTCAGGCTCAAACCTTGATAGGTTTCGTCACAAGAAACATCAACCGACGAACTATGCTTGCAAACGCATTTGCTTTCGGTGGGCAGCAAATCGATAGGCATCAGCTTTCTCGGAGACACAAAAACAATTGACAGCAGTTGAGACGTTCCCGTCGCTTTCGATTCTCAAATACCAAGCAGCATAAGCACATCAGCTATGGGCCCACTGGCAGCCAGAGAACATTGGAGTATAAACAACATATTAGTATTGATCAAGCCTACTTTGCACCCGCTTTGTGGACACCAAGCGCCTTTAAATACCCATCCCTCCTCCCTCCCTCACGCACCTCTCCTGAATTCCACTTGAAAACCTCAAAGGGAGGAGCGGTCAGTCAGTGGTCGCCTCGTCGCCACGCACCCACCCCACCCTCCTCCCCCCGGCGCTTCGCCACTCCGACATGCTTCCGAGGCCAAGCCAGAGAAGCATCTTCCACCTCGGGGAGGAGGGTGGCTGCTACGACTCCGACCACCGCGCCGCCGGCGACGAACATGTCAAGAGCGCCACCGCCGATACACCTCGCCGCCAAGACCACGGCCGGCGGCAACGGCCGAAGCGAGACGCCGCCGTTGACGACGCCGATGCGGCCGGCGTCGGGCTGCAGATCCTGGTCCAGCACCGCCACCGCTCGCCGGAGCCGCCGCACTCGCGTAGTATCGTCCTGAAGCAGGTGGTGGTCCTGCCGACGGCGGCGCGCCACCTCCATGGACGGCCGTGCGGCAGCTTCTTGAGGGCCTGCTCTCTCTGCCGGAGGGAGCTCAGCCCTGACAAGGATGTGTACATGTACAGGTACAATTAAGTTGCTTGTGTTGGCGCCTTGTCGTCTAATTGTTGTGTGCAAGCAAAGCATATGTCTAATTGTTACTACGTGTTGGCTTGTGCAGAGGCGACCAGGGATTCTGCAGCGAGGAGTGCCGGTGGCAGCAGATGCTTAACGACGAGGCGAGAGAGCACGAGGCCATGGTGAAGAAGGAGCGCGCGCGGCGAGGCTTGCCTCCCCATCGCCACCACGCGGCAAGGCCAGCGATCTGCGGCGCGCCGGGGAGACAAGTCGCGGTAGCCTACTAGATAGGCCAAGCATGCATCTGGGCCTCCCCATGGCCACCACTGCACTTTGTATACTAGTGAATGGTGATGGTGTATGATTTCGATCCTTGCTGTCAGAGGTGAGACACCGGGAAAAAAAGAAGAGTAAACCGAGGTGCAAAATTAAAGTTTTATGCAGGATATACACGGGGAAACCGCGAATATTCTATACTGATGAAGCCGACAGAACTGCCATGTGTCTAGCTGTTTGTGTAAACTGAGAGTCTGATATGTAAACTAAAGGGAATTACGGAATGATATGCGCAGATAATTAAGTTACATGAATGAACACACAAAAGGTTAAAGTGACTGTTTTGCAGTGTCGGTTGCAAGCCTGTGCAGTCTCTGTTACCATGTAACTTGCTCTCGTCACAATCAAATGGAAAGAAACGAAGAACATATGACGGATGTATATTTGTACCTTAAATGGTCCATATTCATATCGAACTCGTGGCTGCAACTTTTTTAAAACCGATCGAACTCGTGGAACATTTGTGGACACGAGTGGTGTCATCCTGTGGACTCGCAGTGTGCCGGAATTTGATGCCGAAGGCAAGTGGAGAGAGCGAGAGAATAATACCATGGCATCTCGCAGCTTGATGGGGAGACAAACGGCACCAAAATGGAATCTTCCATACATGAGGCTGGGAGGCGGTTACCAATTTCGAAGCAGCTGGAACAAGGTCTTTGAAACGGGAACCAAGGTTATGTACTAGAATCAGCTAGTATTACCGATTGTTCATCGATGAATTTGGTCAATCGTATATATATCACTGTATTATTGCATTTAGGATTGTGTTAGTCCATCTCACTTGGTTTCGGATCCGATCCTAGGGGACCAGCACGGATGTCGCATTTTCACAGATCTAACACTACACGAAGAACGACATAATTTCCTAAGTGGTAGGGAACTTGTGTTTGTCTGCTGATAGCGAGTTGTCTAACGTGACTTCATCAGTCTCATAAATCATAATTTGCCAACCCAATTTGTACTACGAGCCTGATTGGTTTGTTGCTAAAATATTGATATGTCATAGTTTTGATAAGACAAAATATAGGTAAAAAACTTGCCACCATTTTGATAGAATAAATATGAGATTTGAGCACCTTTTATTACCAAGCCAAGTGGTAGTTAAAATTGAGATGCCCAAATTTTAGCATGCCAAAATTTTAACAGCTAACTAATCAAGCTCTACCTTCACAACACATGGATGACTGTACAGACACGTTTCGTAAACATAAATATCAAAGACCAGAAATTCTGAGAATTTATCAATGAACATTGTTAACTCTTGTTTCTCCATTACAAAGGACTCACTAGCAGAAGAATGTGTATCGTGTAGGACGGCCCCCCTTTTGCACTCTTTGTTGGGCCAATAGCTGGGCCTGATCTGCTGCTACCTGACTACTTGCTTTGTAGGCTTTGCATATATGCCGAATGCCATGCGTTCACAAAAGCCGCTCTCTCATGGCAGCTTTCACGTAGAAGCGTTTCTACAGGTCATGGAGAGATAAAAGAATGGAAGAACGACCAGACCCTGTCCCCATAGTGATGTTGTATGAACGTTATCTAGATAGGTTTCTTAATGTTTTCCTTTTTCATTTTTTGAAACACTTTGCTGTAATTGTGATGTTGGAGACAACGCAGCAGCTTAGCTGCAGCCTCTCACTTCTTGTCTCGTATATTCAGGCGATGGACCTTTTCATTTGCGACTCGATCGTGCGTTAGTCGTAGCACACAAGATAAGGTTATGCCAATCATTGGTGAGGCCAAACTTTTCGATAGATATTAGAAAAGAACGTGGCCATACAATTTATGCGTTTGGTCCAGTCATTAGATAGAGATAAATTATGCTTGTAGCCATCGATCCAAATCCCAACAAGTTTCATTGCTTGCAGTTTGCGATGCCGGAGCAGACCTTGATTCACATGTCGGTGCCATTTACTTCTCCCCCTCCATCCCCACTGTGCCCAAGCACAATCCCAATCTTACATAGGAGGTGTAGCTTGAGCTCACCCCACCTTGCTCACATAGCTCACCCGAGGCAAAGCTCAAGGGCACGCTCGGTTTTAGCCCAAGACAGCCCTGCTAATCTTAGTCACGCCAATTATTTGACGGTGGATTTTGCCATCAACGTTCTGGCTAAAGGTTGGTAAAAAAATAAACTAGCCAACAGCTGGTAGATGTTTGGCTCGCCAACGGTTGGAGCTAATCCAAACTGTTGAGAAATCGGTGCCCCTTAACCTTGACACCGATCCCTTCTGTGGAGCCTAACCGACACTACTCACTCTTTGTAGAGACCTTCACCTAACACCGATACGGGAGACCAACTCTCTACAACCGAACTCAAACTTTATTCACACATCAACTCGATACAACACAAGATGACTCTTCTTTATGTGGCTAACCTACCATGACACCTACACACTAGTACACCATGACAACCTTGACATATCTTCACCTATGACTCTATGCCACTCTATATCATGGCTCCTATGTGATGGCTTACATGTCATGGCTCACATATGGGGTGGATGGCACCCCCTATTTATAGGAGGACATGACCTCTAGGATGTTGCCACATGGCAACATTCCACACTTCTAACCAAAAATTCTACCTCTAGAATTTTCTCTACCATGTAAATATCTAGACTCTAGAATGTTCCACACTTCACCATGAAGTATGGCTACCTAAATATCTATCTTCCACACTCTTCTTTCTTGCCATCTCAAATATTTTAGAAGCTTCTCACTTTGCCATGATCTTTATTCTTATGCATGGCAAAGTTCTCGTGTCTTCTAGAACCTTCTAGAATGCTCCAAGTATGCATTGCATATTCTCAACACTCCCCCTCAATGCATACTTATCTCGGCTGACCGGATCACCGTGTGTCGCCCCTTGAAGCTCTACCGTTCTGAGCCTTCTTCTTCTCTTGTTCTCTTGGCGTGGTCTTCTCTTCCTTCACTATATTGACCATTGTCTTCAATGGGAGCTTTCTCATGGACTTGATGCAACATGCATCTCTCCTTTCTTCTTTACTCTTCCATTTGTTTGCCCTCTAGATGCTTCCTTGTACGAAGGAAAAATAACTTGAGCTGGAGATGTAGTGGCATACCTGAATTCTTCACACCTCCACCCTTCTGGAAGCTTCTTCATATCATGCTCCTTAATACCTTCATGGATCTCCAATGCCTCATCTATATATTCACCATACTCTTGTGGCTTCTCATCTTCATGGATACTAGGCTCTATCATCTCATCCTTTTTATCTTCCTCGTCATCACTTAGAGCCTCCCAATCTTCATCACTATCATATCCAAATACTATGAATCCACTAGAAGTATCTGGATCTCTCACCTCCATGGAGAAGCCACCTTCTGCATCCCACTCCTCCTCCTCTTCTTCTTCTTCTTCTTCAACATCGGTTGATGGAGATTCACCTTCTGTCAAGTCTTCCACAAAGTATGCTCTATCATCTTCGATTGTGATTGCTGCCTCAGCATCCCACTCTTCTTCACTCAAGACGGCTACTCTCGTTGTAGCCACATTTCCTTCTGAGTGCTTTCGCGAACTTGGACAGTCCCTAGCAAGATGCCCTTTCTTACCACAATTGAAGCACTCACTTCTTCTTCTCCTCTCATTCTTGACCAACTCATGGTTATCTTCCTTATCGCTCTCTTCTTGAGCTCCCCCTGAATAGCTGTTCTTCATCGGGCAATGTCTGACACCTCGTGTCCACTCCTTCGTCTCTCTTCGGCCTCTTAGTGGATCCTTCTTCCTGATGAAAAGCGCCTCCTCTTCATCAGTCTCGTTCAAGGTGATGCTGTCCATTCTCTTGGCTAATGCCTCCTGGTTAGCCAATAGATTCTCCAACTCCACCAAGGATGGTTGTTTTGGCCATCCACTCACCGCAGCCATAAACCCACTATACTCGGGTCTTAGGCCATTAACGATGAGCCTTCTCATCCGAGCTTCGCTGATCTTCTCCTCTGGATCAAGCTGAGATATCTCACGGCAAATATTCTTGACCTTAGTAAAATATTGATTAATACTCAGGGTGTCTTGTGAGATACCTGCAAGCTCTTTATCTAGGAGCTGGAGTCGTGCTTCATTCTTCTTCGAAAACAACTTCGCCAATGTCTCCCAGGCTTCATTCGGTGTCTCTGCATCTCTGATGTGCTCCACCAAGTCTTCCTCGATCGTCGTCTTCAACACAAACATAGCTTGCCTGCCTTGATGCGCCACTTCCGCATGGCTTCCGCATTCTCCTTTGGTGGAGGAGTAGTCTCGGTGCCTGCCACGACCTCCCAGAGGTCCTGTCCCAGCAAGTAGGACTCCATGCATGTCTGCCAATAGCCATAGTTTTGGCTATTGAGCCTCCTCATGCTTCCTGCGCTCAAGAGATCTGCCATCTCGACTGACGCCCAGCGTCACCTACGCTTGGTCCCAGACCAGCGCTCCTTCACAGTCCCGAACTGTGATCTCCGGCAGAGTCTCCCCTTAGCGCCTCTCGGTGCCACACCGAGCAATATAAGCGCCCTGCACCTACCAACCAATGCACCGACCACTATGAGTGCCCTGCACTCACCACGGACTCCTCCAATAACGGTCCCTGACCGACCGGCTCTGATACCAATTGTTGAGAAATCGGTGCCGCTTAACCTTTACACCGATCCCTTCTGTGGACCCTAACCCACACTACTCACTCTTTGTGGAGGCCTTCACCTAACACCGATACGGGAGACCAACTCTCTACAACGGAACTCAAACTTTATTCACACATCAACTCGATACAATACGAGAGGACTCTTCTTTATGTGGCTAACCTACCATGACACCTACACATTAGTACACCATGACAACCCTGCTATATCTTCACCTATGACTTTATGCCACTCTATGTCATGGCTCACATATGGGGTGGATGGCACCCCCTATTTATAGGAGGACATGACCTCTAGGATGTTGCCACATGGCAACATTCCACACACTTCTAACCAAAAAATCTACCTCTAGAATTTTCTCTACCATGTAAATATCTAGACTCTAGAATGTTCCACACTTCACCATGAAGTATGGCTATCTAAATATCTATCTTCCACGCTCTTCTTTTTTGGACATCTCAAATATTCTAGAAGCTTCTCACTTTGCCATGATCTTTATTCTTATGCATGGCAAAGTTCTCGTGTCTTCCAGAACCTTGTAGAATGCTCCAAGTATGCATTGCATATTCTCAACACAAACATAATGCTCGGAGAGGGTCAATGCCATAATTTGGATAAGGCAACCATTGGCATCATTCCAAACGTAAGTTCGCTCACCCCTCTGGCAGCCCCGAATGCTGCCACTCGCAACTATCCCGCCGTCCACTATCACACAAGCTTACTCCGATTCACTGTCATGTGCCACCTCGCCAAAGTTCTTAGGGCCGATGTTGACGCATGCTGCAGCTTGCTCGACGACAGGCGGGGTGCCTTGGAAGTCACCTCCACCTCGGCCATGAAGGCCGTCTGTCGAGCGCCTCGCTCTTTCCGCATTTGACAAGCTACCTCTAAGCCTAGTTGTAGCCGGCGGACTAGATGGTGTCAATGGTGGATTTGAATGGGTAGGCAGAACATGCGAGGATGCGAAAGACGGAGATGATGACACGTGGATTCTACAACTACGCATTGTCCATTCAGTGAAATTACTTCTACATATTTGATAGTTGAGTGGTGAAAGGATATCTTGTTCTAGTAAAATCAAATTGTATGGATGGTTGAATGTTAAATTTTGTTTTGAAAATCATTTTCATCCATAATTGTAAAAATGTATGGTTTATTAAAGGCGGAGGCTCATCCTACGGGTGATAACTTAAACTTTTCAAACTATTTGTAATGTATAGCGAGCTTACCACATGGAGTATACCAAGTATGCATTGGCAAACCCTTTCTACGTGTTTTGACTTGACTGTAGGTTACATAAAGGCATGATGTCAATTTAAGTGATCACAAAAATTTATTTAAAACACTCCCTTCATTAATAAATATTAATATAGGCTGGTTAACTTTTTTACCTCAAGTTTGACCACTCATCCTATTTAAAAAATTTTGTACAAACGCAATCAGATTTAATTCATTCTTGCTAAAGCAAGCTATAAAAAATCAATATTTAATATAATTTTATAATAATATGAACGGTAAATTTAAGGTAAAAAAAATCAAACGAACCATATTTTAAAACGGAGAAAGTTGCTTCGACGCGGGTTAAAAAGTAGAAGGAAAACGTAAGATAACTAAGAAAATGTTCCGCGCTCGGGATCGTGCTTTACACGAGGCCGAGGCCCAGACTCTGAACCTTGGCCCGGCGCGCGACGTGGCCGTGCACCGCCCAAGGTGCCGCGCCAGGTGCCGAGCAACCAGCAGAATCAGAGCAGCTTGTTCAGCCAGCTAGTGCTTCAGCGGCCAGTAACCTTTTTTCGCGAGGTTAATGCCCTTACACTCCCTCGAAAATTTTAGATGAAAAGAAGTTATTGCTCATGCATCTGGGCTAATAAAATCTGGCCTCAGGTTCTTTGTCTGTGTGACAACCCAGCCCTTCTTAACAAAGACGAAGCTCGGGCCTTATTCAGGTTGCAGACTCTTTCTAGTGCTTCATTTTTGTGGAGCTTCATGAATTAAGCGTGTTGTAAAAGTACCAACACAAGTTATCGTTCAAGTAATTAATGCATTTTTTTTCACTTTTAACAGCAAACATGGTAAGAACTTCTTTTAAGCATAACCAGTATTTGTCAGAAAGTTTAGTGATACTGTTTCGTTTTACTGCCACAGTCCATGTGCCATAAGAAGAGCCCAGAGGATTATCAATTCGATTCCTGGCAAAGAGACCGGTGGATATACTGATAGTCGGGTAATCTACTGAAATTAACATTTTCAGTCGGTGTCAAAAGTATTGAGTTTTAAGCTTTGATCGATGAACTCATCTGCACTCTCAAATCATAACTTGAAGTATCAGTGAGTCAGATGTTGTTTTACATGGTGTTGTACATTCATTGTCAGGCGACTCTATTTTTACATTGACTATTTAGATGTTACATTATTGACACTTGTTTTTGCATGATCAGGGGGTCAAAAGTCTACGTCAAGCAGTTGCAGACGGGATCTCTGCGAGAGATGGTTACCCATCGGATCCTGATGACATTTTTCTTACAGATGGAGCGAGCTCAGCAGTAATACTCTGCATTCCAGATCGTGCATGAACAGATGCAAACTATATGGTTCTTTGAAACAAACTGCAATGTGAATACCTTAAACTGGACTGCTTGTTTCTGCCTTTTTCAGGTTAATGTGATGATGCAAATACTCATCAGGTCTCATGAAGATGGGATTTTGTGTCCTCTACCTGAATATCCATTATACTCTGCTTCCATTATACTTCATGGTGGAACAATGGTATGGTGCTAGAGTCTACAAAATAGTGAAGCAGCATTTTCACTTACATAGCCCTGCTTAAAATGTTCGTTTGATTCATTGTTTTTTCTTGTTAACTAATTTTTGCTTGTTAAATTAGAATATGTTCATGCATATTATATGCTTGAAGTAACTTTGAACTGAATGGAACCTAGGTGCCATACAATCTTACTGAAGATAGGGGTTGGGGCCTTGAGATTTTTGAAGTCAAGAGGTGTTTGGAGGAGGCTCGTTCAGCTGGTTTGACTGTTAGAGCGATGGTGGTCATAAATCCTGGCAATCCTACTGGACAGGTACTGCACATGATTCTCCTGTATCTTACATGTGGCACTACCTTGTGCATCAAGTCAAATAGAAATAATATAATCAGAAGATTCTTTGCAGTGCTGTTCCTATCAGATCATGTAACATTGTAACGTGCTAAACTCAAATAATTACAAGATTTTCTTTCTCAATATCTCCATCCTTTTGTTGTGTTGCAGGTACTGTCCATCACCAACCAAGAGGAGATAGTGGAATTTTGTCGGAAGGAAGGCTTAGTTATACTTGCTGATGAGGTTAGAACTGGATGGCAATATACTTTTTTTTGTTTGCTTTGTCGAATCACATTTCTCGTGTTTTCCCGCAAATCAAGTACCAAACCATGTTTGCAGGTATACCAAGATAATGTCTATGTCGAGAACAAAAAATTCCATTCCTTCAAGAAAGTGGCAAGGTCACTTGGGTATGACGAAATGGACATTTCCTTAGTGTCATTTCATTCGGTTTCAATGGGTAAGCCTTCATTTATATAATTGAGGATTCTAGATCCTTGTGAGGTCCAAGTATCCAACTGGGGGCACTCTGCTACTGCATTTTTGGCTATTCTCTCATCTTCTGAAGTTTGCAGGATTCTATGGGGAAAGTGGAAGAAGAGGAGGCTATATGGAGATTACTGGTTTTGGATATGATGTGAAGGATCAGATTTACAAGGTGGCTTCTGTCACTATTTGCCCCAACATAGCTGGTCAAATTCTTACCAGCCTTGTGATGGATCCACCTAAGGTCTCAAACTTAAACTAAACCCGCACCAAACCATGTGTCCAAGTACATGTGTTTTTATTAAATTTACCCTGTGGATGCACTTGCAGCTAGGAGATGAGTCTTTTGAGATATTTGAGTCTGAGAAGGAAAAAATACATTCATCTTTCTGGAAGCGTGCCAAGGTATGTGCATCCTTCGTACAGATGATCCGTGCTCAAGAGACCTTGGCTCTTCGTGACAATGGTAGGATCCTCTCTCTTGTCCGTGCAACTGCAGACCCTGGAGAAGGCTTTCAGCAGCCTGGAGGGAGTGAGCTGCAACAACATAGAGGGAGCCCTGTACTTGTTCCCACGGCTACATCTGCCCTCGCTTGCCATTAAGGCCGCCGAGGCTGAGGGTGTCTCACCTGACGTTTTCTACACTCACCGCCTCCTTGACGCCACCGGGATCGCTGTAGTGCCTGGCTCCGGGTTCCACCAGGTTAGTCAGTCTCCTCTCAGATGATCTTTTTTCAGAGGAACGGATAAGTCAGTATGCACATAATACATATATCTGGCTTAGCATTTCCTTGGTTATCTCATTGTATGACCTTTGCTGCAATGCAATAACAAGGTCAAGGGGACAATCCATATCCGGTGCACAATCCTTCCAGACGAGGACAAGATCGCAGCAATGATCCCAAGGCTCAAGGCATTCCATGAGTCATTCATGAACAAGTACCGGGGCTCAGAGCCTTACATGAACGATCTCCTCCGCTGAGAATCTCAATGCTTGGAAGAACTCCACGGAGAGGCGTGGACCTGAAGGTATGACATGTGTGAGCAGTGTACAAGGGCAGCCAGAGTGACCTGAGCTCTGGTGGAGCTATGAGTGTTCAGTGTTCTTGGTTTCAAGTTGAGTTGTGCCCATTTGAACCCACTTGTGCTATATGAATGGGCCACTTGTGATGATGTGATCTGTCTAAATCGGTGAAAGTTCAGTTGAGTAGCTGTGTTGAGGAATATCTATAATACTGTGTATGTGTAAAATCCTAAGAGCACAAGGTTTGACTTGAGATGTGCGTCGACCAAGCTGTAGTTCTGTTTTCTGAATGCTGAAGCTGAACGTCGCAGACCTCTAAGCCTCCTCGACTGAGTAGAACACCTCAAGTTTCGAATGACACATTGACTATGGCTGGCACTAGTGCTCTCTTGTTGATTTGCTGAGAAGCTCCATGTTTCTTCAGTGCTGCGTTCCCTGAAGTTTATGCTGTTACTGGAGCCCATCCAAACGGATTCATAGTACAGAGAGAGATTAATCCAATTCAGCCGCACTTAGTTTGCTGCCAGGACACCTCCATGTGTTTGTTCTTCAGTACTCTGTTTCCTGAAATGCAACTTGCGAAATGTAAACGGATTCATAGTTGGAAAAGACAAACAAATCCCAATACATTCCAAATGGGTTCCAGGTCTCTAAGCCAGTAATAACCATGTAATTAAAATCATAGGCTACAATCATGGGCATTCCAGATAGTAAATACTACAGTACTATTTCTGAATCCCCAACTTCAAACTTTTCCATTGAAGGAACCATGTTCAGGAGCACTGCTCTTCCATTTAACGAGAAAGACGAAGTTACAATGTTTTGATACATACAACTCAAACATAACACGTTAACATCAAGAAGTCTAATGAGGTCTATTTCTTCCTTGTCCCTCATTCCCCTCCTTTTTTTTCTGAACCGAATTCCCCTCCCTTTTAATCGACCATGCAGAAACAGAACACTTCCAGTCTCGGCTCTGCAAGATGCCCACAGTTCACTGAGGATCACTGCATCCTCCCCGTTGGTTGCAATCTCTCACTAGCATAATCTGAAAAGATAAAGCGCACAAAACTTACAAGCATGTCGTACATATGAAATACGAAAAATTTTAATGGCTGTTACAAGACAGTGAGATATATGCTTCAGAAGTTCAGATTGGCAGAAAAAGAGCAATAGATTAAAGTCCCTGTGCATAGCCAGTTTCAGAAAAGTGTTCCCTAACATGCGAGACTGTAGTCCTTCAGTTTCCCGGATACCATTATCCATACATTTGTATCACTAAACTGAGATAATACGCACTACAAGACTGGATCGCTATGAGCATTTAAGTTGAATAAGTAATTGTCACAAATCATTCAGAGCTGTGGAAGCATATAGATGAGCTTCAGGCTGTACCAGGAGTGTAGAAGCTCGCGTAGGGAATGATGGCGTCGAAGATCCCTCTCCCATATATCGTCCTGATCCGATCAGATTTCAACTCAACACTGAAGGTCCCAGCATTTGCGCTTAAGAAAATGGTGTTAGCACCCTCTGAGAAGCCGGACATCCGGAATCTATTCGAGGGGTCACCAATCTCCAATGAGAGCATCATCTCCAGCTCGATGACTCTACTCTGCACCCATCCCGCAGCGCCCCTCCACGACCACAGGTGAAGGCCGTAGCCATCCACGCCGGCGACTCCCAGCCCACCGTCCTCCGCCTTCACGAGGGCCATGTTCCCCACTGGCAAGGGCGGCGCGTTCATCACCGACAAGGCATGGCCACCCAGATCGTACTTTAGGATTCTGCGGCCGTCTTCTAGGAGGAAATGGAGCGCATTTCCGACGAGCAGGCTGGGCCCCATCACGTCGAGGGAAGTCGAGATGGGGCCGAGGTCAATCGAGGCCTCCTGCGCGTTCCAGGATCCGATCTCAGACGAGTAGACTCTCATCCAGGTGAAACTAGGATCCTCCAAGAGGATGTCCTCGTCGGCGGTGCCCCCGAAGACGACGAGGAAGGGACCCCCGCGGCAGTCGGTGTGGTCGCAGCCGTCCGCCGCGCAGAGCACCGCTCCAGTGAAGTGGTTGTACAGGTCATCGGGTTCAGGCAGGCGGTGCTGGTCGCCGGCGATGGGGTCCCACACGACGAGGTCAATCGGATCCAAGGTGTGGAGGAGCACCCGGCCGTGGCGGCAGTCGATGGCCACCCAGCTGGAGTAGTCGAACTCGGGCGGGGAGAGCGGGGGGTCGGCCACGGTGGTGGTAGGGAGGAAGAGCTTGTTGTGGAGGAAGCCGAGGACGGGGGGCGTACGGTGGTGCTCGCGGTAGCGGCGGAGGAAGCCGGGTTCGGAAAGGAGGAGGCGCCACGCCCTGCAGACGAGGGATGCACGGATTAGGCACGCGGGCTCCTCCGGCGGCAAGCGGCAGAGGATCTCGACGACGGCGTCGTCCGACAAAGTCGGCGGCGGGCTTGGCAGCGCCGCCCCCATCTCGTCGTTTTTCGGCAGGCTAGATGACCGAAATGAGGCGTGTGCAGAGTTTTTTTTTGTTCATAGCGCTAGTAGATATGATAAGGAACTAGCACTGCCCTGGCGACACGTATAGAGCTCAAATACGAGGGATGTGACAAGTATAGAGCTCAAATACGAGGGATGTATATCTTCTACATCTTGCATGCACTGCTCGTGTCCGCGACCGCTGAATGATCAAATAGCCGATTGAGTGTCGTAAGCGTAGACATTGTAGGTCCAACTATTAACCACTCAACAAATAAATAATAGTTGTTGGATCGTTGGCAAGTCTAGACATTATTGTCTTACGCCTTCCGCTATACTAAATAGAGAAATGTCTAGACGGAAAAATGGTTCACACAAGTAGTTAGCAATCTTTGGTATCTGGCAAACTGAAGTGTAGAAGGCATATCACATCAACTCCTTAGGGATAGAATAGAGTCGAATGACATCCATATGGATAAAATGATTAATCATACAAATGTAGTGATCTCTTAACTAATGTCGATATGGTAAGTTCGGACAAAAAAATATTGATATGGTAAGTCGTGGCGCTGCTATACAAACCAATTGATGAGTCTAGTTTGTTCTTAGCACCTTACTCAACTACAATCGTGTTTTGCATTATCTTGTATCTTCAGTGGTTGCCTCGTGTCTTGCTCTATAAGGAATGAGAATCATTTGTAATTCCACTTAGCATGTGTTTGGATGTTGGGTCGAACCAGGACGAGCGATCCTATTTTTCCTAATGTTTGGCTTGGGGATGATAGGGTATGGAGCCATCCCGTGGGTGAATATTGCGCCAGATATGGGACGACCCCGTCTGCCCAAATCAAGTGGACAGAGTCGTCCCTCTTCGACGTCGTCTTCTCCGTCTGCTTTGTCGCCGTGACCGCAGCTGCTGAGGCCAATAACAACACAATGCTCGAACCTGGCTGGTGGCGGCGGCGAGCTCAGGCAAGCTCCGATGAGCCCGGTGCGTGAGGCTGCAGGCGAGCTCCGCTGTGGTGAGCTCAACCTTGACGCTCCGGGGCATGCGTGGCCTCTGCCAGGTGAGCCTTGACGCTCCTGGGCATGCTCAACTCCAGCTCGAGCAGCAGTGCAGCACCGTTGTTGGTGGTCTAGCGTGCGCTCCGGCTTCTCCAGGGCGAGGCAAGGGATCTCCTCCTCCGCCGATTGACGGTGTGGCTCCGCTGGGCGTGTAGCCGGCAGGCTCGCGCCATGCTCTGATAGCGGCGGTGGCACGAGGTTGAAGAGGACTACGTGCAGTCACAGGAAGAAGATAAGAGAAAAAATAAAAAGGAAAAAAATAAGGTCTATGACATGTAGAACCATTAAATGACAAGAGAGGTCCACAAAAAGGTTGTTGTTAACGATGTTAAAATATCTGTCCATCCCGCCTCTTTCAACTTTCAACCAAACAAAAAACAGGGATGATCCCATCCCAGTTCAACCAAACACTAGATGGGACGGTGCCATCTCACAAAACTGGGACATAATGGTCCCATCCTACCTTGTCTCACATCCAAACACATGCTTAGTAGACAGTGGCAAGTTATGAACATAGTTGCATATTATGGAGTTGCAGTTACACTATCTCAGATAGAGTCCCGCAATTTGTATCCCGATTCAAGAAAAGTTTAGACGAAGAACTTGGAACAAAGCTAAGTTTTAGTAAAACTTATTATCTGCAAACAGATGGTCAATCGGAACAAACTATTCAAATACTAGAGAATATGTTGCCAGCAAGCAGATTTGCATTTTATGGAAAGTTGGGACAAATCACTACCTCTGGTTAAGTTTGTATACAAAAATAGCTACCAGTCAGATCATAAAAATGACATCGTATGAAGGTTTGTATGAAGAAAGATGTTGATTACCTATATGGGGACGAAATTTCTAGAACAAAATTAGGGACAGAATTGGTGCAACAAGCGGAGGAAACGTTACATGTGATTCACACACATCGTAAGGCAGCATAAGTTACATAAAAGAAGCAAGCCGATGTTCGATGATGAGAACCAGAGTCTACAAGTTAGATCGAGATTTTATTTTTTCCAAAAGTACATCCCAAGAAGAATAATGGGGTTTTGGTTTGTGTGGCTAACAGAGTCCAAGATATGCGGGACCTTTTCAAATCGCTCAAAGAAAGAGCAGTGGCTTATCAACTAAACCTACCATCAAATTTAGATGGTGTACACAATGTTTTTCATGTTTCTATATTAAGAAAACGTTACGAGAACCAACAGAAATAACTGAAATACCATTGACATAACTACAAAAAATTTATCTTATGAAGAATACCCCGCCAAAATACTTGATACAAAGGAGTGGGTAATGAGAAAAAGGACTATTACATTTTTTATGGTTCAATGAAGTAATCACACTGAAGAAGAGGCAAATAGGGAAAAAGAAGAAGAATTGTACAAGAGGTTTTCTTATTTGCTCTCGTCTGGTAAAAAAATTTGAGGACAAAATGTTTGTAAGTTGAGGATGTAATAATCACAATTATTTATTGGTATAATGTTAATATAGTAACATTAATTAAACTTTACACTCATAAAACATGGTTTGTTACAACCTATATTATATTACATTGGACAAGAGAAAATATGCATTTGTTTCTTATGCTAATAAAAATGTGTCACTAATATTTGTTAATAAAGATGAACATGATGAGCATGGATGTCGATGTTAGTAAAATAGTGTGTCTTTTAATCTTGATATTAATTAGCATGTGGTGCGTACCAAAGAGCAAAGGGATGTTCGTTTGGACTATCCAATGAATTTACACAGCCAATGGTTTGTAGTGCTATAGTGTACATATAATACTACATAAACACTATCACCATTGGTTTGTATCCCATTTTCACTACCGCTTTTGCTCCCCATATCCAAAAATTTGGCGGTGAAAAGAAAATTTTCACCATGGGTTTGAGACACGAACTGGTAATGAAAAAATAGAAAGATTGGTAAAAAAAATTTTGGTCGAGCTATGACCACACTATTGATCGAACGACCACAATTTTAGTCGTATACAAATAGTGTGGCATCGGAGATTCGAATTCAAAGTATCACCATTCACAAACTCTTTGATACTAAGTCACGAGGTTTAGGCTTCTATTTTTTCTTTTAGAATTCAAAGTTTTGATTGAATGATTTCTAAACCATTTTATCAATATGATTAATTATACAGAGAACTGATCATGTAAAGTGAGGAAGACAACTGACCTATGACATGTAAAGTGGAGTCATCTAAACTCTAGTGAAGCCATAAGGTCCGTATATTCAGAACAAGTTAGTGAGTCATGTTAAGATTCATGTTGATCCAATGTATTCTAACAACTCATGCAACATTACAAACAATTCACAACATTATATACTTAGCTTTATGAAAAGTAGAAAAAAAAATGACAATAAACTTTGACATGTAAAGTGAACCCATATCTAACTACCTAATCCTACATAAAAAAAACAAGAATAGTTTGACAAAGGCACAAAATAAAACCATAACATCCATTGGATGCATATGTAATTAAAGTGGGTGATGAGTCACACTATCCAGGAAAGCATTTACCAAAAGCAGTATCGTGCAAGCATTAGCATCCTTAAATTCAAGAAATTATGTCATCAAAGCTATAAGTAGCATATGTGCATGCATTCATCCAACACCACCTTCAACATCATTTCATCGCTACCATCAATATCCTTTCAACTTGATATTACAAACACCAATACAATATCAGTACATCGGTCACACAATCCAACAACCATGAAGAACATTCTTGCAATTCTTGCTCTCTTGGCTCTAATTGTAAATGCCATATCCACACATACATGCACTTGCAGTTGTGGACAACAACAAGGCTATGAGCAGGACCAACCACAAAAACATCACCGCCAGCAGCAGGGCCATGCGCAGCAACAAAAATATCACCACCATCAACAAATTCCTATGCAACCACAACAGCAAATCCCTGAGCAGCCACGAAAGCATCACCAATTATATCAAGGTGATGTGCATCAACAACCACCACAAGATCAACATCATCAACAGTGCCATGAGCAACCACAACAACAACATGGTCAATCCCATGACGAGCCATCACTACAGCATCAACCAAGTCAACAGGGTTGTGAGAAACAACCATGTGAGCAAATCCATGATAAACAACAGATAACAAGGTGTGGTAGTAGCTACTATAGCGGTACCCAAAATTTGAATAATTGTCATGAATTCCTTAGGCAACAATGCAACCCACGGGTGATTCCCTTCCTCCAATCACATTTGTTGCAACCAAGTAGATGTCAGGTGTTAGGACATCAATGCTGCCAGGAGGTTAGGCAACTTGAGCCATGTTATCTCCACCAAGCAATATCAAACATGGTTTGGGCCATAATCCGGGAACAGCAGGAGAAACAACAACCACATGGGTTCGGTGGGCCTCAACAAGCTTCTCAAAATGAAGAGGTCATGCTAACAGCTGCACAGTACCTTCCATCAATGTGCGGCATGCACAACTCATGTTGTCAAAACAATCAATGTGGCAACAAAGAAACTACTAGTGTTCACAACTAAAGCACTATACATGCTTGTTAGACATTATAGTCTTATTATCTTATAGCATCAGTAAAAATAAAGTTTTATCCAGCATGATGTGTGAACAATGATATTTGGATAATGATAACAATTGTATAATTATGTTACCATTCCAACATATGTGCAACAGGACCATGGATAATGCATCCAATTTGGACTACCCATATGTTGATTATTAAGAATTGATGGGTGCTTTATTCTGTTGTTATCAACTGTGACTTCAACCTACTACAAGCCTCCAGAACATGACCCATGTTATTCAAAATGGGTTTATACAAGTTAAAAATAACTCTAAGGATTATAGGTGAGACTCAAAGGATATGTAGTTGGTTTTGGGTTGCAAATTATATGACACAACCGAATCAATCTTCAACAGAATTTGCAGTTGTGACACTTAATTTCTTTAAGTAATCACATGGGCCTCGAAAATCCAACAAGGCCTATCCGAGGTTTAGATAAATCCTAATTTAGCCCCCATTTTATATCACAAAATACAAATTGAAGTTCTTTTACGAGTAAACTCGCAAAAAGAAAAGGAATAAATGTTCATATGGGAGGTTTTGGATTTGAATAGTAGATGTCATCTCCATATCAATCCACAAGCATGTCCTCTACTCTAATAATGTGTTTGTCAACTGAAGCGAGGGGTAAAATATTTAGTGATGAGAGTTGACGATGCAAATTCACTTGCGAGTTTGATTTTAAGTCATGTTATTATATTTAGCTTTATAGAGAGAATTAAGTGTGAGAGTTTAAGAGAGAATACATATCTTTGTTTGGTGTTTTGGGTTAGAAATGTTAAGTTGTATCATAGTTCATGATGAGTGATGAGGATGCATCCACCTTTCACTTAAAGCATAATTTCCATCTAATTATCACCCCACCCCTAAGAAAGGATTGGTGTACCCTCTAAATTCTCACTCCCCACTCCGCCAAAAACTTCCAACTCTCGCCCAACAAAAAAAATGAGATTTTAGTCTCTCATATCTAAGTTTCTTATTCCCTTCCACCAACTAGATTACATCCAACCTATAATTCCCTAAGGTAAGGTCCACCTAAGTAATTGGTCGTCTACCATGAGCTACAATGTCACTGGAAGTATGGAATAGAGCTTCGAGGGGGGGGGGGTCTTGACCTGTGTGAGACAAATGTTTTCTCTTAGCAAAATGTCCCGAGGTGATCTTACCATCCACACGTTATTTTTGTGAAATGAATTAGCTACTATAGGGTGGTTTCTTCTTCTTCTTATAGTTCACAAGACTGCGATTGGGATAAGTGTACTGCAATGCATCTGTCTTTTCTTTATATAAAGAAAAGCAAGAAGCTTTTACACTATATATACAGAGGCATTAAAACATAAGCTCTTTGAAACAAATAATGAGTTCCAGACATCTGCTTTTCTACTAGGCATGTCTTGTGAATTGCAGTTGCTTGAGTGATACTACTAGTAGGTTGCTTGAAACATACTTGTTTATGAGTGGACCAATCTTGACACTAAAGTGAGGAACATGCAGACATCATGCATGGAACAACCTTTGGCATGGAAAGCTTTTAAAAAATGGTGTTATCTTAACAGCTCACGACACATTACAAATTTAGTTACACATGAAGACAATGAGTCAGCACAAGAAATCCTTTCCATGTACAACTAAATGGTGAATCATGCCCAAGTCACACCGATCTTATTCATGTTAACAGCTCACACAACATTACAAGCAACCCATACAACACTACAAAGTTAGTTTCATGAAAAGCAGGGGAGATGAACTAATACATGACGTGTAAAGTGAATCGACAAGGCCAGATCAAGCTTTCCAATTTGTTCTTTTCTCAAACAACACGTACAACCCAACAAAAATGAGGCATGGGGAATTACAAAGTGATGGATAAATAAAGTGAGTGTGATGAGTCATTTGTTATATATATCCATGTATCCAACCACATGTTTGGCAAAGCAATTGTGTTCAAGGTAAAGCCATTTCCCATCAATATCATGCCAAGACAAGAAATCGCTTGCTACAGAGCTATAAATAACCCTCACATACCATTGATCTTCTCCATCACCAACATTCTCTATCTTCGGCTTAGTCTATATACAACAGAGAACAAAACCACCTAGTCAACACCATGAAGGCGATGCTTGTCGCCCTTGCTCTCCTAGCCATCGCCGTGAGCGCCACCGCCACGCACACATGCGGGCAGCAAGCGCCACCGATGCACCAGTGCCCATGCCACCAGCAGCCGCAGCAGCAATACCCACAGCCACCACCGGTCCTGAGCCAGTGCAGTGAGTTGCTGAGGCAGCAGTGCAGCCCAGTGGCGACACCCTACTGCTCGCCGCAGTGCCAGATGCTGAGGCAGCAGTGCTGCCAGCAGCTAAGGCAGGTGGAGCCGCAGCACCAGTACCACGCCGTCTACACCATGGTCATGCAGATGGTGCTGCAGCAGCAGCCGTACGGCGGGATCCAGGGCCCCCAAGGTCAGATGGGAATGGTGGCGGCACAAATCGCGCAGCAGCTAACGGCAACTTGCGGCCTAAACCAGCAACCTCCCTGCAGTGCTTGCGGCACTGCTTTCGGTGGTGTCCCCTACTGAGAAAATAAATATAAATGATGTAATGCAATAGATGGCCGCTGGCTAGCTATCAATCAGGTAATAAAGTGTCATGCGTCACTATGTGAGCAGTGCCAAACTATGTGAGCAATGTCATGAATGAATGATTGGGATAAAATATAATTCCTTAGTTGTTAGCAGGATCCTCATTAATTATTATGTACCATTGATGACAAAGAGTGTTGGAAACCATGAATTGGTAACGCAGCGAGTCTTCATACTTTTGGATGTAGGTTGGCATATCTAGACTTTTTAAAGAATGAATCAAGCAAAAGAACTATAGATTGTATTACTAAAGATAGAAAGGATGTACGGTGTGGCCTCTCCTTTTGGCTAAAGTGGAGCGCCCCTATGTAGTGGGCCTTATAACCAACCCACGTCTCTTCAATCGTATCTTCTCGCTTTCGTAGTCTTCCTTACTGTAGCGCACACCTTCCTCCATTTCTCGCCTCTAACTCCCTTGGTATGATTACTAGAGCTTCATGCGAAGGACAACAAATTAGTGGCGATTGTGGTGGAAAGTAGTGGCACATGTAGCATCTTGCTACTGGAGCCGGGCGTGATGTGGTGGAGGCAAGAGCGAGAAAGACCTCCTTCGTTTTGATTGGTCACCAATGAAATTTGGTGGCCTGACATGAGCTCCATGAGGTCAGTAGTTAAGCTTTCAGGTCTATGATGGGGATATAAGCAAAGAGGGG
Source organism: Digitaria exilis (assembly GCA_015342445.1). Taxonomy (NCBI): domain Eukaryota; kingdom Viridiplantae; phylum Streptophyta; class Magnoliopsida; order Poales; family Poaceae; genus Digitaria; species Digitaria exilis. The sequence goes on from JACEFO010001897.1 coordinate 1,387,376, forward strand.
GTTAGAGACTTAGAGTTGGGGATTTGGGGTTTCTAGGTTTGGGGTTCCATGGCTGCCAAGTTTGGAGGATAGTCGGCAGTGGTGGTTGTAGGTTGTGGGTGGCCAGGACAACGGCTATGGCTATGGCGGCTAGGTAGTGGAGACCCCCCGGTGGACGGTGACAACATAGTTATTACAACTGGACCAAACAATGAACCAATCAAGTGCTTAGTTCATGATTTCTTCGCTTCGACCCGGTGGACAAGCGATTCAGCATGATTCAAATAGGGTAAATTTTATGCCTATATCACCAACAAAATTGTAACATGGTGATGGGAATCCACACGTCCTAAGATAAAGGTGGAGGGTTGAACCTTATTTTAGGTTGTTTTTCTCACATATTCCTTTGTTTTAGGTTGTTTTCCTCCTGTTCGCCCCCTCTACTCTCTATTCCATAGCGATGTTGCACCTTATCCCATTTGTTTTTAGATTGTTTTCGATCTCCTGTGTGCTCCCTGCTACTCACAATTTACCAATAGTGTTGCACCTGCTTCCGTTTGTTTTTAGGTTGTTTACCTCCAATCCACTCCCTACTACTAGGTGTTTCCCAGCGGTGTTGCGCTTGCTCCCAATTTGTTGTCCAACTTTCTACATGTTTCATCATAAAAACCAGATTTGATTGCATACTTGATCTTTTATGTGGACCAGATCAGTGGAGGCTCCGATTCTAGGTTTTTTCTGGTTGAACCATCGATTCGATCCGCTCCCAATAATTGTTGGTGCTTTGTGGACTAGCGGTGCAGGAACAGGGAAGAAAAAAGTTGAGGCCTGCACATTCCATTAACATGGACAGCCCTCATGTTATACGAAATTGGGAGGGATCTCTATCCACTAGTTGCCTCCAAATAAAGAAGATCTAGTAAAAAGATTGGGCGCGTGTAGGCACATCCTCGCTTGGATAGCATCAAGACAAAATGAGATGAAAGTTGTGGACACTACGTTGTCATTGATTGCACGCACCTATGATCATCACATCTACAGTATGTAAACTAGAGATATAGGTTGGATACGAAAGCCAACTTTGTTAACCGCATATGGTATATTTGCAGGCTTTGTCATTATATTTACACAATTTATGCAATAATAATAAAAAAATTGCAACACATGATAAATGATGTGGTGGAGATATTATAGTACAATGGTTTACAATACACCATGTTACAAATAAATGTTAGAGAAGAGTTTCCAAAACTAGGTGGTAATGTTGGTTCACAATTTGGTTCTAAGAGCAAAGGATGCTAGATTTGCACTAAATTTGTTTGACCCATATTTGTTTGATTGTTAATCTGCTAGTTGAATTATTTAGTGGTGATTGATTCTAGAGAAAGTATCAAAAGGGGGAAAAATGTAGCCCCACTTGCCCCTTTAGGTGCTCCTATGCACCCAACTGGTGCATTGGTTGGATACACAGCAAAATGCGAGCCTTTTACATTTTAACCTATTTGTTTTTCTTGAATCAACTAATGGCCAACAAGAGATGCATATGCATGGTCCATATTGACATGAATTGGGAATAAAATAATTCTTTATTTGTTAGTAACATCCCCGATATATGTGCCATTGATGACCAAGAGTGTTTGAAACCACGTCTAAGTGACACAACGAGTATTCACGCTATTCGCAGCGAGTGACGGTTTGTCTTTTCTGGCTTTTTAATAAAGGTAGAAAACATGTTTGGAGCGCCCTCTACCTTTGGCTTAAGTGGACAACCCCTAGCAGTGGGCCTCATGACCACCCAATGTCTCTCGGACCTTATCTTCTCGCTACCACTTGTCTTCCTTCTATTGTCCTGCACACCTTCCTATGTTTATCACCTCTGACTCCCTCCATCTGACTAGACACTGATTCAAGCGAAGGGCAACGAGATTAGCGGCGGCTGTGGTGGAGGGCAGCGGCTCAAATGGCATTTCACCGGTGGAGCCAGATGTGAGGTTGCATAGGCGGGAGCTACCGCAACATCCTCCATTTCGACTGGTCACCAGCGAAATCTGGCGACCTAATATGAGCTCCATGAGGTTAGTGGTTAAACTTTGGAGGGCTATGGTGGGGACATGGAGATAGAGGGGATTATAGTTGGGGATTTGGGGTTTCTAGGTTTGTGGAGGATACTCGGTGGTGGTGGTTGCAGATTATGGGAAGCCAGGTCTGCGGCGATGGCTACACCGGCCAGGTGGCGGACCTCTGGTGGACGGCTGGTATAGTTATTAAGACTGGACCAAGAAATGAACCAGTCAAGTGCTCGGTTCATAGTTTCTTCGATTTGACCCATTGGACCGACACTTTAACACTATCCAATTAGAGTAAATTCTATGCATAAATCACAAAAAAAATTATATCAAATTGATAGGAATCCACTTGCCCGGAGGCCTAGGTGGAGGGTTCGAATCCCCAACCCATCGTCTTCGTTTGTTTTTAGGTTGTTTTCCTCCTGCCAGCTCCCTGCTACTCTCGATTTCCTAGCACCGTTGCGCCTGCTGCCGTTTGTTTTTTGGTTGTTTTCTTCGTGTCCGCTCCTTGCTACTCGTGATTTCCAGTGCTACTGTTCCCTTATGTTTTTAGGTTGGTTTTCTCCCATCCATTCCCAACAATGTTGCGCCTGGCCCCAGTTTGATGTCTGACTTTCTATCGGTTTCATCGTAAATACATGTGGTTCAATCGGGGTTCAATTGCTTACCTCATCCTTTTAGGTGGACTGGGCCGACATAGGTTGCGGTTTTAGTTTTTTTGCGGTCATACCGTCGATCCAGTCGAGTCCCAATAATTGTGGGTGCCAGTGGTGAGGGCCAGGGACCACAACGGTTAAGGAAGAGCGGGTTTGGTGCGGTCAGGGGGGAGGGGGAGCAGCTTGGTGGTGAGTCGCCTCTGCAGCATGTGGTGGCACAATTGTGGTTGGAGGTGCAGATGCGGGGAAGAGAAAGGTGGAGGCATCCACATTTCATGAATGTGGACATATCTGTTATGTTATTCTAAATCAATGAATGTGGACACCTCTCTCATGTTATTCTAAATCAAGAGTGCTCTCACTCTAGTTGCCTCCTAATAAAGATCCAAACTAGGTAAATTATGACCCTGAGAAGCAATTGGCGTATCACCAAGGGCGACACTGTTTTGTCTTTCCTGGGTGCCAATGCACCATGATAAGAAATGTTTTGCCACTAACTAGCCCCAAAATTGTCTTATATACTTCTAGAAAATTATACGAGTCCTTTGAACTGTGCGCTACGGTCAGTTTAGAGCTAGCTTCACCCCTTCACCAATAATACAAAACCAATAGAAAATTCGAGTGTTAGCTATCAATTTGCATTGCAACAGTATCTTCAAATAGCCTGCCATGATGCTATCAGAATTGAAGAAGTATATGGTCTGAGGGTTTGGTTCGGGCTTGAAGTGGCGGAACCACGGAAGACCCGTGGTCTGTAGGATCGGCAGTGGACGGTGGTGTCGTGACCAGCCACGTCAAGGTCATCGCCTGTGGTGCGAGGGTGGTGGGGGAGATGATACCTTATTTTGGATTAATTCACTGACGGTTCATTCCACTTGTTCCCAAACAAAGCCCAAGTGCGATGGAAACTAACCCAATTTTTTTTTTTAACGTTCCTCTAACATGAGCTGGTTCTACTGCAAGTCACAGAATCAAATGCATCACTTTCCAGCACCATCAAATGTTCCGGAAATCAGGCGAAGGAAACAGCTTTATGTATATCTATATAAACAGAGCAAGGCTTGTATAGACAGAAGCTTATACCACATCTAACCAACAACTATTGCAGGAACTTGTCCGTGTTGTCCGTTGTTACACGCTATATAAACCTCATATCCACTAAATTAACGGGATGATACAGATCAAATACTACAAGCCTTCATGGGCCTCTCCACCCTCTTTCCATCAGCCTATTTTCTACTCTAATGACTCTTCTCCCCCACATCATGGGACCAAAAAGGAAAAGAAAAACTACCAAGAAAACTAAACATTTCATGATACAGAGGCGGTATTTGAAAAACCATTAGTTACTTTTGGCGGTGGCGGCTTCTTCTTGTAGTTTGCTAGGCTACAATGGGGGCAGATGTATTCCAATCCATCTGTCTTCGCGTAGTCCTGTAGGAAAAAGGCAGCTCGTGGAATCAAGATAATGACTTCAGGAAAGGTAAGATGGTGAAATTATTATTTCTTTTTTACCTTGAAAGTGCCTAATCCTTGCCGTCTGTCGCAACCAAAGTGGGCCCATTCACCACACAAACCACAGTTCACCCAATCTCCAGGTGCGCTACTGGAATTACATAATATGTGTCTTAGATTCCATCATGACATTGAGTATCGAAGCAGACATTGAAAGAATATGCCATCAAACCTGTGACAGAGTAAGCAGCATTCGCCATCCACATCATCATGCGCTAACTCATATTCCAATAAGTACGTCTCATAATGTCTTTTCAGTGTGTTCCCTACACCCTAAACATATACAAAAAAGTGTGCACAATTAGAATTCAGTTGTATTAGGACTGTACAAGGTTGCCCCCGTTGTGTGTGTATCTGTGGCGTGGGGTAAGTATCAGAGCACTAAACAGTAAATACATACAGTCATTCTATTTGTTGCAGTATGGTTGCGCATCTTTGAGAATACTTGACCCTTCCAGTTTATGCCATTGCCCACATAAAAACCACCTCTAGATACCACCTAAAAGAGAATCAAATCATTATAAGTGAACAAGCCAACAATGTGTATTATTCTTCGATATCCTTAGTTCAAAAAAAAGTGCGCAGAATTACCTCTTTGTACAGGTTATAGAGATCAAGGCGTTTTGCATTAAGGATTGCATCAGGAAATTCAGCAAGTCCTCCATGAGGTACAAGTCGATTGTGGCCCCGCTGAATTAAAAACTGCATGACATCCTTCAAGAAGTCCTCCTAAAAAAAGGTGAACAACAGATCATTCTTGTAGCCTAATTATGTAGTTGTACAGAATCATATAACTGTCATGACTCGTCAAGATTCAAGATGCCTACCTCAGAGCATACTTGGATAGGCAACCTATCACATCCATGTTTCTTCATTGGCAGAGGATTCAATTGAATGACTGATGGAGTATGAGATGGCCCTGATGTTGATTTTCTATGTGTGGTTGGAGCAGAAGATACTAAACTATGCTTCACAGGTGGCGCAACTGGCAGGCTTGGCTTAGTAAGACTGACATCATGAAGGGAAGTTTCAGGTAAACCCATGAAAGGATGCATTTGTTGCTTTCGAGTGTGAGGAATGGGCCTCATAGTTGCAGGCTTTAATTTAGCCTTGGAGGATGGTAACGAGGAAGGGCCTTCCATCAGGTGTTTCTTGTCTTCTAAAACTCCATTTGCACCTAACAGATTTGGTTTTGATTCTGAAGCCACCTTTGTTCTGTCCTTGGTAAGGGAGGCTGACCATCTTGGCAGATGAAAATATGGACCATTTTCATTAGGCAAATCTTTGCGTTGACTTGTGCAAAAGAAAAGAAGCCGGTCTGCATCTCGCCTCTCGAATGAAGCAACAGGACTACCATTTATACAACCAATTCCAAGTGCAACCAAGCTTCTGTACGATATTTCTGGTGCTAGATGCTTCAGAACCTAATCGTTCAAATAAGCACTACAATCTCATACAAGTGAAAAGAATATGATAAAAGCATGCATTGACAGATCATCCTAAGCAATGTATATTGCATGCAATACAAGTTGTAAACTAACCTGCGCAGCCCACTTGGGTAGGGTCATCCAAACTTCGAAGGTAGAAGCCCCACAAGCTGTGGACATGGACGTTAAAGGTTCACTTGATGATAACTTATCATCATTATTTACGAGAGCACGGACAAGCTGGCTCTTCTCAATAATTTCATTCTTGATGTGGCTCTCTAGAAGCTGCACAGACAGTAGAGCACCATATTACTATGCAGTAGGATAAAAAAAAAAGGTAAATCCGAAGTCAGAGGAATATGTACCTGGTCATCAAAACAAGTTTGTGCACTACCAGAAACGAGAAGTGACACATGGGAAGAACTGCAAGTACTTATATCACAGCGCATAGTAACCATCCCACGTGGTAAAGATGCAGCCTCAAGAGGTGGCGGTGAAGCACTGCCAGACAGGAGGGAAAAAAAAAAATCAGTTTCCGCTAACGATAAAATCTATGGTAATTGGAGAAGGCCCATTGGCAGTTAACAAATTTAAGATCTGAGCCAACTTTGACACGCAGAATATAGATTAATACATATGAAGGCTCATTTTTTGATACAACGGATTTATCAATTAAGCTTCACCTGCTCATTTTCCCCTCATTGTTATGTTTCTAGACATACCGTGTCATTTTCTTTTCATAAATCTAATAGAAGAATACACGTATACAGAATTAAGCATGAACTACCAGCACATTAGTGAATGACCAGCATACCAGCCAGTTTGGCTAATAATAATGAGTCATCAGCATGGCATATAAGGTAAAAAGGAGCCTGTACAGACAGCAAACAAAGATACCTGATTCGGTTCTGCAGTTTGCTCCCACGAATCTGTGAAAAATAAAATAACATGAGCTCTTCAAGCAACGCAAGAATTAAAAAAAAAAAGTTCCATACAAGAATTCTGCAGTTGGCAATGTGCCTTTGTGCTGAACATCTAATTAGATTTTGTTCTAAGGTCCTTACAGAGAACACCCATTTAAATCAGTGAATACATGTCGTGGGTATTGAAATAAGAGCGTAACATTGCCATATATCTGAATTACTATTACATATACAGCAGAGAACAGGATTTTGTTATCATGTCTAATGAGAAATAATTTTCCAAACCACAAGTTTCTGAACTATGGAATGTATCTCAAGACAGCATTAAGACGGTGGAATCAACTTTCACTGCCATAGAAAAACGTTAACTGTAGAGCTAGAATTCTTTGGCCCATACTTCAATATTCAGAAGTGCATTCAGACCATCTTCTAAAGAACCCAACAAACAAGGATCCTGTGGGAGAGTGAAAAAGATAATCATTAATCATTAGTTTGCATTGGAGTAAAGGAATAACATTTGGACATAAATATAAAAGTTTACCAAGGTGCATGGCACTCCACAGAGAAGTAACCTCATGTTGAGTTCTTCATCATATATTTTTATAGCCGGGGTTACTTCAGAAGAACCTTCTTCATCCACCATCTCAGTCTCAGGTGGGCTTATATTTATTTTTGGAGCATCCCCCAGGAGACGAGGACCAAGCTTAACACTTTGCACATGATTGTTTCTTACACAATACAAACGGAAGGATGCATGAGCAAGCTGAAAGGCATCCCATGTGTGGCTCACCGAACTGCATCCATGCATGGTAAAATTAGTTAACATTTCAACCAGTGTGGATCCAATAGAGGAGAGAGGAGGGGGGATACCTTTGGATCACTGACATCAACGCATGGCGAAAATGAGATGCTGCATAAGATGAGAATGAATTTCTCCAGTATATTACGTAAGGGATCCCCTGAGATAAAATAACATCGACATTTGAAAAAGCTCAACAAATAACAAAATTGGTTTTGCTTCAACCAATATATTACGAACATTGGCACTTAACAAGCTATTTAGATGTAAGGAAACATAACGATGATAAATAATATGAATATAATTGTAAAATAATCTAGCAGCAACGTGACATTGTTGCCGAACTAATAACCAAAAGCAAAAGCCATGAAAACATGATGCTATGGGAAGTGAGCAAGTATTCCTCCATGGCCAAAAAGAGGTACATTATGGATATCAATACAGTGCCCAGTGCAACTTAGACCAGTAATTTACTATAGTATCCACAGATCATAGCAAAATTATACGAGTAGGGAAGTATCTGAGACGAACCTACATATCATTTTCAATCAGTATACACAAAGCTATTGATGACAGATAAGTTGATAGGTTGGCATTGACTGCATGCAATGCAACCCAGGACGTAAGTCTTTTTTGACTGACTGACTGGAGGGAGTAATATTCTAGTTGTTCAAGAGATGTGATTATCGTACAGGGGAACTGTTTACCTTTGAATGAACTGCTTGGGCAAGTTTTTCACCAATAGGAACTTCCAGATAAACCTGTGTCGAGAGTATGGTATTAGCAAATACCAACCATTAAAATCTAAAGAGTTGGGTCCAAGTGGCAATATAGACAATATGAACATCACAAAGGTTACGTAAAATGCATATTCCATATGCATTTCTGTGAAGCAAATGAAGAAACTTCTCTATTATAACATACATGGCTTTCCACACGTATTTCCATCGTCTAAATGAAACATTTCATAGTACAAGGCGTGATATGGTCAGAAATTATTTCTTTTTTTCTATTGAATTATTCAGAACAGGATTCGAGACCGTAGTACCAAGCTTATTCAAGTAGTTGTGACGTGTATTGCAGGACAAGACAATCAGCCTCCTTGTTCAAGTAAAGGGCAATTGTTATGGTATTTCGTATTCGAGAAAAATAGGCAATTGTTGTAAGAAGCCATAATGGAAAAAAAAAAACCGTACTTGCATAGTCTCTGGTATCATATCATGGCATTTGCTGCTCAATTAACAGCTAAATGCACTACAAGCTACCATTTGACTAGCAAGCAATAACAATTGCAGACACTTGAGAAAAGCCCAGAGCTTACTATTGTGGGGAATGGTGGGCTAATAAGAGTACTAAACGCCTGCGGGTCAGAGACATCAGCGTCCCCCCAAACAAGTGAACCAATCTCCTTCTCATCCTCGAGTTGCTGCCCTTGGATGTACAAGAAGTTGGGCTGCACCACTCGCTGCGCCTCGAGGAACTGCTCGGGCGTTGGATTGAACAGAGTGTGCACCTGCGTTCGAAAGCACCCTCATTAAGCTCGCACAAAGGGAGGAAGCAGAAAAGTAAACCATGACCACACTCAAGCGAGAACACCAACTGACCTCCAATCTCCCGGCCGAGCTTAGCTCAGGGAACGGGTAGGACGGGCGCAGCCGCTTCGCCTCCGGCCCAGAATTCGCTGCCGACGCACGCTTCTCGGCGTGCTTCCCGCACAGCACCGCGAGGAGCACGCAGTTGTTCCTCGAGAAGCTCTGGATTTGAGACATGGCTGGCTGGTCGGAGCCTCCCCGACGGCGGCCAGATAAGAGAAACCCCTCCCCTCCAAATCTGCCTCACACCTTCATGGAACAAACCCTGCGGACACAAAAACCGGATCAGGAATCCCCCAAAATCCAAACAAATCTGCACCAAAACCCCACGAATCTGAGCGGGCAACCTTACCAAGACGCGATTTTGCGGCGGAATCGGCGGTAGCGCGGCTCGAATCGACGCGCCGACGCGGCGGGGAAGCGGCGGATTTGATCCGGGGACGAAGAGGGTAACAGGATGAGTAAAGTGCGCGAGAACACACGGCGCCTCGGCCAGCCCTAGACGATTTGCGGAAATAGCTCACAACAAGGAGAAAGCAAATCCCACTGCGGGGGCAATAAAAAACAAGAGGCGTAGATGTGGTGGTGGCGAATCGGCCCACGCCCCCATCCTGATCAAGCCAAACATACAGCAGCAGCAACCAACCACGCCAAGGGCAATCCAGAAGAGAGCGAGAGAAAAAAAAAACTCTCCAAGAATCCGAAGGAAAAACTGGAGCGGGATTAACAAGAGACAACCCCACGGATCAGGCTCATCCCATTACCAGCGGCGACCAACCAACTGACAACAATCCCGCATCACAGAGGCACAAACTTGGGAACAGTCTGGGCTCGTCCGGAGAGAGGCGTCAAGATTGGATTTTTGACGGGTGCGGGGAGAGCGGCATGGAGATTCTCGTGGACTTTTCCTCCTCGGATTTTTGGCCCCCGCTTGCTCACCAGCTCGTAATCACACGCATCGCCTGCATCCGTTCCTGATGCGTAATGCGTCGTCGTAGATGGGTTGATGTGCGCCTGCTCTCTGCTGGCGCTGGTGCGTTGTTTTCCTGGCGCTTTTTCGTTTTCTCTTTTTCCTACTCCGCTTCATTACTGCTCCGGGGGACGGCCGCAGGGGGAAAACAACACGGATTAAAAGATTACGAATTTCGGGAGCAGGATTGGGGTGGGGGAAAATAATCTCTTTCTTTCCGGAAGAATTGTTTTTACCGGGAAGGATCGGAATATCGGAGGCTGCTGCAGCTGATGCTTTTGGGTCTGCATGCATTTGGTGGCGGGCGTTTGGTGCAGATCGATTCGGTGTGGCCTGTGGTGTGGCGTGGAGTTGCGATCTCGAGCCTGACGGGTGCATTGGAATTCGGGCCCGTGCACGGCGGATGTGTTCGTGGAATCGTGGGAGCAAAGGACCCGTTTGATCCGTCTGGGCGTGTTCCCAGCGATGGAGCGAGCGTGCCGTCACCGTCAGCTTCGAGCGATCGGTCGTCTGGTCACTGGCTTGTGGGTCCTGTTCTAAAGCAGTAAGCGCCGTCTGTCATCTTCATCTACAGTACGCAATGTGAGATGGGGCCCACAGGCCCATGTGCTGGAAGGTCGTGGTACTGTTTTATGACAATGGACTAGTCAATGCCACATTTTTATACTCCCTCCGTTTGCCATTTTACTAAATTGATTGATGATGTTATGAATTTAGACAACTATATGTCTAGACTCATAGAAGATGTCATGAATTTAGACACTCAAAATGGTATCTAGGATGACTAATAATTTAGAACAGAGGAACAAGTCTACAAATAATAGTTATGCAAAATTGCAAATATATAAATATTAATTTAATGTACTTTTGAGATAGCGAAAAGTCCAAATTACTTCACTCAAGTTAGCAAAAGTTTGGATAACTCCATAAACTATTTTTTTAGTTTAATTAATCCCCTAAACTATGATATTTGGTTCATTTTACCTCCTAATATAATTTTTTTTATATATCTTTATGCATAAGTTGAATTTTAATTCAAAATTTTGCAGGATAGTAGTGGACATCATAATGCATGTTAAGAAAATATATTATGATTTTTTTTGTATATCACAAATTTTAACTTCTTAGTAAATATCCTACTCTATGAAAATAGTGATAAAAAATATGATGTATTTTTCAACACGTGTTATGATGTCATCTTGCAAAATTTTAACTTAAGCCTCCACTTGTAAAGAAAAAATGTAATTAAATCAAATGACATAGTTTAGAGAGTAAATTGAACCAAGTCATAGTTTGAGGGAGTTATCCAAACTTTGGTTATATTTTGAGGGCAGTAATTTTGACTTTTTCCTAGATAATTTACCGAGTCCAATCCAAACTACAAGATACGTCAATCACCAACTTAAATTTGTGATAGCCACACTATTTTCTTCATTCTATGGACTATGGACTCATTGGGTTTTCGCAAAAAAAAAGGAAGACTCATTTGGGTGACATGTGATATTAGCATGGAATAATTTATTAATTTATTGTTCCATATGATACTACCTTTGTTCTTAAGTATAAATCCCTTTATTGTTTTATCAAACTACAACTAACAATATTAATTTAATCAAATAGTTGAATGAAGTAAAATGAATATACTATCTATGTTCTCATTTCTAGTATTGAAAATTGTACCACAAAAGAATGTATTTGTAGTTTCAGGACCGGCTAAATTTAATTGCATGCGTATTCACTTATCTATTTTCCTTTTTCCAACGTTCATGCACACTAATTTTTCCCTTTTCAACATACATTTTTGTTTTTCTTTTCAAGGTGCATCCATGTTTAGATTAACTGTTCTTCAGAGATGTTTGGCTCATCAAGATTTGTCTATTTAGCTTCTTTAGTTAGGATATCCAGATCATTTCTTATATCTAAGACAACATTTAATAGGGTTTCTCCATCGGCTTCTAATGAAGCCATATTACATGAATAAAAATAAAATGTCTCCTCGGGAGAACCCTCATGAAGCCCTAAAACGTTGTCCACTGGAGAGGATGGGGAAAGAAAGTGGCTTGCACAAGCTTCTCCCCCTCCTATACATTAGTGCTATTGGAAGAATTGCTTATTACCGCTGAGAAGCTATTTTGCCAAAAACGTTTTGTTAAAACGGCTTCAGCAAAGAAGGTGCCTCACTAAAAAAAAGCCACAACCGATGAATTTTGGAAGGAGCTGAAGCCATACAAACATAATATGTCATGAAGATCTCAGAAACGCACTCTTTACAACGGAGGGAGTAGGCTCTAGTTCTACTCTATCGATTACCCGATAAGGATTCTGACATCACCAGTTCACCACCATCGCAGGCAAGTGCAAATTTAAATAAAGAGGCTTACTTTTTCATGAAGTAGTATCAGAGAAGCTCTCAAATTCTAAACGGGGAGGAAGGACGGTCCATGGGTTTAACTAAATACCTAAAAATAAATATCTAAGGTATGCACTGTCAAACTGTTTGACGACCTCGTGGCAGCGGCGCCGGTGAGGTTTTGAGTTCCAAACTTCCGATCAAAGAGCGTTCTGCCGGGGGCACACGACAAGCTGAGAGACGAGAGTAAACAATACATCCATCACGAACTGCATTGTAAAGCCGGCACCAACATGACAAATTTGTGGAGAACGACATGCGCTATTAACTATAGGTACAACGACAAAGGCATCATAAAAATCAGAAAGCTCAGTAAGGGATTACATTATGGTACTGCCGAGTTCAGATATACATGAATTCCCCACCCCTGACGGCATTAGCCGCTCCTCTCCTGTCTTCCTCCTCTTCCTTTTCGCGCTCCTTCCTGCTCTCATAAGCATGGTCATCCGTTCTCAGCTCATACCGGCAGATTGGGCACGAATTGTTCTCATCCTGAATGAAAACAAAAGATCATTCGTTCAAAAAAAGAAAACAAAAGATCATGACTGATCAGATACACAGACTTGCAACAGCAATGCTAGTCTACTCTAAATCCACCAAATTATTCACAGGATCAAGGAGAATATTACCAGCCATGGCTTCAGGCACGGTGGATGGAAAAGATGCTTGCACGGCAGCTCCTGCATCTTGTCGTCCACAACCAAATTTTCACGGCAAACAGCACATTCCGTCTCACTACCCAATCTGGCAATGACTTCATCAGTTACTGTTAGGACAGGTAAATTGGCAACAAGTTCCTTTGAAGCAGGGGGAGCCCTGGGTGGATGCTCAATGATTCCCTGGCAACAGAAAATTGAAGCTCCAGATCAATATTCATGCATCTTAGAACAGTTTCAGCTACAGAAGCAGACTTTCATCATGAAAATAAAAAGTTGTGACAGCTGGAATACAGGCTAGTAAGCTACACAAGATAAGTTGTTTGAGTAGATCCTTCCCAACACAGTGAAGATAAAAGTATGTTGTGTTGGGAAGATAAAAGTATGTAAATCGCAAATTGGTCATGTAGGTCTTAATAAAGATGATAATTTTAGCATTTTAAGAAGTATTTCCTCATCCATATGAAATGGTCTCTACTTTTCAACAAATTTTGTACTATCACTAGAGTGTAGTGCAAATTAAGTTCAGGGATAATTTGTCATGAGATTGGAAAAACTAAAAAACCATTATCCTTGCTGATGGCACACAAAAAGTTCATAAGCATTAAACTCTACCCTCCTTTAGTTGGTTAAGAGACCCAGAAGTGTGCACTGACAAATTAACATAGAAAGGTCGCCATGACAGATTGCATACCAAAGAAGTATTTGTGCCTACCTGCAGTGATTCTTCCAAGGCAGTTTCTAGATCCCTGTTTGCTGCTATGGTTTCTAAAAAGTTCATTAGAGCAGTTGCTATATCCTCGGTACTAGACTCCATCCTGTTGCTGTTCCCATCTTGATCCCCAGTGGATTCAGTTTGCATGCTCAGTTCCCGTGTTAAATTATCAGCAACAAGCCATGCTGGAGGTGGAGGTTCCTGTCCCACAGTAAGGTGCCCTTCAAACAGAAATCTGGTGTCTGCGAAAATTAACATCTTATTAGCAAATAAATATTTATAGGGGTTAGAGTTTCAAGGATAAATGTTTATATGAGTGCACAACAAAAGTATGCCCTTTTTTGCATTGACATACTCAACTTGGTAAACCCAATAAATGCCCACCAGACAAGTCAAGGACTCAATGTGTATTTGTCAACACTTTTGGATGTATTCTAATCGAATATTTCAACTGTGTTTATTAGCCTAAACGCCTTTTTAGATTTATAGTATAGACCTGCTTCTCTGTTGCTTGGCATGGAATCCTCGTTTTCTTTTTCATCAAGATGCTCCCGGGCCCTCGAAACGCAGCTCTTCAAGTGCTCCTTTTCAGCAGGGTTGGTTACCAGCTTCTCTGTTCCCACAAAGAGGTTCAGACCAGCACGCCAGAATCCAGGAGCTGTATATCTAGTCTGGAGCACTGTCGCAACACGACAAACTGTGGAATACATCTGCAAAAGGTAAGGAATGATCAAAATAAACACAGAAAATGGCACTTGTAACAATCAGAACAAATGGGCATTAAAGGCTGTAGCCAGCCAAATAAGTAATTATGTAAAACTAATAAAAATAGTTATATAATTGTACTATATAAAGAACGAATGATTCAAGCTAAAACAATGGCAGGAGGAATGGACTTACTTGAAGTGGCCTGTTCCTTACCAGAAAAGCACATGTACAAACAAGGGTTGATTTACTTCCGCACTTAGCTAGTCTAGCTTGGGAAGTAGGGCCGGGGCAGAAGTTCTAGATACTTTTCCTTACTTTGTATCCGGAGTACTTCACATAATTTCCTCCACAGTCTTATAGGCTTCATTGGCATATACCATGCGCTTTTGGAACCACAAGACTCTTGAAGAATCTTTTCCATTACTTGGTTATGTATGGAAGGATATAAATAAAATGACTACAATTTCAGGTATTTACTTAATTTTGTTAGGTTAAGGTGCTTTCTTCCAGTACTCAAGGCTCTTTATTTTGGCGGATGGCTAGCGTATACTTGTAACAAGATTAGTCTTTTGGTAAACGCCCACCAAAATTGACACTTTGCATGTTTCAGCTCCATGGCAAATATCTCCATGTTACATGTACATGTACGTGCATGTTGTAGCACATGCATTTCTTTCATGTACTCATCAGTCATCACACTCATAGCTGAGCACATCAACCCAAGAAACCTTAGCCTGGTTACTCTAGCCACATATACAGTTTCTGCAGGTAAACCTGCTCCCTTTTAGACGAAAACAGCAATACATTTTTTTCCTATTATTTCCAAACGTGGTAATCTTAGATCATCAAATGTGCATGTGTTTTTTTATTTATATATAAATTGAACATTAGGATATAACTTCCTATAAATAGTTCGTTCGTCATGCCACTTGTATTACCAGAACATGATGATCACATCCTTCTTAGAGCATCCCTTAAGTGGCACAACAGGGGTAAAGCAAAGTCATGCCCTTTTACCTTTCTCAACAGACACCACATGCTACTCTGAAATTCAGTCATGTTACTATAAGAAGATCGAAATTGTGACCAAAACTGAAACCATACTAGACAAATGACTCAAGCCATCCTAACTTCAAAAACAAGTCGTCTACTGTATTCTGTGCGAACTACATTGAGATGCGCTAAAATCATTGTCGATCCTGATTCACCAGCCCCCAATGCTGCGACTAGCAGCACTATAGTCGGATACCGAGCTGGTTGAGACTCTTAACCATCTATTCAAGAAAACTAATAATGTTACACTGAAATTCAGTCATGTTACCAGTGTCATCAGCTTGGAGAGAACTAAAAACATTCACCATCTACTGAAGAACAGTGAAATGCATAACGCCCTTGATCGACACTCTTAACCAATTTTGAACAGCTTATAATTGCTATAAACAGAGACCAGATAGCCAAATTCAGCAGTTGCAATGTTTCACGCAGTGTTTTCAGTCTATTGTTCCACCAACATCGAATTTTGGATCCCAGCGGTGTAGCAGTAGCAGGCCACACAAGATTCCTATCTCCTAGATGGAAACGGGCTTTAATCCTACAACTTTTTCATGTAATTCTCCATCCATATGACAGGCTACTTGTGTCGTAGAGGGGCAGGTCAGGTCGGGTCGGGTCGGGTCGGGTCGGGTCGGACTTACCGATTTGCGCAGGGCGGGTGAGGCACCGGCGTAGCGGTCCCGGAGCAGGGCGGCGAGGTCGGCCACCGCCTCCTCGAACTGCTGCTTCTTCCCGAGCCTCTGCCGCAGCGCCTGGAGGCGCGCCTCCAAAGCCGCCTCGTCCGTCGCGGTCGCCGACATGGTGGCAGCAGGTTCAGAGGGGGGGGAGGGAGGCCTCTGGATTTCGATCCCCGCCGCTTGGGGTTCCGAGATTCGTTGGTGCGGGAGGGAAGGATTGTGCGGTCGCCGCGCCGGAGAGCGGAGAGGTATAAATGGAGGAGGAGGGAGGGCGGGCGGGCGCCGGTGGCTGGCGGGGTGATGGATTGGCTTGGAGGAGAGGAAAGAAACACCGCGGGACGACGGTGGGCGAGCACGCGGTCGGCGTGCAGCTGGACGGGGGTGGGCGGAGGCGGCTGACGTACGGTGCCTGGTGGTGTCCCCCGGGCCCCGGTGTCTTGCTTTGCAGGCCCAGATTTTGTTTTGAGAAAGTTTTCCAGGCCCAGATAGATCGGTACGCTCCGCGCGGCCTGCACCGAGAAGCAGTTGCCGCCTGTATGGCCCAAAAATGCTTGTGGTTGTGGGGCGCAAACTTCAACCCAACGCGCTGATATCGAATTGGGCTCGTCAGCCTCTCTCGAGCGCGTGGACCCCGCTCCCTCGATGCGCGCGGCGTCCGCTACAGGCACCGTGGCTTCGCCGCGGTTCGGCGAGGGAAGGAAGAACCACCGCTGTCCCGCGCCGCGCGTCGCCTCTCCTCCCGGCGGAAACCCGGGAGTCGCCCACACCCAGGATCCAGATTGCGCGGACGGACGGACGGACGGACGGACAGACAGAATGGGGACGCGTCCTGATGTCTTATACAGTACAACAACTAGTCCAAATAATCACCCAAAAATCCCACGTGTAACGAAACTGTCTACGACGGTATATTTGGTGTATTTTAACTATTTATCGTCGACAAGATTGTGTAAGGCCACTCGTATATCTCTTCTCAGCGTTTGTCCTCTCTGCTAGCTGCTAGCCTCATCAAGACAGACTCCGATGTCCGATCCCACTCCGCCACCGCATTGATCAGAGGATCGGTTGGGGATACATACTACCATCTAGCACTTGTTTATTCTATCCCAACACTATTCCGCGAGGGGAAGTATTTATATCCCAACAGCATTTCTGTTTCTGATGACGGAATATTTATTATTGTAGTGTCCAACATGTGAGAGATAAAGCTAATAAGCACCTAAGCATTTCTCCCGGTCCAAATGCAACGCACGCTGCACGTACACGTACACATGATTGACAATCTGATGATCGCATAAACAAGTACAGGTTTTGCGTGCTGCTCTGCTCCCATTTGTCATGCCACGCCAAGAAACCCGAGCGAGAGGAGAGCCGAGGGTGACGAGCGCGGATGCGGATGCGGACACGGAGTTTGTGTGCGTGCGCCCAAGTTGGCGCCATTTCTTTGCTACTTGCAGGTTCTATATATTGATTGGGAGAAAAGGAAAGTGTGGTTGGGGGGCGTACATGCATGATCTGCTCGAAAATTAGTTTGGTGCGACCTCTCTGTGTGTTTGTTTTTGTGGCCCTAGTGTAGTTCAACAAACCTCAGAGATGGGCCAAACTTTGTGAGGTTTATTTATACTTTACCCATGCGCTCATGGTCATGGGGATGAGAAGTGTTCCCTGTGGGTGTATCTAGATGAGAAATGTTTGCAACCGAATCCGTGCAAGTGTTGCAAAGTTTACAGGTAGCTCCAAGTCACATGTAGGGGATGTTTAGTTGGTGGAGATTGGTGGAGATTTACTGTAACAGATATACACTATAGCAGTGAAGAGTGAGGAAATGATAGAAAATGATAGGAAATGATGTGATGGATATGATGGGAGGAATAGTGAATATCTATGATCTAAACAACACCGTAATCATGCATGTACGTATGGGCCTATCAATAGCCAGTATTGTAATCAAAGTCAACTGTTTTGAGGTTTGAGCCTTGGAGCAAGCTATGTATATATCTATATATCCATAAATTCGCGTGAATGGATTATATTGAAGGAAAACATAGCTCTTATAAATCGTAAAAAGAAAATGCTAAGACCTGACTTCCACAAAAAAAAATCAGACGGCTCGAGACATGTTTCAATAGTTAATTGTTGCAACTATTATTTTCATATGTTTCACTGTAAACATTGCATGAAACATAGTATATATGTTGCGACAAAATTTTATAACCCAGAATCGAATAGCTTAATTATTATTTCTGCATATTTTAAAATGTTTCGCGATAGATTTTTGATGTTGCAGATGCTTTATTTCGATGTTGTAACAGAGTTAGTACTTCTGAGAAGAAAGACCTTACATAGATTACATGGAGTTGAAACTCCTGTGTTAATTGTTATGCAATGAACGGGGACCCAACTGATATGATCACGGATGCGGGTCTGACACGTTTATAATTACAGTTCGGAAGACGATAAGCCATTTGCGTATTTGAACGGTAATGCTTTTTGCTTCGAGAAACAACTCTGTCGATTTTCACAGCTGTAGCCCGATTGATCTAGATGAGCATAACTGGAGTTACCAATCACGGTAAGGAACTTATTATTAAGATGAACTTGTATGACGCACACGGCGTGCCACCCTGAACA
The DNA here is from genome assembly GCA_015342445.1 of Digitaria exilis. Lineage (NCBI taxonomy): Eukaryota > Viridiplantae > Streptophyta > Magnoliopsida > Poales > Poaceae > Digitaria > Digitaria exilis. Next base: position 1,406,153 of record JACEFO010001897.1, read on the forward strand.
TGCATTTTCGTTTTTTTTTTTTGCTAGTCGTCGTATATCGAAGAGCCGGAGAGGTTTCTCTATCACCTCTTGACTCTTTGCCTAATCATCTACTACTAATAACGGTGTGTATGCAATGAACACGAATTGAAGCTAGTACCTAGGGAAAGCTACGGCGAAAGATGGTGTACGTACGTACTCATAATTCAGGAACAGTGGGATTTGGAGATGGATCACATCGATCGGGTCAAGGAGAAGCCTGTCACGTCAAGATCAACCTTTCCAGCCTCCCGGATCACCACCACTTCACCAGGCTATCGCCGGCACAGCAGTTACCAACACGTCACACCGTACCACCCCGTCGACGCGTGTAGGCCAGCACGCAGCCGCTGCGACACCCCAAACCGCCTTTGGTGTGCCTCCTAAACCAGGACGCGGTCTCGACACGATCGTACGAGCCCATGGGTTTCGCTGCCAGTCAGTCGCCATGCCATCTCGATCGCGCGCGCCGAACGGTGTTTCCTCTTGCGCGGATGCACACGGCCGCCAGGGAGTCCATCCCAAACAGAAACGGAGCACGAAAAGAGCAAGGCTATCATTGGAGAGGCCCTGCTCCTGCTCGCGTTGGCGTGGGATGCGTTGCCCAGACTACTCGTCACGTGAAACAACATTTGTGACTGTTCTTGGTCCATCATCTTTTTACCGAAAGCAAGGCGTCTTTCTGGCAAAGGTTTACCGTCACATGTAACTTCTCCGAGAAGTAGTATACTACTGATGTAGTAGTACTCGGTGCCATTTTGTTTGGAATATTATTTTTTTTCCTTCGGCAAAGGAGGAGGCATCGTTGGAGGGAAAATAAAATTGGGGAGGGTAAAAAATAAAAGGGAAAAAGTCTATTTTTCACCCTCCAACTATTATAAAAGTCTTATTTTCAACCCACAACAACAAAACCGGACACTAAACACCCTCCAACTATCCAAACCATGCAAAATTGGCCCTTTGAGTGGTTTTGTATTTTTCAAACAAATTAAAAAATAATTTTGTATTAAAAAATTCATAACTTTATTTTGAACTAGAAAATTATAATCTGGTATAAATATTTTTCTAAAAATGTGACCTACATGTTGGTGCACCATTAGAAGTTATTTGCATATTATTTATTTTTATTCTAATTATTTCTAAAAAACAATAAGACATTAGTAATATAAATATATAATACCCAAATACCATTAAATGATGTGCCAATAGGTTGGTTACATTTTAAGAAAACTTTTGGCACTGGTTTCATATTTTTTTGGGTCCAAAATAAATTAGATATGGTTTTTAAAGTTTAAATAATATTTCTGCTATTTTTAGAAAATCCAAAAGCACCCTTAAAACCACCCGAAGGGTCAGTTTTGTATGTTTTGGATAGTTGAAGGACCTTTAGTATCTGGTTTTGTAGTTTAATGTTGAAAATCATACTTTTATAACAGTTAAAGGATGAAAAATAAATTCCAAAAATGAAAAGGACTGCGCCGAAGTGACGAGGAGGAGCCACCGGAGCCACACAAACGCAACAGACGCGGGCGAGGATACACGGGAACCGGAGCAGCGGGTCCCACCGCAGCTATCTCCTTTGATGTCACTGTCCAGTAGCGCGTCAGCGTGGCCTCCCTATTATAAGTAGCGTGGCCAGCTACCATCGTCCCTTCCCAACTTCTCTCCCCACTACTCCCTTCCTCTCTCTCAGCCGGCGATAGGCGCAAAGCTAGCCGCAAAGATCTCTCCTTTTCCCCCGGCTCGTCACTGTGCCGCCCGTGCCCACTCAATAATCCATCAACCCGCGACCCACTCCGGCGGCAGCGATGTGCGGCGGCGCCATCCTCTCCGGCTTCATCCGCCCGTCCGGGGCGGCGGCCAAGAAGAAGCAGCACCAGCAGCCTCGGCGTGTCACGCCCGACTTGCTGTGGCCGGGGCTCGGCAGGAAGGCGGCGGGGCTCGACGAGGACGACGACTTCGAGGCCGACTTCCGCGAGTTCGCGCGCGGCCTCGGCGAGGACCACGTCGGCGCTGGCGCCGGCGCTGACGACGACGATGAGGATGAGGTCCAGGAGGTTCCCCCGCCGGAGGAGCCGCCGATGTTCTCCTTCGCCGCCGTGGCCAAGGCGGCGCCCCCCGCAGTTGGTGAGAACCGCATTAAAGTCGCTACTCGCTACCTCCTGTTGTTTTATTTTCTTCTGTGTTGGCACACACTGTGTAGAGGTCTGGGAGAGAGAAAGATGCCTTTTTTGGGGGCTGTTTCTCGAATCTCATTTGGTTGTTGAAGAATGAATCGGGGTTCCATGGTGCTGCAGCCAAACCCAAACACGTCTGGCTCCAAGACCAAAACTTTATCTCTTGGCTACTCCTACTCATGCAGTGGCTAGACGAGATCTTTTCCTAGAATCTGCATGGGTACTTTCTAGTATGTCTGTAGTGATATATGCTACAAATTGAAAAATTATTTATTAGTGTAGCTCTTAAGTTAGTTCGTGTGGTTTGTTCTGCCGTGCGTCTTGATTGCTAGACCGGGCTTCTAAACCAGGTAGATTTCTGGCTTTTTTTTTGTGGTTTTACAATTTAAGTGATCTACCGTGCAGTTATGAAACAAGTAGTTGTCTTATAGAGGCAATATGGAGGTTAGATTTATTAAAATTAGGGATCTCACTTCTCACGCGACCTAGACTGTATTGTGTCTAGTTTTAATTTTCAGTGAGGAATAGGTTCTGGAATCTGGAATTCTTCAATGTTAGCAGCTAAGTGCTATCTCACTATTGATGTTTAGATGCAGTTAAGGTTCTTTTTATGTCAACTTTTTTGTGAAAAAGAGATACGGGGTTACAGTATTTGATTGTTTTTCTTTTGTTAAGTTAAGCGAGGAGGATTGAAGTGCTTCTAATTTACATGAACTTAATTCTAAAGGTACTAAGTGTTAAAAAGGAGAGCTTAAATTCTGCCTTAGTCGAACAAGATCTCTTTGGATCTTCAAAGGTGCTAGATATGGAAGTGGTTAAATTATCTGAAGATATAATAATCTTTCTTTACCTGCTGGGGTAATTCTCAATCACAATATCACGTGCTGGATTATCTTGATGTGATGAACTGTTGTTATCTCCTGGCATGCAATTTTGTTTCAACTTGTAGGTGCTATAGATTCCTACATTCTGAGCTTCTGTAATTCCTCTGTATTTGTTATTATCTGCTCATACAAGTAATATTTCTGTCAATACAAAACTTCCATGCCTATTCCATACGTTCTGTTGAGATGAACTAATTGGCGATCTTTAATATAGATGGTGCGATGACTCCAAAGCCTGTTGAACATGATGAGCCTGCTGCTACCTCAGCAAAGCGCGGCCGGAAGAATCAGTACAGGGGGATCCGCCAGCGTCCATGGGGCAAATGGGCGGCTGAAATCCGAGACCCTAGCAAGGGTGTTCGGGTTTGGCTTGGAACTTACAACACCCCTGAGGAGGCAGCTAGGGCATATGATGCTGAGGCTCTCAAGATCCGTGGCAAGAAAGCAAAGGTCAATTTTCCTGATGAAGCGCGAGAAACTCAGAAGTCAATCCAAAAGCCAACTATCGCCAATACAATAAAGCTTGCTCCACCTCCAAAGACCTGTGCTGATGAGGCTTTCAATAATCTGAACAATGGAGACAATGACTTGTTTGCAATGTTTGCTTTCAGTGACAGCAAGGTTCCTGTGAACCCAGTTGAGAGTGCCAGTTTCATTCCAGCAGTACCTATTGTCCCCACTAAGAGATCAGCGACAAACATGCTTTCTGACCAGAGCAGTAACTCCTATGGCTCTTCTGACTTTGGGTGGGATGATGATACCATGACCTCAGATTACACTTCAGTCTTTGCTCCTAATAGTGCTGTGCCAGCATATGTGGATCCAACATACCTGCAAGGTGAAGCATCAAAGAGAATGAGAAACAACTACAGTGTAGCTGTGCCTCAGGGAAATGGTGCACCCAATCTTGCACAAAACATGTCTGGTTTTTATACTGAGATGAACTATTTGCCATTGCCTTATGATAAGAGCAGCTCAGAGACATCAATGGATAGCCTTCTTCAAAATGATGCTCTACACAACAGGGCTGACAATGGGGATCTCTGGAGCCTTGATGAGCTGCTCATGGCAGCTGGTGCTTATTGAGAGGCCCATGGTGGTTGTCATCGTGGCACGTTACTGCAGAAAAATGTAAGGCATCCTATCTGCCTATTTTGTCTTCCTGTAAACACATTTTACAATTATTTCCATTGTGTATGGACTATCTCAGATTCATTTTGTTTCCATGTTAGGTCCCTTGCCTATGGTGATGCTAAAGAGCTGTTATGCGCGATATGTTTTGTCGCGGATCGTATTGTAGCTACATATATGCTAGATTCAAAATATGCTTCTACCAGTGGAACTCTATGACAGCGTTTATAGTATATGAAGCTGTATGGCGCGTCTATGATTGGAAGCAAGCTTGAGACTGATTTGATAACTACCATGCCCCATATGTCTGCTGTATTGTAATGTGCGTGCTGCTTGGTATGTACATGGTGTGCTTATATTGCAACTCTTGGTCTTGAAGCACTTGGTTTCGCTTTCTACCGCAAGATTTCTATTCAGGAAATGTTAGGTGCCGGCCAAGGCTGACGATGTGGCACCAGAAATCCAGAAAGACCTGAATGACCTAATCAGGCTTTGCAGATTGTTGATATGCAGGCTTGTTTGTTTGTCTAACTCGATCAGCTGTTTGCAGGGACTAAATGAATAAGTTGGCGTTAGATTCCGGCTGGGGTTGTTTAAGGCCACTGGTCAAGGCATTAGCTGAACCTGGGCAGCTTCTGTGGTATAGTTTTATGGTCGAGACATTTTTATGCAGTGAGATGGATACTGGAACAGATAATTGTATCTTGGACTATGACCCCAAACTGCGAAAGGTGGTGAATTGCACACTGGATTTGGTGCCTGGTTTTGCTTTCTAGGTTGGCAGTGGCACTGAGGTCTATAGCCACAAACAAAGTAATTTGTGAATTTTTTAAAGACCATTGAATTTACTTTGTATAGCTGTTAGCGTATCCTTTTCGCCTTACATGCCTAGTGTCCTATTGATGTTCTTTTGATCAAGTGGCAATATTAAGAGTTTGCAAAAAAAAAAAAAAAGGGCGCCAGAGAGAGTATGATTCTGCTTCATCTCTGATCGACCTGAATCGGAAACTGGGGAGCAAATTGGCCAACTTGGGCATGTGGCTGTTGCTTGTGCTGTCAGCTGTGGTCCTCAAGGAATTATTGCTGTGGCGTCAGGGATAGAGTCTGCTCACTTTAGTTGCATCGCGGTTAAAGGATTCCAACCTTTCTCTGGCCACCATCCAAGTGGGGATTTCTGAGAGTTTAGCTCCAACCTCGGATCGTCGAGGGGTAATAATTTGCGTGAAGTCTAAAACCTTTCGCCCAACTTGCACCGTCTTATAATTTGAACGCGAGGCATTTTGGAACCATATGATTTTCATGAGCTTTTTACGGTGCCTATACTAGTTTTTCAAAAGAATTATGCCTTGTTTAGTTGGTGCTGTTAGCAATTTTACACTGGAGATTAGGAAGACTTAACATGATCTAAATATAAAATTAATTGTTTATTGTAGCACGACATTATCTAACCATACCCTAATTAGGCTTAATAGATTCATCTCTCAATTACACCGGGGGTTGTAGAATGGGTTTTGTCATCTGTCCACATTTAATACTCCTAATCATATCTAAATATTCAAATTTACTGTAGCAACACGTCAAGTTGGCGAAGTGGGCTTAGTATGAAAACGCTCAATGGTTCGGATTAATTGTATACTATCGAAAGCTTTACTTGTGATATGGACATCATATAGATTATATAGAGTGATATAGATAATATATGGGTGTTATTGTCGATCTAGATACGTCCATGTCCTTGAGCAAACAATACCATCTTTTTTGAAGATAAAAAATAATAACATCTAATTATGCCACTTCTCGTCTTTATGTTTTTTCCTGTAATTTTGACCGCAACGTCACTAGTTTTTCTTTCCACATGTTGCTATCAATCTTATTTTCATAACTTTTCTTTTTTTTTAAAAAAAGAAATTATTCCGGCCTCTGCGCCACACAGAGCCAATAACTTTTCTTGATGTAGTAGCAAATAACGTTTGACACATTCAAGGCCAAGCGAAAGGAAACAATAAAAAAAAAAGGTCTGTCGAGAATAACGTGCAATGCAGACCAAGATAAATGTTTAAGAGGGTACCTATATGTACTATCTAAGCATGTCATCAAACTGCAATCCACAATTTCTCAATTTGTGTAGCTTGAAAAATCCAGAGCCGGCCGGAACCTCGTTGCCACGAATCAATATGACGCAGTAATGGCGGGCTGGATATTTTTGCCTGATCATCATCTCGATCGACCAGAACAAAATTTCACATCAACTTCGCTTCAGATCGCCGATCGTTTATCAGGCCGAGAGACGGGACAAAACGTCGCAGCTTATAGCACAGGCCCGTGCCTGGTGAGCCGCCCGGATGTGGCCATCGAGCACTTGGCGAGCGCGGAAAAGGACCGCACGACACTCCGTTCTGGCCTCTCGGTTGGCCTGTCACTTGATTGGCATGGATCCCACTCTGCCCCTTGGGTTCAATGAACTCAGCCAGAGAGCCTCCCCAGCACATCCCGCTCGGATATCAGAGATATCGCCAGTTGCATTGGTACGGCCTCCTTTTGCCGGGAGATCGAGGATGCAGACGAAGCAAAAAATGGTTTCGTTGCACGAACGACGGACCCCCTTCATCGGGTGCTATCCTGCTACGCCGTGTATTCAGGTGGGAGGAAATAAAATGGCTTTGTTAGTGCTTGCCAGAAAACAATTTTGGTGAAAGTTTACTGAATTCTTTTGGAACAAGTGGCGGATCTAGGGAAACACCGATGATTCGTTGGGGCTGGCCGGCGTTCCATGAGAAGGTAGAACGACCTAACAAATGGCAGAGATGTGGCCTTTCTCCAGACATTACTATAGGAGTTTGTTGGAGTTAGAATTGAACTACTTTTCAAAAAAGTTTGAATTGAACTAGTTTGATTCGATATATATACTTGGATGTTTTTATTGTGTTCTTAACAGGGTAGCTGGTCAGAAGGGTTAAGAAGGCCAACAGGGTTGCAAAAGTCACCGGGTCTGTCGTGTAGCGAGCGAGTAGCCCGGTGGATTACCTCTCCATTTCCATTGAGATCACCTGGGATTCGATTACCTACACAGCGTACAGGAACACGTACACTATATGATAAACAATTCCATAACAATTGGCAGGTCATATTGGATTATTGGAGGTTTCTTAACCTTCTCGATCGTCAACAAAACCAGTCCTGGGTTTGGCTGGGTACACTGCACCCACCCTGGCTTGCTGCTTCTCGCTTTCCGGCTCCTCCCACATGTACGTGGCCAAGGACCAACTTGCAGCGTTGTTTTTCCGCGCTGCAATGCTTATTAGCCTCAGGTACATTTGGTATTGTATACTGTAATGTGTTTTTCTTTATGCGTAGATATTTTCTGTCGACATACACACACGTATACGTAGCTAGGCTAACTGCTTCGTCAAGACGTCAAGTGTGTTATGCAATTTGCAGGCATGCATCAGACCTGCTAGTAGATAGCTACTAGCTAGCTTGTGTGTCTTCACATTCACACACCCCATTGGAACATCTCGGTCAGTCGATCTCGGCACCAGTGACTCTATCTGACGTGCGTGCTTGGAGCTAGGCGGCGCCGGACAACGTCGTAGCTAGCCGGCCGGCTTAGTAGACGTTACACTAGGGACACGCTATTGCCGGGACCGCCTGCCTGCTCACACTCACATAGGCTGCACTTGATCGCACGTACGGTTACGGCTTGTGCGCGTGTGCGGCCTCGCTTGCATTTGGAGCACCGCTGGAGGCTAGAGATGTCGACGACACGCCTGTGTAGATTATCAAACCAAATGCAAATGCTGCTCTCTAATTCTTGATGCACTCATGCACATGGAGCAACGCCGCACACCAGCACATGGTGGATCAGACATGGCAAGGTCCATCGGCAGGATTAGCAATGCAAGACCGTCCTGCAGAAGTCACTGTATGTTGTCGTGTAGTGAGTAACATCGAAAGATTCCCTCTCAGTTGCTATTTCCTTTCGAGATTATCTGGGATTTGAAAACCTAGCACAAAATCGTAAAAGAATGGAATGCGTGCGATACTGGCTAGACCAATCAAATTGGCCGGTCCTCGCCAGTTTTCTAACATTGTCGTCAACTGACCAAATGCTTCGTGCATTGCATCCGCCCTATCTCGCTATTCCTACTTCACTGTCCAGCTATATACACCCACATGTACGTGGTCATTGGTCAAGCACTAACTTGCAGCACCGTGTACTGTCAATTTGTTTCCCTCCGGCTCCGTGTTTAGGTGTATGTAGTATTGTATTCTCAATTTCTGATGCGCAGAAATCTTCTGTCCACACGTATCTAACTGGTAAGTTGTGCAACTTGCAGGGGGGAGTCTCAAGCTAGAGACCTGGCTTGTCTTCACATGCATGCGTCACTTTAACTTCTCTTTGACATGCCAATTGGGGGGCAGAAATTAACAAGTTTGTTGCGACTTACGAGTTTCCAGAGGTGATCGACTGACGACAGAATTTAAAAGTTTGCGCTCGTCACCGGCCGCCCAGCGCCTAAACGGATCGGACTTCATCGACCAGGCACGTAGCGAGCTGAGCAGCAGGGCACGTATTATTCTGTTATACTAAACCAGAGACACGCGTGCGTGCAAAATGCTACTCTCCATTAAAAATGCAATTCTAGATTTGAACGGAGAAAACTTTAAATTCGACTAAGCTTCTAGAAAATATTATTAACATTTATAATTATGATTATATATGCTATGAAGACATATTTTATAGTAAATCTAATTATGATAATTTGGTATCATAAATAATACTCTATCTTGTTTAAATTATAGTTCGTTTTATTTTATTTTACCCCAAGGACCACTCGTCTATTTAAAAAAACTATAATATCACAGTTTCTTATGTTATGAGTTGCTTTATTAATAAAATAAATTAAATTTGACTATGTTTGTATAATTTTTTTAAATAAAACGAGAGGTCAAGCTTGGGTTTAAAAAAGTCAAACAAACTATAATTTAGAAGGGAAGTATAATCTTTTATATGTTTGATCAAAGTAGAGATATATTGATTTGGTAGAAATCCAAAATTGTTTTTTTCCGAGACAGAGGGAGTAGCTAAGAGACGCAACATACTTACACACTTCCTTGCACATGCCTTGTTCACCATTGGTGCCTACTTTAAAATAAATATTATGAAACCTTATATGCCTTGAAGTTTCAGTGTAATTTTGTTTTTAGGTACTACTTAGTTCATAGATTGTATTAGTACTTTGGTTTTTACTTAGTTCATGACATGCTTTTGTAAAATACATTCGCTTCTACAATGGCTGTGGATTGCTTCGTCATTCTTGAGTGGATCCACGGTATGTTCCAGAAGTGAAACTTATTTCTGTCATATGTTTGGTTTGTCTAATAGTGAAAACATATTGTTTGTTGTATGTTGAATTAAGATTGCTCTCATAGTCAAAATTATTAATCCATAGTATGTCTAAACTGTTTCAGTATCCATTGTCATGTGGTATGCATTGGTGAAGTAGCTAAAAATTATTCTTTAATTTGAAGTACATTTTATCATTCCTCAATATTATTTGGATTGCAGCAATAGTAAAAATTTGTTGTCCCTGGGTACAGTTTACTGTTATCATTGACAAATTTTGTATTACTGTGATAGACTAACAGTGAAAATTAAACATTGTCTTGAGGTATGCCTGTAATTATTTTTTGGACAATAAAATTTTGTGAGTCCACATCATATTTGGATAGTTGTAGTAGTATAAGTCCATTGACCCACAATTTTGTTATTTTACTATTATAATTCAATGGTCTGAACTTTAATTGGATGAGTTGGATGGCGCATAGTCTTTGCTATACTGTTTTTAAGGGTGTTGTTTTATGGAGTTCTTAAAAATATATTATTGCCAATAATACCAAATAAATTAACTATTTAGACATATTTCATGGTCAATCTAATAGAACTACTTTGATGTTGTAGATATTGGTGTATTTTGAATAAAATTGGTCAAAGGTAGAAAGCTTGACTTATGGAGAAATTAAACTTCTTTCGTTTTGGAAACGATGGGAGTGGTATTGTTTCCTTGTCCCGATAACTTAAAATGGATTTCGCTCTAGAACTTTGGGAATGTTCCAGACAATATATTATTAGTAATACAAAATCTAATATTGTTTCAGTAGTAAACATTCCGATTGCCCTTCCATATACCTTTGAAGAGCTCTTTTAGAATGATTGGCAAGTACTTACAGGTACTTAAAGTACTTTTGCTAGCATTTAATGGTACTTACAAGAAAATAAAATTAAATTATCTCCCGGGCCCACTTAATTAGAACTTGGTCCCCACAATTTTAGTACTTTTAGGTATTTGATATGTTTCTCACCGTGTGTTTCAATATAAAACAGCTCAGGTCGATTACCTCTTCATTCTCTTCGAGAGACTATGCGGGGGATCCAGTCACCTAGTACAACATCAAACATCCTACTAGTACTAATCTGCACTAGTATATAGTGGATAAATCCATCAAATTGGTTATTGGTGGGGCGGGAAAAAAAAATGGCAGGTCATTGGAGCTTTAGCCTCCTCGTCAGCTGACCCGATCCTCCTCCAATCCATACACTGCATCCAGCTCTGTAACTTCACTTTCCGGCTCCCACACATGTACGATGTCAGGTACCAACTTGCACCACTTGTTATTGGCGTGTGCTTGGATCACTATGCAATTATTGCAGGATTGCACTTTCCACGAGCGACAGAGATCGTGCTTGCGCTCGTCAGTCGTCGCTGGCCAGCGCCGCCTGGAGCCCTGGACGACGTACGGACGTTTCGCTAGAGGACGTGCCATTGCACATAGTACAGGTAGCTGAGACATAGGGTCGTCCGCGTATGCCCACTTGATCGAACGGTTTGTAATACACGGCTTGTGCCCCGCAGGCATTATTGGCACCTGCATTGCGGCTCAATGGCCACAGCTGCTCAACTATGAGCGTCCCGCAAGGCGCAACACGTACAGCAGGCCGTACGCCTGCAGAGTGTGTGTCTGTCGCCCCGTTTGGAGACACGGAGAAGGGCGAAACTATTAGCTCCATGATACCGGCCGCCGGCCGGAGACCGTCCATATGCGATCATGCGTACCAGCTCGTGTTTTCTACGATGGCGGTGAGCCGGTGACATATAACCGTAAACCGTGTATATCGATGAGAGTGGTATGAATATTTTCCGTCCGACCGACCGACCGAAGGCCCTCAGGGCTTAAATGGTACAGTTCGTATCCGGAACCGGAAAATCAATATTCGACCATATCTGTATCCGCATAACAAAAGTTGAATGTCTATTGTAGATATGTAGTGTATATCAATATCCGATACATATCCGACATATTTTGTACTGTTCGTATCTGAATCCGATCCGGTAAAAAAATAAATATCTGTATTCGTATTCAGACATATCCGTCCATATCCAATCCGTTTTCATCACTGTATGTGTACGGAGGCAGGCAGGAGCTACTTGTCTAGTAGTTGATTTCGATTGGCTGGCCGTTTCACCCGCCCCGACCACGACCAGTCGGAGGCAGACGGGCCAACTCTAAGCGTAAGCTAAAGTATTGGGCCTCCTATCGACCCAGCCAACAACGCCCAAAAATGTGGGCTCATGTGGCCCAGCCAACTCGGTCCTTCTTCTTGGGGATTAGAATTAGAACATTTTTTTTGTTAATGTAAAGAAATGCAGATCCTTTTGCAAAAGTTTAATCATCGGTCGAGTCAAGGTCAGTCGACTCAAGGATTTCAGAATCAGATGCATGTACAATTCGTAGCAGAAATTCGTTCGGAGATCAAACACTAGAGCAGAGATGCAGTAATCACAAGATTGCGAAACGAGAATGACCTGTAGCACGTCGGTGATTACGTGCACACAATGCGCGTACACCCTTGGATCTTATCGATCATGGCCCGGCAGCTCGGGCAGCGCGTTCAATTCCGCCCCTCGGCGAGCCGGGACAGCACGCACCCTTCGCCGTAGCGTCCGCCGCCGTCGTAGTCCTCGCCACACGGCCTGGCAACGATGATGGAGATGCACGGCCTGGCAATCCCTACCTATAGTGGGGAGGCGAAAGGAAAAAGATTAGCCGAGACAACAAAAAAAAAAAGTAAGGGGTGCGGAGAGTTGCACGGCGAAAGGAAAGTGACTAGCTGAGATAACCCAAATGAGGGTGTGTTGAGGGTGGCGAGGCGAAAGGGCGGAAGAGACTAGCCGAGATGACACAAATAAGGGGTGCAGCAGGTATTATTATTGTTGCTGAGAGTTACACGAGAGGCACAAATGAGAGAGATGTTTAGGTAACTCTAGAACTAGTGGGGGGTTAGTTACCACTCAGCCAGTAGGCCTAGCAACTCCTAGAGATACTTTCCACTTGTCGCTCGCTTGCTAGGCCAGCGGTCTCTTTTGTATTGTTTGGGTTAAACTAAGGCGGGTCGCAGTGGGTGCTGGAGAGGGAACGGTTCCTTGGATGCAGTACCGATATACCGTAAAATCTTCCGCAGCGGGTGCTGGAAACGGTGCGCTAAGCTAGTACACGGCTCCGAAGGAACCTAAATCCAGCGTCCTACTCGTACCGCGCTATCGGCCACGTGACGTGGGGTGGGCCTGCGCACCCGCGCGTTCCCAACCACCCAGCCAGCCATCGCGGCCATGGCCTCCGTGCAGGGACCGCCACATGCCGCCACCGTCGCCGACCCTCGCCGTCGCCTGCGAGGGCAGCCAGGTCACGACCTCCTCCAGCAGAGAGAGAAAGAGAAGAGGGAGGTTGGCCGCTGTAGAGAGAGAAAGAGAAGGGAGGACTAGTAGAGAGGACACCACATCGAAGCACAAATCATCGAATCGAAGCACAAATCGACAGCGGAATAACAAATTGGAAGCATGAATCATAAAAGTCAAAGCGGAATCGTCGCACAAATCAGCCATCTTGCCTCCTCGCCGTGCGCAGCAGTGAAGCAACATGCAGTAGAGAGAAGCACCATGAACTCGAATTGAATCGGGCTCCACCGAAGGCGGAAAAGGCCGAGCTTCGCGGCTAATCAAACCCGGGAGCTCCACCGCGCGGAGGCCGGCGAGTGCGGGGGCGCGAGAGGATCCTGCGGCGAGTGCGGAGGCAGGCCAACGCGGCGGCTGGCGGAGACGACGAGGAGGCCTCCCCTGCCTCGCGTCATTTTCGAGCCCTGCCGTCGAGAGAAGCTCGAGGCCGTCGCGCGCCGGGAGATCCACCTCGCTGCTGAACGAGCCACCGCCGGTCGAATCCCGGAGGCTAGAGGATATTGGCGGAAGTTGCGAGGGGACAGCGAGAGAGAAACAGAGCGACAGACTCGTAGTTGGAGAAAAAAAAAAAAGATAAGGCCAGCGGAGGGATCTACGAGGGGAGATGATATTTGGGATAGTTCAATAAAATATAGATTGGTTGGTATAGAGTATGAGATATAAAGTACCATAAGTGTGGGAGAAGTTGGGATGGAGTATAAAATCTCGATGATCAGGATAGGAATATTCCTTTTAGGAATGGAAATAGAGTGTGACGAGTGCAGATAGCCTAAGGTAGGTGGCCACGGCCTAGAGAGCAGAACATATCCACAGTAGAGAGATAGGCTCACAAGGTGTGTTGGTAGATCACATAAATCCGCACGTAGTCCAACTAGTATATTATACATGTAAAAAAATACTTCCGCTTCTAACTTCTTAGTCCATGAGAGGGAAGACATCTATTCGTTCAACTCCCCCTAGGCTAAAAATCCAAAATCAAAATATTGCACTTCTCAACCTGCATTCTTTATTTAAACACCGCCTTTGTTTGTTGGCAAAATAGATTTTTTAAGAGAAAATTGATCTAACAAGTGAGAACCCAAATCGAGTAAGTTGAGCCGCAAACATTGACGACAATGAAAGAAATACACAAAATCAAAAGATGAAAAAAATCCCAAAAGAAGAACATGGAAACTAGCTAGCAAGAAGTACGAATATCTAGAAGTATGACATGTAGCATGTTTAATTTCAAATCCACCAAAACTTATGTCAATGTCACATAATTAAATACTGCTGCACCAACCACTTGTCTCATTGGTGCATCACCTGACAAATTGACCAAGTCTTCTTTTCCAAGCACCCATCAGGGGGCAATGGAAAGACACCGACTAAATTGACGACTAAATAGAGGTGCTGAAATTAAACGGTGTACCAAATTGAAGAGTAAATAGAAGTGCCAAATTAAACGGCCACATACAAGACTTGCTACTCCAGCAAGACCCCCCTCCCCCCAACACCCGCACAACATGGCATCGATAAAAAAACAACCTTGAGTTCAAGGCAAATGACGAAGCCGCCACAAACCTATCGAAATCCTGGTGCACGTCGGCTGCCCTTCCTTCTTGGCTCCGGCGAGTCGGTGTGGGGGTATGGTGGCGCAGCTTTACTCGTACCTGACCGCATGAATGGGGAGCATCAGTCCTGGTTGCCGCACTGGCACATCTGGCCTCCTTCGTCCATCGCCTGCAGCATTAGGTGCCCGCAAGTGTAACAGAAGACAGCATGACACCTAAGAATGGCGTTGAAACAATCAGTGCATGGAGTTAGAGATTATCATTGGGCAAAGAACTAAAGACTGAATGACTGCTACATCAAACAATGGACAGGTTGGTGAGTAACAACCATCAGACGAAGTAGAAAGATAGAAGAAATAAAATGGCATGCATATTGGATGTATGTATCTCTAACATCTGCGCTCTATATGTATCCCCAAGGTAGAGAGAAGCAACTTAAGGCATAGTGAAGAAAACATTAAGACAGAGGGAAGGGACTGATTGTTTATTTGTTTTTTTTTTTGCATCCTCAACCAATGCTCATCATCAAGGTAGATACTAGCTACTGAAGGCAGGTGGAAGAAAAAAACCCATCAAGGAAACAGAGGGAAGGACCTAATCCTATTTATCAATTATCTGAAACTTTGCACATAAATATCCCCTCACCCCAACACCAAAAAGAGCATAATAAGTTCCAAATGTTCTGCCATTTACATGAATTTATATGCTAATAAAAGAATCAAGTATACTGATATTGAATTCAACATAGTCCTATATGGCATGGTATGCAAATCCAAAATAACAATTAAAACAATGAATTTGGATAAGACATTAAACTGAAGCACTGCATGTCAGGTTAGATCAAGTAATCATTTGTTTTCTTTAGAGTACCATAGGCCAAATTTCAGACACCCATCTGTTTGATTGGCCGGATACTGACATTTCTGTAAATAAACGAAAAAAGTTCACACATGGAGTAATGGAATTGGGCAAGCACAAGAACTTGAGATAGGTAACATGTGAAAGGACAATTTTAACATATAGTACCTAAAATATCACCCGATTTATCAGCCATATGAAAAATAAGCTTATGCTAGTGCATAAATGGTTCCCCCCACCCCCAAAAAAAAAGGTGCATAAATAGGTTCAAATAAGTAACAAGTGCTCTACCATTTACACGAAGCTATATGCTAACAGAATCGAGTACATTAGTGTTGAAACATACTCCCTCCGTCCCAGAAAACATGCAATTCTCGCTTCCCAAGAAATTCCAGAATCTTAACTTTGACCAATTATAAATAAAAAAATATAAATATTTATCAGATAAAATATATATCATTAGATTCATTTTTAAATGTAGCTTTTTAAAAAATTTATTTAGGGCCATAAATACTAATACATTTTTCTAGAAATTTGGTCAAACATGAACTACTTTAACTGGCACGCATCCCAAACGTGCATGTTTTTTTGGGACGGAGGGAGTATATGGCAAGGTATACAAATCCAAAACAACATCTAACATTTTAAAAAATGCAGTATTAAACATTGTTTCATCAGGTGAGATCAAAAATCATTTTCCCCTTAAAAGACAATAGGGAAAGATTTTTAGACACCCTTTGTTTTTTTTTTCGAATCAGACAGACAGACACCCCTTTGTTCGATAGGCAGGACCTGACCAGATTAATTCCTTATAAGATTCTGTAAACAAAAACTGTTCATAGATGGAGTAGTGGAATTGAATAAGTGCAAGAACCTAAGACATGTAAACATTTGAAAGGAAAATTCTAACACATACCTAAAAAAATATCTTATTTATCAACCATCTGCAAAATAAACTTATGCTACTAAATGGCCCTCCCCCCACAAAAACAACATAAGTAGGTACACATCAGTAACAAGTGTTCTACCATTTACATGAAACTATAAGTTAACTAATCAAGTACAATGTTGAAACATGTATGATAAGTTACATATGTAAACTATATCATCAGGTGAGATAAAAGTATAATTTCCCCTTAAAATACCATATGATAAAATTCAGACACCCCTCCTTTTGATACACAGTAACGCAAGAACTGACCAGATTAATTCCTTATAATTACATTCTGTAATAAAAAAACTGTTCACATATGGAGTAGTGAATTGAACAGGCGCAGCAACTTGACAGGTAAACAAATGAAAAAACAATCCATTCCTTATCACATTCTACAAACAAAAACTATTCATAGATGGAGTACACGTAATGGATTTAAGCAAGAGCAATAACTTAATCGAGACAGGTAAAAAAAACATGTGAACTTCGATGGAATAAAAGAAAGTAAACATGAGAAGAGGTCAATACCGACAAGTCATGACATCGCAGCCTGTGGTCCTCTCCACATAATACCTGCACCGAGGGCACTTCTTCCACTGGTGCTGGGCGGCGAGCTGCTTCATGAGCTCGGCATCTGGACCCTCGGTGCAGTCGTGCTGGCCACTACCATCGCTGCTCCAGTCCATGCGGCAGGAGGCACACATCAGGTGGTTGCACACTGGGCAAGGCACCTTGGACGGTGTCTTGTTTGTGCAGGTGCTCTCAACCATCTCAAGCATGATCCCACACTCGCGGTTGGGGCAGTAGACGCGCTGGTTCGGCGGGATGGCGTTCTCGGTGAGAAGGTTGGTCCAAGCACAAAACACGTCGAAGTCGATGGACTTCTTGCAATCCTCCGGGTTCAGGATGCTGTCATTGCCCTCCTCCATGCACGATGGGTCGGGGCATGGGATTGGCACCTCGCCGGCGCGGGTCCTGCCCTTAATGTACTTGTCCATGCACACCACACAGAACTTGTGGGTACACGACATTCCATGGAAGAGGTCAAAGATGGGGAGAGTCTCCAGGCAGATGCCACAGTCGAACTTGGCGACCTCGTCATCAGCAAGAGGGGCCACCCTTGACTGGGCTCTTGTGGACGGGCCAGGTTCATCCGGGTCGAGCTCGGATGGGTGCAGGCCCCATATCTTGCTGATGGACAACTTGGGGTTAGGTTCTTTGGCAGTGGGCTCCTGGTCGGGCGCCTGAGATCTGGGAAGTTGCAGTGGGGATGCTATTGCATTGATTCCTGGATCCTCCATCTGCTCCATCATTTGAGCGTCATGGGCAATGGAGTCGTACCAGTCATTGTCGGCCCCTTCCACCATGCCGATGAAGACGGTATTGGAGTCATAGCTGTTCAACAGAGTCTGCCTTATTGATTCGACGGGAATAGGATTATTATTAGTCGAAGCGTCCGGCCACTCCGTCATTGTTGCTTGAATCCTTGTTTCCAAGGGGAATGCTCTGGCTCTGTTGCGTCCTGTCTGGACTGGGAGCATGGTGTCAACGTAGTTCATATAGTTATTGTCCTCTTCCATGTACTCCAAGGGGTTGACAAAGTGAACGCCACCCTGTCCCGCCTCAGCGGTAGGAGCAGCCACTGCAGCAGTGGTGGTGTTTCCATCGACCTCCCTGCCAATGGGGAACAACCACTGCATAGCCTGTGCACTAGGGAGCTCCATGTCCTGCTCATTGTTTTCGGTGATGAAATAGTTTAAACCCTCCTCACCCTCCTCATCCTCGTCATCGTCATCATTATGGTCCACCTCCATCTCCTCATCCTCATCGTCCCACTGCTCCTTTTCCTGCTGTTGCATTGTGGCATCCTGTGTGCTCACCTCTACTATCTCTGCTATGGCAGTGGCATCATTAGCAATGACTTCTTCCACCTTTGAATTTGATGCGGCCATGAGTTCCTGTGTGTTATTGTAGGCTTCTTGCATGCCAGCCTCCTTGATGTTCATGGCCATGGCATGCTGGACGATACCTTTTTGTAACTGTTTCTTGTGGCCCATGGGAAGATTGGCTTTTCCATCCATAATAGCTCACAAGATCTGGGTTCAAGGAGGCATCAATCCTGAACCTTGAGCTGCACAATAACAGAATGGAAAGTGTGGGTGACAGATCCACTTGGAAAGTTTTGAGTGTACATATACATTCTAAATACCGCAAGTTCATCGGCCAAATTCCTATTGGAGTGATATGTTTACCTTTATATCTTATTGTATTACCCTCTAAAATGAGATATCCCTAACCATTCTATGTAGTATCCATCGCCTCATCTAGCCTCCCGACTAATCTAGTCACTCCTTTTGAAAAACATGTTGCAGCTCAAACCAGTACAACATCCAATACTATTCGTTCTAGTAGACCAATTCTTCATATATAATCCACTACTATCCCACATCATAGGCTTATCAAATTCTTTTAAGAAATGGCCCTTTAGGGTATTGAAATGTTGCTTATTTACAAAACAAATTTCACAGCAATTAAATCATGACAAATCATTACATACTAGTTGCTTTCAACCTATCCCTCCACCTCCTTCTTCTCACTATACCTTGCATTAATCTACCTTCCGTCGCCTTTCCTCCATCGGACATGGAGCCAGCAAGGCGGCCCACTAGTAACCTCATCCCTATTGTTCCATGCGCCTACTCTCTCCTTTACGCCAGACCCAAATCTTCTTCCTCTCTAGTAGAAGCGCCCTAAATCCATCCACATCCGACCCGAATCTGGTAGTGCGATTGGCATCAAAATCATCACCCTCCACCGCCGCCGCCACTGACCAATCGGTGAAAGATACAACATCGCATCGCCATCTCCCCCCCACCTACTGGTTAATCTCCATGGTTCCCCTTCTACTTCCGTCGTCATAGCTATGCCTTCAATCCCCGTTCTTTCCCCCACCCAAACCCTAACCTTGAACCTAACCCAAAATCCGCCCCAACCATCATTGCAACTTCAAATATCAGTGTTCAGACCGCGAGAAAGAGAGGTAGAGAGAGGCTATCACCTTGATTTGGGTTTTGTGCTCCGATGGGGATCACACCAGCCCCGCCTGTGAAGATTTGCTGAGTGAAGAATGGAGGTGGGAGAGAGAAATAGGGAAACAACGCCTGCACTATCCGCCCATTCTAATTATTTTACTTGGGCACTCCGCCCACCTATACATCTCTATATCTCCTCACACCGTTTCTTTTATGAGGTGTGTATCTTTAATCCGTCTCTGTGTATCTCTTGACCCTTTCCTAATTTATTAAGTGTGCCTCACCAATTGATATATGGTAATGAGGACTGTGAAATAAGGCGACAAAGGGAAATGGTCACAAGGATGATGTGTCAAGGTTTGACCGAGGGAGAAATGGAGAGGGAGGTAGGTGTCGTGAGGTAGGTCACGTGTTTTTCGATGCCATAGAACAAAACACTACGTGTAGGCATTCTCACTAGACCCATGTGTTAGTAAGGAATTTCACCACCGTATCCTATTTGGCAAGCCGGCAATATGCATTATGACAAGTTTCTTTATTTTACTTTAGTTAAAATTGGTATGATGGATACATATGCATAATATGCCTTATTTAAAAAAAAGGATCCATGTGTAAGGAAATACTTGATGGATATGGGTACCCGAGGGTCAATCACCTTAGGGGCCACTACTGACCGAAGTCCCATGACAATCATGGGACGATAAGTGTAAGATTCATGAACATGTTGGGCAAGATGAAGGATGGTAGGATCCTAGATACATGTGACTGCTAGCTATGATCCGGCTTGGATATCACAAAGAGAGTTTAGCAATGTAATTAGATCTGGTTTCTTGCTGTAATTAGATAGGACTAGATATTAACTCCCTTGTTGACCCTAGAGGACACAGATCATGGGATACACAGCGCCAAACCTCACTATTGTTTCCTAGTTTTGATGAGCAAATCAATACAAACACCACTGAGCACATGACTTAGGGTATTACACCTCTAGATAGTCCGAACTTGTATAAACCTTGCATCTCTCATGATACCATCGTGCTGTTGGATCTCATGAAATAGAATCATTTGAGTACCAATAGTTTTACATCTAGCTTCTCCCTGAAATGAACTAAAATAGGCGCGAAAGGACTTTTTTTGGTAATTCTCGATCTAGGTGATTCATGAAAAATATTTCCTTTTTTACTCTTGGACAGGAATCACAAGGCAGGACAGGGCAGTGTTATGGGTTGGGCCCTTTAGGACAACGTGTCACTGCAGCAGGAATCACAAATGATTCCCCCAATCAAAAGATCCCTAATCTCATTGGCCCACAAGGCAGCACTGGGGAGTGTTATGGGCTGGGCCCTTTAGGCCAGCGTGGCACTGCAGCAGGCCTGCTACATTACTCATGAGGGGTAGGTTAGTTATAGATAGGAATAATAGATTCGATCTTTTCTTAATGGTCAAGTAAGCCTCTCTCTATATAAAGAGAGGGGTTGTATCAATCAATCAAGCAAGAAAGAAGAAACAATTAATTTAGTCTCCCTCTAAAGTTCATCCCTCTCATCTATGGTCTAGGCCCCCTAATAGCCGACTCCACCCTGCCATCTTCTCGGTGGTGTTTACCCTGTCATGGACAATGTTATGTGGGCATTGCAGGCAGGAGGGGAGAGTCCAAGGCTCCTAGTCAACCGACTAGTAGTTAGAGATTTATTTTTTATTATTTGGTTTGTTAGATATAGATATAAGATTTGGGAGATTTGTTTAGTGTCGGCATTATATAAGTCGAGGTTTGTTAAGAGAGAGCTAGGCTTAGATTGATCTATACTTGGCCTCTTGTCCTTGCCTCCCCTATGCGGCGTGAGCTTCCACCACTGCTCCGCCGCGCCATCGAGGTCCATAATCCTTTCTCTAATTCCACTTCTACTCCAATTCGCCTTCGAACCCCAACGCCCATAACAACTTGGTATCAGCTGAGCCTTGTTGCGTGCCCATGGGTGATCAAAAGGCCATCAAGACGGAGACGTCGATGATCGCTGCCAGCCTCCGTGACCTAACGGCGACGGTCAACAACATGTCCGCCAAGTTTGATGATCTCGCCGCCAAGGTGGAGCGCTCGCTCCCGTGGCGACCAAGCTCGTCGCCCTGCCGAAGAAGGTGGTCTCCCTCGAACCTTCGGGCTTCGAGAGCACAGAACAAGTCCGGGTCCTCAAGCTCACCCTTTACCGAGTCGAGTCGATGCACTGCGACGGCCAGGCCCCAACCCAGGAGGATAAGGGCGCCTCCGCCGACGCCCCCAAAGACCACTCCCAGAAGGGTCTGCCACCGCCACTACCACCCCGCAAAGAAGACGATGATTATACAGACCCAAGCTTCCATCCGCGTGCTCGCCTCAAATTCCCGACCTTCGATAGCAAGGAGGACCTGTTTCCATGGCTCAATCGCCACGAAACCTTCTTCCGAGGGCAGAACACCCCGAAACGACGCTGCGTCTGGTACGCAACTCTCCACTTCTCCGGTGCGGCGCAGTTGTGGTACTATCGGCTGGAGCTCACGGGGGAACTCCCTCCTGGCGCCGCTTCTCGCAGCTGGTCCAACAACGTTTCAGGTCGGCGATGACCGATAGGCCCATCGGTGAGATCATGCTACTCTGCTGCACAGGGTCCATCGAGGACTACACCAACAAGTTCCTTGCCTTCGCCTGCCGCGACGCGGACATCACTGAGTCACAACTGGTCCAGATGTACAAGGCTGGGTTAGTTAACCCCGTGAAGACAGACGTCGCGCTCCGCCATCCGTAGTCCCTCGATGACGCCATCATGTTCGCCCGCTCCTACGAACAACACCTCCAAATCGACCCCTCCGATCCAGGACCGGAACGCACCGCCCGATCTGCGTCACACAACGCTGTGAGTTCTCCCAAGCCGGCGTCGTTCGTGTTCGTCCATGCGTTCGTCACCTCTGTCGTGCCGGTCTCATCCCTCCCTCGCCACTGTCTCTCGCCTGAGAGATGGCCCGGTGTAACACCCGGAATTTCATCACAAGTTAAAAATAGCGACCTTTTAGAAATTTCTGGAATTTATTTGGAATTCAAATTTAATTTGTAAGAATATTGCTTTGAATAGGCATTTAAATCATTTTTGTGAATTAGAACTAAAAATAAATATAGGATCACTTTTATTTGATGCGTTCATGTTGGAAATATTTTATTTTAGTGTTGAATTCAAAGTGGTGTTGAATTCAAATTCCTATGCTTGTTTGAGTTTCTAAAATAAAAAGAAAAAAGCCATTTAAACCTTTCTCTCTCTACCTTCTCTCTTGCAGCCCAGCCCAGCCCAGCTCGCCTCCTCCTCTCTCTCAGCCTAGCCCGGCAGCTCCTCTTCCTTTCCCTTCCTGCGTCGGCCCAGCCCAGCAGCTCTCCCTCTCTCTCACTGACGCCTCGGCCCCACATGTCATCCCCCTCTCTCACTCACTGACAGCCCGGTCCCGCCCTTCATCTCCCACCTCCGGTTGAACCAGAGCCCGACTCGGGTTCGAACCCGAGCCGCGCCGCGCCGTCGCGCTCTACCCTCGGCGTGCGCGCCACGCCAAGGCTCCTACCCGGTCTATAAAAGGTGCTGCCGCATCCCATCTTCCCCTTTTCCCATCAATCCCGAACCCTAGCTCCAACCCGCCGCCATCCCCAAGCTCACGCCGCCGCCGTCAAACTCCATCCTCGACGCCTCTGCCGTGCCCACTTAGGTCCTTTTCTTCACGTCTAGGCCCCTGACCTTTCCTGGTTTCGAACCCGCCGTCCTTGGCTGCTAGTTCTACGCGTTAGGCCTCGGGTTTCCATACATAATTATGTATAAGCCCTCGGTTTCTTCTGTTTAAGCCCCTCTTAGTTTAGTTTCTTCGCAGTTAAGCCCCTGAAGCCTTGTTTTATCCATAGATTCCACGTTTAATCTCCGTTTAATATCGGTCTTGATGCATTAACTTTCTAAAAGCGCAAACTTTAGTTTAACAATTCTGTTTACCATGTTTCATGCTTTGAAATAGATAAATATTAATTTTCCTAATTCTAATTGAACTAGCTTTTTAAATAAAAGCAAATTAGAGTCTCACCTTCATGTTTTATAATAAAAGTTAATTTGATTAACCATTATTGAACTAGACTTTTATAACTAAAATATGGTTAGAGTTATGTTTCATTGTTTCATAAACATATATGTTAATTTGATTAAATGTTTATGTCATATGATTTTACAAATAAGAGCTAATTAGCTTACATATTGCTTTTACAAACTAATACTTAATTTGTATAATGCTCATTATTGAATATGTTTTTGTGAATAAAACATGGCTAAGTTTATACATCAGTTTTCATAAATAAAAGTTGATTAATTTTACTTTACCACTTTTCCTAATTAAAATCTATATAGAAATATACCTCGGTTTTCATAAATTAAGCTTAATGTGGTTAATGATCATTCAATTTGTTTTGTGAATAAAAGTTACGTAAATCATATCCCGAGTTTTCGTAATTATATGTTAACTTGACTAATCTGAATATAATGTATTTATGAGTTATAATTGACTAGTTAAATACGAATAATGAAATTATTCGATTAGTTGTTCATATACAAGTCTTTTCTAAAGTTAATTGTTTAATTGTTATAATTTATATATAATATTTACAAATAAAATTGATTAAGCTTTAATCCGCCTTTTCATATGGAAGTATAATTTAATTAATTCAGATATTGAATATTCCTCTAAAATATTTATTGCATGCCTTTTCTTAATTAAAACGTATCCAGTGCATAGTGTGTTCTTCCTTTATCATCCAAATCTTCCGATAGTTGTATCTTCTCGACTTTAGCTCCGACCTTAGCATTTCTCGTGCCCTCGCGATCCTTGCCGAGACCTCAACCCGTTTCTATCCTTGATCAATATTGTTGCCCATGATTAGTGTATTGTTATTTATTTGTGCAATTGTTTTCTTGTATGTGTTCGTATGACGATAGACGTTGTTCAAGCCGAGTTTGGAGATCAAGCTGTGAGGAGTTCATTGAAGATCGAGTCTACGAAAGAATTGATCTTTAGCAGATATTCTTAGGATTTAAGGCAAGTGGATTTCCCCCTCAGCATATTCTCTTTTGCCTAATGCAACATCATGTTAATTAATGTTTACTTTATGTATGTATATTGCATTAATTGATGGGTCGTATTTAAGGATGAATAGTCTTTTCCCCTAAGCCTTGTTACATCAGGTTTACTTTATGTTGGGTAGCTTTGCTTAGCTGCTATACTTGGGAATGGTTCACACTAAATGTGAAGATAATAATTTTGTGCTACCATTAATCAAGATATTTGTATCCATGTTCTGATGATGAAGTTAAACAAGATCGCTTATGTTAATTGGAACATGGAGCGGCAACCTAGGATTTACCCGTACAACCACAATACCATATTGGCTTTGGTATTGGCTTGGTAATTAAATGAACTATATGTTGTGTTTGCGCTGCACGATGGTGGGTTATTGGGTCCAAATTTTAGAGGAGTGGCGAAGGAATGCTTCGGCTTCTGAAGTACCGCCGATACCATTGAGCGGACACACACATATAGGGATTCTTTGGAAAAGCCTCGTAGCGTCCCTATGCAGTCACACCTTGGCAGTGTGGTACGTACCTGATCAGCACAGCGTGGTTGGGTCCAAAGTTCTTCGGGACTTTTACGCGAATTGTGGTGAAAGTGTACAACCTCTGCAGAGTGTAAAACTGTTATAACAGTCGTGTTCGTGGTTATGAACGGCCCGGATCCTCGCATGATAATTGAACTTGAAGTTGAAAATAAATTGTGGTTCCTGGTTAAGGAATGAGTGCTTTGGCACGAATGATGTGAGATGATATATCTCTTTATATTATTAATTGGGTCTGTATATACTTATACCTTAGTAATCAGGTGCTTGCTAATAAAACTTGACTAACTAAAATGCTGACTGCTCTAAACTCTTATCTTTTCCTTGAAAGCTTTGCATATTCTGATATTCCCCTACCAACCATAAGTGTACTAACCCTTGCTAAATATTGGATCAGAAGGAGAAGAAGATGTGAAGTTCTTTAGTGCATTCATTTAATATTGCTAGGCGTACGCAACCCCCAGTCAACTGCCTGTGATGAAGAGTTGAAGATTGCGCTACTAGAAACCGTTTGTAATGTATTTATTTTATTCTTTCCATTGTAAATTTGTGTTCTGTATTCTTGGAGTCTATCACATGTGTGTAACTTGATCCTAGCGCACATATGAGATACATCTAGTTTTCCTTTATAAAACCAGGTGTGACACCCAGCGCCATGCCGAGGGTCTCTGCAACAATTGTAGTGAGAAGTTCATCCTGGGCCACCGCTGCAAGAAGTTGTTCATCCTAGAGATCGCGGGAACCGACGAGGATGAGGAGGAGGTGGACGAGGAGATCGAATGCAAGGCACTCACGGGTGCCCTCGACGTGTTGGACATCTCCCTGCATGCCGTCACTGGTGTCCAGCCTTGTGGCGTCCAGACCAGCCATGAAGGTCTATATCTCCATGGGGCACGCCATGGCGGTCGCCCTACTTGACTCGGGGTCTACACAAAACTTCATCGATGTTGATTGGCGAGCCGCGCGGGCCTCACCATCCATCCAAATGCCAGTTTGTCGTGGCGAATGGTGAACGGGTGTCCTCACCAGGCAAGTTCTTGGCCCAGACCATTCACATCAGGGGGAGGCGTTCTACATCGACCTTTACGACGTTCCCCTCGGTGACTACGACGTGGTACTAGGCATCCACTGGCTGAGCATGTTGGGCCCCATCCCATGGGACTTCACGCGGCACACCATGGCATTCATGCACATCAGCAAGCGCATCATTTGGAAGGGCTCCGACGCAACACTGGGACATTCGACCGCGGTGCTCACCGGTCTAGGCCGTGCACTCCTGAACGCGCTTATGGAGGAGTTCACCAGCTTGTTCGTGGAGCCGCAGGCCTGCCACCATGGCGCCACCTCAGCCATCATATCCGCCTCAAGGAGGGTGTTGGGCCTGTGGCCGTGTGCCCCTACTAATACGCACACGCCCAGAAAGAAGAGCTAGAGCGCCAGTGCGACGAGATGCTACGAGTGGGCGTCATCAGGCCAAGCTCATTGGCCTTCTCTTCACTGGCGCTCCTCATCCACAAGCCTGATGGCAAGTGGCATTTTTGCGTGGACTACCGTGCCCTCAATGATGCCACGATCAAGGATAAGTTTCCTATACCTGTGGTCGAGGAGTTGTTGGACGAGCTCCGGGGCACCTGTTCTTCACCAAGCTTGACATGCGCTCTAGGTATTGGCAAGTGTTGATGCACCCAGACGACATGGAGAAGACGGTGTTCCGGACACATCAAGGCTTGTTTGAGTTTCTGGTGATGCGGTCTGGCCTCACCAACGCCCCCGCCATGTTCCAAGCTGTTGACGCAAAAATCAGGAAAGACCTTCACGTGCTAGAACACGAAATCGGCTGTGACCGATGATGCAGGGCGTGCCAGTCAATCTGACCTGTTGATTGACAAGGAAGATCGGACATTAGTAACACGGCAAAATCGGCTAGATTTCTGATTTAGCGATGAAGACAGGATCGGCAGTGAATTTCGATCTACAATAACGAACCTGCTAGATCAGCCGATTCTGATGCGAAGCAGAGTAAGATTACTAAAACGTAACCTACCAAGTAAGCAGAGCAACACTTTGAATAGATCTAAACGACAATAACAGATCTGATGATGAAGTGCAGATAAAAGCTGAATAAAACTAATTCTAAGATGGATACAGGTTGAATAAAACCTAAACGAAGTAACAGCAATGCGCCAGATACTAAAGCTTAGATATTTACTAGATAACTGTTGAATAATCCCAAACGAAGCAACAGCGATGCGCCGGTTGCTAAAGCTTAGATCTTACTCAGTAATACGGGACTTACAGACAAGCCTTGAGATCTGACCACCCTCGACATGCCCAGAAGAACTCGTGAAAAGAAAAAGACGAAGTCGCCGACAATGTATGAAAATAAATGCGAAAAAGTGTAAAGGTTTTGTTGTTGGTGGTGTGTACAGACTCCCATGACCATGTACGGCTGCTATTTGTATCCTAAGAATCTTGACTCCTAACTCTTCACGACAAACTTAGTTGACGCAAAAGAAAAGACCCTTTTACAACCGTCTATGACTCGAACTGCAAAGATAACTGACTCTTTATCTCGGCCCTTTTATAAACTTGACCGGTGGCTTTTTACCCAAGATCTCCTACGTCGTCCGCTTTCTCCGATTCTGACTCAAACCGGCTTCTTCCATCGGATTCCGATTCCGATTTTGAATGAGTCTGCTCTCTTCCTCTTCTTGGATTCTGATTCTGATTCTGTTTCATTTCGACACCAAGGAGACCTGTCAAAATCTGGTGTCAACACATGCCCCCTAGTTTCGAGATAGAATCCGATTTTGGCTCGAAACTACTTAATCCTTATCCTTTAAGCCTTCTAGGTCAAAACCTTTCTCTCTCCCCCCTGGTGAAACCTATATAAAGCCGGCCCTTCTTGTTCCTTATCATCTTCCTTACAGAGCCGCCGCTACTTCATCTCTCTCCTTTTCATGAACTCCCAGATCCCTTTGGTCAATTGGGATCAATCTCTCCTGAAGCATCTAGATCCAGACGAATCTCACTACGCTCCTCCTCCAATGGCGTCTCTCACTGAAATCCCCGAGGTAAAGATCTATCATCTCTTAGATCCATGTTTTTACTGCAGTAGATTTTCACTTACAATAAGAACTTTCTTTTAGGCTCTACGTGATAGCATCACCATTCTGGTAGAAGACAAGCCCGGTCTCACCATTCTAGGTCTAGTTGGCTCTCCAGATCCCGTAGATTTCATTAACCAAGAAACACAAAGGCTCCCTTTCAAATCCCTTCATTTAGAACATGACTGGAGCAATGCTTGATCTTGGCCATCCCTTCCTCTTGGATGGAAAACATGATATCAAAGGGTAGCTAAGGCAAAGAGGAATGAATGGGAGACTTATGATAGTCGTCAGTGCATAACTTTCTCTTTAGCTGATATGGATCGAAATGAACCTCTATTGGCAGCCACCTCATATTTCTGGTCAGATGCCCTGAACGCTTTTCTTTTTGGTCATGGCCTAATGACACCCACATTGGCTGATGTTGTCATGCTTACTGGCCTCAATATATCAGAATCAGATACTTCCTTTGCTCTTCCGGCCAGGGCTACCCATAAGATTGATACCAAGCAAATTGGGGGCTGGAAGGGATATATAGAGAAATATTCCAAGAAAGAGGGAACAGTGGACATGAAGGAGCACTCTGCTTTCCTCAACATGTGGTTAGAACGCTTCATCTTCTGTGGGAAAACAGTCGGCCCAGCAATTCACTACCTCCGATTGGTAGAGCATTTGGCTCAAGGAAATAATTTTGCTATCAGAAAGCACCTTCTCGGATCAGTATATAGTCTCCTCCATGAAGTATCCGTCCGACTGAGAAACAAACAACAAATCGGACATCTCGGAGGCCCATGGTGGTTTATGAAACAAACAACAAGTCTTTCCTGCCGATGAAGGAGAAAACAATGATCGACGGTGTATGTCATTTGGTGAGGCTGCCTCAAGCTTTCCTGGTGATCGGCTCCCCTCTACTCGCACAGCCGAATTCTTTAAAGGATTCTATAACCGCCTCAGAGAGGAATCTATGCCCTAGCTTGTATATGAAGACGCGGATCATCATTTCGAGCTCCCTTTTAAATTCCGATTTGATGATATTGACACGGATGAGGAGAGCCAGAAAAACTTCAAGGAAATCATTACTCCTCAGATACTTTCAGCAGATATGTTCTTGGGGAAGAAACATCAATCTTTTGAATACTATCATCCAGCGATAGCTGCTCATCAAATCAAATTTGGCCAAGGACCGATTTCCTTATATCTAGCCGATCTGGTAAAACCCAGAAAAATTATCCCATCGGCTCTGGCATACAACAGATTGCAAAACTATCACCTCCTCAGGATTCCATAGATTTATCTTCTTGAAATTCTCAAGTTTCACCACAGTCTCTTTCAAGATTTGGTGGCAAGAATGGAGGAATCATCTCTTCTGCCAGCTAACTCAAGATTATTGTCTGCTACTCAATCCCGATTTCGAGATCAGTGATCAGGTATAACTCTTCAACCATTGATTCTTATTGTTAACCTTCATTTTTGAACACAGGACGTAGCTATTAATCCTCCTTCAATCAACAACAATGCATTTCCGATTCAGTACATGCCGTCATCGGAAAATCCTCATATCGGATCTTCAAGCCCATCAGTGGATGACGTTGCCACTGGTCGGAACAAGAAATCAGCCAAGATTTTAGTTTCCGCTGGGAAATCAAAGCAAAAGGGTGCTGGAACCTCATCCAAGAAACCCATCCATGAAACCAAGATCGGACAAGAGGAAACCTCCAGCCCCCAAGCCATGCCAATGGCAATCGGAGAGAAGCGCAAGAGGACGTTATAAAAAACCCTCTCAAGAAAAATCCCAAGGGTAGTTCGGAAGGTGTCGGTTTCAGAGGCAGCGAGACATTTATCCCAAATCCATTCCAGTGTCGACACCCCTCCAATCATTTCTGCGGCAGGAACATTTCAAGCATCTGATTCGACTCCTCAAGAAAATCCGTCGGAGAATCCAACCGTAGCGGAGCAGGTATTTGAACATTATTCTTAGCTTTATAAACTTTCCACTGCTTGAACTAATTCTCTTTACGTGCAGGCACCTTCCCAAGACAAGGCTCAAGAGCTATCGGCATCGTACCTGCCAAGAAATGCTCCGGCCCTTCTCTCACTACCGATTCTTCCAACGGCTGCTGTTCAACAAGAATTGGCAATTCAAGCCCTGGAAGCAGCTCAAGAACTTATTGCAAAGGTAATCATCTCATTATTACGACCAGTCTAAAGTTGATTTGCCTTGCCTTTTAATTCAAAACTTCTCATAACAGAATCAATCGGAAATCACTCCCATCAGATTTTCAACCGGTCAAATCCAATTTGACGAGGTCAATCTGAAGCATGTAACTTGACTTTCTGTCTTACCCTTTCTCACCGTTTAGGCACTTGACATATGATTTTTGTCTCTCCTTCTTAGGCACAAGATTCTCCAACCCATAGCGCCCTCGCAGCAGAGCACGCTGGTCCTTCTGTAGCAGAATTGGCTCCAAGTTCCGATCCGATCAGAACTCATCTTGAAGAAATGCTAAGACTCTTAAATGTTGAGATCGAACAACTTGTGAAGAATGCTGATCCAGTCCGATCGGTTTTCAATAACTTGCAGGGTCAATTACCAGAATCAGTTGAAGAGGCTTTGATCCCAGCCGCTTATATAGAATTCAACCGATTTCAAGTGATGAAAGCCCAAAAGAGATTAGCCGATCGTGCAGATTATGAAAAATCTTCAAAGGACCTGGAGAAGTTCAAGGCAGACATCAACAATATTGATAACCAAATCAGAATCTTGGGCCAAACCCGATAAAGCTTAGAGAAGACCAAATCTGATTTGATATCCAGACGTGAAGCTCATGTGCAAGCGATAATCAAGATTGATGCCGAACTCAACGCTGTGGAAACTGATCTACTTCAGATTGCCAGATCCTTAACGGCTTTTGAAGAAAATAAGCAAATCCTCATGCAGAAAGTCCACTCATCTTGATAAAAGCGTAAGGCCGATTGAGGGTTCGGCTGACGACAATCGGAAAGCCATTTCTGATATAGATGCAATTCGCTGTAAACACTTTGTAACTTTCTTATAATTTTTATTATTTTTGCCCTTAGGGCGATGCATAATGCGTCGGCCATATATCTTCTGATTTGTAGACTAATTTCTGATCGGTTAATGATTAAAGTCTATTAACCTCTTTTTTTTGTACTAAAGGCGATACCTTGTATCGGCTGTGACTATTTCTGATTTCTTGAAGAAAATCAGCTATGCATCAATTCAAATACTGGGATAATACTTCTTTAAGTATTTTTCGTTCAGAGCTCGAGGAAACTCTTTTCCTTTTATTGTTTCCAAAATATATGCATTGCTTGGAGCACTTTGACTTATACGATACGACCCTTCCTAGGTTGGAGACCATTTAACGAATTTAGAATCTTTAGATCCGATTGGCAGAATTAGTTTCCAAACTAGCTTTCCTGGATAAAATTCTTTGACCTTAACTTTTTTGTTATACCATCTACCAACGCGCTCCTTATTAGCTTCGAAATTTTCAAGAGCTTTCAGATGATATCTGATTAAGTCTTCCAACTCGTCTTTCATAACAATGGAATATTCATCGGCTGTCAGTTTGTTTTGAAACTCAACACGTCTAGAGCCGATTTTCAATTCCCAAGGTAATACAGCTTCATACCCATAAACCAACTGATAAGGTGACATCTTTATTGCACCATGATAAGGTGACATCTTTATTGCACCATGGCAAGCCATCCGATATGACCACAATGCTTCATGCAACACAGTATGCCATCTCCTAGGAAATTCATCAATTTTTCTCTTTATCAACTTGATTACACTTTTATTAGATGTCTCCGCTTGACCATTAGCTTGAGCATAATAAGGGGAAGAATTCAATATTTTGATCCCCATATTCTCGGCAAACTCTCCAAACTCCCCTGAGGTGAACATAGTTCCCTGATCTGTTGTAATTGTTTGAGGAATACCAAACCGATAGACAATATGTTCCTTAACAAAATCTATCATATTTGCCCATGAAACAATCTTTAAAGGAATCACTTCAACCCACTTGGTAAAATAATCGGTCACCACTATCACGAATTTATGGCCTTTACTTGACGCAGGGTTAATCTGATCGATTAAGTCAATTCCCCATCCTCGGAAAGGCCAAGACCTCATAATCGGATTCATAGTAGACGCAGGAGCTCTTTGAACATTCCCAAATCGCTAACAATCCTGACATCCTTTATAATATCTGAAACAATCCTCAAGAATCGTTGGCCAAAAATATCCATTCCTTCTAATCATCCATTTCATTTTAAAGGCCGATTGATGTGCTCCATAGACTCCTTCATGAATTTCCCCCATTAGTACCTTAGCTTCTTCCGATCCGATACACTTGAGCAAAACTCCATCAATAGTCCTATAATAGAGATCAATGTTTCGACAAAAAGAAACAGCTCCCGGCTAGGGGAAGCTTTTTCCTAACGCGTACATAAATAAAAATATTACGGGCGTGCCAGTATACTAAAGTATACAAAATAATATAAAAGAGACAACAAAACTCGGGGAACATTGATCTTTATTAATTCATATGAGAATTACAAGTATGTGTTCCCACTGAATTTACATTAAAATGCGCCTAATACATCAGACTAAGCAGGTCGATGTACTGTTCTTGGTTCCCGTGGCCTCGTGAAGCCGCCGGTTAATTACATCCGTAGCTTTGGGCCATGGAAGACCTCCGATTAAGCTACGCTGATGGTCGTCGTCTTGAAATCTCAAAGTGTATATGAGTTGTAACATGAAAAGAATAATAGCTATGTTGGGCCAAAGCCTCGTCGGTCTCTGGCAGGCAATATCCGGCCTCGTCGGTCACGGAATTTATACTAAAGTCTGACAATGACAATGTTCGGCCTCGTCGGTCACGAACAAGTGATTGTCCAGCCTCGTCGGTCAAGACAACAAAGTTTTCGGCCTCATCGGTCACGAAAGAATAGTATAACTGAGTTATCCCCGTCTCATCGGTCAGGGAGAATGGAGCAGACTTCGTATAAACACGAGAGTACTGACAATGCCGAAATAAGCAGATTATGATAGCGACAGGACTGAATTCATATACTGACAAGAGAACCCCTCAACGGCCAGCCGATTAGCGAAGCTATTTTCTTTCATGTTACTGGATTTAGCAGAGTGTCTCAACAGGCTGGCAATGGCCACTGCTATTTGAAAAGCATGCGCGGGACAAACTGCTCGTGTTAAGTATCTGGACTAATACACGGAAACCATCGTAAATGCATACTTGTCTATTTGACAACAAGATAATGAGCTGTAAGATGACAAAGGCGTGCTCCTGTTAACCTTCATAGCCGCACTGCTTTGATTACTGACAAAGATATGCTAACTCGAGAACATGCTCTATGATTTACTTCAGTAGATATCACAACCGCATCTGAAAGCAAACCATTAGCCAGTATAACAGTCATGTTCACGGTAGGTGCTTGCATGTAGGCAGTGGCATAGAGTCAAAATCAGATAGCCACATCATTTGATTATTAGAATAATTCTACAACGGGTACGGCCACGGCCATCGATCAATTATTTCACATCAGTCTTCACTGGATCTGTTACAAGAACAATATCTCAAGTCGAATGCTTGTATATAATCAGGACTACTATTTTATACTCAACAATAAGTCTTGCCGTGAGGGCTAGCAACTGGAGGTACTACTTGCCCTATTGCTCTTTGGAGAAAAGCTTATCGCACAGTGACCGGAATCTAGAAATACTCAACAACATATCAACCGGCCAGACATAGAGAATGAATTATACATAAGCTCTACAACTGGGCAAATCTACTATGCCACAGGATACTAAGCTTATTTCTTAATCTTGTATTATTGACAGGCTTGTATCTGTTCTGCCTTTCGACTTTCTGTTACTTCATCTCTGAACGTGAAGCCATGGCAGCTAATTAGCTTGTGCTCTTAACATCACACGGCCACTAAGCTCAACTAATGTGCTGGCATCACTTGCAATTGACGCTAGGCAAACAAGCTTGTGACCTGACATGAACTGTTGTATCTCTTGTTCTAATTTAAACATTGCTCTCTTTCTTTAACCAGATAGGAAGTGTTGCACATGTCATTGGCCGGGCACTCTGCTGCATGCCACAGCGATCGCTTCTAAATTAAAGGGCTAGTGTTGACGCCTTTTCGGGTCAACACACGATAAACGCTAGATCACGCGGTAGTCGGAATCTCCTCGTCGGAGCTCCTGGACGCAGCCGATCAGACCGTCTGTAGGGGCCGGTCAGACCGTGTGTGGCAGATGCGCCGCGAAAGCTTACGATCGTCGCCTCGGGAGGGACCCCGTCGGAGGCTGCGAACCTAGGGTTGTTCTAAGGTCGGCAAGGCCACCTAGAACGTCCTAAAACGCCATGGAGACGAAGAAGGAAGAAGAGGGGGTTGGAAAAGCTAGGGTTTGAGATAAAAAGTAAAAGATAGATATGTTTGTACGATTGGATAGAGGTCCTCAATCGGCCATGGCCCTTCATAATATAGGGTGGGGAGGTCTTGCCCCGTGAGGAGTCAATTCCATAATGAAATCCCATCAAAATACAACTCTAACTCGGATTAGAACTGCTACAGGCGGTCTAACCTCCTGTACAGGCGGTCTAACCGCCTGGGCGCGGGGTCGATCTTGACAGAGCCATAACTCCCTCATCTGGAGTCCAAATCAGGCGATCCACATATGCATTTTGACCTTCTCGATGAGCCCTACGCAATGGTGGAGTCAAAATCATATTTTGAAAATATATTGACACCTTTTCGGGTCAACACACGATAAGCGCTAGATCACGCGGTAGTCGGAATCTCCTCGTCGGAGCTTCTGGACGCAGCCGGTCAGACCGCCTGTAGGGGCCGGTCAAACCGCCTGTGGCAGAGGCTCCGCGAAAGCCTACGATCGTCGCCTCGGGAGGGACCCCGTCGGAGGCTGCGAACCTAGGGTTGTTCTAAGGTCGGCAAGGCCACCTAGGACGTCCTAAAACGCAATGGAGACGAAGAAGGAAGAAGAGGGGGTTGGAAAAGTTAGGGTTTGAGATAAAAAGTAAAAGATAGATATGTTTGTACTATTGGGTAGAGGTCCTCAATCGGCCACGACCCTTCATAATATAGGGTGGGGAGGTCTTGCCCTGTGAGGAGTCAATTCCATAATGAAATCCCATCAAAATACAACTCTAACTCGGATTAGAACTCCTACAGGTGGTCTAACCGCCTTGGCGCGGGGTCGATCTTGACAGAGCCATAACTCTCTCATCCAGAGTCCAAATCAGGCGATCCACATATGTATTTTGACCTTCTCGACGAGCCCTACGCAATGGTGGAGTCAAAATCATATTTTAAAAATATGTTGACGCCTTTTCGGGTCAACACACGATAAGCGCTAGATCACGCGGTAGTCGGAATCTCCTCGTCGGAGCTCCTGGACGCAGCCGGTCAGACCGCATGTGGCAGAGGCGCCGCGAAAGCCTACGATCGTCGCCTCGGGAGGGACCCCATCGGAGGCTGCGAACCTAGGGTTGTTCTAAGGTCGTCAAGGCCACCTAGAACGTCCTAAAACGCCATGGAGACGAAGAAGGAAGAAGAGTGGGTTGGAAAAGCTAGGGTTTGAGATAAAGGTAAAACATAGATATGCTTGTACGATTGGGTAGAGGTCCTCAATCGGCCACGGCCCTTCATAATATAGGGTGGGGAGGTCTTGCCCCGTGAGGAGTCAATTCCATTTGAAATCCCATCAAAATTCAACTCTAACTCGGATAAGAACTGCTACAGGCGGTCTAACCTCCCGTACAGGTGGCACAGGCGGTCAGACCGCTTGTCATGGCGGTTGGACGGGCCAGGCCGGTTAGACCGGCTGCACCAGGCGGTTTGACCGCCTGTCCTAGGGCAAGCATGTCGGCTTCGCAAAACATCGGTTTATTTTTCTCAAAAAATTTCTTTTCTGAATATTACAGCCTGATGCTTGCTGTGCCAACATATTAGCTCTAAGATTTTCTTCTCTTAGTACATGATAAATCACCTATTCATCAAAGCAAATCATAATATCTAATCATCTATCAAGATAAACATTTAAAAATCCATCTAAACATTGACATGCTTTGAATACTTGCTGTACCAATGGAAAAGAATCACTACAAGTTTCTACATGTTTTACTCCCAAGCAATGTAAGATCTCCAAACCGAATAATAAAACTCATACTCGGTCTAGATAATTATGCATCTATGATCCAATCGGTTAAGAACTTCAGAACGATATCGTTTGGTGATATAATAATAACACCAACACCACAATCACCTTGGCAAACCGATCCATCAACATGCAATGTGCATGGAGTAAAAGTAATATAGCCAACATTTAAATTAAGTTGCTCACTAATCAATGTTAAATAATAAAATCGGCAATGATATGTCTTTTATAAATTTCAAGGAATCAAAGACTAAATCATATTCAATTAAAGCATAAGCCATTTGCCGATTCTATCACTCAATATTTGGTCTATGCAACATGTATTTAATTATGTCGGCTTAACAAGCAATTATGTAAGTATTTCATAGTAAATAATGCATCAATTTGGTATAAGCATGATGTATACAATTAAAAGAATACCTCATTTCAGCGTCCAATAATCTTCTACTTGCATATGCAATAATAATTCGGTCTTTTGAATCAAAACAACTCCAATAACGCTTTCTCAAAGGCTCCTTGCTGTTTTGCCCCCCGAGTAAATTCAGCATCATCCTTCGA
Organism: Digitaria exilis; assembly: GCA_015342445.1. Lineage (NCBI taxonomy): Eukaryota > Viridiplantae > Streptophyta > Magnoliopsida > Poales > Poaceae > Digitaria > Digitaria exilis. The sequence goes on from JACEFO010001897.1 coordinate 1,443,086, forward strand.
CCGAAGTAAGGAGTAAGAACACCTACATAGCTTCCTCAGGATCAAAATCAGGATGATCAGGATCTTTCTCCATAAGAATATAATCACCAAAGTATTGGACATTAGCATCCATATCCATATGCTCTGGTGATGAACTGTAATCAACAAGTTGTTCATCGTCCTCAACACTAGGAACCGATGTCAACTCGTCATCACAAACCATGCGAGCAGAAGAAACATCATCCGGCAGTATCTCTGCCTCAACCGGTCTGACCGGCTGTGCAGGCGGTCTGACCGCCTGTTCGGTCGACTTTGTAGAACTGGCGGTCTGGACCGCCTGTACAACCGGTTGGACTGCCTGTACTGGTGGCTTCGGCTGATCGTTATTTTTGACTCTCCACTCCTTCTTCTGAGGAAGCATAGGTTTATGCTTGTTGAAAAGCTCTTGCTTTTCTGGCTCTTGCTTCTCTCTCTCCTGAAGACGCAACCTTTGAGGTTTCCTTCTCTGCGTACGAGTCAAACCTGGAGGACACCATCTAGAAAGAAAGTTAAACTCATTGCGGCTAACCTCATGGCCATTAGCAGTGGGAGTCTCCGACATAGACTTCTCGACCAGATTGTCTAAAACAATCGGTCTTTTGTCTCCATCAAGTGTAGTAGACTTTACTGAGTCCACATTCTTCTCCTGAACTTTCTCCTCCATCTTCTTAGGCCGATACACCTGCTTTAGAGGAGGTGTCTTCTTCTTCTTGGACTGCCGGTCTAGACCTCTTGTAACAGGCGGTCTGACCGCCTGGGGCCAATGCTCTTGACCAGATTGACGAAGAAGCAAACGGTCACGAACGGGTAGTGCAACCTTGTCCAGAACATGTCTTCTTGGTTCTCTCCATCTAGAATGCAAAGAATGTTGTGACACCGACTGATACGGCACCCACATCACACCATTGTCATCCCATATTGGACTTAATTCCCAAGACACATGATAATGCTGCACTGGCCTGAAAGATCCACCTTTAGGTGATCTCACTTCTTGTTTTAATGGCCGATCGCTTCGAACGGCCTTCTGATTGGAGTACTTGTCGAAAAGCATATCAAATGTGACCTTTGGCTTCATACCAGATCCTCCGTCTTTAGCCAAACTCACTTTCAAAGCTCCAATCTCTAAACGCTTCGTTTTCAGCGCCTTTGGACGACCATGGTGTAGGCTGGTCTGAGCGCCTGCTGCAACCGGTCTAACCGCCCAGCCGGTCTGACCGCCTGTTGTAACCGGTCTGACCGCCTGTAGTAGAGCAGGCCCTGACGGCTGCGGTCCAGGTGAAACGACCGACCTTTCCCCCCCATGTCCAGAGGCTCTCAATGTAACTTTGAATGTCTCTTTTCCATCAGAAGATTTCTCACATGTCACTTCACGAATCAACTCCTTCCCCGTCAAAGTGGGTCTTTCATCTCCCAACTCCTTCCCCGTCAAAGTGGGTCTTTCATCTCCCACCACCACATTCTTCCCTTTGGTAGATTCGACTTGATGTGGCCGAATCAAAACCTTGGGTTGCTGCAAATCCAAAGTACTGACCGGGAAAGAAGTTTTATCCACCTGCATGTTATGAAATCTGAAACGACCTTCATTTATAGCCGATTGAACTTGCCGACGGAAAACATTGCAATCATTGATAGCATGCGAATAAGAATTATGAAATTTATAATATGCATGCCTTTTCAACTCTTCCAATGCAGGTATAACATGAGAAATCTTAATGTATCCATGTTTATGTAATTCATCAAAAATACGATCACATTTACATACATCAAATGTAAATTTCAATTATTCTTGCCGACTCTTATGAGCCGGCCTAAGAGATGAACAAGAATACGCTTCAACTTTAGAAGGCCATGCAAATTCAACAATATTAACATTATTATCATTATCGGTCGAAACAACGGATTTACAATCAATAGCATGCATATTAGACCGACATGATTTGAGACCCTCCTTTTCTTTATTCATTCGGTTTTGAGCCACTTCAGCTCTAATGTGAACTTGAGCAACCGGATAATCACAATTATCACTTTTCTCTCTAATAGAGGATTTTAATCCTCTAAAGCATAATCGAGCAAGATCAACATAAGAAATTGATAAATTAAAGCAACGGTTTTTCATCTCTTTAAATCTTCTAAAATATTGAGAGACGGTTTCATCCTAACCTTGTTTAACTGATGCTAAATCCTGCAACGTTGTTTCGTACATAGCATTAGCCTCATCCAGCATACCAGCACGGCTATCAGCAGCCGAATTTGGCATACCGGCTAACGGTTTAAGCCACTCCGGAACAACTATCACAGTACTAGAAAGATTGGTCTGACCAGCCACTGAGGAGATATGACCGGCCGTACAGGCGGTCGGACCGGCTGAGGCGGTCTGACTGGCTGTACCGGCGGTCTGACCGCCTGCAAGCGTTGATCCAATTGCAATGACCGTGTTTGGTCTGGGCAACTGGGTCAGCGGCGTAGTCTGACCATCAAAGGAATTAGGCACCACACCACAGAACGTATTATCAATATTAGACCATGTTATGACATGCACATCACTATTATGAACCGATTTTCCCTTTTTAAGTATCTCTAGTCGATCTAAACGTGCAGAGAGTTCATCAAGACTAGGTATACTATTAACAACAATCGGGCTAACCGTATCAATAGGGGAAGACAGTTGTGAAGATGAACTTACAGTGTCAATTACCTCAATCTTAACGCAGCTCATCTTGAAGGATGGCATCACAAACTCTTGAACGCGTGTCACCGTGTCATGATCTTTCTTGAAGCCCTTTAAGAACTCGTTCTGGAGATGCGCTAAAGCCACCAAATACTTCTGGCGTCCTTACTCATCGAGATCTTCTATGTTAGAAGGGATATCATCTTGAAAACCAGATTTTTCTTCGCCAACGGAGTCGCCAAAATATGTTGACGCCTTTTCGGGTCAACACACGATAAGCGCTCGATCACGTGGTAGTCGGAATCTCCTCGTCGGAGCTCCTAGACGCAGCCGATCAGACCGCCTGTAGGGGCCGGTCAGATCGCCTGTGGCAGAGGCGCCGCGAAAGCCTACGATCGTCGCCTCGGGAGGGACCCCGTCGGAGGCTGCGAACCTAGGGTTGTTCTAAGGTCGGCAAGGCCACCTAGAACATCCTAAAATGCCATGGAGACGAAGAAGGAAGAAGAGTGGGTTGGAAAAGCTAGGGTTTGAGATAAAAAGTAAAAGATAGATATGTTTGTACGATTGGGTAGAGGTCCTCAATCGGCCACGGCCCTTCATAATATAGGGTGGGGAGGTCTTGCCCAGTGAGGAGTCAATTCCATAATGAAATCCTATCAAAATACAACTCTAACTCGGATTAGAACTGCTACAGACGGTCTAACCTCCTGTACAGGCGGTCTAACCGCCTGGGCGCGGGATCGATCTTGACAGAGCCATAACTCCTTATCCGGAGTCCAAATCAGGCGATCCACATATGCATTTTGACTTTCTCGACGAGCCCTGCGCAATAGTGGAGTCAAAATCATATTTTGAGCACTTTCTTACAGGCGGGCTAGACCGGCTGTACAGGCGGTCAGACCGCCTGGCCCACTGCCAGACCGGCTACAGGGTACAGCCGGTCAGACCGCTTGTTACCGGCGGTTAGACTGGCTGTTGAGCCAAATTTGGCATTACTGCCATTTTCTGTCGTCAACAGATAATCTGATAACCCACTGTATCAATCTCTCACTGAATGGCGGCTGCATGATTGGCACGCCACTGTTTGCTGTCATCTCCTAATGCAGCATCTAATATGCTAGCACTGGCAGTTCTGGCCCTGCCCTTGTAAATCAACTGATGCTAATCTATGTGACTGAACTAGTTAGCTATCAACTGCACATTCCTATTAACAAGGGCACATCATCCTCACGAATCACTGCTGCCCAATAACAGGAATAAAAGTGGCCACGCATCACCCCCACGGGGCACTGCTACTTTCATCTGCAATACTGCTTGCCATGCATTGCTCTTGTAGTGGATGACTACTGCATCTCATACTCCTCCACATATCGCCTATACTACAAAAGACCGGCCTACAACTAATTGACAGCCAGCAGCTCTTCTTTTATCTAAGACTAGCTTGCTGCTAATCTTGTGACAACTGCATGCACGCCCGCGTCTATACCACTTGCATCAAACACCATGGCAAAGACTTCTTCTCTAGATGAATCCTTAATCTTGTGACTGGTCTGATCTATAGCACCACCATTGACACTTTCACATCTCCATCTATTATGATGGACACCATGAGGGGACTTCTCCACTGTCAGGCCAGGCTCTTCAACGGTGCTGGCAACGGCGAACTGCACCTAGCAAAAAATAATAAACACAGGGCTGCAACAGCCACCGTGGAGTCTCACCATGAAGTGCGGCCATGGCGTCGATGGTGCTGCTCGTCGGCGTCGATGCTGATCTTCCACGTGTGCTTCTGTATGAGAATGTATGTGGCATCGATAGCGAGGAGAGCCGGGGCGTGGTGAAGGTGTGTGTGTGCACGGCGTCAGCCCATGGTGTGGACGGGGAGAGCCGGCAGGGCCTCGGCCTCTCTTCTCGGTGAATGGCGGCAGCCTGGCGATGTGGTGAGGATCCAGGACCCTCTCTTTACAGATGGAAGCCGGGGGCTTTTTATAGGCAGGCGCTAGGGTGAAGGGCAGGAGGAGCGTCTGGAGGTCGAGCGCCGCCGCATTGCTGTTGTTGAGAGACCGATTCTCCTGGACGAGTCCGTGCATGGATGAGGGGCCGAGCTGTTGCGTGGCAACGTGTTTATCAGTTCAAGTTTGAACTGGAGAGTTATCCTTTGGTATGCATTCGAGAACCTTCTAGACTTCTTATCCTTCTGGCCTCATCTGATCAAGAGGATACACGTGCGTAGCTTTTAGGAAGAGGTGCATATGTTTATACTTGGTGCATGCGTGTTAGCTGCTGGTTGATGTTACATGCATCTACGGCCGCGTATCTCGTATTATACCGTATATTGGACGAACTGTGTATGTGGGCTGTTGGACAGCTTGGTGTTTCATGCAGCCGCTGAGATGCATGGGCCGGCCTGCTGATCACAATGGCAGGGTCTTTGCATCGACCAAACATGACCCATAGGAAATATCAGGGCTAACTAAAAATTAAAGCATAGTACATACATGCATGTAGCTTCTTGCGTGTTTAAAAAATTGTGCAGGCTTAAATACATTACGGCCATGCTAATGTATGTAAATATGGCCCTTAATATCTCTAGGAAAGTTGCACGCAAATAAATCTCTCACTTGATGACAAGTGGGCCCCACGCCATATATATTTTTATAAAATGTAACAAAATCTCGTATTACAATCATCTTCAAGTAGGACATATTTTACTGCTTGAATCCTGATCTTTCTTTCAACCTTCTTGGATGGATCTTTTAAATACTCATAAATTCCTTTCCTCCAATCACCATTATCCAAATCCAGACTTGAAACTTCCCGAATCGGACGATAACCAGACGCTCCTTGAGCTAATTGGTTAGCTTCTTCATTGTGATATTTAGGAATATGCTCGATCTTGACAAGTCTAAATTCTTTTAACGACTGGAGACATTCATTATGATATACTCTTAAAATATCATCATTGCATTCATATTCACCTATTAACTGTTTCACGACCAGCATGGAATCTCCAAATATTTCAACAGCATCGGCCTTAATTTCCTTTAACAATTTGATACCTTTAAGAACAGCCTGATACTCTGCCTGATTATTGGTGGCTTTCTTTTCAATCGGAAAGGAAAACTCGAAGCTTGCCCCCCGAGGCGAAATCAACACAATTCCGATTCCAGAGCCAACTCCGCAAGAAGATCCATCAAAGAACAAAGTCCATGGGGTAGGCTCTACCAAATCAACCTCTAGACCACAGTGATGAGTAACGAAATCGGCAAGGACTTGTCCTTTGACTGCTTTTGCCGATTCAAAGCGCAAATCGAATTCCGATAAGGCTAAAATCCATTTTCCGATTCTACCATTCAAAATCGGCAACGGCAGCATATACTTTATAACATCATCTTTGCTGACGGCAATGCATTCAGCCGATAACCAATAATGCCTGAGATTGGTACAAGAAAAGTATAAACACAAGCATAACTTTTCCACCGGAGAATACCTTGTTTCTGCATCTAGAAGTCTTCTGCTTACAAAATAAATGACACACTCCTATTCTTCAAACTCTTGAATAAGAGCCGATCCCAAACGAAGCAACAGCGATGCGCCGGTTGCTAAAGCTTAGATCTTACTCAGTAATACGGGACTTACAGACAAGCCTTGAGATCTGATCACCCTCGACGTGGCTAGAAGAACTCGTGAAAAAGAAAAAGACGAAGTCGTCGACAATGTATAAAAATAGATGCGAAAAAGTATAAAGGTTTTATTGTTGATGATGTGTACAGACTCCCATGACCATGTACGGCCACTATTTATATCCTAAGAATCACGACTCCTAACTCTTCACGACAAACTTACTTGACGCAAAAGAAAAGACCCTTTTACAACCGTCTACGATTCGAACTGTAAAGGTAACCGACTCTTTATCTCGGCCCTTCTATAAACTTGACCGGTGGCTTTTCACCCAAGATCTCCTACGTCATCCGCTTTCTCCGATTCTGACTCGAACCGGCTTCTTCCATCGGATTCCAATTCCGATTTTGAATGAGTCTGCTGTCTTCCTCTTCTTGGATTTCGATTCCGATTCTGTTTCATTTCGACACCGAGGAGACCTGTCAAAATCTGGTGTCAACACAAGTACTGTTGAACAGCATCCTGCAACCCTTCCTCCACTGGTTTGTCCTCGTATTTTTTGATGACATCCTGATCTATAGCTCATCGTGGTCAGATCATCTCCGCTACGTTCGCACGGTGTTCCGCACTTTGCAGGACCATCAACTCTTCCTCATGAAGTCCAAGTGCATGTTCGGGCAGTCATCAGTGGCCTACTTGGGCCACACCATCTCGGAGGCTGGCGTTGCCATGGACAAGTAGAAGGTCCAGGCCATGCTGGAGTGGCTGATTCCGAAGTCCGCACGGGCGGTGCGTGGCTTCCTCTGCTTGGCGGGGTACTACTACCAGTTCATACGCGATTTCAGCACGATCGCAGCCCCGCTGACCGCCTTGCTGCGAAAGGAGGGGTTCATGTGGAGTGACGACACGGCGCGTGCATTCCAAAATCTGCAGCACGCCCTGACGATGGCGCATGCGCTGCAGCTGCCCGCATTCGATAGAGACTTCATTGTTGAATGTGATGCCTCGGGCACGGGGTTCGGTGCCGTACTCCACCAGGGTGTTGGACCAGTCGCGTTCTTCAGCAAGCCCATCGCGCCACGCCACGCTTGTAGCGATCTTACCCGAGAATGGGCCCACTTAAGCATATTCCACCTTCCATTGGTGCTAATACACAAAAATGTTCCCAAGTGCGGATTCGACCGTCGAGTCGAGCTCGACTAACTGCAACTGAAGATCGTCCGTCCATACGCTCACTCGAGGGTGAGTTCCAAAGATCACATCATTCCACAATTCAAATTACAACGAGTCTTAGAGTTATTACAACCAAATTGAAATGGTAAGGAAAATAGTTTGAGTTCATGCAGCGGAAAGTAAACGAGATACTGGCGACGATCCATAGTATCGTCACGAAGAAGTCAGCCGTGACGCTACTCCTCACGATCCTCGGGAGAGGTCGGCTCCCACTCGATGCTGTAACCAGGAGGAAGCTGGAAGGCCCAAGCCATAGAGGCAGCTACCTCCTGAGGGGATGGTCCTGAAAATTTATCCACAAGCAAGGCTGAGTATACTAGTTATACTCAACAAGACTTAACCGACTGGTGATCACTACATCACCGACTCCTAAAATGAGAGGCTGTTTGGCTAGTGGGGTTCTTTTGCCAAAAGCGACTAAGTTGATTTCTAATTTCTCCATTTTGATTTTAATTTCTTTAGCCTATCCATTCTAGGTGAGCCTAGCTAAACAATCAGGTTTTGCAATACAATTATTCCATACAAAGATTTCATCCTTCCAAGTTTCACCTCATAATATGTCATACATCGGTCAAGCAGTCTCATTAACCGCGAGAAGCGGACAGTTCGAACCGATTTACTACCTGGCCAGGGAAAACCCACACATACGGAATGGTTGGAAATGCCAACACACCCCAATCCTTTCTCCTCTCTCTGCGAGTGGCTCCCGAGTCCCAATGCCTCAGGGTAAAGGTTTACCACTACTGGGACTCACGCAACTACCCTCATGTGCCCATGGGATAACGTTTCCAAGACAGAGAGCTGTCGGACCTGCTCGCATCAATCGGATACCGGGACTTACCGGTCCCATAGTCCGTGCATATATGTGGTACGTTCAAACGCTTGACACAAAAGTACCACATGTTTCCAATTAAACCATCAATAGACGGGTATCTACAATCATCCGTCCATCATCTCTAGTGTTTCTGATATGAGTAGACATACAACTCCTATATCTCGCGAGTGTCGGAAAACACTCGACTTATATCGGTCTTAAGCATAGCGACTATCGGACCTAACATACTAGTGTTCAATCAAAGGAACCTATGATCATGCAAACTAGGGTTTCATTCAACTCCTTGAAACTTAAATGCACAAACATACAATCAAATAAAACGCGTAAGTAAAGTTAGGTTATGCTCCGGGGCTTGCCTTCCGGCTCGAAGCGGTACTCCTGCTCGGGGCTCGGATCCACGTGCACCACGTTCACCTCGGACTCCTGGGCGATCTCCTCGGCAGCGGGGACTAGCTCGTAGACTCCGTCGGCGAGACCCGAATCTACACGAATGCATGAAATGCTTAAATATCGAGATTTAAAAATAGTTAGGGTTCATTTAAATCTTGGTTGATGAATTGGAAAGGATAAACATTAATTATAAGTGAATATACCCTTTTCATTTTGAACCTTTACTTTGATTTTAGAGTTTTAGGTTTTTCTCTTTTCTTTTTTTTTTTCTTCTCTTTTCTTTTCTTTTTCTTCTCTTTTCTTTTCTTTTTCTTTTCTTTTTCTTCTCTTTTCCACTATTTAAGTCCTTTTTCTATTATTCAAAAGGTGAATTTAGGAATATTATTTTTAGGCGCCATTTGACCAGAGGCTTGCTCATGCCAAAGCAGGAGCCTAGCCCAAAATTTGGCTCAAGGGGATTTTTCTATAATTTATTAAAAATGTTCTTATCTTTTTGCCTAAAAACAAACTAAAACCCTACAAAAATAATTACAAGGTTTCTATCCACACCACTTGGCACAGTGACTTAGGGTACCAAGAGTGACCTCTCTGCAAGTTTGCATGTGGTATTGATTTATGGTTATTTTTGTGGAATTTCACCAAGTTTAAACTACCAAAAATCATTTAGCCATTTTCCAGTGTCCAAAAATTACCATTTTCATTTTTCTAAGGTTTCTTATGTCTTGATCTAGTTCCTGTGTGAAGGAGGTGATTTTTCACTGAGTAATTTATTTTCTGTGATTTGTTTGCCAAAACAGCAGGGTATAAGATTGGAAATTTATAACTCTAAACCCACTGGGAATTTTTGTGCACCACTTGCATATTAAGCTAATGACAATCACACTAACAACATATCCCAAGACCAGCTCCAGTGCATGTGTATATTTTGAACTATGATGAAAAGTGTCCAAACTGATTTGAATTTATATATCAAAATCTACTGCTCAACTGAGTGAGGTGCAAAGGAAGAAGTTGGACTTCTTGAATCACTGGTCACTACAAAATTGGTTTGGCATTTTTCTGATTTTTTACAATTTTCTACGAATTTTTGAAGATCTCAGCGAATTAAGCCTAAAAGATAGAATCTATTTTACGCTGTGAACCCTAGAGTTTTTGAAAGTCTTACAACGGGGTCCCTACATTTTGCACTCGGCCCCCTGGAAAGAGGTTGAAGACACACCGAGGTCCCTGGGTTCGCCGGCGTGCTTACGCCGGCCAAACGGCGGCGGGTCCGGGCCGGGAAAGTGGGGGAAAACGAAGAGGGGCTCACCGCGGTTCTTTTAAGCTAGGTCTCGAGGTCGGGGAAGGCCGGGAAAGGGGTTGTTGACGACGGCGGCGGCTCTGCTTGCTCCGTCGAGCGGTGACCGGCGACGTCGGGGTCGGAGAGGGTCGGGGAAGTGGTCGGTGAGCACCAGCGTGGCACGGTGAAGCTGTTGGTGCCCTTGGTTCAGCCGGAGGAGGAGCGGAGCGAGCTGTGCACGTGCGCGGGCGGCGGCGGAAAGCTCGGTCAACTCCGGCGAGCTACGCTGGCGGCTGCGGTGGCGGAAATGGGTCGGGGCTTGGTCGAGGAGTGGCAGTGGGTGATGGGGAAGCTAGTGCGAGCCTCGGTTTGGCCGGAGGAGCAACGGAGAGGGCTGTCCACGAGAGCCAGCTCGGCGGCGCCTCTGCGAACTCCGGCGAGGGTTTTCCGGCGTGCTGAGGAAGAGAACTGTTTGGGGGCTTAAGTAGGAGTGAGAGGGGAGGAAGGGGGTGCTCGGGCAGCACGGGATGAGGGCTGGGGCAGCTCGGTGACGTCTCGCGGCGGCAGCAGCGCGGGCGCGGCCGTTGGCGCCTTTTCCCGGCGTCAACGCGCGCGCAGGCGTGCTGCAGGCGGCAGGCGCACGTGGGCAAGGCGAGAAGAGACAGGGCGGGGGAAAAAGAGACGGCGTGGTCACGAAAGTCGCTCGAGGGACCGATGGGCAACGGCGGCGACGGCATTAACCGGCGGTCCGCGGCGGCGACGCGACGGCGAGGCGAGGGTCAGCGCTACAGTGCGCCTCAGGCCACGCGACCTTGCCAGAAGCGTGCACCGCGAGCGGGGACACACAGCCGCGCCATTGGTCGGCTCAGGCGAGGACGGACGGCGACAGGAGCTGCCGGCGGCGAGCTCAGGCACGCGCGAGCGCGGCGTGGGCAACCCGTGAGCGCGCCTCGGCCGGGCAAGGGTCAACTTGGTTGGCATGGCTCAAACTTCAGAAATTTGAACATGGCTCGAAAATCTTCCAACATGAAAGTTGTTTAGAATTTCATGAGACACGTCCCTGCACTAGAGATTTTGAGAAAAAGTTGAAAATTTGGCCGTCATTCAAAAGGGGGTAATTCCCTGTTTTGAACCGAAATTTTGAAATTCGAGGGGCTAGATGGCAGAATTGGCCAAAGTGCCAATGGAGGCAAAGTTCCGAAATGTGAAGATGTACAACTTTGCTTTTTGGATATTTTGATGTTCTGTGGTAAAATCAATGTTCGAAAAAACGTGATTACACGTACGTTTAATCACGATTAGGCGCTAAACAGACCCCTAGCGTCTCGTTTAGGGCCTAAACGCTAATAAAAACGCGCAGAGCGCTTAGGCGGAGCGTGTACGCGCGCGCCAGCGTGTAAGCGACGTGGAAACGGAGAAATGCGGCCGCAACGCGCGCCAGGCGGGAGTCTGGGCCGCGGGCGGGAGGTTTCGCGCGCAAAGGAAAAATTGGCCCGGTAAAAAACGTAGTCAGGCGGCTAGGTTTGCGAGGCCGCTCCCTTTCTGTCTCCTCGGCGTCGCTCCTTGCGCTGCCGCCGCCGCCGCCTGGCGTCGCTCCTTGCGCCGCCGCCGCCGCCTCCTTCCTCGGGTCGTCGCCTCCTCCTCCTTCGTCTGGTCACGGCACGGCAGCCTCCTTCCTCTACTCCGGGCCGCGAGGGGGAAGCCGCCTCCGCCAGTCCAGGCAAACGGAAGCTGCCGCCGCCGCCAGGTGATTCCTCTGCTCTTCCTCCTCTGCTTGTAAATCTGTAGAGTATAGATGCATCTCTACGCCCTTGATTGCTTGACTGCTCTTCTTGTGCTTGATTGTTTGACTGCTCTTGCTCCTCTGCTTGTGCTTGATTGCTCTGCACGGTGCTTGATTCCTCTGCTCTTCCTCCCTCTCTGCTCTGTAGGATGTCGACACCTGATGTTCCTTCAGCAACTGAGATTGAGAATAACCTGAAAAGGAAGTCATCTGACATAGGATGGGAGTGGGGACGGCTCTATGATCCAAATGACAAGAACAGAGTGAAGTGCCTTCTTTGTGGCCATGAGAGCACAGCAGGTATCAACCGTTTCAAGCAACATCTAGCTCATTTTGGCACATCTGTTATAAAATGCCCAAATGTAAGTGATGAAATCAAGCTGAAATGCAAGAAGGACCTTGAAAAGACAGCACAAAAGAAGAAGGATAAACTGCAGCATGACAAAGATGTGAGGGACAATGTTCAGATTTCAGCAGCATCAGCAGCAGAAGTGATAGAGATAGAGGTTGAATCTGGAGCTGGAAGTACAGGGACATGTGAACCTCGCAAGTTAGGCCCTATGGATAGGTTTGCACGCCCCATTGATCCTAAAGCAAGCAAAGCTGAAGCTAAGAGGCAACAGAACATCAATGATGCTCTTTGGAAAGAGAGAACACACCAGGTGCAGCAATATGTTGCTAGATGGGTTTACACACATGCTATTCCATTTCATGCTATTGACAATGATGAGTTCAAGGAAATGGTTGAAGCTATTGGTCAATTTGGACCTGGTTTTCAGCCTCCACCTCAGCATGATCTTCGGGGAAAATTGATGGAAGAGGAGCATGCAAGGACCAAGAGCTTGCTGCAAGACCGTGAAGATGAGAAGAACAAGCATGGCTGCTCCATTATGACTGATGCATGGACAGATATGAAAAGGAGAAGCATCATGAATATATGCACAAATACTAGTGAGGGGACAAGCTTCATCAAGTCAAAAGAAATGTCAGATGTGTCACACACAAGTGAAGTCATTTTTGAGTTGGTGGACAAAGCAATTGAGGATATAGGTCCAGAAACTGTAGTGCAAGTAGTGATAGATAATGCCTCCAATAACATGGGAGCAAAGGCATTGCTGCAATCCAAGAGGCCAAACATTTTTTGGACTTCTTGTGCAACTCACACCATCAATCTCATGCTGCAAGGAATTGGCAACCTACAGAACTTCAAGAAAATAATTGACCAAGCAAAGGCATTCACCATCTTTGTCTATGGGCACCACCGCACCTTAGCATACATGAGAGCCTTCACTGGAAAGAGAGAAATAATAAGGCCAGGGGTGACTAGATTTGCTACAGCCTACCTTACTTTGCAGAGCCTGCTAGAGAAGAAAGATTGTCTAAAGAAGTTGGTGGTTGATTCCAAGTGGGAAGAGTTACCAGATGTGAAGACAAAGAAGGGTAAGACTGCCACAGCAACAATATTGAATCCTCTCTTTTGGAAAGGCGTGGTTACTTGTTTGAGGGTGTTTGAGCCTTTGGTGAAACTACTCCGATTAGTGGATGGGAATGTCAAACCGTCCATGGCTTTTCTGTATGGAGAGCTGATCAAAGCAAAGAGGGAGATCAAGGAGGCATATGGCAACGTGGAGAAGAACTATAGAGATGTCATGGCAATTATTGACAAGAAAATGAAAAATAGGCTTGATTCTCCACTACACATTGCTGCGTACTTGCTGAATCCATACTACAGTTACAATAATGGTGGCGCCATCTTCTCTGATCCAAGCATTGTGGAAAAATTCATACAATGTGTTGAGGTTTTCTATCAGGGTGATGATGAGAAGGAATATAAAGCTGTCAATGAGGATTTGGAGAAATTTCAAAGGAGGCATGAGAACTTTTCAAAGAAGCTGGCAAGGAGCTATGAACGCTTTGAGTTCAATCCAGGTAAGATTATGAGCCATTTTTCTTCATTCTTCCTTGAAATTGCAAAGCATCAGGACCATAATTTCACTTCATTAGCATCATGGTGGAGGCTTTATGGAGGTGGAGCACCACATTTGCAAACAATGGCTGTTAAGATCCTCTCACTGACCTCCAGCTCTTCAGGATGTGAAAGGAATTGGAGCACTTTCGAACAGGTCAGTTTTGTATCATATAAATACTACTGTTTTAGTTAGAATGATCACTAGATTTGCAATGTTTGATTTCTTTGTAAAAAATTAAAATATTGTGCAGGTCCATACAAAGAGAAGGAATAGGCTGACAGCAGAACGGCTTAATTGTCTTGTGTTCATCCAATTCAATAGCAGATTGCTATCCAAGAGAGAAAAGGTTCTGCAAAAGAAGAACTATGAAGTTCTCCTAAGCTCTGATTCTGCAGAGGCTCAAGGTTTCTTCTATGAGGGAGGGGATGCTCATGCATTGGTTGTCTTTAGGGACGAGGATGAGGGAGAAGTGCCAGGGACAGGGATACCATGGAGTGTCCTTGGAGAAGCAATGGGTGTTGAGGAGGTGCTTCAGCCACGTAGGAGTGAAAGAGTGGCAAGACAGGTCAGGGAGGTGGATGAAGAAGAAGAGTTTGAATCTGAAAAAGAAGAAGAAGAAGAAGCTTCAGATGAAGATGACATGGACATGGATGGTGGGAATGATGATGAAATTATGGACATCAATGCTATTGTCCCATGAGGGATAGTTATCTACTCTAGTTATCTTTAAATTTGAAACTTCTGTTGTGTTTGTGCTGTGAACTTAATTCTTGTATGTTGTATTGTAATATTGTTGTGTTTGTGCTATGAACCAGGACCATTAAGACCTTTAATGAATTATCATTATGAGTGATGTAGTGATGTTTTCAGTCTTTATAAATTATAACATATTTGTGCTTCACTGGTTTGTGAGCCTTTTGCCTTGTTGTGGTGCTGTTTGGAACATTGGATGGAGTGATGGACATGTGCAGCACTGGATCTGCCCCTATGAGATAAGTTTCTACTCATTCCTTCTTTTATTGTTCAATAATGAATGTTTCCAGATTATTAACTACTACATCTTTGATTGTTAGGCTAGTACTGTCAGCTGTTTTTTCAATGTAAGAAGGCAAGGAAGGAGTAGCAAACATGAAGTCAAGAACAAGTGCTCAGCAGCAGGTACAAATCTCTATTTATGAGCCTTTAGAATTCAGCATTTTGGCCTTCTAGTGCTCCCAATATTTTTATTAATAAAAAAAATACAAAAACGTTTAATCACGTTTAAACTACGTTTACTCAGCCTAGACGCTGATCAGCAGCCTAGCGCACGCCTAGCGCCTAGCGTTTTCTTGATCCTTGGGTAAAATCTTGAGATTTGACTAAGATTCCATTTCAGCTTTGAATTTGAATTGGAAAATTCAAATTCCAAGTTTAGGGTTTGAAATTTGAGATGCTTCCAAGCATTTTTAGGCTATGGTTTGAAAAGGGAAGTTTCTTGGTTTGACTCATACTCCAACTTTCACATTTGCACTTTTTCAAGTTCTTAGGAAGTTTTCAAAGTTTTCTTTATTGCTTCATTTGAATGGTTTTTGACTCAATTTGGATAATTTTCCTCATTTTCTTTGATTTCTCTTTTGAAGTGTGCTTAGCTTAACTTAAACTTCATTTTAGTGTTAAATAACACCAGGGGTGTTACAACGCTAACCTCACCACATACGAACTAGAGCTGATGGGATTGGTACAGGCTGTGCGCACAAGCGGCCATACCTCTGGGGCTACCGGTTCATCGTTCGCACGAACCACCACAGCCTCTGTTTCCTTCTCAACCAGCACTCACGACCATTCCACAGCATCAGTGACCAAGTAAGCTCCTCGGCTTTGATTTCATCATTGAGTACAAGTCGGGCGTGTTGAACGTTGTGGCAGGCACCCTGTCTCGGCGTGACGAGGGGATTGGGGAGCTATTTGCGCTTTCCTCACCCCAATTCTCCGTCTTCGATGACATCCACCAGGAGATCAACGGTGACATGACATTGTCCCAGCTGCGCGATGCCATTCGAGGTGGCACCAAAACCGGCACCCTGGGTAGTGGTGGAGGGCCTCATCACTTTCAAGGTTCGGGTCTTCGTCTCAGCATCGTCTGGTGCGCGCCAGGCCGTTCTGGAGCTGGCACACGGCACAGGCCATGAAGGCGTCCACAAGACATTGCATCGCCTCTGTGCCGACATTCACTTGGTGAATGATAGAATGGTGGTGAAGGACTTCGTTCGGTTGTGCTTGGTGTGTCAGTGGAACAAAGGCGAACATCTTCAACCAGGCGGTCTCCTGCAGCCGCTAGGGGTGCCCACATGGCCATGGACTTTGTCGAGGCGCTGCCCAAGGTCAATGGCAAGTCCGTCATCTTGATGGTGGTCGATCGCTTCTCCAAGGAGGCGCACTTCATTCCCCTGCGTATCCATACACAGCGACGTCGGTGGCACGCGCATTCTTCGACGATGTGGTGCGCTTGCATGGGATTTTGTCGTCCATTGTGAGCGATTGCGACCCGGTCTTCACCAGCGCGTTCTACCGTGAGCTTTTCCACCTGGCAGGTGTCAAGCTCAAGTTGACGCCGGCATTCCATCCGCAGTCCGATGGGTAGTCTGAGGTGACCAATAAGATCATCTCCATGTACTTGCATTGCCTCACAGGCGGCCATCCCCGTCAGTGGGTGGAGTGGCTTCCCTGGGCAGAGTTTTGTTATAACACTTCATATCATCAGTCCATCAAGACACCCCCCTTTGAGGTTGTCCACGGCCGCCCTCTGTCGTCGCTTCGGTCTTATACTCCAGGTGAGGCGCGGCTCTCGGCGGTGGACAAAGCCTTGACTTCCTAGGATGAGTTTTTGGTGGAAGTCCACGACTGATTGGAGCAAGCACATCAGCTGTTGGTGCTCCTTAGCTACACATTTTTAGTACCATTTAGGTGGAGTTTTTGGGCTAATTCTTATACTAGCATGCCTTTTGGCATGTGAAATAACCCCGTTTTCACAGATGCACATATTTTTGAAGGATTTGTGATTTTGTAGGCTTTTGAGCTATAACTTAGCACTTTTGGATGAAGACCGAGATTGTGACCGACCTCCAAGAATATACAAGGGCAAAAGGTTGAAGAACACACTCCACTGACTTTGGGATCAAGGAAAATCACGCAGACATTTGGAAAGTTATCAAAGATCCAATTTATCCCGAAGCAAACGACACAAAAGGGCCACATATATGAAGGACATAAGTTACCAATTTAGAGAGGAGTTCGCACGTGAAAGCGGAGGCCGAGATGGGCCAAAAAGAGGCCAGGGGGAAACAGCATCGGCTTTTGAAGCTTGATAGATTAGATTGGCACCTTAACTCGGTGGTTGCTTGTCCTTGCGATCCTTAGACCCTAGGGAAAACATTCTCTATATCTTGTGCTCACTAACCTAACCTCACTTTCCTAACACTAAATTAGTTAGATTAGACTTAGTAGATTAGATATATTCATACACCAACCAAAACCCAAAAAGATTAATAATCAACATAGTTAGTATTTAGATAAGCGTAGCGATCTCCTTGTTCCACGGATGATAACCTTGGGAGAAACTCTATGAGAAAAACTACAACCGACCTGTGCACTTGCGGTACATAATTGACGTGGCTAAGCGCCATGAACAACATCACTATAAAGCCGTCTATGATAAGCGCCATAGACAGCTTGAGTTCGCTCCCGATCAGTGGGTGTGGCTGCGTTTGTTACATCGGCCGGTGACCTGCTTGTAGGTTAAGGGCCGAGGTAAGCTGGGGCCTAAATATTTTGGTCCTTTCCGCATCTTGGAGCGTATTGCATATGTTGCATACAAGCTGGAGCTACCGCAGGGGGCTCGGATTTATAATGTGTTTCATGTCGGGTTGCTTAAGCTTCTCTATGGGGAGCCACCAATTCATCCTCCGGCGTTTTCTTTGCTGCATCATGGACGGGTGCTGGTGGAGCCTGAAGCAGTGCTCAAAGGCCGTGTGGCTCATGGACAACGTGAAGTTCTGGTGAAGTGGAAGAATGCTGCTGCGTATGAGTCCTCTTGTGTGGAGCTTGACGAGTTTCGCCGGCAGTTTCCTCACTTTTAGCTCGAGGACGAGCTGCTTCTCCAGGGAGGGAGAGATGTTATGTGGGGATTGCATTATGCTACGCGCAGGAGGGGAGAGTCCAAGGCTCCTGGTCAACCGGCTAGTTGTTAGAATTTTATTTTTTTGTTATTTGATTTGTTAGAGATAGAGATAAGATTTGGGAGATTTGTTGAGTTCCAGCATTATATAAGCCGAGGTTTATTAAGAGAGAGGTAGGCTTAGATTGATCTGTACTTGGCCTCTCGTCCCTTCCTCCCATGTGTGGCGTGAGCTTCTCCGCCGCGCCGTCGAGGTCCAGGGCCACGTCCGGCCACTTCCTTTGAAGACAATCTACGCCATAATTCTTCCTCTAATTCCACTTCTACTTCCAATTCGCCTTCCAACCCCAACGCCTCTTGCCAGAACGAAGGCATATTTTTCTGTAGCTATCACATTGCATTATAATTGAAATTGGGGGCACCAGTGGTGAAAACGATGTCTGGAGCATTAAATTTGATGGTAGCACGTACGTTGTATATCGCTACAGGCCAGATTAGAGAGTTGAGAGGTAATGATCCTAACTCGACCTCTCGAAAAGAGCTCAAATGTGCATAAGCTATTCTCAAGAAAAGGAATTAAATAATGAGACTTTTGTATTCCAACCCTTATTTTTGGCGTATTATTATGATTCCGCACTTGATTTTTTAACTTTGTGAATTTCTCTTGTCTATCCATAAGTCAATGCAGCAGCATGACAGGCTCAACTGAGAGTTACTGTGGATCATGGCAGCGCAGCAGCATGACAGGCTGCGGCTAAAAGCAATTCGGTTTCAAGCTTGTTCACAGCATGAGGCCGCTAAATTAAGCAACTATATAGGTACAAGCAAACGATGATGCAGCAGCCTTTGCGTTCTCCAGACTAGCGAGCGGTACGCATCGCTTCCCTGTCGACGCCCGGTGAGGATGTGTGGCCGGCTGGTTACCGGTGGTGGCCATGCCACTCGGGATGCAACCGGGCAGCATCGATGGTAGCATGGCACTGACACAGCTCGGCCCCTTCTTCCATCCCCGTTTGTCGTCCCGTCGGGAGCCCACAGGCGTAGCAGAAAACGAAGTGGCACCTAAGACAGCATCAAAACATTAGCTCAGGGGGCATTGACAGTCTTAGACGTTGCACGCCACATTGTGGCAACAAGTATTTAAGGACAGATACACATCAAAATCAAAATGGACATACACAAAGCATGATAAGGTACATGAACAAGAAAACCTAGCATCCATCCCCAAAATTCAGGATTTTGGATATGGATCAATCTAAAACACTCAACAAATCTCGGAGAAGCTTAGTGTGAATATTTGTGAAAAAAAAATACACACAATTTCAGGTGTAAGATGACTTCAACCTAAATATGGATAAAGTGTACATTTATAGATCCCATGACTTACAATTTATATTCTGTACTAAACCATTAGATCAGATTAATTATGTGAAAATAAATAAAGTATAAATTAACAAAAAAAGAAGCATAGTCATTAATAAGTAATCATTTTTTAAGAGAGAAGTTCATTTTTGACCATCCAATTTTGGTCAAAGATGGATTTGGCCATTCAACACTAAAATCAGGCATTCTGACTACAACCAAATTACCCAACTATCAAAACCTTCACAGTTGGTTAGTGGTTTTGCCGACATAGATGTCATGTGTCAGCAGGACCCACATGTCAAGGTCATTCTTCTTCCCTCTGCACCCTCCCCCCCCCCCCACCAACACCCACACACAGAGAGTTTCATTTCCCTCCAAGTTTCAAATACTGGAAATGTTTGGTCTAATCTATTAACAAACAAGCAATACTAACGATAGTAATTAAACTAAGCAGACTACAAGTGGTCATTAAGGACTAAATTTGCACACATAACTAAGATCATGTTTGGATCCAACTAGTGTTTGGTACCACATCTTAACAGACATTCTGTACTTTATCCGTTCCTAAAAAAAGTGAAAAAGCATTAGCTAAGTGAGAAGTACTCTAACTAATAATGTAAACCAAAGACTTAGGAAATAAGACCAAATACCTAATCTTTTTTTTCTCTTTCCCACTAATTAAAAAGAAGAAGAGAGCGTCATGGCAAAAGTAGTCTTTTCCTTTTATCTAGCTGCTAAGCTCTATTCATGAATCTAAACATATATGCATGTGCTAAAGTTTAACTCTATCGATCCAAAACGCGGTCTAATTTGAAAAGGATATATAAACAGGAGAACTGAGTGTAATATATATACCTGCAACGCAGGACATTGCACCCAATGGTCTTCTCAACAAGCATCAAGCATCTCGGGCACTGCTTCCAACGCCGCTTCTCGGCGAGCTTCTTCACGAGCGCACCACTCGGCCCCTCGGTGCAGTCGTGGTTGGCGCTGTCGTCGGAGCTCCAGTCCAAGCCACACGTCGCGCACATCGGGTGGCCGCACACGGGGCAAAACGCCATGACCGGTGTGTTTCCACCTGTGGCCTCCAGCATCACCCCGCACTGCTCGTTGGGGCAGTACGCGC
Source organism: Digitaria exilis (assembly GCA_015342445.1). Taxonomy (NCBI): domain Eukaryota; kingdom Viridiplantae; phylum Streptophyta; class Magnoliopsida; order Poales; family Poaceae; genus Digitaria; species Digitaria exilis. Next base: position 1,463,527 of record JACEFO010001897.1, read on the forward strand.
GCTGGTTCGCCGGGATGGCGCTCTCGGTGAGCCGGATGCCCCAGTTGCCGAACGCGGCGAAGTCGATGGATTTCTTGCACTCCTCCGGGTGCAGGTGCAGGAAGGAGTTGTCGTCGTCGTCGTTGTTGTTCTCCCTCTGCTTCTCTCTGCACGCCGGGTCCGGGCATGGGATCGGCACCTCGCCGGCGTTGATCCTGCCCTCGATGTACGTGGCCATGCACTCCACGCAGAACCTGTGGTCGCACTGCATGCCGTGGAAGATGTCCAAGATTGGGAGGGTCTCCATGCAGATGCCGCAGCTGAACTTGGGAAGCTCGTCGTCGGCGAGAGGGGGCACACGCCTCGCCGTCGACGGGCCAGGCTCGTCGCGGTCGAAATCCCATAATCCCTTGCAGGTGGAGGAGTTGTAGAAGGGTTCTTCTGTGCGCTCCGGGGAGCTTGCAGCTGGGAGTTGTGTCTGGAACTGGAAAGATGGCTCATAGTCATAGGCACCCGGCTCCTCCATCTGCTCGATCCTCTGAGCATCGCGGAGGATCGACTCGTACCAGCTGTTGTCGTGGTCTTCTACTTCTTCCATGCCGGCGAGGACGGCGGGGGCGGAGGAAGCGTGGCCGAGAACGGCCTGTCTTGCTGAACTGAAAGCATCTGGGCTGCTCCGTGGCTCCAAACGGATGGTTACGGCTTCGCCTCCCCTGCCGTTGCCAACAAGGGGCTGCTGGTGGTGGTGGCCATGGTCCGCCGTGTCGTTGAAGACGACGGGCGGCGGCGGCGATCCTCCTGCTGCTGGAAACTGATGATGGACTACGGCTTGTTCCGCTTCCGCCCGCGGTCTTATTTCTTCACGTTCATGAGCTCCAAAGTGATGAAACACGATGCGCCTGGGGGGCGACGGCTCCTCGAAATCGAAGCGGCCCACGCCGCCCCAGTTGTTCTCCTCCGCCTGCATGAGCTCCTCCATGTATAAGGCCTGCGCGAACGCCTCGTCCTCCGCGACGGCGGCAATGGCATCGAGATCGAGATCCAGCCGAGCTGCGGCGTCGTCGTCCGCCATGGCGGCCACGATGACCTCCTCCTCCATGGGAAGCACCGGCGCGCTCACATCGACCACGTCCGCGGCGGCGGCGGCATGGCTGGCTGCTGCTTCCTCCTCCGACTGATGCTGGTGGTGGCCATGGTGGTGGGGGTGGGGATGGGGGGTCTCTGCTTCCATTGTACTAGACTCTCGAGATTATTGGGGAAGCAGGCCACGATGATCCTGCGTAAAAATAGGAAGGAGACGTGTGTGGGGTCGAGTTGGGCGCTGTTACGACTTGCCGCTTACGATACGATCGAACGGGCCAATGCGAAAGGATACGAATCGCACAAGAAAAACGTGTCTCTCCGGATATTGATCGACAAAAGTGGTAACTTACGGCCACCCCCGTATGTTAGTCCAGCATTACGGATCCTTTTCTTTGTTTTGTTTGGAAAGAAGACAGACGCTGCAATTCTGGCTTTCCTTTTTCAGCACAGTTGATTATTACCTCTGACGCGCCTAATTAAATATGCAAAGCGGCTACGCAAATTTGCGTAGTAGCTGGATGACAACAACGACATCCCAGATTTTTTACGACCATATATAGAACAGAATTGACCAAGAGAGCATGAAAAAAAGGAAAAACTTAGGGTATACGAATATTATTCTATATTAAGAATAAGATCTGCAATTTTAAACTTTTGACAGTAGTACAATCGGCACACCCAACCAAAAACAAACATCACCTCCACAAATTTAAAACAGGTATTGGCAAATTTAAAACATTTTATGGAAATTGCTTGTTACAGTATCGGTAATAGCATTTCTCAGTCGAACGCTATATTCCTACCAGGAGATAGATCGCTAGATTACGACATGTGTGTTGGCCACAAACTAGGTTAGGGTGCGTTTAGTTCCCCAAGATTCCCCGAAAAAACACTATTCCTTCAACTTTTTTCTATTCATCCTATCCCTCTCACTCACAGAACACTATTTATCTACAGTGTTTTTTTAAACAGTGTATTTTCAAGAAATCTTTCCCAATCTAAATACAGCCTTAGCAGAACGGTACCAACCATGTGCATGTCTCATGATGGGGTGTGGTCAACCGTTGTGTTCCTGGGATGTGGAACAATTTTGGGCCAGGGAAATGGGCTGATGGTCAACCGTTGTATTCCTTGCCTGATGGGCCGCACGTACATGGACAGAAGCATTGCTCGGCCTTAACGTAGCAAAAAAAAAAAATTGCCAAAGTTCTGTTTCTAAAAAAAAACAAAGTTCCTGCAAATCAGATGTGCTGGTCATTGTACATGTGCGGGTATTGCAGTACTACTAGTGACTTAAGGGGGAAAATTGGATGGGTCGATTGAAAAAGTATCATTGTATTGGGAAATTTTGGATGCTACTTTCATGATACCATAATTTCTCCATTCATTTTGACCATTTTCTATGAAATTAGTGGGTTCTGAATTGCATATTTGAGGCCACTCTGCACGTCCAGATTGTCGTGTTTTTACCCAGGATGGGGGACAAGAAAAACGCTATGTGCAATCGTAATCATAGATGTGTCTCTCTTTAGAACACGGATGTTGAAAAGTAACTTTGAAGAAAACAATTAATTCCGATATAATTAAAGAAAATACTTTGTTTCAAACAACGGCTACGTTATTCAATATATACTGGTGTCGCACACTACCGAATGACGACAACAGAGCCGAGCTGCAAGCATAGCTGCCCCTCCAAGTGATGCTCCATCTTCTCTCTCAAGGATCTCAGATTCACACAAACTTTTCACGAAAGGAATAAAGGCAAGGCAAGTATTTGCACGAGGCTTGCGACCATGGAGAAGTGGAGAACCCATGCTTTCCCCTCGTTTTGTATGGAAAACCAAACATATATATGCATCTCGCTCCTCTGATCCATGCCAATTGCTGCCGGAGCTAGCAACCATGGACCATGGTGCCGTCAGCCACGGCAGCTGGCGAGTGTTCAGCAACAACAACTACAAGGAGAGCAGACAATCCAGCCACGGTCACTGCTGGCATCGTCCACACACTACCAAATGCATCTGCCTCTACCTCCTCCTCTCGATCACCCTCATGGTCGCCATCGCCCCCGTGCTTCTCGTCGTCTTCATCACGCGGCTCAAGAAGCCGGCGTTCTACCTGCAGTCCGTCCAGATGGACAGGTCCTTCAACCTGCAGCCACCATCGTCGTCGTCGTCGTCGTCGTCGAACCGGAGCGAGAACAACGGGACGTCGTCGTCGGCGTGCGCGGTGGCGTCGCTGCAGTTCGCGGCGCAGAACCCGAACGGCATCGGGATACGGTACGGCGCGACGGTGCTGGGCGTGTCCTACGCCAACGAGACGGTGGGCGCCATGGACGTGCCGTCCTTCTACCAGCCGCCGCGGAGCGCCAACGTGACGGTGCTCATGCACGCCGTGCTCGCCGAGCAGAACGTGACGCGGCTGCTCGTGGCCGAGCTGTCGGCGCAGCGGAGCTACATGGAGGTCAGGATCACCGGGAGCATCGACGCCCGGACGCACGTCATGAACTTCCCGCTGCCAAAAGTTCAGGTTCAGACTACTCCACGCCTGTCATCTTATTTGAGTTGAGGTTCTTTGCTTGCTGTAATGCTATATGTGGCTTAGACTCAGAACAGTGATGATTCTTGTTTGTTTTCTACTAGTTCAGAAATGTTTCTGAAATTCGATCGTATTGTTGGTGCAGTTTTCGCTGGATTGCAGGTTTGGAACCAACTACACCGACATTGTGCTGCGCGAAGGAATCGAGTCCCTGATGACACGCAAGGTATTTTTGCCTGCATAACGTTCTGTGATGTTCAGACGCGCATGCTTCTGCCAGAGGATTGATGTGAAATTTTCGTGGTTTTTTGTGCAGGCTCTCCTCTTATCTTCATTGCCGCACATATCTCAGAAATGCTCTATCAAGATTGACTTGTTGAGGTCCAGACGAAACAGGGCTAGTCTTGACGATTTAGGGTGCTGATACTTAGTCGTCTGGCAGCTTCATTTTTTTTACTCGTGTGGACATTTTTTTTTACCTTAGAAGAGAATTCTTTTATGTTTCCTCAAGAAGTAAATAGTCAATCATGTATATGTTCATTTGCAATTAGTAAAATAATTATTCTTATTCTTTTTTGAGAACATAGTACGATCGAAGATGCACGTAACATGCACACACAGTCATCCCTATGAATATATATATGCTCCCTGTCCGTATGGCCTTGTGAGCAGTGTTGCACTGATCTTGAAATTAATAAAGTCATCAAAAACGCCTCACTATCAACGGATATGTTACCTATCATTAAAAGAATTATGTCGGCTAAAGTTTTAAATAAATTCAAACAAATACAAACACATGTGCCGAGTCTCCTACTCCAAACTGGGTGGACAGGTTCCACCGGCCAATGTGGCTCGTCTCGGACACGAGCGACAGCGATCGTCGGGATGATGACGACGCCGAGGATAAGGCCACGATCTCCAGCACGAGGCATAACGGCGGAGAACCTGGGACGACACAGGCCAGAGGCCACGGCCACGAAGGCACCGGCGCCAGGCCATCGCCAACGCACCAATGGCCGGTCACCTCCCATGGCCACCGGGGAGAAGAAGCATCTGTACCACGTCTTGGACGACGCCAAGCACGGGTCCAGCATCCACAAGGTGGATATGGACAGCGACGCCGACTCGGATGGTGGCTTGGAGTCCGAGGCTCTCCCGCGCCACCCCAAGCCACCGGTGTTGCGGATCGAGGACAAGTGGATTGACACGTTCGCCGTCCTGGGCACTATATGTTGGATAATTATCTGCAATAGGCCATATTTTAATTCCAAAAGTTATAATTAAGTTCACGAATATTTGCATGACTATAATGAGTGAAACAATCCATGTGCACGTGTTCAAGTTTAACACAGATTTAAAGAAGAACACGAATAAGATGAAGGATAGCAGTTCGGACATCGAAAAGTACCCTGGGACGGGACCTCTGCCGGGGGCATCGGTTGCGCCGTTACCAGCTGGAGGAATATCATCCGAACTCATGATGTTCCTCGACTGGCCTTGCTCGAAGTAGTCGTACAAATTCGATGCAGGAAGATCTGTTGACGCAGTGCAGTCCGTGCGCCGGAGTCGTGCAGGAAGAAGACGCGGCGCAGTGTAGTCGTTCGACGGCGGCGGAGTCTCTAGGACGGTGAACCGTACGCCGGTGAAGACGTAGCAGTTCTGGGCGAGCAGTCGCGTAGAGACGCTCCCCAGAAACCTGATTGCCCCGATATCCCGAGCAGGATCTCAAGGAGGCAATGGTGTCGGAGGCACCTGCTCTCGCCGGTGGTGTGCGCGCAGCGCCGGCGATGGGGAGGCAGATTTGCAGCAGAGGAAGGAGGAGAAGTAATGGACTCAAAAATCTCTGTCTCAAAGGAGAAGATGGCTTTCTATTCATAGCCCTCGGGTGAGACGAGAGGATAAACCTGGACGGGAGAGAATCGGGAAGGCTGAATTATGGAAAGCTGAATTATGGAAGGCTGAACCATGGTATCAGTGATTACCATAATCAGCCCTTCCAATTACCGCATCCTCAGTTTCCATAACCAGCAAAAAGGGAGATCCCTCCCGCACGCAAGTCAGGCTCATGCTCAGGCTCAGGCCAGGGTTGTTTGAGAGCCGCCAGGGTTCTTTGAGAACCACAGGGTTGTCTGAGACCCTCAGAGTTCTATACAGACTCAACTCTGGGTTTCGTAGTAAATGTCGCCAGGGTTGTCTGATACCCACAGGGTTCTCTGTAGAATCAACCCTGTGACCGGTACGAAGCGTCGCCAGGGTTCTTTTTCTGTCGGAGCAGAGTTCTTTTCCATTACCAGTATGGTGTTAACCATAATAATTTTAACATCAAAAGTAGGCTATAATCCTTTAGAATAAATAGAATAATGGGCCAGACCCAAATATTCTAACACTATACATCCAGAGAAAAAATGAATATGCATACATGATACTGTACATGCTATGCTGGTTACAACACAGAAACATTAGGGCAGAGAATCTTGGCAAGTGGCAATGGCATTAGTCTACTTCTTTCATTTCAAATTGTAATTTGCTTGATTTTTCTGACACTTAGTTTGACCACTCGTCCTATTAAAAGTTTTCAAATCTGACTTCAATTTGATTATGTTTATATAAATATTTTTAAATAAGACGAACAATCACACTTGAGTTAGAAAATCAAACTAATTATAATTTAAAATAGATGGAACGCGTAACATGATGTCTTGTTCTTCAACGAACTCTATGCACGCAGAATTCCAGCTTAGCCTTTCTTTGCGACCACTTTCCCTGAGCTTTCGATGAGCTGCGTCAGGTTCTCGTACGAGGACCCTCCTTTCTCCATGGCCATGTGAGCTTTCTCCCCGTACTCCTTGGCCTTCCTCCTCCTCTCGTCGGCCTCCGCTCCTCCGCTCATCAGCGCCGACACTGCCCTGGCGACGTCCCCCCACGGCACCGGCACGTTCTCGTCATCGAATACCATCACGGGCGACGTGGCGCCGACCGGCACGACCACGCGGAGCACGTCCACCACCAGGCGCTCGTTGAGGAACTGGTTGGCGAAGTGCGGCCACGTAACCACCGGCACGCCGTGCGCGATGGACTCCAGCAGCGAGTTCCAGCCGCAGTGGGTGAGGAAGCCGCCGATGGCGCGGTGCGACAGGATGGCGAGCTGCGGCACCCACCCGCGCACCACCAGGCCGCGCCCCGCCGTGCGCGCCTCCAGGGCCTCCAGCCACTCGCGCGCCTCCGGCGCCTCCACCTCGAGCTCCTTCACCACCCATAGGAACGGCTCGCCGGAGTCCTCGAGGCCATGGCCAACCTCGAATAGCTGCTTGGGGAGCTTGCGCACGAGGCTGCCGAAGTTGACGAAGACGACCCAGTCCGTGCCCTTGGCGTCGAGCCACGCGGTGACCACGCTCTGCTGGACAACGTCGGGCTTGTTCCCGCGCGACGCCATGGCCTCGACGTCCCTGTTGGCGAGGCACAAGGGCCCGAGCGTCCACACAGGCTTGCCGAGCGCAGCCTCGTAGCACGTCACGAACTGGTGCTCGAGATCCTGGAAAGTGTTGACGACCGCGCCGTCGGCCGTGCGCATGGCCTCCATGCACTCGTTCCAGAGCGCCTCCCACCTCGGCGAGCTCAGGAAGCCCGGCGCCGTGGCCTTGGTCACCTCCACGTGCACCGGCATCCCCGGCACGACGAACTTCTCCTGGTCGTCCGCCGCCGCCGCGGTCTGCTTGTGGAGCCCGTGATCAGCGGCGTTGACGTCGCAGAGGGAGTAGAAGCAGGACGGCCCATGGAAGAAGAGCCGGGGGATGCCGAGGCTTGTGGCAACGCCGGCCGTCCAGCCGCCGTTGCACCAGTCGGAGATGAGGCAGCTCGGCCGCGCCGCCAGACCTCGGAGGTACACCTCGAGGGGCCCGGCGAGCTTCTTCAGGGCGTCGAACAAGGGGACGGTGTGGTTTTTGTCCGTGATCTGGTCCACGTTCTCGATGCCCGGAGGCAGGCCGTCGACGCCGGCCGGGAACGGGAGCTCGACGAGCTCCAGGGCGAGGTTGGCGCGGGCGGCCTGCTCAGCGACGCCGCGCAGCCGAGCGCCGTTCACCGGCGTCGTGACGAGGCTCGCGCGCGCGCCGCGCTCGGCGAGGAGGCGGGCGAGGTCGACCATGGGGATGGTATGGCCCTGCGCCACGAGGGGGACGATGACAAAGTGAGCCGGTGGCGGCGGCGGCGGTGACGCGAGAGTGGCAGCAGCCGTGGGCTCCTCTACGAGCGCCATGGACGTTGTGCGTCAGCGTCACGAATGGTGCAAGTGTCGCGTTTGAGTACAAGAGGGGTCGATGAGGAGATTTGCATTTAAGTGCCTCGTTCCCCCGTTTATGACTTTCTTTTCTTCTTAAAGAAAACCGTGATCTTGGCGCCATCAATCTCACCGGAAGCTTGCGCAAGCACAACTGAGTGTGATCTTGCCTCCTCGTATCTGTGAATTTCGTGGAAAAACTGTGGTCGCAATCATAAACAGATATGGCAAAGGAAAACCATCAACAAGGAAGTCCTAAGAGCCTTGGATGGACCGGAGCCTTGCTTATCATGCCAAAATAGTCCAAAACATGATGATCACTCACCAACAGCATGGGGGCCATAACAGTTTTCCCCACTTTTCGGTGCTCGTTCAACGCAGTACACGATATACAAGGGACTTAGATGTCCAAATGGACGGGCGGCTCGACACTGCACTGCACTAGCACTATTCGGCCCATTTCACACCAATACACTACTGCCTAATTGTGTCCTGCACTCCTGCTCGCCGTCTCATCGTGACTCGGAGCTCCCTTTTCATAGGCTAAGCGCGCACTACGACTAGGGCCGCCATGGCTTCATGCTTGGCCTCAACGTCCAAAGCGGCGGGCATGGTGGGTTCATGCTGGACTGTGCCTGTGATGTCTCGCGTCTCAACGAGGCTGGCCGCACCGGACCCACATTCGTCCACGTGGTATTAGTAGGTTCCATTTAGTATCGGTTAGAAATGGGATTGTCCGAGAGGCGCCATTTAGTACCCGCTATTTGCCAGAAATATGGTACTGGTTGCATAACTGGTACTATATGGGGCTCCCGACCAATACAAATGGTCGTTTCTCCAGTAGTGGCAGTTCGACAAGGAGAAACTGTTCCTCAAGGATCCTGAGCGGCACATCGACGCCAAGCTCATCGGCATGGGCGCTGGCAGCAGGCTCTGCCTTGTCGAGATCATGACGATGCTGGTGCCCGGGGGGGTCGACGCCAAGTTATAGTCGACATGGGTATGACAACAAATGCGTGCTCCGCCCGACCGTGTTTTGTGTCAAATACAACAACGACGGGGAGCTCACCACCACCGAACCGGCCTGGACGCTCATTTAGGATGTTCAAATATAAGGATTATGCTCACATTTTCTTTGATTACTAGCATTTGGCAAGCATTTTGGGCGTAACAAATCTTAGAAGGTAGCGCACAAGGTTGGCTTTGAATTCTTGATGGTTCGTATAACTTGGTGTTCGTGTTAAAAGCATCCGTAGTAGTCTCCTAATAAGTATTTCGCAATAAGGTTTATGGATTATTGGTAAGGCCATAAGGTTGCTTTTCTAGTCTCCCAATAACCTGTACCTATTAGCAACTAATATTTTGGGAGAGCCTAAACTTTTTCTTTATTTTTTTTCTAAAAAACTGTCTTTATTTGAGGAGAATTGGGTAGATTATTGGGTTGTCACAATATTTTTTTGGGAAAAGAAGATGTTAATTAAGAGAGACTATTGAAGCACTTTTTTTTCTTCAACTCTCCCAATATAATACTCCCTCCGTTCTAAATTATTAGTTATCCTGGGTGTCATTTTAAGTGACTAAATTCATGGCATCTTCTATGAACCTAAATATATACTTGTCTAAATTCATAGCAACTCCAATGAATCTAGTAAAAAGTCAGGATGCCTAATAATTTGGAGTGGAGAGAGTAGTTGAATTGGGAAAAGTGGGACTGCTGGAGATGCTCTTAGAATTTTCAGCTCTTGAGCATCATTTCTTTCCCTATGTGATTAAGACCAGCATCATCCTACTTACTTCTGAAAGATGCACCTTATGAAGTCTCAAAAATTGTGAAAAAAAGAGCACATAAATGTATATCATGGACCATCAAATATGTTTTCATGTATCCAAATACCAGACAGTGAACATCTGTACCCTATTCGGTTATGCACAACCAAAGTTTGATATCTGTTACACATGTGAATAATTCTTTTACCCGTGTGATAAATTTTACCTTAGGTAAAAGAATTATTTTCTGTGTCCTCAAGATGTAAATACACTCGACTTAGTCAATCGTGTATGGTCATTGTCATTAGTAAAAATAATTATTCTTATTTTTTTTAAACACAACACAATCAAAGACGCTTACAATACACCTTCACCCCTATGAATACATATACAAAGCAACAATATTCATATCTTTCCCATGTTTTTGGCCTTGCGGTAGACTAAACACTATATATAGGTCCCAACCAAGAACCAACCCAGGAAGCAGGGGATCGTGCATGGTTCATGAGCACTACTGCTGACAGTGGCTGTAGTATCTGGTGGGCACGAGCAGGAGCGGCGTCTTCTTGTGGACGGTGAGCCCTCCGGCCTCCTCCATGCTGACGTCCTCTGGCGCCATCCCCTCCGGCAGCGCCCAGTCGAAGCAGTAGAGCAGGTTGGCCAGCGTGAACTCCACGGTGGCCGTGGCCATGGCCATGCCGGGGCACACCCTGCGCCCGGCGCCGAAGGGCACGAGCTCGAAGTGCGTCCCGTTGAAGTCCACCGCGCCGGGTGCCTCGAACCTCTCTGGCTGGAACTCGTCGGGGTTTTCCCAGGTGTCCGGGTCCCTGCCGATGGCCTACGCGTTGACGAGGACCCTCGTCTTGGCCGGCACGTCGTAGCCGCAGATGCTGGTGTCGCGCAGCGTCTCCCTCGGCAGCAGCAGCGGCGCCGCCGGGTGCAGCCGCAGCGTCTCCTTCACGACCATCTTGAGGTACCTCAGCTTGGGCATGTCGTCCGGATGCACCCTCTCCTTATTGTCGCCCACCGCCGCCCTGATCTCCTCCTGCACCTTCTTCATAATCGCCGGCCGCCGTATCAGCTCCGCCATCGCCCACACCATGGTCACCGAGCTCGTGTCTATGCTAGCGGTGAACACGTTCTGATCGATTGAAGCATATATGATTTTTTGTTGTATGTATATAAATAAAGCAGTTATTATAAATATAGAGAAATAAAGAAAGCAGTTATTTTGCATGTATACGGACATACCGAGACCAATCCTTTGATGTGATCTCTGGTGAAGCGGAGCGGCGAGCCCTCCTGAAGGTGGCTGCGCTCCTTCATGAGGGCGACGAAGGCGTCGACGAGGTCGGGGCCGTGCTCCGGCGTGGGGCGTGACGGGTCGAGGTGCTGGTCGATAACGAGGTCCAGAAAGCCATCGAGGTCCCGGAACACCCTCTCGCGGCGTGCGGCGACGCCGGTGAGGCGGTCGACGAGGCGGCCGAGGGCGTTGGGGTAGCAGTCTTCGGCGGAGAAGGCGGCCTTGGCGCTCATGACCTCATCCAGCACGTCGTGGAAGTGCTTCTTGTGCTTGAACTGCTCCGTGCCGTAGATGTTCCCGAGCGCCACCGTGCCCATCACGCCATCCACGAGCCCGAACACGTGGTCCTCCAGGTGCACCGGCTTGTCCACCTCGGCGGCGCTCGTCAGCCTGGCGACGAGCCTGTCCACCTGGGCCTCCCTGGCGTACGTGGCGGACTGGACGCGGCGCATGCTGAGGAGCTCGACGACGACGACCTTGCGCACCTCCCGCCAGTACTCGCCGTAGGGCGAGAACGCCACGTCCTTGTGGCCGTACGAGAGGCGGCGAGCCCCCGGCGTGACGGGGCGGCTGCAGCAGTCGACGTCGTGCGCCTTCATCACCTCTCGCGCCGCCACCGGAGACGACACCACCAGCGTCGGCATGGTGCCCAGGCGGAGCAGCATGGTGGGCCCGTGACGGCGAGCCAGGTCGCGGAGGGACTGGTGCGGCAGCGCGCCCAGCTGGTGCAGGTTGCCCAGGATCGGCAGCCGAGGCGGGCCCGGCGGGAGGCGGCGGCTCGAGCGGCTTCGAATTCTCCTCCGCGTTGCGAGGAGGAGGAAGACCAAAGGGACGACGACGACCAGGAGGATGGTGGTCTGCCATTGCTGATGAGGCAATCTGCTGCAGTAGTCTAGGACCGCCATTGTTTCTGCCTAGTATATATGTTTGCTGTTCTCTTGTGAATGAATGGAGCTTCTGGTACGTCTTTGTCAATTGAGTGTGGAAGGGTAGTTGTGGTGCGAGGATTGTACATGCCATTGGGGGGTTATATATAAGCATGCATGCGCGTAGGAGTACACGTGGACAGACGACAATGCCACGCAGCTTGCTAGTTAGCTAGTGGCGTCAGATACAAATATACAATTCATACGGCGACCGCCGGCCGTCAGTTGCATTGCTAAGCAATTGGCGAGCCCTATCAGCAGGCTGATTCCCTTTTAATTTGCTGATCAGTGACTGCTACTACATAAACTGACACAATTATAATGCATGAAGAGGATGATGCTGTTTTCAGGGAGCTAATTGTTCCTATGTGCAATGCATGGTTAATTTGCAGTACCGTCAAAGAAAATTGTCGACGCAGTGGAAAAAAATGGTTTTCATTAGAGCATATCCAATGGTGCCCAAGAAAAATACTCCCAAAATATTAGTTTAAGAAATCTGCTAAATATTATCGGGAGCGCAAAACCTCCTTCTATAACAATTTCTAATAATTAGTTCCAAATAGTTAAATTAATTTCAGGATTGAGAGGGGGCAAAAAGGCTCTAAAGTCCAGTGTCTTGGGGCATTTGAGAGGGGGCAAAAAAGGCTCTAAAGTCCAGTGTCTTGGGGCATTTGAAAAAAAAAATAGCCCCTAATATAGGCCACTTTTGGAGCAAAATTTTTTCCATTGATTTTCAAAACAAGAATTTAGGAACGTATTTTGGGCACTGTTGGAGATATAGTATTCCAAATGGGCGGCCCGGACCTAGCCCGATCTGCCCCAGCCCAACACTATTAGGCCCAGTGATATTTTAGTGCCGGGTCGGGCTCGGACATCGGGCCGAACAGCCAGCCCAGGCCCGGCACTATTGCCATTTTTTAGTGCAAGGCCGGCCCGACGACCCGATCAGCCCACCGTGCTCGGCCAGCCCATTGGGCCATCTAAAGAGATGAGGGATGAAATTCGCACTCCCAAAAGAGACGGGGGATGCTATTTGCGTTGTTTAAGAGATGGGGGAGGAGAATCGGACCATCGCACATACGAGGGAGGAGATTCGCATAATTTAGAACATGAAGGATGTGCTCTGGTATAGGCTGGTAGTACTTTTATCAGGCCCCCATCGGGCCACCAAAAATCATGCCGTGCCTCGGGCCGGCACTATGGGCCGAAGTGGCGGCCCAAGCGCTAGCACCCCATCAGGCCGGGCCAGCCCGTGGCCCGATCAACCATGCCTAGGGTCGGGCTGGGCTTTTTAGGGCCGTGTCTCGGGCCGACCACAGTGTCTGGCCCATTTGGAATACTATAGTCGGAGATGCTCTTAGTAAGACTACATGTCGCATGGGGCATGCAGCTCGCTAGCTTAGGGTCACAAACAATTCATACGGCGGCCGCCGCCAGGTACTTGCATTGCTAAGCAATGAGCCACTATAAGCAGGCTGATTCCTTTTTAATTTGCTGATCAGGGACGGCTACTATTGCGGCATAAACTGACACAATAATAATGCATGGAGGATGATGCTGTTTTCAGGGAGCTAATTGTTCCTATATATGTGCACTGCATGGTTAATTTGCAGTACCATCAAAGAAAATTGTGGTGTGGACACACAAGAAAAAAGTGGTTTCAAGTAGTGAGACTACATGTCGCATGCGGCATGCAGCTCCCTAGCTAGTGGCGTGAGATAAAATTCATACGGCGGCAGCCGGCCGTCAGTTGCATTGCTAAGCAATGAGCCATATCAGCAGGCTGCTGATTCCCTTTTAATTTGCAGATCAGTGACGGCTACTATTGCGGCATAAACTGACATAATAATGCATGGAGGATGATGTTGTTTCCAGAAAGCTAATTAGTCGTCTGTGCATGATAATGGTTAATTTGCAATAAGCAGATGCAGATATGCATGTTTTGTCTTTGGTTCACCTAAGGAGACGACGTTCGTTGCAGTACATCACAAGATGCCCACAAACGTGAGCGCTTCCGCGGTCGGGCGTTCTTAGTTAAGTCGTTACCTTTCTTTTTTTCAGTCAAATCAGCTGATGCTGAGCTGCCATATATCTATTTATCTTATTTATAAGAGAAGGTGTTCAAAGGAAAAAGTCCAAATTACTACCCTGAACTATAAGCAAAATCTACATAACCCACTAAACTATCTTTTGGTTTATTTTACCCCCTAAACTATGTCATTTATCCTATTTTACCCCCTAAAACAATTTGTCTTTTTTATTTTTCCATATAGACATCATAACGCATGGTAGAAAAAATATAAAATTACATTTTATTATTATTTTGATAGAGTAATATATTTAATAATTAATTGATCCTTAATATGCAAAATTTTGGACGCGGCGCATGCTGAGGAGCTCGACGACGACGACCTTGCGCACCTCCCGCCAGTACTCGCCGTAGGGCGAGAACGCCACGTCCTTGTGGCCGTACGAGAGGCGGCGAGCCCCCGGCGTGACAGGGCGGCTGCAGCAGTCGACGTCGTGCGCCTTCATCACCTCTCGCGCCGCCGCTGGAGACGACACCACCAGCGTCGGCATGGTGCCCAGGTGGAGCAGCATGGTGGGCCCGTGACGGCGAGCCAGGTCACGGAGGGACTAGTGCGGCAGCGCGCCCAGCTGGTGCAGGTTGCCCAGGATCGGCAGCCGAGGCGGGCCCGGCGGGAGGCGGCGGCTCGAGCGGCTTCGAATTCTCCTCCGGGTTGCGAGGAGGAGGAAGACCAAAGGGACGACGACGACCAGGAGGATGGTGGTCTGCCATTGCTGAGGCAATCTTTTTTTCGCGACCGTGCATAAGCACGTATTTCATTAACGAGAAGAAGAATATCAGTACAACACTAGCCTATCAACCCGTGCTGCCGCACGGGCTAATTAGAATTAATATAAAAATAAAAAATTATAGCTAATAATTATAATTATCTATAGCACTCTATCTTTCATCTATTAAATATTTCAAACACCATACTCTAAAGATACATAGTTATTATTATTATCTAATTACAATATGTTTACTTAGTCATAATTTTTTTCATATAACATCACACCTCAATATGTGTTGTTATTGTTTGAGCTATGTGAACAATATAAAAATTTATCCTTATGTCTTCTCTCATACATTAATATGACACAATAAGATTAATAATAATAGAAATAGTAATTTAGAATTTTATATTGGTTCATCTTATGATTTTTTATAATATATATTCTAGATTCAGTTTAGGGGGGGCTTTCTACGATACACCTCTTTACCTTTAAGAGGTAAGATTTTAACTAAATATGGACCATGAATAGACATTGAGAAAAATCAATTAGAAAATATGAACCACTTATTAATCGCCTACTTAACTACCGCCAACCTCATACATGCATGTATGCACAACATGATTTTGATTTTTGTTTCCACATTTCTTGTCATGTACAGTCAAGTTCAGTTCGTATTATGGACAAAAAGTGGTCATGTCGATCACGTAGACAATAAAAATGTTTAGATTTTGGATGAAAATAAATGGCCATGTCATGTACACGTAGAGAGAAAAAAAGATGAAACATCACTAATAGAGAGAAAAACATTCAGATTTTCTTTATTTTTTAAATTGAAAAGCATATAAATAAAAATTAATCTATTACCCCATAAGAGTTAGTATATCATCGTGACCATCTGATCTAATTAAGTTGATGGCTATATCATTGTGGCCTCGTGACCAACTCATAGTTATTTTAGAGTACCGTAGCAAACTCCTTACTTAGTCACAAATTTTTCACATAGTATCACACCTCCGTATTTGTTTTTTTATTGTTTGAGCTATATGAATAATATAAAAATGTATTCTTGTGTCTTCTCTCATACATATTCATGGCACAACAATGTTAATAATGATAGAAATAGTAATTTAGAATTTTATATTGGTGCATCTTAAGATTTTTTATAATATATAACATAGATTCAGATTTAGGGGTAGTTTAGATACATACATAGGGGCTACTTCATATTTATTAGTTGTAATGGATAATTATTAAATAAAATACATTAGTGTCCACCTAGGATCCTAGGTGGCATCACCTGGAGCCCTCAAAAGGAGCCTCAAATTTGTAATAGTAAGATTTGCAAGTCATCAAGGGTTGATGACCTACAACGCTGCAGCCTAGCTGCAGGGCTAAAACAAACAGAAATTACACAGGAACAGTTCGCGACCATAGTTTGTTCGGGTACCCTGCTGCATCCAAGATTGTCTCTGTTCACCTACCTGATAAAGATAACTATGAGTAGCAAAAGGTGCCAGAGAAGTGAAACGGGCTTGTGTCCATTCGGCTGCTAGCTCATGGATGTGCTGCTGGAGCTGTATTACAGAGCGTGCTTGCCGATTGAAGGTGCGATTGTTGCGCTCCAGCCAGAGTGACCAAGAGACCAGGGCGATGAAGGTATCGAGCATCATCATGTCCACCTTAGGAATTAATTTCCTCACACGAGTCCACCAACTGGCAAGCGAAAGCTCAACCGTGGTAGGGGTCAGAGACTCAGCTCCAACATGATGAAGCAGCCAGAACCATAACTCACGACTGAAGACACATCCTGTTAGCAAACGGGTTATGGTCTCTGACTCTTGACCACACAAGACACATGCATCATCGTCCTGCAAGTTATGCCTATTTCTTCTTGCTACTGTCCAGCAACGGTAATGCAGCACAAGCCAGAGGAAAAACTTACATTTACCAGGAGCCTTAGTGCCGGCCAATAGTTTTGCGCCCAGAATCGCATGTTGGCCAAGAAAGAAGGCCTGGTATGCCGAGGCTGTTGTGAATTTGTTGTCAACCGTCCACTTCCATATGGGTCTATCCTCCACATCCTGTACTAGCGACCACCGATAAACCTTTTCCCAAATGAAGAGGTAGTCCAGGATGACCTGAACCGTGAGGCCCCCTGTGATATCGCGAACCCACCGCCTATCCTGGAGGGCTTCATGAACTGTGCGTGTCTTCCTGATTCGCCCCTACCGCTCGTAGCAGGCAAGGTGCAAGATCAGCAATCGCTTCCCCGTGAATCTATTTGTCCGTCCAGAAGAGCGTGTTCTTACCATTGCCCACTCGCATGGACACCGATGCATGGAACATCGCGGCAACTTGGGGTTCAACCTCATCTGGAAGAGAAGTTCATGGTTTGGTTGGGTCATAGCGCTTGAACCACAGCCAACGCATCCTGAGGGCGTAACCCATAATGCGAAGATTAGGGATGCCCAGACCCCCTAGATCAGTTGGTCGGCAGACATTGGGCCAAGCGAGGAGGCAGTGTCCCCCCGAGATAGTTTCAGTTCCTTTCCAAAGAAAGGCTCTCCTGCGCCTGTCAATGCATTCATTGGCCCAAGCCGAGAGGGCGACCGAGATTGCAGTATGCACCGGTATAGCAGATAACTTAACCTTAACCAGAATGCAACGGCCAGCCTTGGTCATCAAGCTTGCCTTCCAGGTTGGTAGTCCTGCCGAGATCTTGTCCACGAGAGGCTGTAAGTCTCCCTTCCTCAGCCTTCCGGTGGATAATGGGATCCCTAGATAATTGCATGGGAATTGTTGCAGGCGCCCTGGGAAAAAATGCATGAGAGTCGCCATGTCCTCAAGGCCACATTGGATCGGTGAAATTAGACACTTGTTGGCATTGATATGAAGGCCAGAAGCACGGCCAAAGAGCTCAAGAATTACCCCGGCAATAACTAGTTCCTGCTGGTTGGGGGACAGGAACATGATCACGTCGTCAGCATATAAGTAAACCCGATCCTTGATTCGATCATTAAGCGGGGAGAGGAGGCCGATTCTATCAGCCAGCTGAATCAATGCATTAAGGGCTTCCATAGTCAAGACAAATAACATTGGGGAAAGGGGATCCCCCTGCCTCAACCCCCTGGCGTGGCAAATTCTTTTCCCCGGGCTTCCATTGACAATAATCTTTGTGCTTGCTGTGGACAGAATGAGACTAATCCAGTCCACCCATCTCCCGGAAAAACCCATGTGCTGCAAAATGCTTAACAGAAACGGCCAGCTGACAGTGTCAAAAGCTTTAGCGATATCCACCTTGATCAGGGCAGAGGGACATCTTGTGCGATGGAGTAGTTTGGTAGACAATTGTACTGCCCGGAAATTATCATGTAGCAGCCTACCCCTGATGAAAGCACTTTGGTTCTCTCGGACTAGGCCAGGAATCAATGAAGAAAGTCTATTTGCCAACACCTTTGTGAAGAGCTTCGAAAAACTGTGAATTAAGCTTATCGGGCGGTAATCTGCGACTGTGAAAGCATCTGGTTTTTTCTTCAACAGTACCATGAACCCTTGGTTCACCAGATGTAAGCTGCGTCCGTCCAGCGACCACAGGGCTTGGAATGCTCGAATGATGTCATGCTTGATAATTGGCCAAGCAAAACGATAAAATAAGCCAGTGAAACCATCAGGCCCGGGAGCTTTGTCTAGTGGCATACTCAAAACTGTGTTCCAAATTTCTCCTTCGGTAAAAGCGTCGTCCAAGATAGATGTGTCAATGGTTGGAATACCCAACCTGCTGAAGTCAAGTGTAGCAGAATTCGTCTCCCTCTCCCCTAAGATGGCATTGAAATGCTGGAAGATTGCTTCAGCCTTGGCCTCTTCGTGCACCACCACGATGTCACCGACAGTCAGCGACGGTATGTGGCTCTTGCGATTGCGGTGACAGGCTTGCAAGTGGAAGAACCTTGTATTGGCGTCACCTTCGGCGAGGTAGGTGATTCTGGATCGCTGTCGCATAATGGTACGGAGGAGAGAGGCCCGCCCTAGGCATCTGTGTTTCATCTTGTTTCTGAGCGCTAGTTCATGGGGTGCAAGTTGTTTGAAGTCTTGAGCTTGGTCAAATCTGAACACTATTTCCTTTGCGATGGCGAGTTGCAGACGAATGCTCCCTACATGTTTAGCGCTCCAACGTTTAAGCGCAATCGCCGTGTTGCGCAGCTTGTAGTCAAGTGATCGGAGCGCATCCACAGAACCCTCAGGCCAAGGACATGTCCAAGCTTGTCTGATGACTTCCAAGCAGCCGTCATATTTCGTCCAGATATTCTCGAATCGGAAGCGACGGAAGGAGCCTAGAATGCAGCTGGTTTGCAGCAGCAACGGCGCGTGGTCCGAGCATTCCGAGGACAAAGCTCTCAATGAGTGGTCAGAGAACGTGGTTACCCATTCCTCGGTGACGAAGAAGCGATCGATACGCTCCAGGGTTGGGTCTTCACGCTCATTCTCCAAGTGTAGAGTCTGCCGTAGTCTGCTGCAGTGTAGAGGCAATCTGCTGCAGTAGTCTAGGAACGCCATTGTTTCTGCCTTGTATTATGCTTGCTGTTTTCTCTTCTGAATGAATAATGGAGCTTCTGGTACGTGTCTTTGTGAATTGAGTGTGGAAGGGTGGTTGTGGTGCGAGGATTGTACATGCCAATGCCATTGGGGGGTTATATATATAAGCATGCATGCACGTAGGAGAGTACACGTGGACGGACTCACAGACCACAATGACACGCAGCTCGCAAGATAGCTAGTGGCGTCAGATACGATTCATACGGCGGCCGCCGGCCATCAGTTGCATTGCTAAACAATGAGCTACTATCACTATCAGCAGGCTGATTCCCTATTAACTTGCTGATCAGTAGGGGCGGATCCAGCGTGGGGGCAGGGGGGCTGGAGCCCCAGAACTCTATTGGAGCCCGCACAAGCCTCCCAAGAAATTTTGGCCATGGATGAAGAGGAGGAGGAAGAAAAGGAGGAAGAAGAAGAGAAAGAGAGAAAGAAGAGAGGAATGAAAAAATTAGCCCCCCCTCCTTGGATATTCTGGATCCGCCACTGCTGATCAGTGATTGCCACTACATAAAGTGACACAATAATAATGCATGGAGGATGATGCTGTTTTCTGGGAGCTAATTGGTCGTATGTGCACTGCATGGTTAATTTGCACGTGGACAGACTCGATCTCAGACGACAATGAAATGTCACATGTCGCATGCGGCATGCAGCTCGCTAGCTAGTGGCGTCACAAACAATTCATACGGCGGCCGCCAGGTACTTGCATTGCTAAGCAATGAGCCACTATCAAGCAGGCTGATTCCTTTTTAATTTGCTGATCAGTGACGGCTACTATTGCGGCATAAACTGACATAATAATGCATGGAGGATGATGTTGTTTTCAGAAAGCTAATTAGTCGTCTGTGCATGATAATGTTTAATTTGCAATAAGCAGAGATGCATGTTTTTGTCTTCGGTTGACCTCAGGAGACGTTCGTTTGCACATCACAAGATGCCCACAAACGCAGACAACTTGGTGGCGACGTTATGTACGTGAGATCAACAACCAACACGCTGCCTGCGAAAATCAAGACCACTACCGGTTGTGGCCACACATATTATCTCCTACCGTTCATCTAGCTTTGTTAGGCCCCGTTTAGTTCCTAAAAGATTCCCCAACTTTTCACTATTCATCCAACTTTTCACTATTCATCCCACCTCTTCTACTCACAGAACACTATTCATCTACAGTGTTTTTTTGGTGAACAGTGTATTTTCGGGGAATCTTTCCCCAATCTAAACACACCCTTAGTCGTGCTCCAGTTGCCTCGTCTCTTTCGACTGTTGACTGCTCCCCTGCCTCTGTGCCTCACGCCTGCGTGCTGCACTTGCTTTTGCCTCACCAGTCACCAGACTCACCACCCAAGCAAGTTCGAATATGGCCTCACCAGTCACCACCTCATCTCCGGTGTACTTTCCGGCGAGATTTAGGGTCAGGGGTTTGGAGTTTGGGTTCCGGCTACCTTCACCATCTCCAAGCTTGGAGGAATCCGGGCGTCGAAGGCCGGCCCGGCGGTGGTGGTGGTCGCGGGGGCGGTGAGGCCGGCGGCGCCATCGGTGGTGGTGGATGGCGGTTGGGCTAGGTCGGGGCGGAGGCGTTGATGGCCATGGTAGGGTAGAGGCTGTGGAGGGAGCTGCGGGCGCGGTAGGGTCTCGCCGGAGACCCCGCGGCGGCGGCAGCTGTCGCGGAGCCTCCGGCGAGACCCTACCGTGCCCGCAGCTGGGGTCTGATGGAAAAAAACCCCCATAAAAATCTACGGATAATGTTCTGCCCAACCAAAACTGGATTACTGAAATCAAATCTAATAGTACCCTCCCTGCCACATTCCAGTAGTTCAAACTGCATTAGCCAAAATTAGTGAACGGATGACTTTGCACTAGAGGCACATGGATTACTGAACGCAGTGGATGGACTGCTCAAATCAAAACCCCAGAACATCAATCGCAAAAATGGGTGGACTGCTCAATCAATGCATGAATGGATGGACTGGACAATCGATAACCTAGAAACCCTAGAACATCATCAATCGCAAAGTGGATGAGCTGCTCAATCAATGGATGGACTCCTCTAACGAAACCCTAGAACATCAATCGCAAATGGATGGAGGACTGCTCACAGGAGGAGAAAATCTTGGATGCCACTGCAGACCGCCCTGCTCCAAAACGTCGCTGCAGCACAGCCAGCGCGCGAGGCAGCGGCGCTGCACCCTCGCTCCGCCAACGCCTCCGAATCGCAGCCGCAACGAAGCAAACGGCTGGCGCACGAGGTATGTGGGAAAGAGGGAGGAGAATGTCACAACCGAGATGTAACTCAAAGAAATACACTCACAAATATAGTATCTAGTGACTGGATAGCAGTGGAAATGGAAGTAATCGAAGTTCTCGAGCATATGCTCGCCGTCTCGAGCCGCAGCTCGCCGCCTTCGCCGATTACATCCAAATCATCTTCCTGAAGAAGAAAGAGCCAGCTATAAAGAAAGCAACAACAGATGCCGATTTGGGCCTACAGAGCTAACTTGTCCATCTCAGCCCAGTGAAGCACTTGTTGGGCTTCCTAGCCCGTCAGTCCGCTGGTCCACTTGTTTGTTCAGAATATTCAGTGAATCTTTGTCTTCCTGAACAATAGCTCGTTTCAGTGTGTTCAGCAACATGATCAGAGTCTAAGTCCTGCTCTTCATTAGCAATGATGATGGTTGGTTCGTGACATCCCTCCATGAATCACGGCTTGTCCCCAAGCCGTTGCTTCGATATCCTTGATATCAGACCTCCGGTGTTCCTTACTGAAGTAATGAATTAAAACTGACAAGCAGGATAAGAGTTGTGGTGACTTCGCGTCATGATCTAAATGCCTAGCTTGATTTCCTTGCCTTCGCCTTTGCAGCCACAAGTCTGACACACAAACCATGTCCATTGTGGTAATGTATGGTCCTTCTGAATTTCTTAGCATTCGGAATACCTCAAGTCTGAAAGCACATATGTGAAGCCAAGTCTGATGGAAAACACAAAACAATCTCCAATACCGGTGATGCCAACAATTTAGTGACATGAAATTGCGAATAAGCCCATCACCAGAATTCCGAGGTAGCCTCAAATATCTCAGTTCGTGAAAATAACTTAGCTGAGATAGTACCATTAGACATATGAGGGTGCCCAGTAGCTTTGTATAGCAACCGTATAGATTAGGTTCAAATACTTGCATACTGACACCTTCTCGCATAAGCACCTGTTGGTTGGCTTCATCCAGTAAGCAAGTGCATTTTTGCCCAAAATTCAGATAGCAAGTATCAACTTCTTGTTGCAATAACACCAGAAAGCATAGCAATGACATATGATGCATCACTTCTGCTGCAGCATACATTAGACATGCATCACTGCATAAGGTCCAATGCCAACAAATCCTCCTATCTCTAGGTGGCCCTGGATCCAAAATATTCAGCCAAACATTATCTTCATGTTGCTGGGATGTAAGTACAGATATGCCATGAACATTCCTGAGCACCATTTCCAAAAGCTCTCCACAAGTAGTATTAGTTAACTTCATTAGCTCTAGAGGCCATATAGCCAGCCAATTGTTGGCATCCCGAGACCAACATTTACTGAAATCAGCAAATACTTCGACTCCAATGCTAAGAGAATTTGCCGCAATTATTTCTGGCAACCTTTCCATTCCAGAAAGGATATTCCTGAATTTTGCTGGAGTTAGAGGTAGTAGTGAAGGAACCATGATTGCAAGCTCTGTCATTGTCCCTTCCCTCACCATGTAATTGTTAAGGGCATTTGATATTTCAACCAAAGAGCTTCTGGACTGAATATGGTGCAATGCTTCCCAGAGCATCATCATGGTAAATAAATTACAACATAAGTGCCTCAACACAGCATGCTGTATTGGTAGAATACCATGTGATGCTTTTGCAGTACACCTTGCAATCTCTTGGACACTATTGCTCTTGTGATAAATGTCGTTACTGCCTTGAGCTTGCAGCAACATCTCTAGTCCTTCAGCTTTTGAATCTTCTGGCATAACTGTCAGCAATAGCTCAACTAGCATTTGCCAAAGCCCAAAAATTGAGTTGTTGATTGAGCATGCAGCAACACGAACAGAACATTTGAAGATCCCCTGACCATTTTCTAGACAACTGAATCCAACCATTTCTTGGTCATTGGAATAACAAAACAAATCATCTGTAACAACCCATCCATAACACAATTTGCAGGCTCCACTGTCAAATAACATAGCTTGAAGGTATGACTGAAACAAACCATTCCTGCAGCAACCAAATATGCACTTCTCTTGACACAGATCTAGCACGAGGAAATTCACCGTATGTTTCCTCCATAAACAAGTGACCAGAATAAGTGCCCCATTCAAGAGAATAATCTTGCATGCTAGTATCTCAGTGAAAAGCCACATCTGATCTGAATTTGACTGAAACAAATCCACGCAATGTCTTCTATTGTCTGCAATCCCACAAAATTTAAGGTACTGTTTCTTGTGCATATAGGTCTCCCATGGTTTAGGTGGTGGCCATGGTGTTTTCAGCTGTACAAACACACCTTTCCTACTGAACCAGAAGAATGGCCATGATATAGTACGATGCATCATACTGTTAGCAGGAACCTTGAACAGTTTCTGAAAATTGCAGACACTAGCATTGAACCAGAGCAGATAAACCTCAATTGACATTGCAAGCCATTTTTGTTTTGGTTGCATCTCAACTTGATAGTAGCTATTACTAAAAGAGGGCCAAGGTGCCGGTCGCACTTCAATGACACTGTCCTCCAGCAGAACAGGTGTTGGTGGAAATGGATGCTTCGGAGGCTCGCTAACTCTACTACAGCTAAAAGGTGGCCACGCCATTGGCCTCAGCTCAGCTGCGCAATGCAAACTCCATGCAGTGTAGAAGGTAGCAGGTGGTAAAAATAGGAACACTGGCATTACCTTAAACACCTTGTGTGCGTCCTCGACACTAGTGACAGGAAGCCAAATCAGAGCAGCATTCATCACAGCAGAGCTGGTGGTGGCCAGTAGGTCAGCGAATAGGACATCCTGGGGCGGGTTGGAAGTCGAGGAAACAGAAGACGGTGCTGATATCGTGGTTGCGGACTCCGGAATATGGGCAGCCTGGCAGAAGCCCAACGCCGAACACCTTGCGGGCGTCGCGGGTGGGAGCTCCGAGGTTGCCATAGGGATGACAGCGGAAACACCAGATGGTGGAGAAGAGGTCGATGATGTCGTTGGTGATACCGAGGACGTGGAAGCAGACGCCGGAACGCGGGCGTCAACGCGGGAATCATGGTTGGGACCCTCCGTCGAACACCTTGTGGGCGCTGCCGGTGGAAGCTCCGTGGTGGCTGCTGGGAGGACGAAGGTGGCATCCCCTGGTGGAGTCGAGGTTGAGGAAGATGTGGGCACCGTGGATGATGATGCCGACGCCTCGCCGGTGCTCGGTGAGGGGGAGGAAGACGACGACAACAGCACATCACGGCGGCACAACAGAGAATGCATCTTCTCAGTCTTCCGGTTGATGTCATCAGCCTTCTTCCCAATTTCCTCGAGCTTAGCCAGGATTGCCACAAACATCTCCTCCTCCGTCATCTGCTCAGTCGTCATGGCTCGATTTTGGTGGTGGTTCCCGATCGAAACGGCTTTGATTACCAATTGTCACAACCTAGATGTAACTCAAAGAAATACACTCACAAATATGTTACAACCAGCAGTCAGCCACCACCTCTTGCTACCACAGCAGCGGGAGCGCCGCCGCCGAAATCGCCGACCCCCGAAGCGGTGTCGCCGCCGCACGAAACACCTCCCCTTCAGGAAGGTAAATGAAAAGGCCGGTCCGGTGGGGGAGGGGCTGGGTTAACGGGTCGGGCGCCGGCACGGATGGTTGGTTGGCTCGGTCGGCAGCCTGGCTGCTTGGTTGGGTGGGGTAGGGTGTAGAATGTAGTATAGCGCTTGGTTGTGTAGCTATGCACTTGTGTAGAAAGGATTTATCATATATATATATATATATATAAACTCATCTCTTTGTGCAAACTATGCAAACTTTAATATGTGCCACACGATATTCATCCAAGTAGGCCCTCAGGTGAGGTGGAAGGGTAAATTGCAAGGTGAAAGGGGTGTTTTGCAAACGCTGGTTAGAGACATTTTTGAAATCACCCCTCCCACCTCACCTGAGCACCTCCTTGATGAACATCGTTTGACCTAGATTGAAATTTTCATAGTTTACACGGAGAGGTTGGTTTGCATTGCATGTGATACCTTGCCATATTTTAAATAGAATTTTATATGTATATAAGGATGCTTGTAAACTTTGGAGCCCGTACATTTGATAGTCCATCTCCAATTGCGAACAAACACTTCTTTTTTCATCAAAAAAACTAAAGGAATTGAAGCTACTATATCTAGTCATCATCATCCACAACTTAGTAGTAGTATGGAGCACAGCAAAACCTCGTATACATGAGATAGGACGCTACGACGTGGCACGGGCGCACGGCCCGGCGACCAACCGTGCAATGGCCCAGTCAGTGCAGCAAACGTTTGGGTTGTTAAGAGGCTTGTACTCCCTCGGTCCTATTATATAAGGCGTAACCATCATTTTCTGCTGTCCTAAAATACAGGGCGCCTCCTTCTTGGCTCCCATATAATGAATGACTATTGGGTGTAGATAACATATTTATTATGTTCTGTTTCTTTCTATTGACTGCTAAAGTAGAATTAAATGCGTTTATTGGTCTCTGTGTTGAAGGAGTTACGTCTTATATTGTGGGACGGAGGGAGTACTTCTCTTTTCATGTTCAATCATGAAAGGTTGAATCTCGGTTGTAATTCGCTGCAAATCGGTGAATTTTGGTCAGGTCAGGATGAAAGTGGCATGGATATTTCCCATCCGACCGACCAACAGAAGGTCCTCAGGCCTTAAATGGTATGTCCGTATCCGGAACCAAAAAATCAATATTCGACCGTATCCGTATCCGCGTAACAAAAGTTAAATGTCTATTGTAAATATGTAATGTATATCAATATTCGATGCGTATCCAACATATTTTGTACTTCCCGTATCCGAATCTGATCCGACAAAAAAAATAAATATCTATATTTGTGTCAAGAATATCGTTAGTATCGGATCCGTTTTCAAACGTACCACCGGGCTTCCGAAAAAAACACCAGGCGATTTGTTTGCTGTGCTCGTCCGGTCGTCCCAGTCCCAGATCCCACTACTCGGCAGCTCCCGAGCCCCCGCCCCCCGCCCGACTCGACGCCTGACCTGGCCCTGCCCGGTTCCCATCCCCTCCGCGCATCCAGGCCCTCCCTAATCCCCATCATGCCGCCGCCGTAGCCCGCCCCCGGAGCACACCTCCTCTCCCCATCCGACGCCGTCCCACTCGACCTCCCTCTGTCGTGCCGCCGCAGTTTTCCGCTCATCCCACATTTCCTCTCCTCACAGCCGAGCCTACCCGCGCCAAGACCTAGTGCTCCCGCCGCCTCCTACCCCTTCTCCGTCCTCTTCGGAATCTAGCTTCAGGCCTCTCCCCGAGGCTACGTCGATTCCTCCTCGGCATTCCCCGTCAGGCTACGTCGCGCATCCTCGGCATTCCCCGTCAAGACGTCGCACACCATCCTCATCCTCGTCGGCATTCTCATCGGTTCCTCCCCATCCTCGTCGGCATTCTCATCGCCGGGGGCACGCCGTCCCAATTCCAGCGTCTCTGCGGTGGACTCTGTCGCCTGCTCAGTTCAGATTCCCTCAGCCATGGTAACTGCATCACTCAATTTCTAGGTCACAAAATTGTCTAACCCTAAATTTGCTATTTTAGTAACTAGTGTATTTTCTGAACACCAGGATAATGAAAATTATTATGGCGATTTCATAAGAAACTTCGATGCTAGGTGCCAGAAATCTATTGTTCGCATAAGATGTCCTTTCAAAGAAAAGGACAAAAAATATATTATGACGGGTGTTGTTGTTGCATCAAATGGTACATCATGCAGTGTTATCACGTCACATCATATTAACAAGGAAAACGTGGTTGAATTTTTTGATGGGACAAGAGCAAAAGGCCTTTATGTTAAGTCAGAGAAGAAGTTTAATATGGGTATCATGCATGTCATTGGTTTGGATGGTATTCACTGGGAAGTTGCAAACTTCAGCCAGGATGAAGCTACACTTGGTCAGAAAGTCTTCACTCTTGGCTATAACAATGACAATGCAGAAAGTTTGAACCATATAAAAGAAGATGGCACAACAGTAACAACAAATTTTATTTCTGGAAGTTTAGTAAGGTTAATTAGCATCTAAACTCATCCTGTTAATATTTTCTAAGTTGTAGTGCTTCTTAATATTGAAACAAATTAATGCAGTTGTGCAGGCATTAAAAATGGCGAGTTTGATGATAGTGTTGCGTTTGTGCATGCTTGCTCAACTGGAACCTATGGATGTAACGGATCAGCCGTCTTTAGTCGAACAGAAAGTCTTGTTGGTGTTAATTTTTTCTATACGACAAGCAAAGGTGTGGATTATGGATCTGGCATACTACATGGTGGCCTAGTATCTGCTATAGACTTGCAGACTATAAAAAAAGGATTTGAATCAATGTATCCACATGCGAAGTTGGAAGGAAAGGTAGATCATTTTGTTTTTAATGAGCATGTATACCAGTTTGTTCATTTGTTTATAATGCATGGAAATTATCTCTTATTTTGCATTTTTTCTTGTTGCTAGAGTCTTCCACAAATTGTGCAATTTTTAGAAGATGCTCTTACTTATCTTGAGTCGGAAAAGGCAGCGCGTGCTGAAGGATAATTCCAAAGATGATTTTTCAACTCAGTTCAGAAGGTAAAATTTTCAAGTTGTCTACTTCCTCTGGTTTTACAATGTAACAACACATAGTAAGTAGGGACCGTTTTGCTGCATATGTGCCCATACAGCTTATAGCCTACGAAGAATAAAATATAATATATGGTCAATTATTGAAGTAGTCATGGATGACAGCCCCTAAATTTTGTCCATGCTACTCTTTTTCTTAGGTTGTGATACCCAGTCTGAAAATTTCATACAACTTACTGATTTTCTCTCTGTATATCATCTATAGCTTTTTTTCTCATATGATGCAAGCACCCTTTCATCCTGCTGAATTAAGTTCTGCGCAACATAGCTGCCATTAGTCTGAAACTCCTTGCATACGTTTGTCACATAAAATTTTTGCTGCGTGAGGGTTGGCATCTCATTACCTGCATTGTACCTGTATATCTTTCTGTGTTTGCCAAATTTGTAAGAAAGGCCAACTTGTTTGCTTTTCTGTAATGTAGCTAACCAATATAACATAACAAATACTTTGGATAATCAACTTGCCTCAACTGAGTTGTCAACTCAACTTGCTAACATTCATATGCTACAGCAGCGGCTCATGTTCACGACTACAAAATAAGCTTTTAATTGGATATAATTTCGATGATACATTGCTGTTCTGGACTTGTTGATATATCATGTTGCATACATAGTACCTAATCTTTCGTACCATTGCCTCAGAATCTTTTATATCTACTCTGTTCTGCAACTAGCATGAGTGAGGGCGTATAGACACATTGTCTGTTTCATTTCACTTATCTATAAGTTGCACTTTGATTTCTGACCTTGCTACCTCATTCCTGTATGATGTATCAGTTTAGTCAATGATATGCCATTTCTTTTTGTGCTAGATCTACCTATGGATTGCTCAGCTTTTGTACAGCAATACAGATTATGGATTGGCAGTACTAACATATTGTTACATTATCAGCATCATTATCAAGGGAGGCAAATGGTGTGAGATGAAGCTGTGCGTGCAAATGGTGTGAGATGAAGCTGTGCGTGTCAGAAGTATCTGATAGAATTTCCACCTTCGCGTCCTCTTGTTGAATCTGCCGTGCGCTGTGCGCACATTAATATGTTAGTTATGATTATGATACTTTTTATCAAATGTGGCGTCACATGACCAGACCCGAAGAACACCTTCTAATCTGGTAGACTGTAGATCTGACTTCTGATTATGAGACCGTTGTGCAAATGGTGTTCAACTTGAGCTTTCTGATTATGAAACCGTTGTGCAAATGGTGTTCAACTTGAGCTTTCTGATTATGAGATCGTTGTGCAAATAGTGTTCAGCTTGAGCAAGTGGCAAAAAACAGCTTCTGACTTTTGGTTTATAAAGTAACTCCTCAGCCGTAAAAACCAAATGGTTTAATCACCCGACCTTAAAAATTAGTTCAGCGTTGGTTTTGCATCCTGCTTTGCCATGCGCTGATCTCGCTACCCTGACCAGCTGACCTGTGTGTTGGATTGAATCGGCTCCAGCACGAAGGGTGAGGCCGCGGACGTGCAGGTGCTGCGCCGCCGTGAACGAGATACCGCTGCTGTCGTCTGTACTGTGTTCTCCGACGTCACCTTCGCCGGCCATATTGCCATTGATATCCGATGGTTGCTGTCTCCGGCGGCCATGGGGAGCGCCATTACTAAAGACGAGCAAGCAAATGCCTTGGTGTTGGTTGGGACCAGCTCAATGTGCCATGCGTCGCTCCTTGGATGTTGCCAGCAATTCGGGGAGCAGTTAGTACTTCAAGTGCCCATGCTAGGGTGGGGGAGTTTAGGAGAGAAATGCAGACGTGTTTAGGAGAAAGACAAGCATGTATGTAAACTGAACGTGATTCCAGGGTGCTCAATATTACAATTGTGAGGAGATATCGTGCAGTAGTGCTTATTCTTTTATAGAAATTGCTTTTTAAGATAGCAATCTTTAGGGTTATTGGTATTATTATTATTCAGAAGTATTTTTTTTCAAAACAGAGTAATTCCCTTCTTTAGGTGAGTATTTTAATAATGATATAAGTACATGCATGTGCGTTGCTACGGGCGCAAACAATGGCCATATAGGATGAATTCTGAAATTTTGGAATTCTCCACACATATATATACCCAGTTAGAATACTTATAAGTAATGTGTTTTAACCATTGCACACTTGGAAAAACAAATTTTAAGAAAAATTGCTCCCAAAGCACATATCACTACTCAAGCAAATATTATATCATTAATGAAAAAATCCAATTACATGGATTTCTTGACATGCTTAACAAGAAGCAATCTTGTTGATAGCATAATACCAAGATAACAACCTACAATTTAATGTCTAATGCATCCATCACATCTCGCATTCTCCAAACATAGGACAATTCTAACACTGTACTCATGATTTTGAAATCTTAAAAAACAAGACTTTATATTCTAATGACTAAACTTGACACTTGTCTCCACAGGTTTGTAAGTGTACTCAATGACATCTTGTAAATTATTAATGAATATTGGGCAAAACTACCCACAAAAATGCTTCCAAAGCGTCACCTTCTCGAAAGCCCATTCAGCAAAAAGAAAAAAAACTGCCTCAGCATACTTGAATTTCACCAGGAATCAGGAGATATGATCTGTATATGAACTACCTTTGACCTCATCATATAAATTGTTTACTTATAAAATCAAGATTTAATTGGACAAATGAAGTTTATGTCCAAGCCAGCCGTTTAATCTCTCAGTGATAACAATTCCTACAGGTGAACCAAACCTCAACTGAATGATGTTCTAAAGTACCTTCAATTTCTACAAGACCTAGACAACACTAAACTAATTTTTAGGATAATGACCTCTTGCATACATATTGGACAGTAGGGATGAAAGTGGTATGGATATTTCCTGTCCGACCGACCGACCGAAGGCCCTCAGACCTTAAATGGTACAGTCCGTATCCGAAACCGAAAAATCAATATCCGACCGTATCCGTATCCGCATAAAAAAGTTAATTGTCTATTGTAGATATGTAATGTATATCAATATCCGATGCATATCCGACATATTTTGTACTGTCCGTATCCGAATCCGATCTGGCAAAAAAATAAATATCCGTATTCGTATCAGGGCATATCCGTCCGTATCCGATCCGTTTTCATCCCTATTGGACAGTATCGGATCTTCCAAACTATTTTCTCCCTCTTGTATAGTAATGCTGTCCTTCACGGTGGGAAAAATTATGTTATTCCAAACTAATATGATAGTTTGAACAGCGCGCACCAATACCATTCTTGGGAGTCTGAAGGAAAAATGGAAAGAGAAAAAAAACGGTGGAGACTGGAGAGGGAAGACGGGGGCGCTGGGTCCCCCGACAGGACGAAGTTCGGGATGATGAATAGCCATCTTAGGCCATCCCCAACCTATAGTGTCTATGGGTGGTGTCTATGTTGCCATATCATCAACACACCATCATAGATACTAGTTGTGGGTCCCTACTAAATATACTCTCTATTCTCTCCACCAATCATATTTATTTATAATTTATTATGAAGACATCATACCCTCCCAATGCATAGTTTAGTAGTGTCTATTGCATAGGTTCTCATGTAGACACTGGGTCTCATGCAAGACCCAGTTTGTTCCTTTTCCCATTCTCTCTCATTTATTAGCGTGATACATAAGCAAAATGTCCTATGTGGCAGCCTAATTAATGCTATGGAAACTATCCTACATGGAGGGTTAGGAATAGCCTTGTTCTTTTTAATATATATATATATATAAAATAATAATTCTATATGAGAACATATGGCATGAGAACTGAGTTCCTATGAGAACTATGAGAACTCAAATCTGGACCGCATGATCTTCATCCAAGGGGAAGGTGTGAGGGGGGTTTACAAAAGTATAATTAAAGGGCGGTGATTTTACAAATCCCCCCTCCCACCTCTCCCTGCGCGCTCCCCTTGGATGAAGATCATGTGACCCAGATTTGAGTTCTCATAGTTCTCACGAGAATTGAGTTCTCATAGAATATGTTGCCATTCTATATCCTACCTGAGTACCGAATAACTATTATTAGTACCCGAGCCTCCCACCGAGCCCGACCCCATCCCAGACCGGACCACTCCTTGGGAAACATAGAATCTAGCGGTCTCGGCGCCTAGGTCTCTAGGTGACTCGAGTTAGGGTTCCTGGCTGCTAGGGTTTTCTGTTGGTTTCTCCACTAAATCCTCCCTCCTTGCCTGTTCTGATCGCGCGTTGATGATCAGGATTAGAGTACACGTCCCATCCACCATTTGTGTCCACGTCAAATTCTCCAATTGGAGCCAAGCTAAGATCTGCTAACCTTTTTTTAGATCGCTGGGAGCTCTAGGGTTTTGTGGCGGTGGAGGCGGCCTCGGACTGCGAGGTCCGGGACTCACAGGCGATGGAGACGCTGGCGGGGATGATGGAGCAGATGTGTCTGACTAACAAGGAGAAGAAGGGGTTGAGGATTGCGAAGATGCAGG
Source organism: Digitaria exilis (assembly GCA_015342445.1). NCBI lineage: Eukaryota > Viridiplantae > Streptophyta > Magnoliopsida > Poales > Poaceae > Digitaria > Digitaria exilis. The sequence continues at coordinate 1,496,107 of JACEFO010001897.1, forward strand.
TGACGGGGAGTGGTACAAAGGATCCGCAGGCGGTGGGAAAGGTCCTCTCGGAGAAACCGGTGAGTGCGGACTCGATCGGAGCCGCACTGGGGAAAATCAGGTGCCCGATCAGGGGGCGTGGAGTGTAAGGATCTTGGTGACAACCATTTCCTTTTCACTTTCTTCCAGGCGTTGGGGAAGAAGAGAGCGCTTGATGATGGGCCCTGGATGTTTGGCAAGGACCTAGTGGTCATGGTTGATTTTGATGGATCAAAATCCATAGAGGAAATGGAGTTTAACACGATTCCCATATGGTTGAGGGTGACAAAGATGACCCTGGGTCTCATGAACAAGGAGCAGGGAGAGGCGATAGGTAACTTGGTGGGAGAATTCATGGAGATAGATGCAGATGAGGGTGATTCGGCGATGGGGCAGTTCCTGCGTATAAAGGTGAAACTCGATATTAAGAAACCATTGATGAGGGGGTTTACTCTCACGGTGGAAAGGGCAGTAGGGGAAAAGGAGGTGTGGTGCCCATTCACGTACGAGTTCCTTCCTGATTTCTGTTACATTTGCGGAATAATTGGTCATGTCGACAGGGTGTGTGAAGTGAAGCTGGGGCAGGGTGAGCCAAAACCGTATAACAGCAAGCTCCGCCTCATCCCGGAGAAGAAGAAGGTACTCGAGGAGAGTTTTGGGAGAGAGGGGTATAAATCGTCTTAGCGTTCTGGTGGGTCAGGGAGCAGGAGTGGCTGGAGTGGTGGTGGCCGATCAGGTAGCGATGGCCCATCATGGAGGAAAAACACATCCTCAGGAGGCGGGGGAAAAGGAGCAGGCAAAAATGGGAAGGAGGTGACGAGTCCAATTAAAATCGCGCCGGGCTTGCAGTTGAGTGCAGATACTAGGTCTATACCAGAGGCCAAGAAGGTGTTGGGCTATGGAGCAGGGGAGGAAGCAATGGGGAAGGAAATGGAGGGGGTGTTACCAGTTGGTGGAGGTATACAAAATGGAGAGAAGGAAATGGAGGTCGTGCCTAAGACCACAGCCAAAGAGCAAGTAGGGCTAGTACAGTCTACCATGCAACCCATGCACGAAGAGAAGGCGGATATGCAAAGTCATAAAGGGAAGGAAGTGGAGGAGGGAAAAAACAAGAAGGGTCGTACCTTTAAACATGTCCCACGTACAAAATCAGAGAAACAAATAGGGGTGGTGTTGAAGAGGGGAGCAGAAAAGAAGCGTAGCCTTCCAGAAGATGGTAACATGGAGGTGGATGAGCCAAAAAAACAGCGGATGACGGTCGAGCAGGAGGGCGGGGTGCAGGGAACAAATGAGATAGCGGGGCCGGCGGACCGGCTCTGCGAGCACAAATGAAGCTCATGGCATGGAACTGCCGGGGCTTAGGCAATGCCCCGGCAGTGAGGGGGCTTCTGAGATGTCAGAAGTCCGAACAAGCGGACATTCTCTTCCTGTCAGAAACAAAACGTGATGGGAGGCGGATGGAGAAATTTAAAATGATGCTTGGTTTGGGAAACATGGTGGTGGTGGACTCGGAAGGAAAAGGGGGGGGGGGAATTGCCGTGTTGTGGAGGAGAGGAGTTGATGTGGTTGTCAAGGACTCGTCCAAAAACCATGTTGACATGGACGTCAAGGAGGAGGATGGCTCTATGTGGCGTTTCACTGCTATGTATGGAGAACCAAAGGCGGAGAACAAGCATCGCACTTGGACTCTAATGCGTGATCTCCATGCAGCGGGGAATCTTGCCTGGCTATGCGCTGGAGATTTTAATGAAATCCTCTATCAGCATGAAAAGGAGGGTGGTGTGCCGCGAGCGCAGAGCTGCATGGATCGTTTCAAGGAGGCCTTGGAGGACTGCGAGCTTCACGATTTAGGATTTACAGGGGATGTTTTCACCTGGCGAAATAACCAATATCGGGCATATGACTATGTGCATGAATGATTGGATCGAGCACTGGCAAATGATGCATGGAGGGATCGCTTCCCCATGGTGCATGTCCGGAATGGAGATCCTTTTCATTCTGACCATAGACCTGTTATTATCTCGGCTGAAAAGAGGGGGGAGGAGAGAAGGAGTGGGGGGCCCAAACCTTTCAAGTTTGAGGCAGCTTGGCTGGAGGAAGAACATTGTAGGAAAGTGGTGGAGAGTGCGTGGGCGGAGACAGCAGAGGTGCAGGGGGGCTGCGTGTTTGAGGCGCTGCATGGAGTGGCAGCAAGCTTGCAACACTGGAGTACGAATGTACTCGGCGATTTGGAGAAGAGGCTAAAAAAGGTGAAGAAGGATTTGGAGGCATGCCGGAGGAGCGGAGTGTCTAGTGAAGCAGTGAGGAGGGAGGCGGTGCTTAGGTTTAAGGTGGATAGGATAGATGAACAAATTGATATTTTCTGGCGGCAGAGAGCTCATGTAAACTGGCTGCGGAAGGGTGATCGAAATACGGCTTTCTTCCATAAGTCGTGTTCGGAAGGGAAAAGGAGGAATAGAATAGGGAAGCTACAGAAGGATGATGGAGGCTGGGTAGAAAATGAAGTAGAGAAGCAGGGTTTTATTACTAACCATTTTATGCAGCTGTTTAAATCATGTGCCAAGGGGGATACTGGCCCCTTGCTGGGTTTGGTCACACATCGTGTGACAGGGGAGATGAACGAGGTACTTCTTACTGAGTTCACAAAGGAAGAAGTCAAGGTTGCCTTGGACGCAATTGGCGATCTGAAAGCCCCAGGACCGGATAGTCTGTCGGCCCTGTTCTATAAGAATTTTTGGGACGTGGTGGGCGAACGGGTGACGGAGGAAGTTATGGCGGTGCTGAATGGTGGAGCAATGCCGGAGGGATGGAACGAAACAGCCATCGTCCTGATCCCAAAAGTGAAAAACCCGGAGAAGGTAACTGATCTACGCCCCATCAGTCTCTGCAATGTGCTCTATAAGATTGTGTCAAAAGTGCTTGCTAATAGATTGAAGAAGATCTTACCTGAAATAATATCTCCAAATCAGAGTGCCTTTGTCCCGGGTAGATTGATATCTGATAATATCCTGGTAGCCTATGAGATGACACACTACCTGCGCCATAAGAGAGAAGGAGGGATAGGCTACGCAGCAATAAAACTTGATATGAGCAAAGCTTATGACCAAGTGGAATGGTCGTTCTTGAATGATATGCTAATTCGGATGGGATTCCATGCACGATGGGTGGATCTGATGATGAAATATGTCTCGACAGTGACTTACAGCATCAAAGTTAATGGTGTTTCTTCTCCAAATTTCAAGCCAGAAAGGGGACTTAGACAGGGTGATCCACTGTCTCCCTATCTTTTCCTATTGTGTGCAGAAGGTTTTTCAGCACTGCTCCACAAAGCTGAAGCGGATGGTTTGATCTCAGGGGTGAAAGTTTGCCCAGCAGCTCCTAGTGTCTCTCATCTCTTGTTTGCCGATGACTCTTTGATCCTTATTCATGCAACAAAGGAGGACGCAATGCAACTACAGAGAATTCTGGAATTGTATGAGCAATGCTCGGGCCAAATGATCAACAAACTGAAGTCAGCTGTCCTTTTTAGCCGTAATACTGGGGCGGAAAACAAAGCTGAAGTTAAATGTACCCTGGGTGTGGACAAGGAAACAATGAATGAAAAGTACTTGGGTCTACCAGTTTATGTGGGGAGGGAGAAGACAAAGATCTTTGCTTATCTGAAGGACAGAGTGTGGCAACGCATACAGGGTTGGAAAGAAAAATCTCTATCGTGGGCAGGGAAGGAGATAATGATAAAGGCAGTAGCACAGGCTATACCAACCTTTGCGATGGGCTGTTTTGACCTCACAAAAACTATCTGTGATCAGATCAGCTCACTCATTTGCCGTTACTGGTGGAACCAACAGGATGGTAAGCATAAAATCCATTGGCTTAGCTGGGAAAAGATGATATTGCCGAAGAAGATGGGAGGGCTGGGCTTTCGTGATATATATGCCTTCAACATGGCGATGCTTGCAAAGCAGGGTTAGAGGCTCATTCAGAATCCGGAGTCCTTGTGTGCTAGAATTTTAAAGGCAAAATACTTCCCAACTTCGAGCTGCCTTGATGCAAAACCCCGACAGGGAATGTCTTATACCTGGAGAAGTATTTTACGGGGAATGCAGGTGTTGAAAATGGGAGTTATTTGGCGGCTGGGTGATGCAGATAATATTGACATCTGGAGGGACCCTTGGCTACCAAGAGATCGCTCAAGGAGACCAGCTACACCGAGGGGGCGATCTCTGATCACTCAGGTGGCTGACCTGATCAACCCTATCACAGGAAACTGGGATGCAGAGCTGGTACAAGATATATTCTGGGAGGAAGACGCAAGACTCATTCTTGCGCTTACTCTTCATGCTGGGCGGGAGAATGTGCTTGCATGGCATTATGATAAGAAAGGATGTTCTCAGTTCGCAGTGCTTAGAAAGTTTTTAGAAATGATATGATCAGATCGAGCAAAAGACAAAGGGGCTCCTCGTCCATGAATACAACAGTAACAAGTGATAGCTGTTGGGCAAAAATCTGGAGCATGAAGGCGCCGGGGAAGATAAAACACTTTTTGTGGAGAATGGCCCACAACAATCATGCCTTGAGAGTTAACCTGCAGCATAGAGGGATGGACATTAATACGAAATGTATTTTATGCAAGTGTGTTGATGAAGATGGGGGGCATATGTTTTTCAAGTGCAAACTAGTCAAGGAAGTGTGGAGAGCATTGGAACTGGAAAGAGAGCGTACTGATCTAGCCGCGATCAGGACGGCTAAAGGAGTTGTAGAGTATGTGCTTGCAGCACAGGAAGATGGTGGTCTTGCTATGGAACTGGTGGGCTGAAAGGAACCGGGTGCGTGAGGGGGATAAGCCAAGGCCAACGATCAGTATCGCGCATAGTGTGGAGGTTTATGCCTGGGAAATTCTGAACATTTTCCGACAACAGAAAGAGAAGGCACCTGCAAACAGGGAACAATGGTGCAAACCAAATGTGGGCTATCTGAAAATTAATTGTGATGCAGCGTTTAATGAAGCAAAGAGAAATGGAGGTTGGGGCTATGTTATAAGAGACGAGGAAGGAGATGTTGTGTCCGCTGGGAGAGGAAGATTGAACCATGTGCTAGACTCGTTTCAGGCCGAGGTAATTGCTTGCCTCCAAGGAGTACAAGCGGCCACGGAGCTAGGAATCGGAAAGGCGGTTGTGGAGACAGATGCCCTGCAGGTGGTTCACGCATGCACATCGAAAGCCTGTGACCTGACCACGGCGAGAAGTCTGATATCCGAGCTGAGGCATACGGCCGCAGACAATTTCCTTTTTTTTTTAGATAATGGAACAAAAGTCCCGGCCTCTACACCATAGTGTATGGTGTACACAGCAGTTCATTACAATAAGGGGGAGCTCTTAGGCTCACAAATTACTCCATAGAGTGCACGAAGGAAAAAGAAGAAGTTTCGAGCAAAACAAAGACAGCTAGGCTGCAATTCTATTCGAGAACTTCCAACCGAAACTAGCAAACACTTGCATGACGACCGTTTCCAAGAGGCGGCAGGCATTCTTCAGATTTGATCTTGCTTCTTCGTCTTTAAGTAACAATGACCAGGTGCGGGTCCAATATGTAGCCCTGAAAATTACCTGCATAAAGGTGTTAGATTTAGCACGATTGAATACCATATCATTTCTATTCAACCATATTGCCCAACATATAGCTGTCAAACCCACACAAATTTGATCTCTAAGCGCTGGCCGAATGCCATTTAGCCAAGGACCAAACATGTTTGAAATGCTAGACGGTGGTTGAATGCCAAATGTGATATGTACTGTATTCCAAATAAAACGAGTGAAGTGACACTTAATGAAGAGGTGTTCTATAGTCTCTAATGAACTGCAAGAACAACAACTTAAGTTTCCTTTCCAATTCCGTTTGGCTAAGTTATCTTTAGTGAGGGTGACTCCATTTTTGATATACCACAGAAAGATTTTAATCTTGAGTGGTATCTTGAGTTTCCAAATTGGACATTTCCGGGGAATGATGTCGTTTCTCATGGTGGCCATGTACATAGACTGTGTCGAAAAAACACTACTCTTATGCAAATCCCAAATGAAGACATCTCTAGCACTAGTTAGATTAGTTGTTAAAACTTTCGATACTAGGTTGTACCATGCCTCTAGGTTGTGCCCAGTTAGTCCTCTTCGAAAAGAAACGTTCAACGGTGTGGTGCTTAGCACCTCGGCTACCGTTGCTGATTTTTTCCTCACTATATGGAAAAGGTGTGGGTATGATAATTTCAGAGGTTGATTTCCTACCCATGTGTCTTCCCAAAAACGGATTTCCATTCCGCTACGGACTTTGAAATGGCCACATTGTAAGAATTGATCCTTCACTTTCATAAGACCTGACCAAAAGTGGGAGTCTCCCGGTTGTTTTGTGACTTGGGTTAGAGTTTTATTTGACAGGTATTTCCTCCGTAGGAGGGTTTGCCAAATTCCTTCCTCATTCATTAGTTTGAAAAGCCACTTGCTCAATAGGCAATTGTTTTGGATTTCCAGGTTCTGGATACCCAGCCCTCCACAATCCTTTGGTGTACACAAGATGCTCCACTTAGTGAGCCTATATTTTTTCTTGTGTCCATCACATTGCCAATAAAACCTCGAGCGGTAGTAGTCCGATTTTTTTAGAACCCCTTTAGGAACCTCAAAAAAGGAAAGCATATACATTGCTAGGCTTGTGAGGACTGAGTTTATTAAAACTAGTCTTCCACCCACCGAGAGTAATTTGCCTTTCCAACTACTAAGTTTTTTCTGAAATTTTTCCTCTATTATCATCCAATCATTATTTGCTAATTTCCTGTGGTGCATCGGAATTCCGAGGTATTTGAATGGTGTGGATCCCGTGTTGCATCCAAAGATGTGTGCGTAATCTTGCTCACAATCCTTTGCTCCCCCATAGCAATATAATTCACTCTTGTGGAAATTTATTTTAAGTCCTGATAATTGCTCAAAGGTACTTAAAACTAGTTTAAGGTTTTTGGCATCATCGAGGTTATGTTCCATGAAAAGAATGGTGTCATCAGCATATTGAAGGATTGAGAGACCTCCGTCTACCAAGTGTGGTATGATGCCACTAAAATCTCCATTGTGTTTCGCTCTCTCGATGAGAATGGCCAACATATCGGCCACTAGGTTGAAAAGGAGTGGAGACAGAGGATCACCTTGCCTAAGTCCTTTCTTAGTTTGAAAGTAGTGCCCGATATCATCATTGACTTTTATGGCCACACTTCCACCTTTGACAATTTGGTCAATCCAATTACACCATATAGGTGAAAAGCCTTTCATCCGCAAAGTTTGTTGGAGAAAAGGCCAATTAACCTTGTCATATGCTTTCTCAAAGTCAAGCTTTAAAATGACACCATCTAGTTTCTTCCTATGCATTTCATGTATGGTTTCATGCAAGATTACTACCCCCTCCATAATATTCCTCCTGGACATAAATGCCGTTTGAGAAGGTCTAATGACTTTTTGAGCTACTAGAGCTACCCGATTCGTCATTACCTTAGTAAATATTTTGAAGCTGACATTAAGTAAGCATATCGGTCGGAATTGTTGTATTTGTTTGGCCTCCTTTTGTTTAGGGAGTAGGGTAATGATTCCAAAATTGAGGCTATACAAAGGAAGATGTCCCTTATGGAATTCGTCGAAAAGCGGCAGTAAGTCACCTTTGATGGTTCCCCAAAAAGCTTGGTAGAACTCAGCTGGAAAGCCATCCGGTCCCGGTGCTTTATTATGTTCCATTTGGAAAATAGCCTTCTTGACCTCATCCTCTATAAAGGATGAAGTAAGAATGTCATTTTCCAGCTCGGTTACTTGTGGGATATCATCTCTAAGCGGCTCAATCAATGTGAAGTTATTTTTTTCCGGTGCTCCGAAGAGGCCCCTATAGTAGCTTGTGATGAAACGTTTAAGATTTTCATCACCCTCTATTATACCTTCTTCCTGTTCTAGCTGGAAAATCCGTGTCCTCCTATGCTTCCCGTTTGCTACTAGTTGGAAGTATTTGGTATTACAATCGCCTTGCAACAACTTAGTTGTTTTGGCTCTTTGGTACCATTTTATTTCTTCCTCCCTTAGCAGCTGGGCCAAGCGTTGTTTGAGGCATTGTTTTAGGTCAAGTTCTTGAGCGCTAAGCATTTGTGTTTCAGCTATTTTGTCAAGTTCATCGGCTTTCTTGATAATCTCCTCTTTTTCTTTTTTGTATGTGCCACTAGTGTTTTTTGCCCACCCCCTTAGGAATTGGCGTAGTCGCTGTATTTTGTATTGCCATTTTTGTAGTGGCGTTTGTCCCCGTGTCTCCTCATTCCACACTTGAGTCACCATTTCTGAGAAACCCTCTCTGAACAACCATCCTAGTTCGAATTTGAATAGTGGTTGCTTATTAGAGTGAGTTCCATTGCCCGTACTCATAAGTAGCGGAGTATGATCGGAAATTTCTCTATTAAGAGCCCGGACCGTAGCCAATGGAAATTTTGCCTTCCACTCGGTAGTAACCAAAATTCGATCGAGGGTTTCATAGGTGGGTACGGTCCTAGAATTTGCCCATGTAAATTTTCGGTTTGATAATTCCAATTCCCTTAAATCCAAGCTGTCTATGACGGCATTAAAAAGGAATGGCCATCTATCATTGTACCGGTCATTATTCTTTTCTTGTGGACCTCTAATGATATTGAAGTCACCTCCAACAAGAAGGGACAAATTTTCTTTAGCACAAGTTTGCACTAATTCAGCCAGGAAAGCTTCCTTAAATTCATCTTGGGCAGCCCCATAAACCGCCACTAGAACCCATCGGAAACCGTCATCTTTGTTGCGGAGGTGGAACTTTACATAAAAGTCACCTTCGTCGATGCTTCCAATATCAAAGACTTCCAAATTAATTCCTAGGAGTATGCCACCGGATCGACCATGAGGTTCAGACCAATGCCATAGGAAGTCTTGTCCGGCACAAATATTATTTAAGGTGCTTCGCGAGAAATCTTTTTTCCCGGTCTCTAGTAGAGCAATGAAGTCTAGCTTCTCTTCTCTACTTGTATCAGAAAGGAACCTAAATTTAGCCAAGTCACTGAGACCTCTGCTACTCCAAAAGACTCCTTTCATCTTGCACCATTTCTGAATTTTTTAACTATCCTAATCTTAGCATTACCTTTCTTTCTAGAGGAGCATTTTGACTTGTTTCTCTTGAAGACAGTTTGGAAATCACAACTTAGGTGATCACTGTCCTCATCCATGATCTCCTCCATAAAATCACCACATAAGTGACCTAGAGTAAGATTTTCAAAGTCATGGTCCTCTTCCTCAATATTCTCATTATATTCATCCTGATTACTATGTAAAGTTTAATTTCGTTTCAAGATCCTGTAATAAGGTAGCAGATGCTCTGGCGGCGTTAGGAAGTTTGTGTTCTGATGAGTCAGAGACAGTGGTCTCTGTTCTCCCAAATTGTATCTTGAACCTGGTTGCCAATGATTTGGCACCTGTTGAGTAATGGAATTCCTATTCCTTTTTTTTAAAAAAAGTTTTTTCTCCACGATCTCTCGTCGTTTATTTTTTTAAAAAGAAACCCTCCGCTTTTTCCAGCGCCGGATAGATCGTGGGGTATTCGGTTTCTCATCACTCCCATCAACCATCCTCCTCGCGATGCTGCGCCGGCCGCCGGCGAACCCACTTCTCCATCCCGTGCCGCCCCAGCTCGTGGGAGAATGTGCTGGATTGGAGAGCTGCAGAGGCCGGCACCGGGCGCTGTTTCAGTCCCTCCTGGCCCCGGTGAGAATCTCCCGCCAGCGCACCAATTCACCTGGATTGGAGGCTCGTTTGCGGCGGTGGTGCCGTCCACCGTCCATGGAGGTGCAGGTACAGGCGCGGCGGCTTCGTTGTAGGGTTCCGATTCAGCCACCCGAGACCTGACACGCGGGGCGTACGAGATCTCGTTGCGCCAAGACCTGGGGCCGTGACGCCATCCCAAACCCAGCCGGCGTGCTCGTCGGCATCCTCCCGAGCTATACGGAAGGTTCGCCTTTCTGTCGGCAGCCCCTCGATGGCCCGCTTGACTCATCTCCTTTTGTCCTGTCTTCTCCCGCGGCGCTCCTCTTTTCCTCGGACCTCGGCCTTGCCTACACCAGCGGCCTGGGTTCCTCCACTCCCACCGCCAGCACCCGTGATTAGTGCTCGCCACCCCCGTGATTCAGGCATAGGTGCTGCTGGTTATTGTCTTCTCTCTGTGCCCTGTAATGTTCTCCTCTCCCTGCACGGGATCAAGGTTTGCCCCAATCCTAAATCGAGTGTACAGGTTGCATTTTTTTAGCATCTGAATTTGTGTCTTTGATTCACGATTTCCATTCCGGATTTCATTTTTCTTCGCAGATCGACTGATCGAGTTAGTATAACCTCCAGGTTCGTTGTGGTGCAGCTGCCAAGGCTGCCATGTCGATGCAGACAATATGTTCGATCAAATGCCTCTAAAGATCAAGTAGCTGCTGGTTGCTGCGCTAGTGCTCCAGTGACCTTCTCTCTCTCTCTAATTTACTTGGCTTGTTTTATACAGATCAATTGTTCTTTGCTGATTAGTTCATGTGAGCTGATGATCCAGTGGAACTGTGGAAGTGAAGGCTGGCTGAAAAACTAGGAATATAGGTTAAATATTAAATGTACAAGTAAGCACTTGTGTGGTTCTATATATGCAATCAGCAGTACACGACTATATATAGAGTAACCTGCTGCTTTGTTCTTATGGCTGCTTATAGTGCAGAAACGAGTTCAGACTACCAGATACTTGTCACCTTGGCCAGTATTTCCCTGTTTGTCTGATTACTCTCAAGCAATTGGTAGTTTTGTTATACACATATCATATTAATTTTAATTTTACACCTGGCTCTGGTTGTTTGATTCGATTGATGCAGTGGCATACAGGCTGTAATTCCAGGTATGAAGCTGCAAATTTGCCACTAAAACCCAACAGGGACACAAATGAGGTTGCAACAGAAACTAATCCAAGGGTACGAGCCTTTGGACCTGCTGCTTTAATAATATTCTTGATGACTCTGTTTCTGAAAAGTTAATTGAAAGGGGAAAAGGGTAAACTTATCCATATTATCTCAGTTGTGTTTCTTTATGCAACACCAAGGCTTCCTCATATTTTCACTCATATTTTCAATCTGTATAGAGTTATGCTATGGCCTATGCTTCTATCACCATACCTCCCTGAGATGAATAGTAATAAGTTACAACTTTCATAGAAACAGACTTTCATCATTTGTCACTATGTTGTTGATTGACATGAAGCCATGGCCTGTACAATACCGAATTTATTGGGACACATACATTGCAGGTTTGAGAGTAGTAAATACCTGAACGAAAAAACATGTTTATTGCCAGTTGCATTCATTTGATTATATTCAGACGCAGGAGGCTAAATAATATTGAGAGAAAATATTATGATATGGCCTTGTTGCAACACGCGTGCTAATCTATTACTACCTCGCAAAAGCTTTTTTTTTTTATGGGCGGCAAAAGCTTATTGTTGACAAGCTAAATCAGCTAACTCAATGATTTTGCTCTTCCTCCAATGTGTTTGGGCCTTTAATCTAACTGACTGATGATTCTTAGCTATTTTGCAGTTAGCAGTATATGAGCTTGTTACCTGCCTACGAGATGGTTGATTGGCTAGATGGTTGCAGATATTTCTGCCATTTATTTTAGTTCCGCCACATTGTAAAAATAGGTTCAATGAGATTGTAATGTGTACTGAGTTCTTATGAACTCTTACTTTATCATTCTTCTCAGTTTTAGCCTGGTCAATGGCCTAGCAAATTGTACTTAGTTTTTGTGATTGAAACTAAGATCAATCAGTCAAAATCGTTGTGAGTGAAATGGTAAATGTAATCGTTTTTATTTGAATACACTATATGATAGGATGGAGGATCGTAAAGGCATCAAAAGATGTAATTATTTTGTATAATCAATCTAACTAACATTTCACACTTTGAACGGCCAAAAGACCAAACGAGACATGGCGCTCAAGATAAAACAGCTGTCTGAACGGCACAAAATAATAAGAAAAAAAAAGAAACAAACAGAACATGCGGCGGTCAAGAGAAAACCAGAGAGCACTCGGTACGTGTGGTGGGGCTCGGTCATCAGTCCCTGGATGTGGGTCAAAAAAAACGTGCGGGCGGTTTCTCGACACAGGAAAACTGAGGAGCCGGGGAGGAGGAAACGGGCGTACGGGGAGGCACCGCGGGCGCTCCGCGTGGGTTCGGGAAGGGGGTCGGGTACGAACTTTTTTTTAATTTTATTTTTTTTTAATAATATTATAATAACAGCTGGTCCAGCACAAAATTTGCACTGAGTAGCCGTTTTGGCCGCGCCATTCACGAGTATAACCGGACGACAATGCTGAAAAGCAGCGGCACACTGTGGAAAGCACCACCAAACCCTCTGCATGACAGGCTTGTACACTCCATCCTCAAGCTGGACCATGTCACCTGTGTGGATAAAGCATTTCACGCCCTCATTGTAGTAAGACATTGCGCAAAGGCGCCGTTGAACCTGTGCATAGGACTCCTTCCAGTCTCCCCACAGCAAGGCTACGGCGTGTTGTTTTGCACGCCATGCCTTAGAGTAGTTCACATAGTATCCACTAAAGGCGAAGATCGACTCAATGAGAGAGGGAATCGATTCGTCACTGTTTTTCAAAACAATGCCCAGAATGCGGTGCCCCAGATATGATGCTGTCAATTGCGGGTGCACTTGCTTAGGCTTAGAGGAACGACACTCATGAGGTTGCTTAACTCTTGTAATCTTCCACTTCTCTATGCCACGCACCTTGCGACACCAAACACGCCACATGCACCCTTGCTTGCACATGATTTCATACCTCTCGTTCTTGTCAAAGTGAACAACGGTGAAAGGTCTATGAAATCTAACCGCATGGTCAGCCAAGAAAAACTTGAGGTCCTCAAAAGTATCAAATTTCTTTTTTGCCTCAATCTCAGGGGTCTCACATTGTGGCAAACCTTCGTCTTCTGCATGCACCAAGGTGGTCTCACAGATAGCCCTATCGACACGGCTTATGTCCTTGTCATTGGCAACATGTGGAATCTCTACGTGACATTGGTTTAGCAGATCTAGCTCACGAGCAGTGTACGTCACAGAGCCACGCTTATGAGCACCATCCGCCATATGCCGCACGAATGTGTCATCATCATGACTGTCTCCTGGAGGTGGTACAACATGATGACTGTCTCCTGGAGGTGGTGCACTGTCCCTTTCTACCTCTTCTCCCTCGGATTCATACCCATCATTGTCATCCCCACCGTCAGAACCTTCTGAAATATCATCATCATCATCCTCATTAGTTTCCTCCCTCTCAAATACATCATTAGGGAAATAATCATGTGCCGTGCCTGGTTCTGTCTCATCAAAGCTAAAGGTCTCGCTATCAGAATCATCAGCAAACTCTGTTCCCTTTGATTGCGATTGCTCTTGTTGGATCACACCAATACCTAGCTGTCAGATTGTTGACTCCTGTGTCACAAGCTGAGCCACTAACTCTCTACCTCCCTCTCTACCGGCATTTTTTCGGCTAGTAACAACCACGTCCAAATAAGGCACACTAGATTGCTCTACTAATCTCTTAAATTGATCCCATTCCACATTAGTTTTCAAATCCACTAGAGCGTATGCCGCTCTTCCTCTACCACAATCAACACGGCCTTTCAAACTGATCTCATCATCTACCCCACAACTAAAATGACTTCGAGCACATTCAACTATCTCATGCAAACACGGGGCAACTTCAAACATTCGCGTGACATCTTTCATATTCTCAAACTCCCCGTTCTCTTTCACAACCCCACCATGAAACCAACGGACTAAACAAACCATCTACAAAATAACCATTTCAACCAGAATTAGACAAACAACATGATTTTTCACAAATGCATTTCTCCTAATATACCCTAAAAACCTAATCCCTTCACAACAACGTAGAATAAAAGCATGCAACAAATTCTACACGTTCAAATCGAGGGCAGAGCCAATACTACATTCATCCTAAGCATCACATTGCAAAAAACAAACGTACAAATCACTACAATTTCAAAACATATCACAAACCCTAAAACACCTAAACCTACTCATATCTTCCAAATGCCATGGTGGAACAAGGAAAAAAAGGTGGGGATACCTTCACGGGAGGAAGGGGAACGATTTCCCCCGCTTTTCCCGGCCAAAAACGGCCGGATTTGGCCGGAATAGGGCCGGCGGCGGCGGCCGGCGGCGCTGTTCCTGTCTGTTCGCGCGTGGCTGGAGGAGGAAAGGAGAGGAGGAAGAAGAAAGAAAAGGGCCCGCGGGGCCCTGAATACGGCCTTGCCGCGCCAGGCGGGGTGTCGCGGCAGGGGTACCGCGCCAGGCGGGGCGGCGCAGCAGCCTCTGGCCCACTGGCCGCCTCGCTGGCGCCTGCGGCTAGCGTGGCGGCCTTGCCGCGCCACATGCATTGGCGCGGCAGGGTGATTTGGCCGCGCCAGCCGGGGTGGCGCGGCCAAAACGGCTACCCAGTGCAAATTTTGTTCTGGACCGACTGTTATTATAATATTATTTAAAAAAGAATAAAATTAAAAAAAATTCGTCGGGTACAGAGTGTTATTTGTATTATTTTGGTACCAGGGTACCATTTAGCGCTGCCCTATATATATTATTTAAGCAAAACTTTTTCTTTGTCCTCTAGTTCTCTTCACTTCAACTGGCATGATCCTTTCGTGGGCTTGTAAAGGTAGTTGGATATCCTATTATAAGGATTGGATAATCCGTGTTAAATTATCGGATAATCATATGGATACCTCACCTAAGGTCATCTAGCCTAGTGGTTAGGGACCGTTGGTATGGTCGCACTAACCTAGATTCAATTCCTCACGGAAGCGGATTTATGGGTTGATTTTTTAAAAAAAATCTCCTCGCCGGCGTAGCCGGGGTTTGGGGTTTCTCTAGACTCGGAGAAAGTATCCCTTCTTAATGAAAAACCCCGGGGCTCTTATCCCCACCGGGTCTAGTTTTTTTATCATATGGATACCTCAAACATCATATCCTACTCCGCATCAACACAGTCGGATTATTCATATTCACCATGGATGACAAAAACTCTTCTCCAAATCCACTACATTCAGATTCACATCGGATGGGAGTCGAAAATTATCCACACAACTTTTACCCCTACCCTCGACAAACGCCGTGTCTGTCCATCCTTCACCCCTGCCTTGCCTCAATCCTGCTTTTTACGGTTAGACATCCATCCGTATCAAAATCAGTTGTAATTACCGCTTGCATCTGTTTTTTGTAGTCGGCTGCTACATGGAGCCAAAATTACGGGCGTGTGGGTGTGCGGGCGGGGGTGGGTGTCTGCGGTTGACGTTTGGCGGGGTAGTGAAGGGGATGGGAACTCTTCCCAGCTGCTAGAGTTTTTTTTAGACAAAAGGGGTGCGCCTATGGACGCTCGTTAGGAGCTCATTCAGCCACTCTCCCATCACGCACGCACTAGACACAGACTTAGCTAACTCATGAGCCACTTTGTTAAATCTCTATTAGCAAAGACAAAGGAAAAACTCTGAAAAGAAAGACTTAACTCATTGATTTCCCTCAACACCGATGAGATCCTTGATCGTTGTGAATTCCGCATATACCAAAGTTGCACTAGCTCATTGCAATCTGTTTCGACCACAACGTTCCTCCCTCCATGTTCCAGCGCGAGGGCAACACCTTCCCGGCATGCCATGGCTTCAGTCGTCATGGCGTCTTGGCAATGTTCGAACCAGCGGGCCCGTCCACCCAGCAGGGACCCCACTTCCATCAGGATAAAACGCACCATCAGTGTTGCATTTGATTCAGCCATCAGCTGGGGATCGCCATGTATGCACCACTCTCAGCTTCTTCTCCTTTTGTGGGTGTGTAATTTGCCACAGGTCGTACGCCGTGTCGCATGCCCAAAACACAGCTTGCCGGATCGACCACTCAGCTTCACCATGGCGCCGTTTGTTCCTGAGTGTCCAGAGCGCCCACATGCCGCATACGATCACCGGCCGACTCCTCCCTGAGCACACAGTCTGATAGGAGATCCCTCGCCCAGGAATCGTGCCGTAGCTTTGGTAGCTTGACGCCGAAGAGGTCCTTTGTCTGCGACCAGAACATTCGCGCCACCGTGCACTCAATCAAGACGTGTCGAATAGTTTCCTTATCAGCACCGCAGGTGTCACAGTTTGGCAATCTCTCAACATGCCTATGATGAAGGACTTGCTTCACGGACAGGTATCCATGGAGGACTCGCCACCAGAAGACACGAACTTTCGGAGGTACATCAAGTTTCCATGTCTGTTTCCACTCCACCGCTGCCGAGCCACTCGCCACCGACTCAGACCTTCCCGTGTTTCTCCCATCTTCCATTAGTCTATATGCCGATTTCACAGAATAATTTCCATGTTTTTCACTTTCCCATGCCCATAAATCGTCACCTCGGCCACACACTTGTAGCTTCAGAATGGCATGCACATCGACATCAAAGAAATTTTCCACATTCCACGAACCACTCGCTATAATTAAGTCAGAGACATGGGAAACTTGCTGACCATCTGATGGAGTGAGCGGCCTTCCCCCAAAGTGATTCGGGATCCACCGATCACCCCAAATTCTTGTAGAGGTCCCATCTCCTATACGTTTCACCAGACCCTGGCGCAACACCTTCCCTCCCTGCCATGATAGAGCGCCGAGTAAAGCTAGCACGTTTCTTCGACGTGGCATCCAAGAAAAACCCCTGTCGTGGTAGTAGCGCCCTTTGAGCACCCGAGCACAGAGGCTGTCCGGTCTTGTCAGTAGGCGCCAACCCTGTTTCCCAAGCATAGCAACCCTGAAAACCCTGTTTCCCAGCTGCTAGTGGACAGATGTAAATTGGTTCTAAAAAGCCGCCGAGCTAGGACAAGAGGGAATGGAAAGGGTTTATTAAAAAATATTAAAAAGGGTTAAAATATAAAAGCCAAGCTGGAGGTGTGTGCCCAGCCCTTTCTTTCCGTTTTTTTCTTATTTTGTTTTTGCTTACAAAGTAATTATATTTATTGATCCTAGGCCTTCCATGAATACACGCCGAAGGCCGAACCATGTAACTATTCAGTATTTGATTAAAGAAACCACAGGGCAACACAAAAGGTTTAAAGCAACTCAGAGTGCCTTTCAAATAGCAATGTTCACTTACAGGTGAAGGACTTCAATTAGAATCCAAGTTAAAATTCAATTTTTTATATTAGCTTCTTGGGAGAGAAGCAGGCTGCTGGATTCTGCAATATTACGCAGCAACTTCAGGGGTACAATAATTAGAGCGTCGATTGTCAGAAGAACAAGACCCTTATGTTCTTGGTCATAC
This sequence comes from Digitaria exilis, assembly GCA_015342445.1. Lineage (NCBI taxonomy): Eukaryota > Viridiplantae > Streptophyta > Magnoliopsida > Poales > Poaceae > Digitaria > Digitaria exilis. The sequence goes on from JACEFO010001897.1 coordinate 1,513,546, forward strand.
TGCTATTTTAATTACTAATCAATTCAAAATTTTAAGCCCCATTGCTGCAAGGCCGAAATTTTGAATGGAACTCTTTAGCTGACAATGCACAAAAGCTTCCATGATGCAAATTCTTTGAGGCCAAAAAGCACAAAGCCTTATTTCTCAACCATCTGTGATGTACCTCTCTACCTGGATAAGTTCGCCATAAGCATATCGCTGAATAATAATTGGTTTGGGAAGGGGCCACCTGTAGGTTAGAAGTGTGGAAGTATATCAGACAGATAAAAAAAATATGATCTCTCCCATTTGCAATTAATTAAAGCATATGCAGCATTGAATGTACCGAATTTGCATCCACACATTCATATTGAAAGGGTTTCTAGAACTCCGTTGATTTTGTATCAATGGACAATACATCGTAGGATAAACTAACGGTCGAATCGAATATAACTTCAAAGACTTCCTTGTAACAACATACGCCTCATTACATTCATGAATTGAGGGAAGTACCTATTAAGTCCGCAGGAGCTGGGAGTAAACTTGTCAACAATGATTGTTTGGGTTGTGACTTCAGATTTACATCCTCTAAATGTTATTGCACGAAACTGGGTTGGATACACAAACAAGAATATGCAGTTAGAATGTCAGCAGAATCACAAACGGAAACACAATTATGTGGAACAGACCTTGAGGTTCATCACTGGGGCCATCTGGTTGCAATCCTCTGAAAGGTTCAATTCCTGTCTTTCTAGCATATGCTTATGGCATTTATCCAGAAGTATGCCACCCAGCTAGTAAAACAAACAGATGATATTTAACAGCATTGTTGTCAGACCAAAGGATTTAATTTCAGATGGTTACCAACACTTACTGGGAACCCTAGGGACAAAGGCATTTGATCCAGCTTAAAGAGAGAATTAGGCTGATGCCATAGCAAAGATGCCTAAACTGAGTAATAGTATGGCACGTGACTCTAACAAATAGGTCCTAGGGCTACATGTCAGTGGCAATTCAAGGTATTTAGCAGGAACCAGAAGCAATAGCAGACAGGAATTAACGACCATGGCAGTAATTTGATTTAAAATTATATTGAAATTGGACTTCTCAAACTGCTCCATTGCTTGCTGGTTTTTGCAAGGAAATGATTTTGCATAGTCAAACATGACATTCACTTCTTCGTTTTCCTGAAAAAAAGAGTTCAAACACACTTTGTTTACTACACACATGGTTCAAGAGATATATACCTCTGCGGCATTGGAGAAAGGTACACCATTCACATGAGTGATGACATCCCCAACCTTTATTTCAGAATGTTCAACAGATGAATCTTTTACCTGCAACACACACGAGAGCTGTTTAACTTGAACCCAATTGTAAAATACACTTTCAGCCATAACTTGTTGAGGTCAAAAGACACAGGCCAGACAGGTCATACACGCAGACAAAAACATTTTGTATAATCAACAAAAAGCACCAGACCAAAAAAGAAACATACCTTCTCCACAATCACACCATATACCTCGGGGAGTCCACACTGTATCTTCTGCTGAAGTAAAGTAAGCTCTGCATCATAAAGATTTTGAACTTGCAGTCCATGCAATGGCCGTATGACCTTCCTGCATAGCAGACAGTTCATTCCATTCACAACCGACAGAAAACACGGGCGTGCGCACACGCACACACTTCAACAAACAACACTTGTAGGTGATTAAATTTCCTAATATAAAAATGAAATCAGGGTACAGCTTAATTAGTGATCAGTAATAAAGGTGCAAATAATTATCAAAATACGTACTTGAAGTCCTTAAAATGCTGCAGACACTTCAACACAATGAAACTTGGAAGAAAAGGGGTTCCTTTCTTGTCATAGAAGTTCATTCCAATTACATCTCCATCAAAATCCATCACAGGGCCACCAACACCTCTCTGCAATGTTGCCAGCACTGAACTGGTCATTTGTAAGAAAAGCATGTACAGCTGTAGGAAAGATGGGTGATATACAAGGTTACACAAGGCGCTAGGCGCTCTCTAGGCGGTGACCCAGCGCCTAGAGCCTAGGCGCGCCTAGGCGGGATTAGGCGTTTCAAGGCGTTTTCCTAGGCGGTGGTATATACGTACACATTCTTTAACAAAAACAGTATAAATACTTTAGAAAAATGAAAAACAGAGGATAATTGGACCTTAAATAAAAAAGCCCATCAAGAAACCCTAGCCCAACAGCCCACCTCTGGCCTTCCTGTCCCCAACGCATCCCCACCCGGCCACCCGCATCTTCCCGACGCATCTTCTGCCCGACCCCGACTCCTCTGCTTCCTCCGCCGCCACCCCGCCTCCTCTGCTTCCTCCACCGCCGCCTTCTGCGTCTTTCTTCGCCACTGCTCCCCCGCGCATCACGGCCGCCCCTGCTTCCTCCTCTACCGTGCTGCCGCTCAGATCTCCGCCCTGCCTCCTCCTCCCCCACGCATCCTCCAGTACCGCCGCCCGTCCCTGGCCTCCACCTCCACCATGGCCGCCTAGGGGACCGCCTACCCCCAAGGCGCGGGGGTACCCCGTCGCCTTGCGCTTAATCGCGCCTAGGCGAGCGCGGAACGCCGCCTTTTGGAACACTGGTGATATATGACAGTGATACAGAATTTGGTTGGTCTTCACCATCAACATCAAGCAAAAGTTCCAAATTTCCAAAATTATATCCATAGAACAGCTACAATCCACAAACTTCAAAACAATCGCTTGAGTAACAAGGGTAGATATGGCCATGAGAGCCATAGACTGTCACAACTGGAATGTTAGGTTTAATTAACTAATATTTTCCTTTCAGAGCATTTCTTAGGCATCTGGTTTCAGTTGAGATTGTTAGGGCCTCTCCCTATAAAAGTGAAGGCAAAACAATTAGATAGACAAACCAGATTCAGACAGAAATCAATCCCATAGCCTCCCCACTCCCTCCTCCCTCCCTAATGCAAGCTTTGTTTACCTGTCTTCTTGCTTCTCTCAACCAATATAATTTACTTATGTACTCCATAACCTAGCAACCTTGCCAATAAGTCAGTCCACACTCCACAGACATGCATTAGTACCTAAGTTGTTTGTCACAACAGAATTATATAGGAATCCCCTGAAACACAGCATGATTCAAACAATATAGTTAACCAACAACATAACTTTTAGTCCCAAGCAAGTTGAGGTAGGCTAGAGATGAAACCCAGAAGAAACAGAGATTATGGGTCAGGCACGTTAATAGCTAATCTCCAAGGGCTTCTATCAATAACTACTTCTTTGGGGGATATTTCACTCCTTAAGGCCTCTCTTAACCGACTCGTCCCAAGTCAGTTTAGGTCTACCTCTACACCTCTTAATATTATCGACCTATTCTAGAACCCCCACTACGCACCGGCACCTCAAGAGGCCTCGTTGGACATGTTCAAACCATCTCAGCCAATGTTGGGTCAGTTTCTCCTCAATTGGTGTCACCCCGAGCTTATCCCGAATATCTGCATTTCGGACTCTATCCCTTCTTGTGTGCCCGCAGAACCACCGCAACATCCGCATCTCTGCTACACAGTTGCTAGACATGTCGCCTTTTTGTAGGCCAACATTCAGCAACGTATAACATCGATGGACAAATTGCCGTCCTATAGAACTTACCTTTTAGCTTTTGTGGCACCCTCCGCCATTTCAACCAGCCAGCTGAGATTCTATGCCTAACATCTTCACGTAATTGGTTACTGACACTTGCTACAGTACTGGTGCACAAGCAAAATATGCTTACGGAATTGGAACACGTCAGAATCACACAAAAAAAAAACATTCTTTATTCCTACAAAATTTTACTTAATTGTTAAAAGAACTTCAGACATTGTGTCCCATGCATTCATGGTGTTCCTCACTGTCACTCGTGGTTATCCCACAACTTCCTCTTGCAAAGAAAAAGGATCATATTATCATGACAATATTGTGTCTCTAGCATTTGAAAATTTAATACTAATGATGGTGAACAAAGTACAGAAAATTACAATTAGATTAGGACAAATGTACACATGTTTTTTGGTTACAAAAATATATTATGCAAACAAACCAAGGTACTAGGAAGTTGACTTGCACTGACTAAAGAAGGGGTAAGCACACAATACAGCGAACCAGAGTAACAGCTGATAAAAACTTCGCAACTCAATCTTTAATCGGGGAAGTTTGAATGTCAAGAGAGATTCTTCCAGTTATAACTCATGGCATCATTTGTTGACTAAGCTGAAGGAATACTCCAACCCGATAATGAACAAACGACATGACTATGCACAAAGACTAAAGTTCAGATCCCCGGTGTTCCAAGAGCACATCAAAATAATTCATAGGATCTGAATTTTGGTTGAAGAAACGCTATTCACAAGAAAGACTACAATGTGCCTCTAGAATGCCTCTGAAATGCAGATTCTGGTAAATAAAACAAGATTCTCATCCTGGGATCAAATATGTTGCAGCTTTATGAAACGGTTTTCAAATAAGGAACACATGGTGTTCAGAAAATAGCAAACAAGTACCACATGGTGTTCAAATCAGAGTGGTAAAGAAGTTCACACATTACTTGCAGTACAGTGGCTTGAATTACCTTTGAAACCTTGCAAGATGAAACAAATAGCTCATAGCAATCGAACTTGCTTCTCCTCGGAATAAGCTTTCCCAAAGCAACCATTAAACTCCAAGGCTTACAAGAACGGCCTAAAGACACGATATCTTTGGAATGGTACCCATAGAAATTGAAGAATTCAGTGTTCGGACTGAAGCTTTTACTTAACAGGTGAGAAGGAGAATGTACTTTTATCACACAAATGTTGTAATAAAAATCCACATCTGACACAAAGCCCTCAAGATTTCCACCATCTGATAAATATATGTTGATCTACAGATGAAAGTGTAAGAACCGAGTTCAGTGTTTACAGTTTAGCAAAAACACAGTGGTTCCATAGAGGAACGAAAAGAGTTAAGCAACCTTAAGTCCATCAGCTATTTCGTCTTTGTCTGAACATCTCACTAGACTTGCAGATGTTACCACATAACCAACACCTTTTGAAAATTCAACTATTGTGCCAGAGCATGCAAACAGCTGCTTGCCTTCTGCAGAGAACCAAAAATGAATCACCTGGTATATAGAGTCAATACTAATTCAAGCAAACAATGCACTCAAACACAGTTACTCGCCTGCTGTTAAAGACGCAAGCCCAACCACACATTGAGCAAGGTCTAAAGTAAGGTTCTCAACTCGCCACGGTGTGCGCTTCAGCTCAGTTTGTGTGCCAAACTCATTATCCGACTCATATGGCAGCCATTCTAATTCCAAATTCAAAAGCAACAGCCTTTACTAGATGCAAGTAGTATAGCATAAACTCAATGGGCTACTGTTTTAATCCATAAAGAAAAGGGAAGAGAAGCAAACCTTCAGAACCTTCTGGAGGCTCATTAATTATCTCATCTGCAACAAGTTTGCATATTGACAATGTAAGAAAAGGCAAGAACAGGAGGGGGAATCAAATACGGGTAAAACACTAACATGTATAATTTTTATTCACTTCCTCTTCATCGGTGCTGTTGTAATCATCTGTTTTCTTGGAGAGCTTCTGCTTTCTCTGTTCTTCCTTATATGCATTGGCTTTTTCATGTAGCATTGCTTGTATCTTGAGGATCCTATCCACATCTTCTTGAGCTTTTGTTTTTCTCTGTTGCTTTATTAAGAGCTTATTTTGGATGTGTTCCTCTCTAATCCTCTTCTGTTCTTCCCTCCTCAAATGTGTCGTTTCATCAACATTACGGCTGCGGAGACTGTACCTACTGTTCTTTGGAGCTTGCCCACAAACACCGCCACGGCTAGAGCCCTCATTGGACGATATCTGGGAGGCAATGGCCACAATTGCTAAGAAAGCATGCAACTTTACCATGTACGATTATAGTTGAGCTCAAAACCAGAACTTGGGCGTGAGGGAGAGTATTAGCAGGCTAGCAGTAGCAACAATTAATACATTACTTCTTGTGTCTCTTGGTGCAGAGGGGTCGCATCCTCGGCGTTCACTGAGGATTGGGAAATAGAAGGAGGTTGCTGATCCACAGCCTCAGGGTCAGCCATCTTGCGCTACTTATCTGTTGCAAGCAATACAGGAGTCAGGGCAGTGGCACAGCATGCTCTAAATTTTAGGTGGGGCAAACTTGCACCACAAAACTCGTAGTAAGAAAGATCGTGTACATATGCCACGCACTCTCAATGAACATTGAAGGTAGCAAAGCCTTTAATGCCATAATATAATTCAATAATTCAACACGAACCAGGATCCATCCCAGAGCTAAAAGAACCCAGTTGATTCCTATTTCCTGTTGCTAAAATAAATCAGCACAAGACAAGAGGTGAAGGAGTAGGCATGCCCGCAGTGATGCGCAGCTTCAAGACGGAAATAAATCACCCGAGAACTTCACTAACGTCTGCAAATGCAAGATTTGGGGCCACGTCATGCGCAATCCAGGTTCAATGAACTGGAATGCCCCTGCCACCGCCAGCAATGGCGTCGCCGGCCGCGATGCACCCAACCATTCGCTAACTGAGGAATCCGCTTGCCCCCGCCGTTGGCCCTTCCCGCCGGTGGTCGTCGACCTCCCTTGACCCTCCGCCGCCGCCGCCGCCGCCGCCGCCAGACGCTGCTCTAGGCCCGCCGAATATGTGGCCCTCCGGCCCCTCCCCCGACAACCCCGAACGGAAACCCTAACCCAGTCACTACCATGCATCAAATCCGACAGATGAACGAGGAGCAGGAGGACCCACCTCGTCGCCGGCTTTCTTCCAACACCCGCCAGAGCTGGAATCGTTGGAGAGAACGAACAAAGAGGCTGTCGAGCACGGACGAAGGCGCCGGCTCTGGCCACCAGCAGCAGCCAGCACCCAGTACGTGCGGACGCGTCCGTAAGGCATGGGCCCAATTTTTACCCTCGTCTTCCGTCCCGTCCCGTTCTGTTCCGTTCACCGCATGCCTGATGGCCCCGCTTTGGACTGAAGGTTTTTTCGAGGAAAAGTATAGGATTTCACCTCCAAGCCTTTGGGATATAAAGGGAGCAAAGGAAAAGTGTAGAAAATTGGAGGAAAAACCTATGTAGGATAGGAAACGTCTGAGGAGCTTTTTTTTTCCTTTCCTGTGCACAAGGAAATCCATGTGCATGTTATGTCGAGAGAAAACAACGTTTTGCTGCTGCTAAAAAAACTTGCATCCTCGACCAGAAAAGGCTAGTGCTGGATGTCCTGGATTAACTCAACCTGAGAAGAATTATATGTTCCTATTCCTGTTTCCTGCGCCCCATCCAACCCAGGGTTCGCAATCCCGTTCAAAACCGGCCGGTTCCCACGGGAACCGGTCAAACCGCCCCGGACCGGTAGCTGTTTGGGGCGGTTTCAAACCAGTTAAATTTAAAATATTCAAATTTAAATTTAAAATGAAAAAATATCAAAAAAATTCCTAAAAATACTTCAAGGTATATGTAATCTATTGGTGTAAAAATTTTTCAAATATTTGCTGATTCGATATTTTTTGCAGGCATTAGAAGTTCAACAAAAAAAAGGAAAAGAAAAAAAATCGGCTCATTGAACTTCTAATGCACACAAAAAATACTAAATACACTAATATTTGAAAATTTTGACACCATTAAATTCTACGCACCTTGAAATATTTTTAGGAATTTTTCTTTTATTTTTTTAAATTTTTTGTTAAATTTGAAAACCTGACAAATTATGTATTGAGCCGGCTTACCGTCCAAACCGGCCGGCTTACCGCCCAAACCGCTCGCCTTACCGGTCAAACCGGGCGGCTTACCGGTTCAAACCGATTGAACTAGGATTTTATATACATTTGAATTCAAAATTTGAATTTGTCCGGTTTTGACCGGTTCCCGCGGGAACCGGACCGGTTAGCCGCTACCGCCGGCCGGCGGTTCGGCCCTCCGGTTTGGTTTCGTGAACCCTCATCCAACCTCATCAAAGGCCTACCTTGCTAACTTTCCTGTGTTTTACAATCCTCTATTTTCCACATCCATTCCTATGCAATTCCTATGTTTTACCTACTTCTATATTTTGCAACCCTGCATTCCAAAGGAGCCCGAAGAAATTTCCATATTTGACATCAGTAAAGTTATTAATCATATTTATTTTGTTCTTTAAGAATTAAACTCTTCTATTTGACACTACTACGTTGATATGAAAGGTATAACCAGTGCATAAGAAAACACAACGATGAGAAAATTGTTTAGTATTCTGATAGGTTTGTGTCCTCTCTCACTTCACCTGCCCCTTACAGAGTTCAACATGTGAGGTATTACATGATTTTGATTCTCTCGTTCAAAATTTAATTATGAAACCCTCCCTCGGCCGATTGATGTTATGGCAATACATAATGATTCACTTAATGCCATAACGGCAATGGAAAAAGGGGATCCAAGCCCATTAATCGACATGCTCAGGCCCCCATGGGCCTGATCACAACCGAGCGGACCACCTTTTCTGCTATCCCTATCTCAACCTCGGAGGGGCGTCTCCGAAAGTCCCTTGAGGTCTCCAACCCGGAAGTCTGTCAGTGTTTTATGTTAGCAATCCTACCAGGGGGTACCCAAGTAGTATATCTATAGGGCTAGTCGTCGAGTATCAAGAACAAGATGGTGACAAGAGACACGATCTAGATAGGTTTGTGCCGCGAGATGCGTAATACTCTACATCATGTTTGTTGTGTAACTTGTATTACGTAATCAGATGTTTTGGCGGGAGGTCCCTACCCCAAGTAAATCTCTAACTTTCTAAATCTTTGTGATTGCTAAATGCATGCCCATCAACATATTATGTATTGGGCGTCACTCAAACCCACCTGGGCCGGGCGATACCCCTACAGGTGAGCTGATCAAGGTTCGTTGATCAGTCAGGATTGACGAATATGGGTATCACGGGGCCCATTATGGTCCACTCTAACGAAGTGGCAAGAGGCCACCTCTGACAAGCAGGTCGAGGGCCCATGGCCAGGGCGGGGCCAAGATTTGATTATAGGTGGGCAAGCCGCCAGTGGTACAAGATGACGGTTTTGACGACATATGTACCCAAAATGATACTAAGTGTCCATTTGAGAAGGCTTATATTGGCTTCAGCTTCAACTATTTTGCGTAATCCAATATACAATAGAGTGAAGCTATGTTCAAACTTGAGGCACAAACATGTACTTAGAAGCTGGTCCAAATAATTTTTCGGTTTTGACTTCATTGGTTGTTGGCGCTCCTTAGCGAAACACTTTTACCCTTGTTTATCTTTAATATTGGCATGAATTTGATATCTAAACTATTGATCATACTCAATAATTAGTCTATTTTTGTCTATACATATGTTTTTGGAGAGTTTGTGATTATGCAGGTTTTTCCGGCTATTTTGGAGCAAAAGTGACAAAGAGAATGATGAAGACTAAAAACCCAAGAACTTGAAGACCATTCACACTCACAAGAAATCCTAGAGGACAACCCAAGACAAGTTACTTCGGAGTCAAGGCGGAGAATATGGAAAGATTTCCCTTCCCATCTATTCTATATCCTGAAGATATCTCGAAGCAAATGACGTCTAAAGCTTGTCATCAAAGAAAGACACAAACTCCAGAAGACCCGAGGAGAAAGGAGGGCGTGAGCCTAGCCAGGAATAGGATAGGCCGGTCGGCACATAGGCCTCTTAGCCAGCCGGCCTGGGCCTATCTATCTGCGGCTCAGCCTCCCCTTTGACCTAGGGCTCCTCCACTATTTAATTCTCCCTTGTCTCGAGGTTCTAGGCATCATCGACATTTGCACCCTAGCCGACGCGAGAACCTTTCTAGGAAGACTACACCAGAGTTCAAAGAGCTAGGATCATCAAGATCCAAGGTAGGACTTGGTTGGGATCTTGTGAGTACTATCATCCATGGTGAAGTTATTTGTGTTTCCATTTAGCGATCAAGCATCTCTTTGGTTGGAGTCAAGGAGTACCTCTTTTGTTGAATTCATTCTTTCTTTGGGTACGCTTGTTCTTAGATCTATTCCGAGATAGATCACTTGGGGTGTCCTTGTAGCCATGTTGGCTAGGGATTCATGCCGGATGTGGGGTTCGACACGTTTTTGTGCTTGGGAGTTCCTCTACCGATAGGGAGCACCATGACAGGGTGTGGCCAGTGTAAGATTGGGGCTTTCGGGGATCATTGGGGGGTCACGATTTAAAGAAGCTTCTATTGAAATTCACACCTATCTTGCTTTATCTAGCTAAGAACTATAACTATTGCATGATCCAGGTGATCTAGATTGGTTATCTCTATCTTTGTCTCGCTACCTTCAATTTAGGTGTTCATTGCTTTTGATAGGTTTAGATTGATTCTTCTTCGACGCCACTAAGAGCAAAAGGTTTTTTACGCATCTTATATTGTTTCTCCATCTTTAGTTCCATGGATTGGTAAATCTTAGGGAACACTCAAGGAAAAGGCTACACACGATCCGTATGCTTGCGGTAATTTATTAGCATAGCTAAGGGCCGTCAACAAGCTTTTCTGGCGCCGTTGCCGGGGAACTATCGATTTAGATTCAATTTATCTTGCATCCGCAAATATTTGACTTTTTCTGAATTTTTCTTTTATTTCTTTTAGATCTCATATTTAAGCTCTAACCTAATTGATCTAATCCACAAAGACAAAAAAAATAGTCTAGATTAGATTTGTTTTACTTTCCCTTTACTCTCTTTCTTTTAGATCTTGTATATATTTTTGCTTTTACTAACCCTAACAGGAGATGGATAGCCACCTCTCCAACAAATCGAAAAATTTTGTGGATGATCCAGAGAAACTTTGCGGACAAAGGAGATGAGAAGCACAAGCAAAGAAGTTGGAGCTAGTAGATCCAAAAGACGAACCCGACGATCCATTGTCAAGTCCAACTGGGGTCGCCATCACCACCACCATCCATGGCGGAGCCGGAGGAAAAGACGATCGGTCAACTATGCACACCCAATGTACAAGACTTGCCGATTCAATGCCTCAATGACATCGCAATGCCATTTGAGATAAAGACTTCATTATCCGGATGGTGCAAAGCTCGTCGTTCACTGGTAAAGAAGATGCAAACCTTCAGCTTTAAGCTTACATTTAACTTTGTCGCACCTTCAACATGCAAGGGATGACTCAAGACCAAGTGAAGGCGAGAATCTTTCCATTCTCCCTACATGGGAGGGCACTCCAATGGTTTCACTATCTACCTCCAAACACAGTGCAAGTATGGGAAGAATTGATGAAGGCGTTCATGACAGGGTTCTACTCGTCGGGGAAGACTCAAGTTTTGTGCAACAATATTGCTACATTCACGCAAACCCCGATAAGGACCATTGGTAAAGCCTACGAGCGCTTCAATGACTACGTCCGAGTCGTGTTGCATCACATATTCTCGTGGGAAGATCTGGTCCAAAAGTTCTACTAAGGCCTCACCTCTTCATCAAGGGGAATTATTGACGCATCGACGGGAGGATCGATCATAGAGCTCACCGCAACTCAAGCATTCAAGCTATTCAAGAAGGTGGCGGATAACAACTCGACCCATAGGCACCGCTAAGGGAGTCTTGCAAGTGGAGCATGAAGAAGTGCTAGAAGGGAAGATCGACTTGTTCATGAGAAGATTGGAGAATATCGAGGTGGACCAGAAAGAAGTGCAAGCCATCGACTTGAAGGCGGCCGAAGCTATGTCTACTTGTGAAGAACGCGGAGAATTCCACCAAGTTCGCAAGACTTGTCCTAAGGAAGTACATGAGGAAGGAAGAATGGTCCCCATCTTCCAACTTCCGCTATGGGCAAGGTATAGACCCCAATTTAATGCTAGTTCTTCCATTCAAAATTCGGCGCCTCATTGTATACGATTAAGGAATTCATGGAGCAAAGCAAGATCAACAAAGACACTGTCACCAAGTTCTAGGCTATGGACAAGATATTGGAGAACATTGATGGCAAAGTGCTGAGGTCGGGAGTTCCTATAATCAAGTGCTCAACATGACTCAACTCGCTTCGCGCCTATCTAGCAATGAAGAGAAATTGCCGGGACAACCTCTAGGAGCGGAGCCAACCAAGGGAATTCAAACTCACTCGTGAAAAGAGACTGAAGATCCCGAACATACGGCCGCAGCAAGGAAGCCTAAGCCTAGTGTGGTAGCGGATATGACTACAAAAGAGAAGGTGCATACTCCTATGCCAACAATAGTCACCGAAGAGCCAGAGTTTGAGATAATTGATGAAGACACCAAGATTCTACCTACAAGGTTGCGGTACAACAAAGGTAAAGTTGATGAGCATTTCAAAAAATTTGTTGAAGTGGTTCGTAGGTTGAACATCAACATGCCGCTATTGGATGCACTACAAGTCCCGACATATTCTCGCTAATTCAAAGACATTCTCGCGAACAAGCGTGAGATGCCATCGTCAAGCACCGTCAAGATGACCGGGGAGTTTAGTGCGGCAATATCTGATCAAGCTCCCGAGAAGAAGAGAGACCCCGAATGTCCTACCATCCCATGCTCCATAGGATCCTTAATGTTTAAAAGAGCATTATGCGACCTTGGAGCAAGTGTGAGGGTCATGCCGAAGTCTATGTTTGAGAAGTTATGCTTGCCGAAGCCAGAGCCAGAGCCCACTGTCATGTGCCTAGAATTAGCGGACAACTCCGTTCTCTATCCTTTGGGAATCACCGAATACGTGCCCATGAAGATCGGAGGTCACCTAGGCCCCGTTGACTTTGTGATTCTCGATATGGGAGAAGGAAACAAGTCACCACTCATCCTTGGGAGGCCCTTCCTCAATACCGCAAGAGCGAACATCAAAGTTGGCAAGGGCGATTTCAAGTTTCGTCCCCGCATTGACGTATGCAACATGATTAACATTAGCTATACTCCACATGATCAACATATCGCCAAGGGGAAGAAGTCAAAGGCAATGGAGAGGAAGAAAGTTATCATCTCCATCAAGGAAGTGTTCGTACCTACCAAGGTGAAAGCTACCAGTTCGGCCACAAAGACCTCGAAGACCATTGAGACAAAAGAGGAAGCCATGCCGAAGGAGGAAGGCAGGCCCAGAGAAGAGGTTGCACCAAAGGAAGAAGATGTACCAGAGAAGAGGAACACAAGAAAGAAGTAGGCACTCAGGAGTCAAGACTGCAGTGTCGACACCTGACACCGACATGAAGTGAAGAAAGAAGAAGTCTAGCTATAGACTATAAATGAAGCACTTTGCGGGAGGCAACCCCTTCAACGCGTCATCGAGTCAAATGAAGCTTGTGGAAGGATAAATCGATCGTTGAGTCAAGAATAAGTTACCGGGAGGACAACTCACGAAGAAGTGAGTAAGTCGTGAATGTTGCTATGTCACACATTATGTACATTTGATTTATAGGTTGAATGGTTGAACCTATTAATTCGGTCATGTTAATTCTATTTCTTGTTCTAAACCAATGACATGAGCCAACCTATCTTAGTTAGAAAACCAAAACAAAAATATTCCCATACCCATTGTTGGTGACCATCTCTTCCATGATGGCAGGACCAAGTTGAGAAGAGAAAAACATGTATAGAGCAAGCGTTGTTCATAATGTTGTTAATTTCTTTTGATTCATGATAGGCTCACAGAGACATAGAAGAAAATTAAATGTGGTCCTAATCCTATAGATTTAGATTTTTCTAGACCCATATTTTATTTTATTCAAAGAAAATATTCGTCTCTCTATAGCCAAATTTACAACCTAAACCCATGACGAAAGGTTCAATTCAGGATTGTTCGCTATCTATTAATGAAAGTGAGCGATACTAGTGTAACCAAAAATAAAAGTAGTCGGAAAATAATTTCGACTCACAAGTGTTAAGATGCGAAAATTCCCCTCTAATTTTTTAATTAATACCTTTATTTAATTCTGAAATTTTGAGATTAGAGGAGAGTTTAGCATCTAAAAATGACTTGAGGATGTTTATATGCTTGATTATCACTACTAGCAAATAAGTGAGTTCATGGGAAACATTTGTGCACTCTACCTATCACCACATGCAAAAGAATCCAAGGAGGGAACCACAATGCATGGAGGGGACCAAAATTTCAGAAAAGAGAGCACCATGTGAAGATAACAAAGTGAAAGAAACAAGGAAGTGACACAAAAGATGAGAAAAGAAAGAGCAAGTGGTGATTAAGGACAAAGGAGTGGTTCACGACATTTGGGCGGTGCATAGCACACATGATATACTAGACATAGGCAAGGAATCATTCAGAGAAGGCATGTGAACAATTTGGAATGGAGCAGGCAGTTGAGGCCCCACCAGTCGGCGGACCACAACCCCTACAAAGCAAGACTCGGTCTCCCCATTCTCTGGTGAGTTGCTCATACCTTCTCTTGCATGTGTTCTTCTAAGTTCATCACCCTAGAACTTAGAAAAACTTCGTCCACAAAAATTCCTAGTTTGCTCCCCTTTTCCATATATATATTGTTCTTCCACCGGCAAGAAACCCCCAATGTGTTGGTTTGTGATTTTGCGAAGCAAGGATGATCAAGAAGGAACTCAACTTCATCGCCGGGAGGAGAAAGACAAGGTTGTCGATGTCAGATGCTACGATGGGAAGTTCTTCGTGAAGGCATTCGGTGGCCGAGTCACCAAGAAGCATGAAGGAAGATCATCCCACGCCAAGGGCTATATTTTGCTCCTTGGTTGAATGCAAGCGAGGCTCCTCCAGAAGGTTCTCTGAACCTCGTGGGCACGGTGACAATCCACCTCTTCCACCTCAATGTTTGACAAGATCATTTGCACCACCACCATACACCCCAAAAATTTCAGAATTTGAGTTAATCATATTGTCCAAGGAAGAAGATGATAGATTAAAGAATTTGCAGGGGATATTGAGAGCAAACCATAATTTTGATGATGATTCATTGCACAAGTTGGGATTCTATCATGATATTTATTGTCTATTTGAAAATCTTGGTTTGAGGATGTTTTCCAATGGAGTGTCGGTGCATGTTTATGGAGAAGTGGCATTAGAGATGTCGATGACATTGAAGATAATGACAAGAGTTGTTGACAACAAAGAAGTTTATTGCCTTAAGTTCAGATTGAAGAATGAAGAGAGGTGTGTCACCTATGAGCATATTGAAAATTTATTTGGGATTCAAAAGTGATGCACGGGAGATAGTAGAAGTTGACGGTTGTTGACACAAAAATCGGGAAAGACCTTCACGTGCTAGCACACGAATTCGGTTGTGACCGTGGATGCAGGACGTGCCAGTCAATCTGACATGTTGATTAACAAGAAAATCAGACGTTAGACATCACAGCAAAATTGGCTGGGATTCCAATTTAGTAGTCAGGATAGAATCGGCAGTGAATTATGATCTACGATAATGAACCGGCTAGGTCAGCCAATCCGATGTGAAGCAGAGTAAGATTACTAAAACGCAACCTACCAAGCTAAGCAGTGCAATACTTAGAATAGATCTAAATGGCTATAACAAATCCGATGATGAATAGTAAATAAAAGTCGAATAAAGCTGATTCTAAGCTGGATAAAGGTTGAATAAAACCTAAATGAAGCCGCCGCCGCTTCCTCGTCGTCTTCTTCACGGAGCTGCCGTCGCTTCCTCTCTCTCTCTCTCTTCTTCAAGAACTCCCAGATCTCCTCGATCATCAGAGCCATCTCTCCTCCGAGCATCTAGATCCGGACAAGTTTGTTGCGCCTCTACTTCAATGGCATCTCTCACTGAAGTCCCCGAGGTAAATAACCATCATCTTTTAGATCTAGATTCTTACCATAGTAGATATATTTTACTCACATTAAGAACCTTCATAGGCTTTTGCATGATAGCATCTTCATCCCGGTAGAGGACAAGCCTGGTCTCACTATTCTAGGTCCGGTTGGTTCTTCAGATCCAACATATTTTATCAACCAAGAAACGCAGAGACTTCCCTTCAAATCTTTCCATTCAGAACATGATTGGACCAATACTTTTAGGTCTTGGCCAACTCTCCCCAATGGATGGAAAACTTGGTACCAAAGAGTTGCCAGAGCGAAAAGGGACGAATGGGAAACTTACAACCTTCATCGATGTATAACTCTTTCCTTGGCTGAAATAGATAGGAATGAACCTCAGTTGGCTGCCATTTCATACTTCTGATCAGACGCCCTGAATGCCTTCTTTTTTTGCCATGGCCACATGACCCCTACATTGGCCGATGTTCTAATGCTAACGGGCCTCAGTATATCAGAATCGGACACCTCCTTTACCCTTTCTGCCAAGACCACTCACAAAATTGACACTAAGCAAATCGGAGGTTGGAAAGGATACATAGAGCGATACTCCAAGAAGGAAGGAACAGTGGACATGAGGGAGCACTCCGCCTTTCTTAATATGTGTCTAGAACACTTCGTCTTTTGTGGAAAGACAGTGGGCCCAGCAATCCACTATCAGCGACTGGCTGAGCATCTTGCTCAAGCGAATAATATTTCTGTTGGGAAACACCTCCTTGGATCAGTATACAGTCTTTTGCATGCAGTATCTGTCCGACTGAGAACAAAGCAACAAATCAGACATCTCGGAGGTCCTTGATGGTTCATTAATCTTTGGTTGAACGTGCATATGCAGAATTTGTGGAACAACACTTTAAATAACAAGGTCTTCCTGGCCGATAAATTGAATGAAGAGGATCCTGATGAACTACGATGCATGTCTTTTGGTGAAGCTGCCTCAAGCTTTCCCTGGTGATCGGCTTCCTTCTACTCGCACAGCCGAATATTTTTACGGGTTTTATAATGGTCTCAAGGAGGACTCCATGCCTTGGTATGTTTATAATGATGCCAATCAGCAGTTTGAGCTCCCTTTCCAGTTCTGATTTGAAAATGTCAATTCCGATGAAGCCAACCGGAACAACTTCAGAGAGATTATCTCCCCACAGATACTTCCTGCAAATATGTTCATGGGGAAGACTCATCAATCTTATGAGTTTTACCACCCAGCAATAGTGGCTCGTCAGCTCAGATTTGGTCAAGGGCCAATCAACCTGTTACTGGCCGATTTGGTGAATCCCAAAAAGATTATCCGATCGGCTTTAGCATATGATAGATTGAAAAAACTATCACCATCAAGGGACGAAATATATAGATTTATCTTCTTGGAAATTTTCAAGTTTTACCATTGTCTCCTTCAAAATCTGGTGGTAAGAATGGAGGAATTATCTCTTCTGTCACCCACCGCAGGACTTCTGCCTACTGCTCAACCCTGATTTCAAAACCAATGATCAGGTATATATTTTCAATCACCAATCCCTTCTTTTTTGAATCAGTCGTCAAAACTAACTTTTCAATTTTTCAAATGCAGGACATAGCTATCAAACCTTCTTCCATTAGCAATAGTAGACTCCCGATCAATTATATGCCACCATTGGACGATCCTCATATCAGATTTTCGAGTCCATCGATCAATGATGTTGCAACGGGTCGGAGGAAGAAATCGGACCAAACAGTAACCCAAGCCAGCAAAGACAAATTGAAGAAAACCGACACTTCTAAAAAGAAGAAATTGGTCAGCCAAGCAACCACTTAGCCACTAGTGCTGAACAAGAAGGAGCCACATCTTCCAATCTTCAAGCTACGACTACAGTGGTTAGGAAAAACGCAGGAGAATGTTAACAAAAACCCTTGCGAGGAAAATTCTAAGGGTAGCCACTCGTAAGGTATCTGCTACAATGGCAGTGAAACACTTGACGCAGGTATCAAGTTCAACTGCTCCTCAATTAGGTGGAAATCTTCTACTATTTGCCGATTCCATTCTCTCTATTTTCTTATGTCAAAAAATGATTTTTTTCTCATGTGGTACAGAAACAATCTCCGAAGTTAGCTTTGACTCCTCCAAAGAACCCAACAGAGCAAACTAAATCGGCTTCAATAACTCAAGTAATTGAGTAACACTTAACTTTTTCTACCTATATTTCCATGTTCTTAATTTCCTCTTTATGCAGATATTTTCACAAGATAAAATTCCAGAATCGGCCTCGGCACTTCAACTTGGGAGCAATCTACCAAACCTTCAATCTTCGCCAATTCCGTCAATAGCAAATATTCCTCCTCAATCGGAATCGTTGACCCAAGTTCTAGAAGCAATCCAAGAAACAACCACTGCGGTAATTATCATTTCTGACGCAATTTCTTTTATCTGATTGACCCTGCCTCTTAAATCGGACTCTCCATTACAGGGACAATAAAAAAAACATCTCTATCAGAATAACAGTGACCTATTTAAGGGGACCTACTCAGCTAATTCAATTTGATGAAGTCAACTTGAAGCAGGTAACTAAATTTTTCTTCACTTCCATTTCTTCTTTAGGCTTCTTGTATGGCTAACCCTAATTTTCTTTAGTCAGAAGATACTCCTACTCACAGAAAACGTAGGCCCTTCTACAACAGAATCGGCAGGAAATTCCGATCCGATCAAGGCATGCCTCCAAGAGATGCTAAAACTCCTCGACACCGAAATCGGACAGCTTGTGATAAATGCTGATCCAGTCCGATCGGTCTTTAATTGCCTACAAGGCCAAGTGCCAGAATCAGTAGAAGAAGCTCTAATCCCAGCCTCATACATAGAGTTCAACAGATTCCAAGTGGTGAAGGCCCAAAAGAGGTTAGACGACCGCATCACATACGAAAAATGTCACACCCGGTTTTAGGAAGACAAACCGAATGCATCTCATATGTGCGCCATGATCAAGTTTCACACATATGATAGACTCTATGAATACAGAACACAAAGTTACAGCAGAAATAATGAAATAAATACATTACAACGATATTCTAGCAGCGGAATCTTCAACTCTTCACCACAGGCAGTTGACTGGGGGTTGCGTATGCCTAGCAATCTTCAAAGAATGCACTAAAGAACTCCACATTTTCCTCTCCTTTTGATCCAATATTTAGCAAGGGTGAGTACACTTATGGTTGGTACTCAACAAGTGGGAGAAAATGCAAGCTTTCAAGGAAAGGCTTGGCTAGGAGCTGCCAGCATTTTAATTGGTCATGTTTTGTTAGCAAGAACCTGATTACTAAGGTATAAGTATATACCAACCCAAATTAAGCATATAAAGATATGTCAATCATCTCACATCATTCGTGCCAAAGCACTCATTCCGTAACCAGGAACTACAATTTATTTTCATCTTCAAGTTCAATTATCATGTGGGGATCCGGGCCGTTCATAACCGCGAACACGGCTGTTATAACAGTTTTACACTCTGTAGAGGTTGTACACTTTCACCATAATTTAGACCCAACCATGCAGTGTAGGCCAGACACGTATCACACTTCCAAGGTGTGACTGCATAGGGACGCTACGAGGCCTTTCCAAAGAATCCCTATATGTATGTGTCTGCTCCCTGGTATCGACGGTACTTCGGAAGCCGAAGCATTCCTTCGCCACTCCTCTAAGCTTTGGACCCCATAACCCACCATCGTGCAGCGCGAACACAACATATAGTTCATCTAGTTACTTAGCCATATGGTATTGTGGTTGTACGGGTAAATCCCAGGTTGCCGCTCCATGTTCCAATTAATATAAGTGATCTTGTTTACTTTCATCATCAGAACATGGATATAAATATCTTCATAAATTGTAGCACAAAATTATTATCTTCATATTTAGTGTAAACCATTCCCAAGTATAGCAGCTAAGCAAAGCTACCCAACATAAATGTAAAGACCCGAGTTATCAAAGGGAAGGTCAATAAAAACTAGTCATCCTTAATATAGGACCCATCAAATTAATGCAATATACATACATAAAGTAAACATTAATTAATATGATGTTGCATAGGTCAAATGAGAGTATGCTGAGGGAGAAATTCTAAGAATATCTGCTAAAGCTCAAGTCCTTCGTACTTGATCTTCAACGAACTCCTCATAGCTTGATCTTCAACTCGGCTTGAATAACATCTATCATCACACGATCATATACAAGCAAACAAATGCACATATAAATAAACAATACACCAATCATGGCCAACAATAGTAAGCAATCATAGAAACAGGTTGAGGTCTCGACAAGGATGGCAAGGGCACGAGAAACGCTGAGATCGGAGT
This sequence comes from Digitaria exilis, assembly GCA_015342445.1. Taxonomy (NCBI): domain Eukaryota; kingdom Viridiplantae; phylum Streptophyta; class Magnoliopsida; order Poales; family Poaceae; genus Digitaria; species Digitaria exilis. The sequence continues at coordinate 1,533,669 of JACEFO010001897.1, forward strand.
TAAGGTCGAGAAGATACAACTATCGAAAGATCAATATTATAAAATAATAAAGCAAAGGCTATATGCTTCATTCATTTTAATTAATAAAACATGTGCAATGAATATTTCAAAGAGATATTCATATTTGAATTATTTCAAGTTAAACCTTCATTAGAAAAGGCGGATTAAAGCTTAATCAATTTTATTTGTAAATATTATATATAAACTATGACAATTAAATAATTAACTTTAGAAAAGAATTATATATGAGCATCTAATGGAATAACTTTATTATTTGTGTTCAACTAGTCATTTATAATTCATAAACACATTTATATTTAGATTACTCAAGTATTTATGAAAACTCGGGATATAACCTATGTAGCTTTTATTCAAAAAACAATTGAATGATCATTGACCATATTGAATTAGTTTATGAAAAGACAAGGTATAAACATGACCATATTTTAATTATAAAAGTCTAGTTCAATAATGGTTAACCAATTTACCTTTTATTATAAAACATGGCGTTAGAACTCTAATTAAATTTTAATATAAAAATCTAGTTAAATAACAATTAGGTAAATTAATATTTATTTATTTTAAAACATGAAACTTGGTAAACTACACTGTTAAACTAAACTTTGCGCTTTTTTAAAGATTAACGCAACAAGAATGAGGTTAAATGGAGTTAAAACATGGAATCTATGGATAAAACAAGGATGTAGGGCTTAACTGCGAAGAAACATGGCTTCTAGGGGCCGAAACAGAAGATTTCTAGGGACTTAAACATAATTCTATCACAAAAGTAAAGGGCTAGCGCGTAAAACTACCATCCAAGGATGGCGGGTTCGAATCTACAAAAGTACAGGGGCTAAACCGATAAAAACATGACCTATATCTAATTACTTTTCAAGTGGCATGGACTGCGGGAGGATTTCATGGAAAGAGGAGGGCTCTTTTGTAAAATAGCCATGGCCCACGGGTTGACTAGTTCTGACTTGGATTAGATCTGTTATGGGCCATCGGATCGGGATCGGATTGCTGGGATTCATCGGGCGAGTTTGACTTGTCGGTGACTAGGGAGGCGGCGACGCCGTTCGGCTCGGCGACGGAAGCTTGCCGGAGTCGAGCAAATCTGGGCCTAAAGACCACGGTTTTGGGTGATTCTTGAACTAGGACACGGGGAGTTCACTGGTGGTGACCTCATCGAGGATTAGCAGGTAATGGAGGCCGGTGACAGACAATGGCGACTCAGGTGCAACGGTGAGGTAACACGCGCGAATAAGAGCAAGAGAGGGAGGGGAAACGGGCTCGGCGCGTTCATCACCTTCCTACGAAGCTCCGGATGGCGTTCACAATGAGGAACGAGTGACGGGCGAGAGAGTTCGACGGCGGCGACGACACAGCTAGGGTTCGGCACAGGAAGGTCTTGGTGGCGATAGGGTTTCGGTGGCGGCGATTAAAGGCGAGGAGGGAGCAACAGGGCAACGAGGGCTCGGGTTTTATAGGGGTTCAGGACCTGATCTTGGCGTGCGCGCCAAGAAGAAGGAGGTGCACGGTGCGGCGCGGCGCTAGACTCGAACCGAAGTCCTGCTTGGGGACAACTGGAGCTTGGGGATGACGGACGGGACCCACATGGTGGTGAGAGAGAGAGAGGGAGAGAGGGCTGGGTTGGATGGACCAGACTGGGCTTGCGGGAGAGGCTAGGAAGCTGGGCTTGCAGGCGAGCTCGGCCCAAGAAGGAAAAGGAGAAAAAGATTTAGAGTTTTATTTTGGGAAATCATTTCCAGTTCAAAAACAAATCCAGAAAATTCTAGAGATGCATTCAAGCCACGAAAAATTCTCTCCAAAGCTCCAAAAATCCTATGAAAAGTTTTAGCGATAGAGTTGAAGACTTTGAACCAAAATAAAATATTTGGAGCTCGATAAAAAGGAATTTCAAGCCTTCCAATAAATGGATTTGACTCTAGGAAAAGAGAATTAATTCCTAGAAAATTCTAGGAAGTTCTCAGGGAAGATAAGATCGACTTCTAAATGCATTTTGAAACACTACACTCATAAACACATGATCCAGCTCGGCATGAATGCAACACTTCTACTAACACCACATAAAGCATATTTATTTAATTATGGAAATTGATCTTTTTCCTACACTAAATATCTTGATAATTAAGCAAATGTTGAAAAAGTTTTAATAGTTTGTGAAAATTGTTTTTTAATTGCTCTTTCTAATCACATCCCAAAATCCTAAATTTCGGGGTGTGAATAAAAAACTTTCCAAGGATCAGGATCAATTCAAGGTGGATATTATTAATATTGATAACCAAATCGGAACTTTGGGTCAATCAAGAGAAAACTTCGAGAAAACCAAATCCGATTTGGAATCCAGACGTGAAGCTCATGTCCAAGATATAGCCAAGATTGATGCTGAGCTCGCCGATATGAATACCAACCTTTCGCAGATTCTTGGATCCTTGGTGGCTTTCGAAGAGAACAAGCAGACCCGTGTGCACCAAGTCCATCAACTTGAGAAGAACGTAAAGCCAATTGACGGTTCAGCTGATGAAGATCGGAGAGCAATTTCCGATGTAGATCATTCACCTGCGTGCGATTAAAACGATCCAAGACTTTCTTGGGTCCTTGTAAACATTTAACCCTATGAATCTGTGACTTCTCCTTTGTACTTGTAACATATTTCTTTAAGGATGTCACATCCCTTTTGGATGTATTCAACCTTGAAAATTCTCTTTGACCAAAGTCTTTTATTCCCAATGCGCTTTTACTGTCTCTTCAACCGATGTGATCGGCTTTTACAGCGCATCTTCTAAAAAATAGCATATTTGACCGTCGTGTCTTAGTTTCCATGTAATCACATCCTGTAATTAAATGTTTGAGCTTGAATTTTCTTTGGCCAAAGTCTTTTATCCCCAATGCGGTTTTAATTGTCTCGTCAACCGATGTGATCAGCTTTTTACAGCGCATTCCAGAGCATCGTATCCTAAGCCCTTGTCAAAGCAAATATCTCGTAGATTTCTTCTCCATGGCTTCTTCATCCAACCCGGTATGAAAAAAATACTTCTTCCATCTTTTCGTTAACAGCCTTAACCCTTTTCATCTTGTAGGTCCAACAAATGCTGAAGGCCATTCTGACGCACCTTCAAGCTGGCTTTCTTCTTTCTATCCATAGGTATGAAGTTACGGGCTTACTTCGTGATGGAATAATCCCAGTATCATCTTTCATTCATAGTCATGGGCTCCCAAGAGGTGGAGTATCCAGGGTTCAGCATCAAATAGATAACCTTGAAGTCACCCTTGATTTAGAATAAGCTCGCCTGGCAGATTTGAAGAATTAAAAGGATCAACTCATGGGAGACCTTGAGGCAATTAACAGATCAATAGCCTGATCCCAGGCCAATGTAAACAGTATTTATGCTTCCCTTGAATCTAGAAACCATACTGTAGATGTTCATGAGCAGCATGAATCTCGTATGCAAGCCATCCAGACAATCCATTATTTTCTAAACTCCTTGTAATTTTATATTTTTTCCCCTAAGGGCAATGCACAACCCATCGGTCATGTATCTTCAGTCAATGAACAGAATCGGTCTCCAATGAGTCTTTGTAATCTGCTTTATTTTTGCACTAAAGGCGACACCTAGTATTGGCTATGTATATATTTCTGATTTTAAATAAAATCGGCTTATGCATCAACCCAAATGCAGGGATAATATTTCTTTAAGTACTTTCCATTCCAAGCTCAAGGAAATTCTTCACCTCCGAACGTTTCTAAAATATATGCATTACCTGGAGCACATCGGTTTATACGATATGACCCTTCCCAATTCAGATACCACTTGCCAAATTTAGAATCCTTTGATCCGATCGGCTGAATCAACTTCCAAACCAAATCTAGAATTCTATGACTTTAACCTTTTTATTATACAATATAGCAATGCACTCTTTATTAGCCTCCAAATTCTCAAGAGCTTCCAATTCATCTTTCATGATAATGGAATATTCGATGGCTGTTAACTTATTTTGAAATTCAACACGTCTAGAGCTGATTTTTAATTCCCAAGGAAGCACACTTCATGACCGTAAACTAGCTGATAAGGTGACATCTTTACCGCACCATGGCAAGTCATCCGATATGACCATAACACTTCATGCAACACAATATGCCATCTCCTTGGAAATTCATCAACCTTCCTTTTTATCAATTTGATCACACTTTTATTGGATGCTTCTGCTTGGCCATTAGCCTGAGCATAATAAGGAGAAGAATTTAATAATTTGATTCCCATACTTTCAGCAAACTCTTCAAATTCCCCTGAAGTAAACATAGTCCCCTGATTAGTTATAATTGTCTGAGGAATACAAAATCGATAGATAATATGCTCTTTAACAAAATCAATCATATTTGTAGATGAAACAATCTTCAAAGGAATCGCTTCAACCCATTTTGTGGAATAATCGGTCGCCACTAAAACAAACTTATGACCCTTACTAGATGCAGGATGTATCTGACCAATTAAATCAATCCCCCATCCTATGCAAGGCCAAGGCTTCAAAATTGGATTCATGGCGGAAGCTGGAGCTCTCTGGATATTACGAAATCACTAGCAACCTTGACAACCTTTATAATATGTCGGGTATAGATATCCCAATACCCTAGGGTTTCCTATTTTCATTAGGATTCCTATTTTGTAACCGACTAGGATACTTTCCATGTAACCCTACCCCCTGGGATATACAAAGGAGGGTAGGGGCCCCTAGATTGGATCACGACGCCCAAAAGGCTCACGATGCCCAAAAGGCCCAAGAGGTCTCCACTACATATCCAATCTACAGGGAATACAAGATACACCAACATACAGGACGCAGGGTTCCTCACCTTGAGGCCTGAACCTGTCTAAATTGTGCTTCTCGTGTCTCTTGTCACCATCTTGTTCTTGATTCTCGACGGCTTCCCCATTACTCAGTTAAATCTACACTGCTTAGGCTACCCCCTAGTAGGATCGCCGGTGTAAAACACCGACAATCTGGTATGAGACTAAGAAGTTGACTGGACTAAGAAGTGGACCATTCCATTTTGTGTGCCTTTCTTATTGCTCGCCTATCTATCCTTGCATTGTGAATTTCTACACAGAGAATTCCGCAAAATTCGCATGATATCCACCGTTATATCGAAAACATCTTTTTTATGAATCATCTCCTTGACTACAACCTATATTTGAGTATGGATAGAGATTTTAGTTTTGTACACTTACTCCATCATTTTTCATCATTCCATTGCTCGAGGACGAGCAAAACTTCAAGCATGGGGGAGATATGGAGTAAGAATGTACTATGTTGTTAGAAGTACTAAGAAGCAAGCAAAAAGAAGAAAATAGAAAATAAAAAATAAAGAGATATGCATGCCCAAAGAAGGTATGTCATGTGCTTATATATGTCAAAATAAAAAACGGAAAAAAAGAAGAGAAAAAGAAGAAGCAAAAGGCTCCTTGGCCCTTTTAGTTTCATTTATAATCAAATTGCTTATGAAGATTTTTCCATACTCAATTGTTTCAACCATGTGCAATCCGATAACGAGGACTTCACTTGTGCCTTAGGATCAACCATTGTATTTTTTATGAGTATTTGTAAATCCGTAAGAATCATTTCTTGTTTTGATAATATCTTGATTATAATATCTTTTAGGAGTAACCTTTCCAGAGTTCCACATATAGCCTACACATACTTGAGAGGACGAAAGGAGAGGATCTAGTAAGTTTGAGAGAAAATGAGCCCAGAGTTTTCATGAGTAATTGCATTGCGGTTTAAATTAAATATCTTGGTTTTTACCTTGTTTATCTTCAATATTTGCATGAATTTGATTTCTAAACTATTGATCATACTCAATAACCGGGTCATTTTTGTTACGTATCTATTTTTTGAGAGTTTGTGATTATGTAGGTTTAGGCTATTTTGGAGCAAAAGTGACAAAGCAAATGATAAAGGTCGAAAGCCGAGAGGAAAGCCCAGAGGACAGCCCAAGAGGACAGCCCAAGACAAGTTACTTCGTAGTCAAGGCCGAGAATATTGAAAGGTTTCCCGTCCTGTCTTTATCCCGAAGATATATCAAAGCAAATGATGTCTAAAGCTTGTCATCGAAGAAAGACACTGACTATAGAAGACCCAAGGGGACACAAGGAGAAAGGAGGGCACAAGTCGAGAAAGGAACAGGCCAGACCGCCTGGCCTAGGGGCCTAGTTAGCTGGCCTGGGCCCTTCTAGCCATAGATCAGCCTCTCCTTTGACCTAGGGCTCTTCCACTTTTTAATTCGCCCATGTGCTGAGGATCGAGGCATCATCGACATTCACAATTGACACCAAGGAGTAGAGGAGTTAGAGGTACACGTTTCGAAGAATCGAGGGCCATGCTAGTTGTCTAGTGTTCACCCTAGACGACATCGGAACCTTGCTAGGAAGACGATGTCGGAGTTCGAAGAGCTAGGATAATCAAGATCCAAGGTAGGACTTGGTTGTGATCTTGTTCTGGTCTTGCTTCTGCTACAGTGCTCTAGTCTTGCTTCTGCTACCGTGTTTACTACACGTATTAAGCTGTTTGAGATCTTTTCTTTGCTAAATTTAAGTTGAAGAGCATCTTGGTTTCCATTTGGGTTGGCAAGTGGCTCTATCGGCTGACCGATCAAGAGAAATCTATCACCTTCAGGGATATCAAAGATGTGGAAACCCAGGAATACCTTGTTAGTCCCGATTTTGAGGGACACAACTCGGAGAACTCCCTTGCATTCCATCACCTGGCCATCAATCCATTTCAAGTGCTTATGAGAGAAGGATAGAGGTTCTTCCGACACAATGGTTGCAGCCAGAGTGTTGGAGATAATGTTAACCCCAACCTTCGGGTCATAGGTGACTTCTTGTGGTTTAGTGTCCCCAATAGAGCAGAGGAGTGTTCTAAACTCATCATAGAGTTGGATAGCTCTTTTGCTGAGCTTTGCTTCCTCTATCTATTCCTTGTTCACAATCGCAGAAAGCCCCTAAATATGTGATGTATCTTCTGGAATGAATGCCTCTGTTCTTGAGTCAATGTGCAGCTATTCCATTGGCAAGCTAGCTGCTTTGCCAAGTGAGATGTACTCTTCCTCTGTGAAGACTGAAGAGGGGTGAGACGAACAATATCGTTTCTTCAATGAGCGGCTCTTGATCTAAGGGCTTGGGTGGTTCGGTGATTTCCACAATTTTTGGTGGAGGTGGATAGGCTACAATTTTCATAATACTAATTTGTTGCTTCTTGGTGGGTTGCTCTATTGTTGGAGTTGGTTCCGGTGGATCATCAAACACACCAATATACTATGTACTGTTCAGGATCCTTTCCAAAATCTCTCGGACTTTGGCAATGGTCTTGTAAAGAACTGACGCCTCAGAAGTTGTGTTCATGAAGAATGCACTATCTGGCTTTAAACTACCAACAAAGTGTTGCATCAACATTTCCTCTGGGATACCGTGAGGTGGCCTAGAGTTAACCATCTGCATGAATCTTTACCATGTTGCACCATGTGACTCAGTGCCTTGCTAATATGTCAATATTTGCACATGCAGCTTGCACACTTTGTCAATGGGGTAGAAGAATAAATAGAATTCATCCTTCAATTTCAGCCAATCCCCCCCAACTCCACCTGCTTTCCAGTCATACCAAGCTTGTGCTCTTCCCGTCACAGAGAATGGGAAAACCTTCCATCATAGTGTGTCTTGATTCATTCCGGGTATGGTGAGAAGAGAACAATTGTCCTCAAATACCCGCATGTGAGCATACAGATTTTCGTCCTCTCTACCAGAGGACTCTGCATGAACCATGGCTACGAGACCGGGACATATCTTGTAACCATCACGACTTCTTAGCCTTGACAAAATAACTCCGCAAGCGCACAGAGACCGATGCAACCTTTCACCAGGGGAGTAAAACCTTGGCGTGAAATCCTAGGAACGATAGACGTGACTAAGCTTAGAACTATTTAACCGGATTCCTCTAGAGGTTAGAAGGACAGAGAGCAGAGGGCCTAACTTCAGTTAATCTTCTCGATATCCTATTACCTAGCTATTTACTACCTGATTTGCTTCGATGGCTGGAAGGGAAGGATCTTAGAACGGGAAGAGAGGGGAATCCAACGACAACCTACACAACTGTTATGAAAACACCCAAACATGGTGGACTACAGAGGACGGACAGGGTTGTGACCACCTGCCACCTATCACAATAGTACCATGGGGTGGAACACAACCCAAGATGACCTTTAAGTTTAGGCACCACGCCTACACTATCAAGTAACTGACTTCTGCCTCTGGAAATGCAAGAAAACCCAAACGAGTACACTTGCTAACGCACGCAATAAGGGATCCCACAGATCAACAGTAATAATTGACTAACTACTAGAAGTAAAGAAGTAAATTAGTGAGACACTTATGGTAGACAAGAAACTTTGCTTAGAATTTTTACCTTAAGTTTGTTTCCTAGGAGTGGATACAAAAGGAGGAATTATAGAAAATTCCCAACTCCTCTCCAAAGTCTGGCTATCAGTCGAGACCTAACTTTGCACTCTCCCTATTCTACAAAGCTACAACTATATTTCACAGTGACTCTTTTTATCCTCTAGAATGGTGTGTCTTGAATGGCCGGGAGAGTGAGTATTTAGAGCAGTAGCTGTTCAATTTAGGATGGCAATCGACTTAGTTAACTGCCATAGGAAACTGGGCCTGGGCTGAGCCAGTGGCCGGTCGACCTACCCTAGGATCGGCCGGACAAGCCTGGCCACCCAGTTCCACCGACTTCTACATGTACATCTGAGATGTTGTCCTAACGTCAGTTCATTTGGTCGTTGCCTGTCCTAAGTCGGTTTGGACCGATAGGTGGCCCCCTCGATCTAAGGTTGATCCTTTCACTGCCCTTGTATCAAACCAACGTCTATCTCTTGGCTCGGGTTCTTCTGGACCGTGTTTCCTACATGGGACAACTGACATGGCCGATTTGGCTAAGGTGGCCGGCCGGCCAGATGAGCATAGGGCTGGTCGACCGAGCCTCTAGCTCTTTTTTGGTCGGTTTTCTCCATTTCATTCCGTCTTTCAAATAAACATCAAAACTTGTGGAGATTGTAAGGGTAAAAATATTTATTTCATATTGTCATTAGGAGGGTTGATTTAGTCAGAATGTTGATGAGTTTTCAATAATAAATTAGGCAGATATTACTCATCAACAAGGACCCATCTAGACTAATTAGGTGGTTACCAGAAGGATATAGATCATCAGACCAGTTGGTCCAGGAAACTTCATAGTATAAACTAAATCCCATTCCATCCTCTCTCTCTCTCTCTCTCTCTCTCCCTCTCTCTCTTGTTGCAATACACAACTATTTCATTCTACACACATGGAGCTACAAAGAAGATCAGTAGACAACGTCTTCAAAATATAACACATGCTCCAACTTAACATGTGCATCAAGGATTTAATACTTGAGACATCCACTGTTGATTAGAACATAGCGAAGCTAAATTTATATTTTGAGTCGATCGTTAAATATTCTAATAAAGAGATAATGTTACAAGCAATTTTTAGTGTAATTTCAACCCCATGTACGCTTTGAAAGTTTGCAAAAACATATTCTTCGTCGGAAGTTCTTAGAGAAAAAAACTCGGCCACCTAAGGACCCTTGTTGGAAGGAGGTTAAAACTTTCGATGAATGACCTGCTTATTGTTGAAAAATTGGAACCTTCGATTCTTGAAACCAGACCTTCCTAATTTAATTTTAATTCCAATTGAGTTGATGTTTTTAATTTTTCTTGTGACTTGTATGATATTCACTTGTTTGTTGTGAATATATCATAGCATACTTGTCAAAAGCATCATATGGCACGATTGAAATTTTTGTACTTTATGAATTTTAAAATTGTGATGAGGTGTATATATCCAAAATTTTAAAAGCAAATTAAATCGCATGGCATCGAGTTAGGAACATGTCACTGTTGATGCATTAAAGAGATGAAAAATACACCATGAAGATCAAACTTCACATTTTTCAAGAATGTTCTTGAAATACTTCACTTGAGTTAGAAATATTAAAATGTTCCTTCTCAAGTGTGCCAAGCTTTCAATGCATCTCGAAACCTTGTGATTCATCATGCATGTTTTGGTATCGAACACTTATTGGATCCATTAAGGTTAGTCCACAAAGGATTGCGGAATCTGAATGGCTTTTGTGCTACATGTAGTTTAAGCATTTCACTTAGCAGCACAAGAGTCAATTGAGTTCCTACTCAGCTCATCATTTGCATCATGGCCAGTTTTTAGTTTGGGATTTCTCACCATTTGCACAATTCTTATCATGATGTCCTTTTCCTCAATGAGTACAACAAATTTTGTGCTTGAGGTTGCTTGCCGATTTGTTTTCATTGTTCCTAGCAACCTTCTTCTCAGAGTAGTTTTCTTGAGCCTTTTTGAAGCCTTTATTCAACTTTAAGTGGTGTTGCTGGTCAAAATTGAAACTCCTGGTATGCCAATACTGGACCTTTTGGATTTTCCAAACAACTCCTTTGACTTGCTTGAACATGATGCAATCTTGAGCCACTTTTCACAATAACTAAAGCATCTTCACTTGGCAAGGCTTATTTGTCTCTTGGAGAGTGCTAGTGTTGACGAGGCTTACCCGTGTCAATTAAGAACTGCAAGCACACAGGTCAGTTGTAGCTTTATCCTTAGAGAATTCCCCAAGGTTATCAATCCGTGGAACAAGGAGGTTCCTACGCCTACCTAAGCACTAACTACATTGATCTAGAAGTATTTCAAGTGAAGTTTAAGAATGAAAACTAAACCTAACCTAATCTGAATTAAAGATAAATTAATGTAAATCAATGCTTTCTAGAGAATAAGATATGGAGAGCATTTGCCCATAGGGTATTAGGATCACTAGGTAATGCAACCACAGAACTAAAACACCAATCTAATCTATCAAGTTCCGTAAGCCGATGCCTTTCCCTCCCACACTCGTCACACAGCACTAGGGGTAGTCAATCATCAAGCAAAGTGAATGATCTATGTACAAGATGGATTCATATCATAAAATATGTCGACGATTACAAATCGAGTTCACCTTACAACCCCATGGACAAACGTAGGCTTTCACCCCCGTAAAACTAGTCATGGTGACAAAGTTCATGGTGTAGAAGTCGATGGTGAAGGATGAGGCCCGATGTCCTTCGTCCTACTCTTGATTTGTCCTTCAACGACAGGTATTCGATCTCTTCTGGGGGCTCTCTCTTCAATGACGGCGGCTTTCTGTCTTTTGTAGACCTCTCTGGCCGAAGGTTTTAGTAGGGCGGCGGCTAGGGTTGTCGAGGGAGACACACACGCAAAAGTGGGCCACCATTGGGCCCAAGAATGGGCTAGGCCGGTCGGCTAGGTCCTTAGTGGGCCGACAGGCCTAGGTCCCTTTTGGCCCAGCTCGGCTTCGACTCTTAGCCGTGTCCTATTGTGACTTCGGGCCAAAACTCCTCCGAAAATGCCTTATTTCCTGCAAAACAATGATATGCTCCAAAATACAAGATGCAATAAAAACGGGGTTATTTCAGGTGCCAAGTAGCGGGTTAGTACATGATTATTCCCGAAAATAGCGCTAAAACACCACTAAAAGTGTGTAGCCATGGAGCACCAACAACCTCCTATAGGATCGAGGATTACCGACTAGAGGGGGGCTGAATAGGCGGTATCAAACTAAAATCACAACACTAGATAAATTTAACTAGCAACAAAAATTAAATTCTATCACTAGAGAAACTAGTCTATGTCAAAGGTTTGCAATCTAGGATGACAAGATATAAATCAATAACTATGTGATAAATTGTTCAAAGTAAATTTCTTGTATGAAATTGAGTTATAGAAATAACCGAAAACACAAGCAATTTTTCCCGTGGAGTCGGTGACTTGCTGGTCACCCCTAATCCACGTTGAGGTGGATTCAAAGCTTCTAATTGCTCCTCTACCAAGAATCCACTTGGTGTATGAGCCAATTTCGGAATCAATGAACCGCTCCAAACCTCTTTCCACTAGTGATGCTTTTCACCACTCCGGTGAGGCAAAGCTCATGAACCTCTTCACAAGAATGAATCAAAGGCTTCTTCACAATCTTCTTGAAGAGCTCAGTGAAACCTAATCTCCAAGTCTTCTAGGAGGCAGCAACCTCTAAGAGCAACAAATCAACAACCTTGCTTGAAGAACTCCTAGTGCCCCAAAGCTCAAACCTTGAATGCTAGCACTAGATGCCTCTCTATCTTACCAAAAATACAATCCCAAGCTATGTGAGTGAGAGAGAGGGAGCGGAGAGCTAAAATTTGTGTTGCAAGTGAGTGGAATGGCCAAGAGAAGCTCCCCACGCCGGCCACCCCTCTATTATAGAGGAGTGGCCCAAATCCAACCGTTATGTTCGAAATCCACGTTTTCTGCAAACTCACGGACCGTCCGCCGTTATAAACCAATGGCTATGTGTCACATCAAAGTTGTCAGAAACGACCGTTGCTTCAGAAACCGGACCGTCCGCCCCAAGGGGGCGGACCGTCCACCCTTCATTTTCAATCTACACAGAACTTGCACCATTCGGACAAGTCCCAACATTAGCTGGCGGACCATCCGCCACCAAGGGCCGGACTGTTCGCCGTTATAGAGCATATCCACCAGAGGGCGCCGAGCCTCTGTCTAAAAAACATTTCAATGCTGGACTATCCTCCGCTCCTGGCCGGACCATCCACCATTGACAATGAAGTACACCAGAGAGCACCGAGTCTCTGTCCAACTTTTCTTATAGAGGCGGACCGTCCACCGCTCCTGGCCGTGCACTTTTTCAGCATATATTTAATTAGCGAAAAACTCTCATCCATATGCATGCAATCCAAATGTTTGAGCTATGTGGCACTATTAACTCGTCAAGCAATTGTAAATTGACCCCTCTTGATAGTACGGCCATCTAGCCTACAGATCCGATCAATTTCCTTCTCTAATCACCTCTTGACCGGCAAAAAGAAAATCATATCTTATACCTTTGCCTTGAGTCTTTCGCCACTTCATATCAACTTTTCTTTGCGGAAGCATTCTTGCTTTTTACAATACCATCTTCATGGCATCTCATAGCGCATATATGTGACTAACCTTAATTCATATTCTCAATGAAATGAAATCGTTAGTCCACAAAGTGTTGTCATTAGTTACCAAAACACTAAACTCGAGGCCTAGATACTTTCACCCCCATGCTTAGCATTTGCTCGTCCTCGAGCAAATCAAATCATCAAGTGAATTTCAAAGGGTTGATCAATGTATCTTACAATAAAAAATTTACTTACATAAACAAGTCTAGTTAAATCTTTCAAGCAAAATTCAGCGGAGCACCAAAGATAATCTTAATATGGGTGTTCAAAGGTTTATCAAAATAAAGTCACTTCCAGAACTCATACCCTTCGTTAGAAGTCTTGAATATTATCAAAACTCACTTTCTTACTTTTCTTGGAGGGGTTTCTTTATTTTTCTTTCATAAGAAACAAAGCTTCCTACAACAAAAGTTAGACCAAGATCCTTGTACAAGTTCTCTTAAAGGGACTCTCAATATAAAGTGGCTATCCTATCAATTTCTCTTGCAAACTCTCATTTCTCATAACTAGTCTCTGAAAGATTTGATGTAGCTATAGGTGAGGTTTAGCAACATAAATACATATATTGCCAAGCTAAGAAAACATTCTAATGATTGTTTACCTTTCAAGCTAATGGTCACGATAATTTCTCCATAATGTTAAGGATCAATGGATGAGGAAATTTATAATGGTGGACATGTGCAAGGCATATAAAAGACGATTGACTTCGAGGCCCAAATGTTGTCCTCATCGTCATATTGCACATGGTTGGAAGATTTGAGTATGGAAATAATATGAAGCAAAAAGAACTAAGGGGCATATATTTTTTTCATTATGTTCTCTCGTCTCTTCCCCACTTTTTTTGACATGCCTTTTGAGCATATGGCATACCTTCTTTGGGCATGCATATTTTATTATATTTTTTCTTTTCCTTTTTTTCTTATTTTTTCTTTTTGCTCCTTAAAACTTTCACACCATGATACTTATATATGATGCCCCCCCACGCTTGAACGATGCTCGTCCTCAAGCATGTAAGACAGGGAAAACATGACCGCCTAGATAAGTATAAAATCTATTTTCTATCTATATATATTTTATTCCATACTAAAATTGGGTTCTGGACAAGAAATAAGGTATAAAACAATGATAATCTTGTCTTTGGAGTTTAGAATTTGGTAGATCATATGAGGTGCTCCAATGAAGAACCCCCATTACCGAATATTGTCGAGGCTAGCATTTGGAAGATAAAAGATCAAGGACGTGACCATTGCTTAAAATTAAAACTTTCAAGAGAAAACAATCTAAACTTGACTCATTGTAAGTTTAATGCTTATGGTGGAGCAATTAATTTGGGCTCTTGGGTGATAGAATATAGCTCTCAACTTGTAAAGGACTTGATCAAACTAATAATTGCAAGGGTTATATAAGTTTAGCAAAATTAAATTCCTCCAAATCAAACTTTACTTGAGAGTGTAAACAAAACCAAACTCTAGTTAAAGATCAAGCATGGGTGCTCTTAATGGTTCATCAATTAATAATTCCACTCTAAAGATTTAATTCTAAGCAAAGCTCATGAACATAAACCTTAAAATAATTAATAAAGACTTGAATGCATAAATAAATACTCCAACTCACAAACTCTCAACTAAATTTATGACTCTACAACTCTCACAACTTCTAGGATTCTCTCTTAAAAAGATCAAAGAGTTTGACAAAAGTTAGGGCATTCGGTCTCAACATTTCCGAATCTCACACCTCCCAAAAGTGGAGACCACTCCGAGCACGGAGGAAGCCAAGCCAGCCGGCTAGGGCCTTGGTGGGCCAACTGACCCACTGGGTTTCTTGCTCCTCTCGTCTTCGGTTTTGTCTGGTGGGTCCTATGCTTCAAAATTAGCCCATGTTTTGTTCGAGAGTTTCCCAGAAAACATATAAAAAAAATTAAATCTATCCTAATATTTACAAACATACCTTTTTATCGTCATTAGGCTCAACACTTTGGCTCTTCCTCCATGTCGTAGATGTCCATGTAGTGAAGAGGCACAACGTCGGGCTCCAAAAGCACCTTGAGCCGCTACCCATTCACCACATATTGATCTTCCTTGGCGTCCATGATCGTCACCGCTCCCATCGGCGAGACCGAGTGCACGACGTACGGTTCATCCCATTTACTTTGAAGCGTCCCCCTTCTGAAAAGCTTGAACCTTAAATTATATAGGTGGACCTTGTCTCCTTTCTTGAATTCTTTCTTTCGGAACTGCTTCATCATGTCCTTATAAATACTTGCACTATGGTAGGCTTTCAACTGCAACTCCTCTAATTGGCTTATTTGAATCCTCCTTTTGATTGCCACGGCGTTAGCATCATAATGCATCTCCTTAGCCCAATATTCTTTATGTTCTAACTCCACCGGCAAGTAACATGTCTTCCCATAAACAAATTGGTAAGAAGTCATACCAATCGGCGTCTTGAATGCGGTTCTATATGCCCATAGTGCATCATCAAGTTTCTTTCACGGTCTTCATGAGGATCCCTTTTAGTTGCTTGTTGGAGGTCTCCGCTTGCCCATTAGTTTGAGGATGATAGGTCATAGAGACTATGTTCAATCCCCATCTTGGACAGGTATCTGTCAAATTCCTTGCCTGTGAAGCGGGTGCCTCCATCACTTATCAAAACTCTTGAAACGCCATAGCGAGGGTATATCATCGTCTTCACCATATGGATAGACTCATCCGTTGATGCCTTGCGACAAGGTATTGCTTCCACCCACTTTGAGACATAGTCTACCATCACCAAGATATATTCATATCCATGCGAGTTCATGAATGGTCCCATGAAATCGATTCTCCAAACATCAAATAAATCTATTTGCAAATTATAATTCAGCGGCATGGAATTCCTTTGTGAGATGTTTCCCGACCTTTGACACTCCAGACACGTAGCAACGAACTTCTTTGCATCGCCATGCATCTCGGGCCAATAAAACCCACAAGACCATACCTTAGCTTGCGTCCTCGCGTGTCCATAATGTCCTCCATAAGGTGACGAGTGACACTTTCACAATATCTCCTCTCTTTCTTCCATTGGTATGCATCTTCGAAGAACTCCATCTTCTCCATACCTATATAGGTACGGAGCATCCCAAAAATATTTCTTCTTCTCTAAATAAACTTGCAGCTTCTCATTCCTATCCAAATGATCTAAGGAAATCCCTTTTATAGATCTTATAATATCTTCCACCCGTCCTCCTTTATTATATATCCGGTATAGATGATCATCTCACATCCGGTCTTCAATAGGTTCTTTCCCATCATCTTCTCGATGCATTCTTGATAAGTGGTCGGCTACCACATTCTCCGCACCTTTCTTATCTCGGATTTCGACATCAAAATCTTCAAGTAGCAAGATCCACCTAATTAGGCATGGCTTGGCGTCTTTCTTGGACAAAAGAGACTTGATAGCGGCTTGATCGGTGTACACGATTACCTTTGAATTAATTATATAAGATCTGAATTTTTCAAAGGCGAATACCACGACAAACAATTCCTTTTCCATTGTGGCATATCTCACTTGAGTTTCGTTAGGGTCTTACTTGCATAATAAATGGGTCTTTTTATTGGAGTCTTTCTTGCATGCATCATCAAGGGTCTTCTCATATCTTTTTTATGCTTCGATTGCTCTTCAACCGGCTTCGGTGTATCTTTTTCAGAAATTTCAGGAAGCTTTGCTGGCTGGGATTCTTGTGCACGGCTCGCCAAATCTTGCGTTTCCCAATCTCTACGCATCGCCGCACCCTTGCTAATTTTTTGTAGGAGTTGAGCGGCTTCTGTAAGTGGTTTCTCCATGAGATCTCCTCTGCACACATTTGAACATATTTTGCGCGCTCGGAGGTTTGGAAGAAAATAGAAGGTTTGCAAGAGTAAGTCACCGAAAAATCCTAGCTTCGGTCCTTGCTCAATCAAGTCATTGAATCTATCCAAGCATGGTCTATTCCTTCGTATTCTCTTTGCACAAAGTTGATCACTTGCTTCCGAATGTGGTGAACCTTGCTTAGCGGGAAAAATCTCTAGAAAAACTTCTTCATCAACTCATCCCAATTTCCTCTCACCTCAAAGGATGCTAACTCAGGCCATCTTCTTGCCTTCTCCGCAAGTGAATATGGGAAGAAATTCCATCGAAACCAAGCTAAGGGGACTCTATCTTTGTAACACCCTAATTTTGCTCATCACATTAAAATCAATATAGGCAACTAATTTCCTTAGTTTTTATTGTTTTAGGAAATATTAAGTTGCAAATTTGAATTTTGGCTCTTAAATATTTAAATAACATTTAAATTAGAATCAAATGAAGTTATTGTTGCATTCATGCTGGTTGCATATTTTTGAATGATGTTTTGAATTTTGAAAAGAGTTTGCAAAAGTTTAAACTAAATTCAAAACCTTTCTTCTTCCCTCTCTCTCTTTTTCTAGCCGGCCCAGTTTCTTTTCTTTTCTTTTTTTTTCTCGGCCCAACCCATCTCGCGAGCAGTGCGGCCCAGTTTCTGGCCCAAGCCGTCGCGCGCGACGTGGCCCAGCCGCTCTCTCCTCTCTTTCTCTTTTCTCTCGCTGACGCATGGGCCCCACTTGTCAGCCGTCTTCTTCTTCCTCGCGCGTCTTCAAGCAGGACTCGATGGCGAGTCCGAGCCTACCCCGACGCCGCGCCGTCTTTTCCCCCTCGCGCAAGGCTTGTTTCCGGCCTTTATAAGCGCGCCGCCCGAGCTTTTTGCCTCTCAACTCAAAACCCCCAGAGCTTCCGCCGCTTTCGAGCTCAAATCGCCGCCCAAACCCTAGCCTTAGCCGCCAACTCGATTCGAGTTCTCCGGGCTGCCTTCATCGCTCCGAGCTAGTTGTCGAGGTTCGCGTGGAGGTAAGGAAGCCGCCGAGTCGTTTTTCCCTTTCTCTCTCGCTCTCTCGAGTCCCCGTCGCGTCACCGCCATGGCCGAGCCGCCGCTCGCCGCCGTGAGCTCCCTCCGCTGCGTAATCCTCGTTTAGAACCCCCAAAATAGGTTCCCCACGTCCCCAGCTTTCTCCCAAGCCAAGCACGGCGAGGTTTGGAGTCTCCTAGCCCTAGTTTCGCCTAAGTCCGGCGAGAATCCGGCGAAGCGCCGCCGTGGGCTTCTGTTTCCGGCCGTCAGCGCCGCCGCGATCGCGCCGAGCTATCCAGAGCCGTCCGATCTAGATCCGACGGTCGAGATTAGATCGAATCTAATCCCATACTGGTCAGCGTTGGTCAGCTGTGCCCTTTTGCAGAAAAGCCCCTCGGTTTGATAGAAATCAACCCGCGGTCCAAGCCAGTTCAAAAATAATTAGATTTAGGTCCTGTTTCTTTCAGTTTAGCCCCTGATCTTTCTAAAAATCTAACCCGCCGTCCTGCTGCGTCGTTTTTCACAAAAGTCCTTCTGTTTTTATATAAAATTACATTTTAGGTCCCTGGTTTCTTCTGTTTAAGCCCCTGGAAGGTTAGATTTAGTTCAAAGAAGCCCCTAAACTTTGTTTAGCCATATCTTAACCGTTTTAAATCCGTTTTGAGTGATCTTTGCGCTCACGCGATCGTCTCTTTATCAAGAATAGTTCTAGATACGTCTTTGCGTCTTTAAAAGTTGTATGGTGTATTGTTTTGCTTTTATTGATTGAATGCTTGTGCGAATCGTGTAGAGAACGGTCTGTTCGAGGGAGATCAAGATCAAGTCTATGAGGAGGAGCCACCGCAGTACTTTGAGCAAGGCAAGTGGATTTCCCCCTCTGCATACTCTTTTGAACCCATACACATTGCATGACAACAAAGTTTATATTCATATTCGCGATGCATTAATTTGATGGGTCCTATGTAAGGATGACTAGTCTTTTACACCTAAGCCTTGATAAACCGGGTTTACTTTTATGTTGGGTAGCTATGCTAGATGCTTAACCTTGGTTCATGATGGGTTCTATCCAACATTGATGAATATCCTTATTATTTATATCTTGTCATGTTAATACAAGATCACCATGTTAATCGGAACATGGAGAACCACCCGGGATTTACCGTACAACCACAATACCATATGGCTCTGGTCTTAGCTGAATAATTAGATGAACTACATGCTGTGTTTGTGCTGCCTGTTGGGTGGTTATTTGTTTGAGGATGTGTTGGTGCGGGGATCGGAAGAGGGTATCTTCTGTTGAAACCGTAAGTACTGGGAACAAACACACATGTAGGAATTCTTTGTAAAGGCTTCGTAGCGTCCCTATGCAATCACACCTTGGAAGTGTGATATTGTGCCTACTTTTGCACAGCATGGTTGGGTTTAAAGTTCTTCGGAGCTTTTACGCGAATTGTGGTGAAAGTGTACAACCTCTGCAGAGTGTAAAACTGTTATAACAGCCGTGTTCGCGGTCATGAACGGCCTGGACCCTCACGTGATTAATCTATCGAAACATGAAATTAAATCATTGCATGCATATGTTATTGGTTATGCTCATTATTTATTTTATGCTTATTTTATGCTAATATGGGTTGGTATATACTTACATCTTAGTAAATAGTTGCTTGTTAATAAAACTTGACCAACTAAAATGCTAACCGCTGCAAACCAAGCCTTTCCTTGATAGCTTGCATATTTCCCCCACTTGTTGAGTACCAACCATAAGTGTACTCATCCTTGCTTATATTGGATCAGAAGGTAATAATGGAGCGGAGTACCTCAGCGATCTTGATGAGTTCTAGGCGTGTGTTCCACCAGTCAGATGCCTGTAGAGTGCTTTTGGAGTTATCGTCTTTAGTTATCGTGTGAACCAGTTTATTTTGGCCTTTGTGCCATATTCGTGAGTGTAATAAATACTTTGTTTATTAAATATTCGTTTGAGTACTGTTTCTGCTATTCACTCACGGTCTATCATATGTGTGAAATTTGATCCTGGCACACATATGAGATGTACTTGGTTTTCTTTCTAAAACCGGGTATGACAATCTTGTTGCACCGTGTTGTATAGCATAGTGAACCGCTTGATGTGTCTATATGGATTGTCCACCTCCTCTCCTTTAAATGGATTTGCTGCCACCATCTCGATGATTTGAGACATGATCCCATACACATTGGCTTGTGGTGGCGAATTCGACTCTTGCATGTTAAAGTCCTCTGCTCTTGGGCTTGCATAATCCCTCAATGATTTCTCCTCCTCCACAGTGTGAACAAGAAGAGCCATCTAGTCAATCAAAAACAAAAAAAAAGAAAAAGAAAAATTTCTAGGAAAAAAGGCTAGGGGTTAGAAACCAACAAAATTAATACAAAGATAAATGTAGCAAAACTATCTTATTCCCTGGCAACAACGCCAGAAAAGCTTGTTGACGATGCTTAGTGTTGGCAGTCCTTAGCCTAAAAGATAAATCCGCAAGCGTACGGATGCCGATGTAGCTTTCACCTAGGAGTATTCCAATGTATCGAATCCACGAGGAATGAGTAGTATATTAGCAGCGGCTCTGATTTATCCAAGGGACGACGGGAGTGAAGAAGAACAGATAAGATGGGTAGAGGAATCTAATGTCGTCTTGTTAAACTCCTATCAGGAATACTTGATGGCTCTAGTTGTTTCGACGGCTAGAGCGGGTGGAACTCAGAATGGGGTGAGAAGGGGATCCTCCAGGCTCATCAACTACTATTATGAAAACACCCAAACGTGGTGGATTACAAAGGACGGACAAGGTTGTGCACCACTTGTCGTCTACCACTGCGGTTCCGTGGGGTGGAACACAACCCAAGGTAGCTATCAAGCACAGGCACCACGCCCAAGCTATCGGCTACTGACCTCCACCTTACGCGAAAGGCTTATGAGGAAACCCCAAATGAGTGTGTGGCACTCACGCAGACAAGGGATCCCACTACTAGAGAGAGCAAGCATTCAAGTACTATTAAAGTAAAGGAGAGAAAGCAGTGAAGACAAAAGAAGAGAAAATTATTCGAACTGAAGCTTCATTCCTCGGAGGCACAAAGTTGGAGAGGGGCCGACACTCTGGCTCCTCTCCGGACTCTCACCTCACCACTCTCCCTATTTTCTAAGCAGCAGCACACTACTTGTGGACTTCTCCAATCACCGAGGTACGCCTTGAGAGGGGGGTGGAGTCCTCATTTTATAGTCTTCAAGGTCAGTGGAAGGTGGCTTGCCGACTTAATCTTTAGGGGAATCCAATGCTCAGCATGCACGAGAAAGATGGGCACCAGAGGCGGTGGTAGGAGGCCGATCGGCCTCCCCTAGGCCAATCGGCCTGGGGGTTGTGCCATCTGGCACCGTCTTCCTTGTGTGCGGTCTTGATCATGTCTTAACGTCGGTTTTGCATGCATCCCTGTGAATTGGCCTGAAAGTCTTTTGTTGGTGGGCCCTTCAATCCAAGGTGAAGCCTTTCGGGGTCCTTGGATCAAACCGACTTGGAATTCACGGCTAGGATCACTTGAACTTTTGTTTCTTGGCTCCTGGATCAAGGACGTGGCAATTGGGCCCAGTTGGAGGCCGATCGGCCATGGGAAGGCCGATTGGCCTGCCACTGTGGCCAAATGTCCTGATTTTTCTCCTGTATGCTTCCTTACTCACAAATTCATCAAAACTTGTGGAACTCATTAGTATAAAACATTTTATCATCGAAAGGCACACATGAGATATGAAATGCATGGAATGTTGGTGGTAAACATATGACATATCGACCACCAACACTTAGCCACGTCAATTAAGAACCACAAGCGCACGGGTCGGTTGTAGCTTTTCCCTTAGAGAATTCACCAAGGTTATAAATTCGTGGAACAAGGAGGTTGCTACGTCTATCTAAGCACTAACTACGTTGATCTAGAAGTATTTCAAGTGAAGTTTAAGAATGCAAACTAAACCTAACCTAATCTGAATTAAAGAGAAATTAATGTAAATCAATGCTTTCTAGAGAATAAGATATGGAGAGCATTTGCTCATATGGTTTTAGGATCACTAGGTAATGCATCCGCCGAATTAAAGCACCAATCTAATCTATCAAGTTCTGTAAGTCGATGCCTTTCCCTCCCACACTCGTCACACGGCACTAGGGGTAGTCAATCATCAAGCAAAGAGAATGATCTATGTACAAGATGGATTGATATCATAAAATACGTCGACGATTATAAATCGAGTTCACCTTACAACCCCATGGACAAACGTAGGCTTTCACCCCATAAAACTAGTCATGGCGACAAAGTTCATGATGTAGAAGTCGATGGTGAAGGATGAGGCCTGATGTCTTTCATCATGCTCTTGAGTTGTCCTTCAACGACGGGTATTCAATCTCTTCTTGGGGCTCCCTCTTCAATGACGGTGGCTTTCTATATTTTGTAGATCTCTCTGGATGAAGGTTTCAGTAGGGCGGCGGCTAGGGTTGTTGAGAGAGATACGCACGCAAAAGTGGGCCACCATGGGGCCCTAGAATGGGCCAGGCCGGCCGACTAGGTCCTCAGTGGGCCAGGCAGCCTAGGTCTCTTTTGGCCCAGCTCGGCTTTGTCTTCCTCGTCTTGATTCTCCCCTTCGTTCTTTAGCCGTGTCCTATTTTGACTTCGTGCCGAAATTCCTTCGAAAATGCCTTATTTCTTGCAAACCAATGATATGCTGTAAAATACAAGACACAATAAAAAATAGGGTTATTTTGGGTGCCAAGTGGCGGGTTAGTACATGATTATTCCTGAAAATAGAGCTGAAACACCACTAAATGTGCGTAGCTAAGGAGCATCAACAATTAGCTAGAGATGGCAATGAGTACCCGAAAGCTGAGTATCCAATGTGTTTTACCCGATAAGAAGTCGGGTGTGGAACAATATCTTCACCCTCGGGTGTGTTTTTGGGCAGAAACCTCTACCGAATAGGTACAACGGGTGCGGATGTGGCTATATAGTACCCACATCGCTTACTCGTGGATAAAATGCACCGGAAGGCCCATGTAAATCACCTACCAATTTAGCCCACTCATGGCCCATATACTGGTATGCTAGAGACACATATATAATCGAGGACATCACAAACCCTAGCCCTAATCCCATTCCTATCCCCCGTTCCCCGGTCCTTGCTAGCAGCTGCCGCCACCTCCTGTCCGCCAGTCGCAAATCGCGACTTGGTTGCTGCTCGTCGCTCCCACTCATCCTCATCTCTATGTTGCCTTTGTATTGTTGCTCTTATTGTACATCTAGGTCTATCCCTTTTGCTTTTTGCTAACCCCGAAGCCATCCCGAAGGGACGACGAGTACAAATGTAATGAAGAATGAACTATTTATGTATCTTTTGGTTGAGTCTAGCATGTAATATGTCTTGAATTCAAGAACGTGGTACTGTGATGTGGTATTGGTTAGCTGTAGATGTAGTCAGTTGATGAGTACTCGATTTGTGCTATATGAACATGTGTTGTGATGTGTTATGTGAGTCAAACATGTAATATGTGATG
This sequence comes from Digitaria exilis, assembly GCA_015342445.1. NCBI lineage: Eukaryota > Viridiplantae > Streptophyta > Magnoliopsida > Poales > Poaceae > Digitaria > Digitaria exilis. The sequence goes on from JACEFO010001897.1 coordinate 1,557,275, forward strand.
AACTCAAGTAATATGATCTACTCATCTATTAGACTATATTTATTGGTGTAAATTATTGCTTGCGGTTATATATTTTCTGATTTTTGTGACTTATCTGTGATACAATCATGATTCATGGAGGGTTTGACACCTGGTGCGGGTTATCCGTCGGGTAAAAATACCCGTGCGGGTGTAGATGTGGTAGAGTTTTTGTAACCGCAAATAGCCACGGGTGTTGTAGCGGGTAGAATTTTATCTGGCAGGTGCGGGTGTGTTGGGGCAATACCTAGTGAGTGTGCATCCCTTGCCATCTCTAGTGGTATCTTCCCTTCCATTTTCATGGGACATGATGAAGCATATTGTCCTATATTAGAGCACTTGATGCTGATTGCTAATGTTGGACCATAAGAACACAATTGTTAATTAGGTATGCTTAGTCGACTTTAACTAACCCACAAAGTTCATTTGTCGTAATACCTTGCATCACCGACTTGATTTATCATGTTCTTGTTCGTAACAGACCTAATCCTTCTTATAAATTTTGGCCAAGAACCCCAATCATGATCGACCGACTTGTTGTCATGTGAAACAACTGCTTGCTGGTAAAAACATCTAGGCCCCAAATTAAGTGTTTTGGTAATTAATGACAACGCTTTGTAGACTAACAATTTCATGATACACGAGTTTAGGTTAGTCGCAAAGATGGTCTAAAATAAACCATGGTGATGGTATGAATGAAGCCTTGAAGGTATAAAAGAAAAGTGGTGAGACTTTGAAATATATGATGACACAAGTGTTGGAGAGCTCACGGCAAAGGTATATGATTGGACTTTGAAATATACGATGACACAAGTGTTGGAGAGCTCACGGAAAAGGTATATGGCACTCTGGCCCGGCCTGCTTACGCCTGGCTGCTCTCTAGGACCTCAAGACTTCCCCATAGACCAACACATGTCTTTTCTGCACACTTTGTCCTCACTCATGCGCACCTAAAAAGGACTTAGGACTTCCCGGTCGGCTACCCATCCTGAAATTCCTCCGGGCCAAGCACGTTTAACCTCGGAGTTCTTTCGGGATGAGCTCCCAGAAAAAAGCTGCAACTTGTTGGAATGAGTATTCTTCTGATCCTATTAAGCCTTGGGCCAGGGCGTTACAACTTTTAATTTTGTTTGTCAAGAGGTGATTAGAGAAGAAAATTAACCAGATTAATAGGCTAGATAGCCGTACCATCAAGAGGGGTCAATTTCATTTGTTTGACGAGTCTATAGTGCCACCTTACTCAAACATTTGTGTTGCATGCATATAGGTTGAAAAAGTGCAAAAGATAGACTCATAAATGAAGTTTTGAGAAAGCTAACCTTGTTCCTATGGCGGGCAATTTTTCTTAGTTGGACAGAACTTGAAGAGTTCTGTGTGCCAGATATCCTTGGACAGTGGGATTCATTGAGCTATTCAAGAAGATTGTGAAAATACCTTTGATTGATCTTTGTGAGAGTTTCTCGGGCTTTGCCTAACCGTAGTGGTAAAAAGCACCTCTAGTGGAAAGGAGGTTTGGAGAGGTTCTTTGATTTCTAGCCGGCTTATACACCAAGTCGACTCTTGGTAGAATCCACCTCAATGTGAATTAGGGGTGTCCAGCAAGTCATTGACACCACGGGATAAATTTGTTTCTCGTCCCCAGTTATTTCTATTGCTCTCTACTTTCAAACAATTTACTTTGGGCAATCTTACATACTAGAGATTGAATTGTTTCTTGTCACCCTAGGCTCGCAAGCCTTTACCTAGTATATAATCACTAGAAATAGGGTATCTCTTGTGCTGAATGAAGCTCTTGTGGCTACAAAAAAAGGGGTATCTCTTGTGTTACTAATTAAATTTGTTTAGTGTTGCGTTTTTAGTTAAAACCGCCTATTCACCCCCTCTAGTCGGTATTCCTCGATCCAACAACCAGCCTGTGTAGGCCAAACATGACTTTTGCCCTTGCATTCGGTCCACAACTGACAGAATCCGACCTGAACCTTTGTCTCGTCTTGACCCAATTCCACATTGACTATCGTGTTCTTTAAGTCGCTTGACCGCCCCTTGATTTGTTTTAGTCGATGCATCCCTTGTCTCACTTGTAATCATCACGACCACTAGTAGAAAATAAACATTTAGTACCTGTTATGCGCCCGGTATCGAGCTTCTGGTACTAAATTGGCAGCCCTGTTAGTACCGCCTGCAGCAACCGGTACTAACGGGGCCGCAGGGTCAGCGGGGCGGGCCAGTTAGTACCGGCTGGTAACACCAGCCGGTACTAACTGGTTTCGAGAAAAAAAATAAAGAAACAAATTTGTAAGCTTACCAGGAGGCTCGCACACACGCAACGTCACGTGATTTTTCACGCGTAAATGCGCGTGAGTGGTTCGTGGTATTCGAACTCACAACCTCTGGCCTCGCGCGTAACTCCCTCTACCATCCCACCTATGCATCACTTGTGATTGAGTAGGATATAATTTCCTTTTGAACTATACCCCGCGGACCCATTTAATACCGGCTCGTAACACCAGCCGATACTAAATGCCAAAATTTAGTACCGGCTGGTGTTACGAGCCGGTACTAAATACACGGGGGCCTCGGGAACCCCCGGGACCATTTAGTACCGGCTGGTAACATATTTAGTACCGGCTGGTGTTACCAGCCGGTACTAAATGGTCCGAGGGCCCTCGGGAGCACCCAGGGACACGTTAGTACCGAGTTTTAAGACAACCAGTACTAACGTGTGTGGGACGAATGTTCGATTCTCTTGTAGTGGCTTGTTTGCTTTGCTCCAACCTAGTCTTAGCTTATTCAGTCACCCTGACTGACATGTTTCTCTTGGCCAACCTACCCTCAAATCGGTTAAGCTCTTGAATGATCAATCTGATCAACCTACCATCGTTAACATAAGTTTTAATGTAGTACCACTTTTATCAAGTCATAGACTAATTAGACTTAATAGATTTGTAATTAGTTAATGTCAGACTTCTCACTAGCAATTAGTCAATGTAAGACTTCTCACTAGTAACCCAACATTGGCCGCATCCTCACCTACTTTATTTCTATCATCTAAAAGAAATATTATATCCTAATCATTGAGATTCTATCTCATAGTTATATATAAATTTCTCTCCGCAACAAACTCTATATCTCATTACCAACTACCACTATTTTATTCAATCATCTCGTACTGCCGCCTTATTTTAAAGACAATTCTTTTTTCCTTACTTCTTTTTTCTCTTCCTTCCTCTTTTTCATTTGGGATTATTGTGTTTTTAGTCTTACTTGTGAAGTGAAATTGTGATTTTTCTCTTAATTTTGAACCTTGTGAATTTGTCTCTACTATTCACAAGTTGTTGTGAATTTGCTCCCGGCGTTGTGAATTTGCTCCTGTTTTTGACCGTTGACTACCGTTGACCGGGGACAAAATCACAATGATGTGTAACAAATAAAGAGAAACTCACAAAGTTAAAAAAAACCGAGGGTAAAACCTTAATTACAGATCAAAGTATGGGTGAAAACGTAATAGCCCCTTTCGTTTTCTTCTCTTCTCCCCTTCCGGCCTCCCTGCTGGCCAGAGGCGCAGAGCTGTGCTGTCTTCTCCGTCCGTGCTCGACAGCTCTCTGTTCTCTCCGATTGATGGTAGACGGCCGGCGACGAGGTGCGTCCTCCTCCTCCTGCTCCTCGTTGCTCTCTCAGATTTGATGCATGATTGGGATTGGGTATTCGGGTTAGGGTTTCGGGTTCCGGATCGTCGGGGCAGGGCTCCATGGGCGGCATTATGCACCGCGGCGGTGGCGGATAAGGATGGCGTGACAAGGCGGCGCCGGAGGCGGATACATCCAGCGGAAAGGGCCGACGGCGGGGGCGAGCGGCTTCCTCAGTTAGCGAATGGCGCGCAGCGCGGCTTCTGGTGGCGCGGCCGGCGGCGCCATTGCCGGCGGTGGCAGGGGCATTCCGGTTCATTGAGCCTGGATTGTGCATGCCGACTCTCCAAATCTTGCATCTGCCGGCGTTAGTTAAGTCCTTAAGTGATTTATTTCCGTATTGAAGCTGCGCGTCACAGCTGGCACGCTCTTCTCCTTCACCTCTTGTCATGTGCTTATTTATTTTAGCAACACGGAAATAGGAATGAACTGATTTATTTTTCAAACTGAAAGGTTTGTTTCTTATAGCTCATGGATCCCTGTTTGTGTTGAATCAGTGAATTACATTAAAGACTTTGCTACCTTTTTATTGGAGGTACCATCTTCAACCTTTAAACATCAATTTATTAATGGTTTGTACTTTTTTTTGTGTGATTTCAATGAGAATGCTAGGCATGCATACACCATCTTTTTAACTATGAGTTTTGTCGCATGTTGGCTCCACCTAAAATTTAGAGCGTGCTCTGTCGCTGTCTTAATCTTCTGGCAATGCATCTTTACAGTTTAGAAATAAAACCCACCACAAAAGATAAAAAGTTAAACAAAACATCTGCGGACCTTAAATTATTGTAAATCCCTGTTGCCAGTTGCCGCACACATGGCTCATCTATTTTGTGTTTGGTCACAGTATCATTGTTTTCCTTTTTTAGTGTGTGTGTGTGTTTGTGTGTGTGTGTGGGGGGGGGGGGCAGAGTGGTTCAGTTGGCAAACATATACATTGCTGGTTCAGGGCTGACCAAGTTGGAATTGGTATACATGTACCTTGCTTGTAACCATTGGGTTGAAACTGCTACTAGGTAACATAGTAACATTAACCCCTGATGCAGGCTCTCGTTGGCTATAGGTTTGGAAGATGCCAAGAAAGAAGCGAGGGTGTACCTCAGGACGAGAAGAAAAGGTAAGGGAACATAAAAAGAAGAAGATTTCGTCAGCAGATTCTCCGCCTTTACAGGATGGTTAGTTTTGTCTTGACATGTCTCATCCTTATACTTGCATTTGACAAATATGACTAACCATTTTGCATGTTCATCCCTATTGCGCCAGACATCTCAAGCAGTTTACGTGACTTTTTCCTTCCCCGTGGCTATCCTCTGCCATCTAGGTTTACTGGCAAGTCCTTTCTCATGATATGTTCCCAGATATTTATTCGAGCACTTTGGAAATGTCATACTTTCATCTTTTTTGAATAGTGGGCATGCATTTGGTGAATACTTTTGAAGAAAAATTTGAAAACTTGGATGGCTACAGTGGAGAACATGCTAAAATTAAACTAGTTGCTTCAAGGATGTCTCAGTCAGTTGTCTCTCTTGCTTCATTTAAGGGTAATAGCACAATTATCTTGTTATGAAAATTCCACATTTTTGTAAGTTGACTAATAATCAATATTTCAATTTCATCCTATGTAGGGAGAGTGAGGCTTTTTACATGCACAGGCACAATTATAGGACACATGCCATCCGAAATGAGCATTCTAACTTCTGCTAACTTGGTTACATGCCATGAAGGTGGAACTACAATAGCTGATAATTTGAAGGTTAGTGCTGCTAGTAAGATTCTTTCTTCTGCTTATGTATCTTCTTCTTTGTTTTGCTTCATGCCGTGATATAACTGTAACATGCTTCATGAGGTGATATAACTGTAACACGGTTGCAGATTATGGTGCGCCTACCCAATGGCAATTTTGTTAAAGGGAAGATATGGAATTATGATTGTCATTACAATGTTGCTGTTGTCATGACCAAGTCTTTCAAGGAATTTCCTGTGGCCCAAGTTTGTAATGAAGTGCGATTGAATCATGGATCCTCTCATGCTGATCTGGTAGCGATTGGACGCTGCTATGAATCCGGAGAACTAATGGCTACAAGTGGAACTTTGTTATACAAAACTAGCAATGTTGACTTACTCATGACCTCTTCTTGTAAGATCACAAAGGTACTTTCCTAGTCTATTTGTCATCCCTAGGCAGACAGTTTCTAGATTGTTTATTTGGTCTGAATTAGGTCTGTGCAGGAACTCTTTTCGTACTCCATACCATACATGAATTATTTAATGCAAAAATTCTTCAGTATCACTTTATTGTTTGACTTATTGTGCTAGGCTGGGATTGGTGGCCCCCTAGTCAGTTGTTTTGGAAACATTGAAGGTATGAACTTTTATGCAAAGGATGAAACCCCGTTCTTACCAGCCAGCCTGCTTCGGAAATGTTTCGATCACTTTGAGATATTTGGGTATGTGTTCAAGTTCTTATGGATTTACTTGTGGTATGCTTCACTTGCAATTGCACACAGTATACTTTTGGGCTTGTTGAATGGAAATACATGCTGCCATGCTGGTGACATTTGGGTTGTTACCTCTTAGATTGCTAGGTCAGTTAGTTGAATGGTCAACAGAAGTTAAAACTGTGCTTAGGTGGTTGACTGGCCCTCATCTGACCCACTCTTGTTGAAGTAATGTTTGTAGCTAGAATAACCTAAAATGCTATCGTTTGAAAGCATACTGATAGTGTATAATGCTAATGCATGATTATCTTCTAAAAAATAACACTTGATGGCCTGGTGAACCATTGCTTTGACAAGTAAGCCTGTAAACTAGATTGCCCGTCAGGTTCATGACTGGTCCAGTTTCAGTTAGTTGGTATGTTCATGTTGTGCACGTGTACCAAAGTAAAGGGAAACATAGTTGCTGAACGCTGAAGTTGCAGCTCAACGTCGTGGGTAGAACATGGGCGCGGCAGCAGCCAGCGGTTCTGGTTCCCTAGAGGCTTAGATTCAAATTTACTTGAAAATTGTGTGAGTTAGCAATAGGGTTATATGTACTAGACAATCCAATGAATGAAAGCAGTTTGGAGATTGAACTAATCTCCGGACCCCAAACAACTTCCACACTCACCTCGTCGTAGCTTTTGGACGCCGGACGCCAGGATGGCGTCCCGAACTTGCCGACGCCGGGAACCCTCGCCTAGACCTCAGACATCCCACAACTACAATCTAAGGCCAATCTGGTATCAGAGCCATTATTTATTTTGTTTTTGATGGTCCAGAACCATTTCATTAGTGTTTTGTTGTTTGAAGTAATATGCTTTTGAACATTTGGAGTTCTGTAGTTTATTTTTGACTGTCTGAAACTATTTGAGTATTCTCTTGTTTGAAGTCAAGATAATATGCTTGGTTTGTTGCTTATGGTTCCTTTCCTTCCCATAGGCCTATAAAATTGCATGTAGTTTCTGTCGGAACTTTCAAATTTGCTAACAAAAGGCAATCAAGACTTTCATACCAAGGAATCAGACCCTGCTTAGCACTTTGGTGACTACACATCTAAACCCATCACAGTGCATTTTGGGGCTGTGCCTGAAAGCTTTGTAATTTTTTCCTCGGAAATACACTTTATTTGTTTGACACGAGAAGTTTACATAGGTTGACTGCACATAACCCGGAACCAGCACTCATATGTGACTGGAGTGAGTAATAGCTACAGTTTGGTGTTTGAATAAGCAATTAACTGAGATGAATATGATAGGTGTTGTGGAATGTGGACACATTTATTGGAATGAAATTTCAGTGCAGAAATTAGTCCACGGCAACAGCTAGTTTTAGTTTTTTTTCTTATTTCCATGTTTAGTTGGCTGGATATTGGGAAGGAGATTGTTTGGAGGTATGTCTATGTAATACCTTTTGTATTGTAAATCAAGCAGTAGAATCATCTAAGAACTCAGCCTCCAAGGAAGGCGAGTTAGATGTGTTATTCGTGCTCTTCGTATCAATAAACTAGCCATAACAATAGGTCTTCAAATTCTTCTTCTCATCTTAATTGCACATGGTTTACATGATTAAGCAGTATAGTTGTGTGTGCAAAATTTAAGAATCCACAGAGCTTTGCGGTCTGCATATGCTAGCTTCTTTCTCATGTCGATTACATGATTGGTCTTATTTTTCAGACCTTAACTTCGAATCCTCCTATTATTGAGTGCTAGAAATTACTAGTGAAATGCCTTTATTCCTGAGCCCCAGAAACCTGCCTAAGCCTCTAGCTGTGAGCAATCATAGAATGGTACTAGGTTGTCACTCCTTGTGGTGAGAGTTTACAAAAGTTGTTTTTGTCAGCTGTGGTCCTTTGTTTATTTGCCTAGAGCTTTTATCTGGCAGAAAATGTCATGCTGCAAGCTGTGACCTTTGGAATATTGATTGGTTTAATTGGCTATCTGGCTTATTATTAGTAACGTGGTTGTAACATACCAATGTGAATTTTAATTACGTTCCAAATTGTGGTGTATGCAGGAGAGTTGTACAGCCATGGCTTGGCTTGAGGATTGGATCACTTCAAGGTGAAAAATTGAGTATCCGTGAAGAAATCCATGATAGCTTCCCTCATACAAATGGTGTTTATGTGAAGATGGTGAATATTCATTGCGTGCAGTTGATTTTTATCTATTCTTCTCCATATTTCTATCAGCATGACATTTTTTGTCCCTGTGCTCTGTGCTCAAAGCGATTGTTGGAACCAGGGGTCAAACCCCGGGACGTAAATATTTACAGCCCATCCTTCCTAGGACTGGGTTACAACAGTAGGCCACATTGGAGTTTTGATTTTGATAATTTGAAATCTAAACACACATATTACTAAAACTACCAGGAATCATCATCATTGAACTGGGGTCTAGATACCCAATTATTTTATTTCCCAAAACTTGGAATGCTGGTTTTTAATCCATCCTCCAAATCTTTGTGGCCCAATCTTTGTAGGAGCCTTTTGTTAGGTAGAATTAGCTAGGATTCAGTAGTCTGGAATTCTGTATCTTTGTTCCTACAAGATGTTTATTGTTTAGGAACTTGAAAACTGGTCTTGTGATGTGCTTAAGTGCAAATTGAGATTTGTTGATGATGCATGACTGATATGGCTACATGTTGGGTGGTGAATAGCTAGGGGTGATGGCCTACTCGCCCTTACCAGGGAAACTCTGAGCAACCAGTTTAGGTGGTGGATTATTCCTGCCAACTCATTAACATACCTAACAAATAACTATCATTCCACTAATTTGACAATTCATGACTTGAATGAGAAAAAGACTTCATGAACTATACTAACTACTGAAGCGTATCAAGCCATCGACGTGGACAACTATAACTGACACTTGCCTTGAAGGCCTTAGAAAGGGGAAATGGCTTCTTTTTTTTTTAAAAAAAAATGCCATCCAAGATATTATCCATGTGTTATGTTGTAGAAATAGGTCTTGCAACTGCATAGGCCTTAGTCATCTATCATTACTTCATTAACATTATGGATGTTTAGATTTACATGACAATGAGCTATAATGTTTTAAACAAGTTTATTATGGATCAATAGGGTAGAAAACTGGGTGTTTACCATGGACTAGGCAAGATATTATGTAGGAACTAACTTATATTTTATTTCTAATGTTCGTTTTATTTTTTTTAACAACTGAGTTGCTTGTTATTGCATCGGTGTCTTATACTGACGGTCAAAATCAGTACCAGCATCCAGGGGCCTGATTTTGTTGTCTTAAGCTCCGATGGTTGCGTTCATCTGGTTGGCTTGTTATTTTCCTTAGTTCCGTAGGCTTGCCTATTTTTAGAGGTTAGCTTATAGTTGTTCTTTTGCGGTTATAAAATGTATCCTTTCTCATTGTTAGAAATAATTTACGGTAGATACAATGCTTGACAATGTAGAGCCATTTCTAACTACTCCTTTTAGTTCTCATGTAGAGCAGGATTCTTTTTTCCAGAACCACACAAGAGAGCTCCGTGTCATTTCATTAAGTAGAGAAAAAAACAAACAAACGAGAGGCCAACAGCCAACTCATAGGGATGTCCAATTGCATATTCGCCACGTACATTAGAAACTCGATCTCAACCATACACATCCTGATCTAAGTATAAAGGAAAAGCGACCTGGTGAGTAGCTCGTGGAGAGCTGAAACACCAGCTAAACACCACAAGCTGCTCTCATTGGAACAGTCTGTAACACTGTAGAAACACAAGGCCTAGCACCCTCTCTCCCTCTCCCTCTCCCTCCCTACCTCCCTCACTCCCTCCCTCCCTCCCTCTCCCTCTCCCTCTCCCTCTCTCTCTCTCTCTCTCTCTCTCTCTCTCTCTCTCCGTAAAAAAAACAAGGTAAGGAATCTCCTCGGCCTAGAAGACAGAACATGACCAGGTAAGGAATCTCCTCGGGCTAGAAGACAGAACATGACCAGGTAAGGAATCTCCTCGGCCTAGAAGACAGAACATGACCAGGGGACCCTTGGGGGTTTAAGCCGCCACTGTCAACAGCCTTTCCAAGAGTTGCTGGAGCTTAGATGCTCCCAATGGAACCAGGATGACATGGGAATTTAGAGCCCTTCTCAGCTCCTTAGGCACGCTCCTGATTGTGATCCCCCACCAACCAAGGAAACGAGATACTGTTGTAGGGGCTGCCGCAGAAATGTTCAGATGTTGGAACGTCAGTGCCCACACTAGCCTGGTGAAAACAAAGGCAGATAATATGTGCTGAATAGTTTCGTTAGCCTGATCACATAATGGGCAAGATCCTGGTGCGGCAACCTTCTTTTGGCCAAATGATCAGCTGTCCAACATCGATTGTTAACAGCGATACAAATAAAAAAATTGCATTGTAGAGGCGCCCAACTCTTCCAGATTCTTTTTCCAAGGGGTAAATTTGATGCTTCCTACAAAGAAAGCATCATAAGCCAATTTGCTGCTATAAATCCCAGTTTGAGAAAGCTTCCATTGATGTTGGTCTGGTATATCCTGCTGGAAAGCAATGCCATCCACTTGGTCCCAGATCAGTAAGTATTCAGCCAACACCTGTACTGTTAGTGCTCCCTTTATGTCGTCCACCCATCTTCTATTGTCAAGAGCCTGGGTTGGCCAACCAAATAGGGATGGTTGGCCAGACACTACTATGTACCCAAGCTGAATTCCCATGCACTTACTTGGGTCTCCCAGTTTCGGATAGAAAACTCAAGAAGTCTGACCTCATGGTATGGGTGGACAACATTGGTAACAAACTCCCTGGTTGGCAAGCCTCTCTCATGAATATGGCAGGGAGAACCACTTGGGTGTGATTTGTCCTTTCGGCCATTCCTATTTATGTGCTGGTTGCCATCAATGTACCCAAATGGTTCATCAAGGCAATAAACAAACTTCATCGAGCATTCCTTTGGAAGGGGCGTGACAAAATTAATGGTAGTTCTTGTCTAGTGGCATGGGAGAAGGTACAACGACCACTTGAACTGGGAGGAGTCGGAATTCTGAACTAATGAGTTGGGCCTTGCAAATTCGGTGGCTATGGTTTCAGAAAGCAGACTCGGACAGACCGTGGAAAGGACTAGAAATCCCGGTTCATCCAAATGTAGCGGCCCTGTTCGATATATCTCTAGTGGCACATGTTGGTCAGGGGATTAATACACTGTTTTGGTCCAACAAATGGTTTTTCGGCTGCACTTTAGATGAACTCGCTCCATCAGTTGTAGCAGCGGTTCCTCCCAAAACCAGGCAAGACCGGACAGTAGCAGAAGCGTTCTTGGAGAGACATTGGCCGAGGGATATACAGGGTAGGCTGTCATTAGTCGGTTGGTATGAGTACTTTCAGTTATGGGATGCCCTACTGGAGGTGACTTTGACAGACGAAAACGACCATCATACTTGGAGATTTGACAGCTCAGGACTGTTCTCTACAAAATCTGCATACCGATCTTTTTTCAATGGGGCAACGACCTTTGAGCCTTGGCAACGGCTTTGTGGCTCGCAATTCGCAACAAAGGGCATGTTTGGTTGCTGCCTGGTGCAACCTGTCTGGCGCAGGCAGGTCCATCCGACCGCAGGCAGTCGAAATCGGACGCCTGGAAACGCTGCCTGGCGCAGGCAGGCTTTCCAGGGTCCGATCCAAACATGCCCAAGTGCTTGATGGCGGATAGACTAGCAGGACTAGGATTACCACACCCAGACAGTTGTGTGTTTTGTGACCACACTGACGAAGACACCCAACACATACTCACCGACTGTGTGTTTATTCGAGAATTTTGGTATAAGATCTTGGAGCCGGTGGGATTATTAGCTTGCATCCCAGGCCATGATGATCAAGTGTTTGCAGAATATTGGAGAAAAGCAAGGAAACACACCGACAAAACCAAGTGCAAAGGCCTTAACTCCGTGATCATTTGGGCGCATGGACGCTTTGGAAACATAGAAACTCGTGTGTGTTTGAAGGTGTCTGGCCTTGCATCCAAGTGATCACGAGGGAGTTCAATAATGAAAAGCAATTGTGGTACCTAGCTGGTGCCCGATCGCTGCAGGCTTTAGGTCCAGAGGAGACGCCAAGCTAGTTAAGCTAGTTTTTATGGTCAGGTCTCACCCTTGTGTGTGTTTCTTTATATAACTTACAACTCATATTCTCTCAGCCCCTCGCAGCTCGGTTCGGAGTGAGGTGGTGATGCTTGTAAGGACCGGTTTTCTGTCTTCTTCTTAATACAAATATACGCAGCTCTCCTGCGTATCCGAGAAAAAAAAAAGAGCCTGGGTTACTGTTCTAGTTTTGATAGCTCTTTTGGGAACATCATTCAGTGGATTGGGTGCCAATTCAGCATTGTTCTTGCCATTCAGCCATCTGTCTGACCAGAAGCAAGTGACTACCCATTTCCCACAGATGTTACTACAGCCATATCAAAAAGGGCTCGGGCGTTTTGTGGGACTTGCATCGATAGTCCAGCCAATGGTCTTGCAGGATCAGTTTTTTGTGCCCAAAGCACGCAGAGCACAACCAAGTATCTACAGATTATGAATGCCTAGGCCAGAGTTTTAGTGGCCGCTGCACCCCACGACACCAGGCAATTGTCACCACGCCTGATTCTGCCCCTTCCATTATACTGTGACGTAGCTTATCAAGTGCCTTGATGGCCCATTTTGGGAGTTCAAAGGCAATCATGATTCATGTGGTAAATTGGAGCGACGATCAGCACCACTCTGACCATACTAGGCGTCCAGCCCTATTCCTTTCCAACCTGGTAGATGATCTGCAACTCTATCAATCATGGGCAGAAGCATTTCCTTGGTAGGCTTGTGAATTGTGAGTGGCAGCCCAAGATAAGTGCAAGGAAACTCCTTAATGGTACACGTCAAGATTTCAGAAGTATGTCATAATCACCCACTTAGGCAGATCCATTATTAGGTAGATAGGGATAGATGTCAACAGTCCAACACCACACGAATAGTGTAAAGCACTTTTCCAAATCTTTATCTCAATTGCACAACTGTATTTGAATGAATTAATTTGCAAACAGAGTTTATTGTTAACACTGTAAATTTTGTTAGAATGACAAAACTTGCTCCAATATTAGCTTCAATGCCTTGCCGCAGTGACACTACATCAATCTGCTTGAGTGAGCTAGCAGCTGTATTTTAAGAATTGGAGACTATTTTGTGATTACTTAGTAGCATAATCGTGATTTTTATATATTCTTCATGGTTGTACTTATCCTGACAGTTTATTGGACAGGTTTCTGAAGGATCCCCAGCAAAAAACTCTGGAATCATAGCTGGTGATCTTATTTTGAAACTGGATGGAGTTGCTCTGTTCACTGCACAAGCGGTACTGTTTATATTATGAAGTTTTTTTTACAAAATCCTAAAATTTTGCCTTGAAATCAGCCTTTGACTTGTATCTCTGGTGTAGTGTGCTACAAAGACACCTGCACTTGCTACTTTCTAAGAAGTGTCTTATTCATTGAAAAATGAGTGTCATTTTCGAAGTAAAACCTAAAGAACATGCACCACTTATTAGCACGTGATATGGATAAAAAGATCTGGAATTAAATGAGAAATCTTATTTTTATTGTCTATGTGGGCCAACTGTTTACTTGCCAATTGTTTTGCTTCATACTGTGCAAATATGGTATATATTAGAGGTGAACGATAAAGTTTGCATACAGTTGTTATTCGTAGGAAAAAAAGTATGCACCAAAAGTTCAGGTTCGGCCAGGTAAATCCATTAAAAAACATTTTTTCCTCGAACACACAGGAGATATACGTGTCATTGGGTTAATAGAGTATAAAAGCCAAATTAACCAGCAACGAACTTGCATTGGGAGATCTTGCTTATGTAAAATCATTTTTCATGTAAAAAGATGGTTGGTATGCACAATTAGATCTAGATATGTTTATCCAAAGAAATTGCTTACACATAAACAAGATATAAGTCATCTTACAATAAGGTGAAGCCTTATTTTTGTGCAGGGGTGCATAATGCAAATGCCACTCTTAAAGTCTATGATTTTATCAGATATGCATAGCAGGAATAGCATGTTGCTATTATACCCCAACCGGAGTATTGTTTGTGCATGCATTGAACTTAGTCATGCTCTTCATTATTCTCATATGATAAGTAGCAATAATACTAGGAACAGAGGCGCGCTTCGCCGCACCCGTCTGTATTCTGTGCACAATGCATGCTGAACATTCACTACTTGATTGTTGCATTGTTTTGCTTTTGCCATGCTGTTTACAGATTTCACTAATCAGTTATGATCAGCCTGTGAAAAATTTGCGGAGTACTTAGCAAGTTGGAAACACTTTTGTAGTACTTAACGATATGTATTAGAGCATCGATTTAGACAATAGTGGAGCAAAGTTTCATGTTGCTTGCCTCTACTTTAATTTTACTTTGGAAGGGAATAATGATTGTACTCATCTTAGTAGCAGGCACTAAACATGCTTCATAATTTCTCTGATTCTCTCTTTGGAAGGTGCCTGGAAAAAATAATTCAATTACAATTGGAGTAATAATTTAATTAGACATTAGAAGATATATTGTAAAGAAAGGAGAAGATGGATACCTAAGTAACCGAATTTAATAAGAATATGCGACCAAAATATTTCCTGTTCTATTTCATCTTGCTCGTTGTGAAATAGAATGTAGGGATGCAATCAAGCTCAATTCTGGCTCTTGTTATTCTTCTTGTAAAATGCTTCTCTAGAGCTCCTTTTTCGGCCTATATGTTTTATCATCAACTTTGGTCAGAAAATAAAACACATAGTGACATTAAAACTTATTCAACTTTGGGTAGAAAAATTAAAAGAAATACATCTATCAAATCATAATATCATTATTTTCAAGCTTTTTCAGAAAATAATAACATCACAATTGTTCTGAAATTTAATCTATGACTTGAAAAATAAATCATCCCTTTGGTTCAAATTTAAATTCGAAGTCAAATTAATAATCTATGCAGCGGAATGAAAATAAAAATATTCTATTCAGAGGAAAAAATTTCTTATCCACTCTCTAAACGTTTATCCCTTCGGTACAAAATGGATAGAGATTCAAATCTATAAAAGTTCTATGCAATTTCAATGCAAATTATCAAACAAATGACTTCTAAAAAGAATAAATACAAATTCAATAATAAAATCTCTATTTCAGGCCGCCTATACGCCCGTTTGCGCACGTCGCGGCCCAGCATCGCTCTCGCGCAGCCCGCACCTGGTCTAGGCCCGCTCGAGCATGCGGCCCAGCTCCAAATTGGCCCATTTAGTGCGCCTATCCCTTTCCTGGCTCGGCTCGGCTCGGCTCACTCTCTCTTTCGACTCGGCTCCGCAGGCCGCAACCTGGGCCTGGGCCGCCATTTTGGCCCAGCCGCGACGCCGACCCCTTCCTCCCGCGTCGATCTCGGCCATTGAAGAAAATCCAACGGCTGAAAGTGATTTTCGGTGGGATATAAAAGCCCGGACAGCAGGCTCAACCCTAACCTAGAGCCACTCGATTTCTCCCCCCTGGCCGCAGCCGCTCTACCGCGCCGCCGGCGAAATTCACCACCGCGCTGCTCTTCTTCACCGCCTCGCCATGATCGTTCCATGGCCGGGCCCTTCTTTACTACTCCACTCTTTCTCCACGCGCATGAAGTAGCGGAGGTTCCTGGCGCCGCCGCACCTCCTCTCGCCGGTGCACACGCACACTGTAAAGGTGAACGTGACACCGTCGAGTGGATTTGCGGTGGTGGCTTTGGTGCGCTCGTTCACCGGTGTCCTGGCGCCAAGCAGATCATCTCGGACACCGGCGTCCCATTGCCGAGACTGTAGGTCTGTTCTGGTGAGGTTCGCCGGATCTATGTGAGGAATTTGTAGATTTGGTGTTTGTGTTTGTCTTTTCCGATTCGAGATCGAAATGCTTTTGAACTTTAGATCTAGAGTTTCATTCTTTTCAAATCTATCAATTTCTTTCGAAAACCTTTCTCTGTTCTAAAGTAGAAATGGTGCAACGAGAGGGCAAAGGTGGCTGGCGGCGTCCCAGTGCCGAGACGGTAGGTCTGTTTTGGCGAGGTTCGCCGGATCTTTGTGAGGAATTTGTAGATTTGGTTTTTGTGTTTGTCTTTTCCGATTCGAGATCGAAATACTTTTGAATTTTGGATCTAGAGTTTAGGTTTCTTCAAATCTATCGATTTCTTTCGAAAACCTTTTTATGTTCTAAAGTAGAAATGGTGCAACGGGAGGGCAAAGGTGGCCTGCAGCGGCGGAAATGTTGGCCGCACACTGACGACGCAAAGGCCAATTTCCTTTTTTTTCCCTTTTTTTTTTAAAAAATGCGGGAGCATCAACCGATAGAGGCTACGTGGCTCGGAGACGCGCGTCGCGCGAGGAGGCCTCGAGCGCCGGATGGGCGCGGAACCGTGGAGTGATAAGAAGGTTACTATTTTCTTTGAATAGCCGCTAGCTGTCTAGTAGCACTCCCTAGGTCTGGGGTTCGACTCCCCGTGGGGGCGAATTTCAGGCTGGGGGTTAAAAAAGTTCCTCGTTGGTCGTTTCACACGGACTACGGTGATGTGTGTCAGGGTGAAGCAGGGGTTCATGGGTTTTCTCGACCTGCACAAGGTCTTCTTAGCAAAATGCCCCAGGACGGTCTTTCCCCCTGCAGGTCCAGTTTTATGATTAATTGCATCATGCATTTAAAAAAAAATTCTAGCTTCATGCTTATACATTCTTTTTTGCATCGTTTGCTGTGAAAGCAAAAAAGATTGGTGAGAATGTGTGGGATAGAGTCCTTTTTTCCCCTTGAGCAGGTGAACCATGATGCAAGTGGTCTAAAGTACAAATCGAATTATGGATTTTGCATTCTTATTTAGATGAATTCACTTGTGATTTACCAGTTTAGTTTAATGTAACACCATTTCTTTTCCTATAGTCAGATTTAGTGCTTGCTGTTGTGTCAGACGCTAGTACTCGTTTCCACCACTGCAAAACATACAGTTCGGAATGCCAATAACTCAAAGATAATTAGCTTTTTCTTCTTTATAATAGGAATTCTGTAAGTGCCCTTCTCTTTGGGACAGATAAGTTGTCAGCCTTGGTTGGATGTTTTTGGTTAGGTCAAAATTGCACTCATGTAATCAACAAAAGAGCATGCTATGTGTAATGTGGATGTAGAATCGTTCCAGCATAGCTCTTGGATATTATGGCTCGTTCCAACATAGCGCTTGGATATTATGGTCCTTATTGACTTAATTAATGCTTGATGGATTATATTTATTCCTGCCAGTTTCATGAATTGATTTTGGAGAAGACACAGTGTGCTTTGAGAAATGGTGAAGGAATGGTCTTTGAGGTTTGTTGCAATGCCTGCATTATGGAGTTCTGATGCTTTAATAACCCGTTGACTTTTTGTGTGTGTGAATGCGTTAATTACCCCTGACATCGCATTGTTGGACCCGGAAATAGGTTTATGTCCTAAGGCCAAGTAATGATTTTGAGTTCTTTGCAACTATCAATGCGGAAGAAATCGACACGAGAAATAAGAACAGGTACTTGGAAACATGACTACAGTATTGAAATTTTTGTGTGAATGTTCTCATCAAGGTTCTCCAATGACAGGTGGCAAGTACCCAAAGCGGAGTGGGCAGACCCAAAACCAAGCATGTGTCGTGATGCTGATGACGAAATTACTCTTCCAGACAACATTCCTACATCTTTCACAGTCGAGCCTGTCTCTGAATTCTGTGAGAATCTTGTCCTTTCTGCCTCTATCCTTTGTTCAACAAATAAGAACTGCCATACATTGAAACTGGTCATGTCTTTTAATTTAGGATGAGTTTGGGTGGAATCGGATGAAACTTTTGCATTTCTTAGCATTTGCATTACCCTCGCTGAAAACACATGTTTTTGGGTAAGTTGAATAGATTGCATTCAACTCTGGTAGAAACCCTGCTGACCTGGCTCTGTGGTTTGTTACATGTTCAAAAACCCTTCATACAACGAATAACTGTGCGCTGATGGCCTAACTCATGAACCTTGACAATTTGGTTATTGCATTTTTTTAGGCTATTGAGCAAATGTTCTAAACTGAATGCATTCATATCTCCCTTGGAATGTGATGTTCCCCACTTTCATTATATGTTATTCGCCTTTTTTTTAAGGACACGTTACTGCTTTTGTTTCAGATAAGTATCGGCTTAGTGGGTTGGTACCAGATTTGGAAGGCAATTGAGGTGCAGTCCTGTGTGGCTGTGTGTGGTATTGGTACACCTCGAGGAGCTGGATCATTCCAAGTAACTGTTCCTGTTTATATTTTGCACTGGATTTGTGTTAGGGGGAAAAAAAATGTGTGCTTTTGTCAGACTTTGCAACGACATCTGTGGTTTGACCTTTGTAACCCCACTTTTCCATCTATGCCCGCGCCCTGTTTACACCACTCATACACGATTCACACAAGACACGACCGACATATACATTAGTCTAACGAAAAAGCTATCGGGCGACGGGTCACGCTAGAGGGTGTCCGCGCGTCCGATCCAGCCCACGCCCTGTGTGACCGCGCAACCATGGCCCATGCCCTGCGTGCAGCCTTCTTTCTCTCTGTTTCCGTACGCAACTATGCCACGACGTTCTTCCTCGTTTTCCTGTTGTGTCGACCCCTTTTTCTTCTTCACTTCAACTAAAAAATATGATAATTTTCATTTGAAGCGTTCATTTTAAATTTTGTTTGCACCATCATGATTTTTACGATGAGATCTACAAAACAAGATCCATGTTAGACATATTTTGGAGTATTTTTTACATTACGACAATTACATTCACTTATATATGAACATTTGCTACATAAATTGTTATTGTCTACACATAAGTTGAGATACAATTATTAACATAATTTGTTACTTATCTCCCCATAAGTTGCTATGAAGTCTATCCATAATAAGTTGTTATCTATCTCGGACAAATTGATACTAACTCTATATCGCAAGTTGCATACATATGGTGAGGCAACTTTAGTATATTCTTGTGATAGCAACTTTATTATATACATGGTAACAACTCCTTTGATAATGTAGCAACTCATTTGATAATTTCCAACCACACATTTACACATAAGTTGTTATAAATAAAAAAATCATCAAAACATATGCAACTGAGATCTAGTTTTGTTTGTCTCGATGCATAGAACATAGCTATGAAAACGAAATCCGAAACAGACACTATTCAAAAGTTATGGAATTTTAAAAGCTAATGCACCTGCATGACATCATCTTAAACAACATGCATACAACCGCTCCTTGCATCACGTATTATCTAGTCATGCGTTTTCTGGCATTTTCCAGACACACAGTGGGTCGCGCAATTCCTGATAGCGCGACAGTTCACGGGATAACCCGGTCCACTAGTTATTCAACTCAAGTCGGTAAGGAAGTTTTTGAGGTGTCGTAAACAATCTTAATTTTGGGACTTAATTCACATCTCCAATAGTGACTAAAAAATAAAGATCTACAAAATTTGATTCACATCTCCATGAGTGACTAAAAAATAATGACCTAAAAACTTGAGTTTGGGACTTTGCATTAATTTTT
Organism: Digitaria exilis; assembly: GCA_015342445.1. Taxonomy (NCBI): domain Eukaryota; kingdom Viridiplantae; phylum Streptophyta; class Magnoliopsida; order Poales; family Poaceae; genus Digitaria; species Digitaria exilis. The sequence continues at coordinate 1,577,036 of JACEFO010001897.1, forward strand.
TGGGAGAAAAAAATACCCCTTCATCCAACAATTTCCAAAAATATGGTCCTAAAAATGACTAAATTGCAGCAATGTGTGAGGCGCGGAATGAGGAGCGGGCGTGGACATTTCTTTGGAGATCGTGCGGGCGCGGAAGGCAGAGAGGCGGGCGCGGAGATCGTGTGGTCGGAGGGGAGGGGGTCTCGTGGTCGCGCGCCACAAGAACCAGAGAATGGGAGGGGTAGCGCAGTCGTGAAGGGTCGCGGTTGACGACTACCACAATGGGTCTACGGGATAAATTATTTGAAACTGTTATTATTTCTAACACAAACTAAAACATCGTTATTTGACATGCATGAAAAAGAAGATGATCAAGCACAAATATTGTCTTGCATTTTTGTCTAAGGGAATACATGTGGTATACGCTTTTTGAGAAAAGTTAATGCATAAAGATCATAAATTATTTTTATGTATTTCAAGTATTTATTAGTTATCACCTTTCTACAGGACTTTTGTACAGTTATATATGAATCAAGGGCCATACTTCAAAGCGATAAAGATATTTCTCATAACATATCTTGTGGTATTTTCCTTCCACTCTCTTCTCTCTTGTACACATGGCACTCCATTTCCTACCCGCTATAATAAATTAATTATGAATTTTCATCATATATATCCCATCTTACGACACCCAATTAGTGCTAAACTATTCTTGTTTTGATATGTCCTCTCAATTTTTCTTGCTAGGCCCGCCGCTGCTACGAGGGAATAGAGGAATAGAGAAAAATAGAAACTTCACTTTGGTGGGTCCCACCATGGAGGAAGAGATCAGATAGCTTAGCACTATATTATTTGTCTCGGCTAATGCTTGGTGGCACTGGCATCTTGACCAACAAAGTAAAGGGGGCCATCCCTATGTCATATGTGAATAAGCAAATTAGTTCAACTCTCATTCTCGCCTTCCTCCCGTCGTTCTTATCCACCAGCATCTCCCTGCTGTTCCAAATTTATAGATGAACAGATCCATAGAAGGTAAGAGTGGGAAGACGATGGAGAAAAGCCTACAAGAAAATGCAGCGGTCGGTACTCGTCTGCTTCTTTTTAACTCCTGCAGTGGAGATGTACTCGGGGACAGCGGTGAAGTCAGGCAGACTCGGGGTCTACGGGGACGGCAGGGCAGGGACGACGCGACGGAGGCGGACTTGGGGGATCGGGTCCGGACTTGGCGGGGACGGCGCAACGCAGAACGGCAGTAGCGCTACGGTGTGGATTTATACGCGCGTCGAGATCCCGGGTGCTGCCGGTGATAGAAGCGGAGTCTGCGTGGGGAACGAAATTTGTGTCGTGCGTTTCGCGAGCGACGGACTAAACGGAGAACGCACGCAGGACGATGGGGCCACGGCAGGACGACGACCACTACTAATTTTGTTAGTAGTACTAGTAGAGTGCCTGTGCGTTGCTACGGGACTGAAGCAACTGTATAACAAATCATATTTAATATTCTAGAAGCCAATAATTCACTGTTACAAGTTTTTTGTTGCAAAATATAACAATTTATTCTAAAAAAGTTGTATTGACAATAGAACAACAAGAGCTAATAACAGATCGAGAGTAGCGTGGTTATTGGGTCACAGGCAATAAGCAGGAGGCGTCCTGAAAATTACAAAACAAGCTGATAGTTCATAATCAAATCAATATAATTAAAAAATTTAGTTAAGAGAAAAAAATATTTGCAAAACTGATATGTATATTACCTTGTTTATGGCGTTAGAATCTCCTTATACACGATATTTTTCATGTACATCTATCTATAAAAGAACGAGTAGAATTGAAAACGTTTCTCACCCGATTTGGATCCACCTTATCCCTCACGCTGGACCCACCTGTAAGGGTCGACAGAGTTGGGAGAGGGGTCAAACCCACTAAAACTAATATTTAGAGAATGCTTCTGCCAAAATTAAATATTTTTTCTCACCTACGCGTGTATACCCACCTGGAAACCGCAACTGGTACGAGGAAAACTGGACTCCCAAGCAGCCAACCGCTGTCGTTCTCGCGTAGAGTATACCGTAAGAAACCGGTCTCCAACAGCGAACCGACACACAGGGTTAACAAAACCGTGGGTTGACTGGTTTTCGTTAGGAAAAAAACCGGTCCGGCTAACCGGTGGAACCGGCTGGCTAACAGATAGTAGCGGTTTTATAGTGTCGGTTTGGGAGCGGTAACCGGGGTTTTTTGCAACCGGGCCGGACCGGTTTGACCATTCCCGCGGGAACCGGCCGGTTTTGAACGGTTTTGTTAACCCTGCCGACACCGCGCCTCGGGAAAACTGGATTCGACTGCGCACGAGAAAAACTGTGCTGGGGAAAATTGGATTATTCTGCGCAGCCGAAAACGATCCCTGGCGGTTCAATCCAATGCGGCAATGCGTAGCCTTCGATGTTCCAACCACAAGACTCACGCTGCGTTGATGACCATTGATAAACAATTAGCTGATGTCGCACAGGTAAGTTCCAGTTCCTACACGCAAGCACGCAGCCTCTCCTCTTTCCATCAATCAATTAATCCGTACGAACTATTAACCAGAGGAATAAACCTATATTACGTTATATATATATACTATTATTTATTATTACCTATGCATGTTGGACATTGACATATAGGGCTCATGTATTGATGCGAGGGTCAGGACAACATTAGCTTTGATAATTACTAAGCGCTTTCTGCTTCCTAGGCTATGCACCATTTTTTTAGATTACACAGTACAATGTAGACGCTCACACGCACGCACATCCACCCCTATGAATACACGTACGCAAACCTACCCCTGTGAGCACCTCCGAAGGACTGAGCCGGCAGATCTTGCACCAATTTTAACATCTTCGTTAATACATGTATGAGATCATTTGAGTACAATGATATTTTTTTTAAAAAAATAATTTTAAAATCAAATACACGAGTTCTCAATATTTTATAATACTATGTATAATAAATATGCCCGCTTCAAAATCTAATATGAGATTATTTCAGTGACCCAAATGTTGATAGACCTAACGAGGAGTAATGGAGGATAAAAGTTAATGTATGCTATATATGCATAATAATGTCCGTTGTCAAATTTTTAATATAGCATGTATACATGTATCTCAATGTTCGGAATTATATATTATTATGTAGGAAAAAACATGTGATAATATATTCTCATAATTTTCTTACCTGCTGGAAATATCCTTTGTATCACGTGCGTGTCGCACGTGCGTCTCTACTAGTACCACTAAATACTGGGGTTTCTTTCTTCTCCTCAATTATTTTTTTCCTCCCCTTTTTATTTGTTTTTTATCTCCTTTTTATCATTTTTTTCATCCTCCTCCTGCTCCTCTTCGGCATTAGGTGGGAGGGCGAGCATCTTGATGTTTGTCATGGTGGTGTCTCTTGACATTGCAACATACAATTAACCATGAGAGAATACAGGATCAGGTAAGTAAACACCTACATTTGGGATAGTTTGCCCCTGTGATTTGTTGATTGTCATTGCAAAGCTCAATCTGATAGGAAATTGCTTCTTCTTGAACTGAAATGGAAACATCTCGTCATCTGACAGGCACATCGGGATCCGAGGTCAGAAAACCCTTTTTCCAGCATGCTGGCCTAACACAATTTCTGCATCAATGGTATTTTTTTGGAAGCCTCGTACCACCAACCTCGTACCATTGCAAAGTCCATTTGCAGGGTCTATATTCCTTAGCAATATGACTGGACAACCAACCTTTAGCTTTAACACATGCGGAGGCAGCCCATTAGGGGTCAAAGTGTTAAGGAACTCCGTTGGATAATAGTTATTTGGGTCATCTATTGCAGAGTCAAAACTGTGGTAGACCATCTCCCCCCCCTCCCCTTGGAACATCTCTATCATCTTCATATTAATCCTGTCAACCCAATCATTACCTGTAGACAAAATCGCCCTTCAGGTGATGTAGTCTTTGTTTGTCATATTGTCGTTGAGCATTGTATATATGCAATCAATGAGTCTATCAAGGTTTTTGCCATCTGTTGTATACGGTACGCAAATATCATTGGGAACAATTAGAGTTGACCTCCTCGGTGCCACCACCAATGCGCAACAAATAATCCACAAACCATGGGTTACTCTTGGCCTGCATGTTGCGCACCAACTTTAGGTGGCGCATGGAATCCCAAAGGTAAGACCTCCGCAGCGAAGCATCAACTATCTGAGCCCTCGACCCCCTTCGGATCACCGGCAAAACCTGCCTGAAATCTCCACCGAACACAATAGTCTTCCCACCAAACGGGAGATCCGGTCGATCCATTATATCTCACAGGCTATTGTCGAGTGCCTCCACTGCACGCCTCTTTGTCATAGAAGCCTCATCCCAAATTATCAGAGACGTCGCCCGCAACAGTTTGGCAGTACCACTTTGTTTAGTGAAACTACAACAACCACCGTCATCGATAGTAAGGGGTATCTTGAAGCGTGAGTGGGCTGTCGTACCACCAGGCATTATGGAGGCAGCAACGCCAAACGTAGCTGTCGCCACAACAAGCTTGTTTTTTACTCCGTATGTTTGCAAGCAGGGCCCTATACAGATATGTTTTTCTAGTGCCACCAGGGCCATCAACAAAGAACAAGCCACCACGATCGGTGTCTATAGTAGACATTATCTCATCATAGGCAGCTCTCTGTTCATCATTAAGAGACTCCGATAGAGCCACGTCGTTAGTGTTATGCTCAATAGTTGCCTCCTCAACTATCTCTTGAGGTACCATTGGCATCGTCATAAGTGGCATCAATATCCGGAAGTGGGAATGACTTTATTCCTTGCCCTTTGATTGCAGCATGTTTCTAATATGAATCAAAACCATCTGTTGCACGTGGTCATGGGATGGGTTGTTGTGATGATAGTCCTCGGACATTGCAGCCTGATGTTTGTGCCATAGTCCGAACACATCGCTCGGCTCGTAGAATACCAAAGTCGTGGCAAATAGTTTTCGTAGAGATGATGGCATATGGAAAGAAAGAAGCTTCACTCAGACAATCATCCAGTGTGTTGTCTTGTTCTATCAGGCCCCTTCTTTCCACAACTTCACGAAAGGTAGGTTGGATGACACCATCAATGGTCCTCAGATGCTCATAGGAGGTAGCCCCAGCAACATGATTTAGCAGAACTCGGAGATAGTAACGTTCTCCCTCAGCTGGATGAGCCGAGATGATTCTGCCAACCTACCCACCCGTGTCATATTTTCTTGGTTGCCAAAATTTGCCATCTGATTGCCAAGTAAAAAACTCTGGAAAGTCACGGTACAAGATAGTGCGAGCCTTCTCATTCACCCTGTTTGCATCGAAGTATGCAGTTAGCATTGACTCATCGGAACCTGGACAGTTAACCACCTGTTCGATCTTTTCACGCTGATGAAACGACACCATATGCATGTCCGGAAGATGAAGCTGTAGTTGGTGTACGGGTGGATGGTTCTGACTCAAGTCAAAGCCGTATATCCTCCACAACGCTTCTGGAGGGGTCACCCACCGAGCATCTCTATACAACTTAGATCTCATCGATATCTCCATTGTCATTTGCCTTGTCAGCTTCCCTCACTGCAACAGACGCCCTGTCGTGACCCTTGTATATGTACTTGAATAAGTACTTTACAGGTTTGATGCTCCCACATGCCTCGACATTAATGTGACAATTGAATGTGCGCAGCAAGTTAGGGTTGTAAGGGACGACCCATTGATTGTTCAGTTCATGGCCTCAAACTTTAATGCTCTTCCCATCATCCCGTCGTCTATAAATAGGATATGAATCCTTGCCTTCGGAGGTAACCTCGCAGAAAGGATGTGGGTAACGGTTCTTGCATGAAGCACGACCCGCAGTGCATGGGCATGCAGGATTCAACAATCCGCAGGGGTCATGCATCATATGCTGTGTGACCATCTTATATAGTTCAGGGCATTTCTTCTTGTTTGGGAGCTCCGCTGAGATTGGGCGGTCATATTGCTCGAGACATGTGAATTTGAACTTTCTATGCATGATTAGCAGAAATGGACATGCGGTAATCCTCTCTTCTGGAACTCCACTACGTATATGTGTGCTCGGACCATACCAAGTATGTTCCGTTTTGTTAACCTCCTCTTAGTTCCTCGAGCTTCGCCCTGAATACCCGAGTGATGAGATCTGGACGGTCCTGAGGTATTTGACCGGGGCAAAGTTCATTTTTAATCTCATCCCAATTAGGGTTGCATGTCATTGTGAGGAAGATATCCGGTTTACCATATTTCCGCACCGGGGCTATAGCATCCATGTACCGTCTCCTCATATCACGTGGACTTCCGATGAATGTCGTACCCAACACAGTACGCTTCCCAACTGCATCAGCTTTTTCCTCACCAGCAATCATGCTATCAACAAGGCCCTTGTACAAATCAGCCCTTAAAGTGTCCTGGTTGTTCCGGAAGTAGTCCAATCGTGAGCTTTCAATCTTTATGTATGTGTTGACCGCAACTGCTGGAAGAGTAGCTAGCCAAAAAGTATTGGGTTGAATATCCCTGGCCGCATTTGGAACTTGTAGTAGTAGTAGTCACGCACGGACACACAATTGTTGCTAGCACACCCTGCATGTATCCATAGTTAGGGCCATTGTTATAACATACTATATTATAATATCATCTTGCAAGAGCAAATACGGTGGCATCTAATTACCTAGATCATCATCATCGCCATTACCCTCAGAACGTGCTTTTGCACGGGCCTTGCGTGTTGCTTTAGTAGCTTCCACCTCCGCCATGGTGACACCCCTCTTTGGAATGTTGTTGTGCCACCCTAGTTCACCTCTAGGAAAGAATAGGGGGTATGAAAGTGTGCCGTAGCAGCCATGATATGATCGGATGCCATGTATAGACTTATCCTTCCCCTACAAGAGAACACTATTCTCAAATTGCCCTCGACGTTCACTTCCTTCGATCCAAATGGCAGCAACCTCTGATGTGATAGGCACATTACACGTTCTCTGGTCTAGCCATGGGTCGAGGTTCAATGCCACATGATAGTCCTCGAGCGTTCAGCCTGCCCCATGGTCCTAAGATGGTGCGAGTAAGGATTGCCATTCATGATACCCACCAGCTGGTCAATGACCTCCTTGTCCTTTGCTATGCACTCTTCACGACACTTTGCATACCGGTGCTCAAGTGATGGATCATCATCATAGAAGTAGAGCTCAAGATATCTAGCTTCCACTCCATCCTCTTTACCAAATGACCGTATGTTATGGTAAATTTGGCCATGAGCATGGAATGTGTAAACACCGCCATTTCTCATTTCGGTGGTCCTACGATCTAGGTGACAGTAAAGAGAAGTGAAAGAGAAGTGTCCATTAAAAAAAATTTGATGTTTGAACGAAAGTGCCTAGCATCTGAGTCGGAACTTGTCCACAACCTCATGAGCTCAGGTGGGGTGTTAGGTGTGTAGAGAACAATCTTTCCTCCACGACAGCAGAATGCGGGCGGCTCAGACTCAAACCTCTTCGCGCCGCAGTGCTTACAGTTCTCCACAGGCTTAAGCATGTGTGATTCATATGGAACATTGGCATAAACCACATCAAATGGATCTGGAGCATCCAACATGTTGTCATTGTCATCAACATCAACAGGTTGAATATCCTGTTCTTCTTCGTCATCTAAAGTTTTAATGATCACTTTCAAGTTAAACCATGTTTTTAAAAAATATATGTTTCAAAGTAAGGTAAATAAACATATGCGTACCTTGCCCAGCAAAAAGGTATCCCTCATCCTCTTCCTCGTCCTCCAAAAATATGATCTCCTCATCACCACCCATCGTTGGTAGTCCTTAAAAAACACATGGTTGCAGTTAATATCTGAAAAATTCTATTTCACTTACTGAATGAGATGTAATTATGAAGAAGCTATAATTTAGTATCATCAATAGTAGGTGGACGTGTCTGAGTTGGTTCATTCGTATCAGGGATTGGAAGGGTGTACTCTATAAAATAGAATAAGGATGAGTCATGAGTAATTATGTGAACATTTGAGGATGATGAAATGTTTTGGCAAAGAAGTGTACGAATACCATTTTCATTGTCAGTAGGTACTGATGTGTGTAGCGAATCACTATCATCACTATCATTAGTCATAGTTTCTATAAGATAGAATAGAATATAGAATCCCATAAGAGAACGGTCATCCTGGTCATTATACATATACATAATGAATTGCAACGAATAAGAATGTGTTACTGTTGTTCATTATCGTAGAATGAGTCAGAGGAGTCTCCAGTCCATTCATGACTTCATCCGCATATCTATTAGCTCTTCTTGAAGAACTTTCAAACATTTGGTTCCGGCGTTGTAACAGTGCATGCCTCTCACCGGGTGTCACATGATGTCTGTGCGTCATGCAACCAGCATGCTCTGAAGGGGTCTCGACATCCATACGCAGTTCATCTTTTGACATCCGTTTATAGCAGGAATAGTCTAATCTGTAGCGCTTATTCTGGGTTGGGTAGGGTCTATAAGCTCAGGAACGAAATGTGGATTCTCCATGGAGATGGATTCAGGATGCAAATTATTGGCACGTTCATATTTTATTCTTTTTTTATAAGCTTTCCTTCCCTCTACTTGGCATGGTGTGTCATTTTTTCCCTCTTATGCTCACTCCTTGCAGCCTTCTCAACCTGCGTCTTCGAATGATACGCTTCACGACGCTTCCTATTTATTTCCTCCCTCTTTTCGTCAGAATTTACTGCACGCCTAGATGCAACTCGACCTATAGCCATTTGTTGCTTAGGTTCCCTTTGATTGAGCAATCACGGGGGAGTACTCAAAAACCCGGTGTCACCTATTATTATTTGATCGCATCCACATTAGTCATTATATTATTATGTATACACACACATACTTTGGTATATGATATTATTACGAATGTAAACGTAAATCACATTGGAAATTTTGGTATACCTGCACAGGGAGCGGTGATATTTTCACTCAGGTCCATAGTCATGGTGTCATTTCCATCCACCAACCTGTTGACCCCTATTTTATATAGTTGTCGCTATATCAAAAAACGAGATAACCACTATACAGCAAAGCACATCGTTGAGATAAATCAACTATTAATGAGATAAACACTAACAATACCTTCCAATTGGCTGGAGCATATATTAGGAGTAAACATATCATTCCTATGCAACCAATCATCATTAGGATCAATGTCGACTTTTTTTGACAATACAACAGAATCAACTTCAATTTTTTTTGCCTTCCCATTATTTCTTGCATATGCCTCACGACGCTTCTTATTTTTCTCCTCCCATTGTTTCTCCGTCAAAGCTGCATTCCGTGATCGTTACCTCTCTCGCTTACGTTCTTTAGGATCAATCGCGCCATTTGTCAAATCTCGAAACGGCCGCCGACCTTGATGACTTTTATCTGACTCCATATATATGTTACCTAACGTTCAACCTGGGTAGTTAATAAGTAATCAGCATCAGCAAGGTAGCATCTCCTTTAGACAACCTCATAAAGAAAACCGTGATCAGATATCCTCATGCACTATAGGTAGTGTGGTTCAACATGATAAGAATTGTATGAACTGAAGAATTCATACCTACAATAGATTTGTCCCACTGTGGACAGTCCTAAATGAGCTCCCAAAGTACAAATCCAGAGAGCGCATCAGAATCTAGGTAGTTACACCATGTATGATTTCTACTGTTCTTATGCAATGATGAGAAATTGGTTTGCGTAGACTGGCACGTGATACTACTGCCAAGCAAGAAAACTTGAGATTCAGACAAGAGAAAAAGAAGAAGAAACATGTATGAAATGCCACATTTACACATAGGAGGCAGTACTAAAGTCCCCGCTGGTCACCAAAAAACAGCAAAGGATCAAAGAGTTCATGTGAGCGCCCATTACACCAAGAGGTTGTTCTTTGACTAATATTTTGATTTTCACAGGCCACAACCATTTAATTCGGCAATCAAGACAGTAATTGTACATATGTGTTTAGATTGGAATACCAAAGCAATACTGTCAAAGAAGGAAAGCAGAGAATCATATATAGCCGGCTAAATTCCAAAACTGAATAACCTGAAAGAACACTGCAACTCTAATACTCAACCGAAAGCTCATCAATTGAACTGGCGTAAATGCCAAAGCTCACTACACGGTAACCATTGATACCAATTATGCAACTGACTGCGACACTCATCTGTATGTAGAGGAAAATAATTAAACCAGCTATTGCCACGCGACTCACGTATACTTCATGAATATCGTATACTTCATGAACGATTAGTTGATTACCGTGGAAGTGCAATCATCAACGCATTTTATTGGCTAAAACCATAAAAAAAAACTATTGGCTAAAATCCTAAAGAAAAAGACTCTCTTGAGGCAGTGGATCAAAACCAGCCGTTCACACATATGCCGCGTGGATCAAAACCATATTCAATTGTGTACCTCAGTGAGGATGTTCGCCAGGGAGGATGTGTGGGGTTGACGGCCCTCGCTGGGTGGACGCCGAAGCCGCAGTCCGGAAGTAAATCACGGGATTGCCAAGAGAACGGCGATCGCTGGGAGCCACAGACCGGAGGTGGATCACGGGATCGCCGGGCGTCCTCCGCTTGCCGACGCCGCTTGCCGGGAGGAAGTCGAACGGCTGTAGAACGTGACGGTTCTGGGCCGGGCGGACCCGACTCGTCGGAGGAAGTCGATCGATGCCGTACGACAGGTTGTACCCCTGGAGGACGCGATGTCGTACGCGACGGGAATGCCGGGCGGACGCCGTTCCCCGGGAGGACGCGATGGACGCCGGCGACGTCGACGGTGGTGTCTGGGCGATGCCGTGGTGCGGAGGATGGGGCCATGGCAGATCTGTACACAACGGGAATGCCGGGCGGACGCCGTTCGCCGGGAGGACGCGATGGACGGCGGCGACGTCGGCGGTGGTGTCTGGGCGTCGCCATAGTGCGGAGGACGGGGCCGAGCAGATTAGGATCGGGAGAGCGACGCTCGCGTGAGTTTGAATATGGAAGGCGGGCGGAACCGCGGAGGCCGCGTGGACAAAAACCTTAACAACAATTAAAAAAGGTTAATTAGATAATTAAAAAAAGGATTAATCAGATATATGCCATTACAATTGCCCCGGTTCTAAGAACTACCATTGCAATTCGTTATATTGGAACCATGCCATTGCAACTTCCTCTCTACCTGTCTCATGCCATTGTGGATGCCTGCGACGACCACGGGCCCAGTTGCAGGCAACTTCCGTATTTCCCCGGTTGCCCCTCGCTGAAAGGATAAGACCCCATCGTGGTCCTGTGCTTCTCATCCCCTGCGCCTGCTTCCCGTCGGCGTTGACCAAGCCGAGCATCAATAGCGCCACCATGTCGGGGTGGTGGAGCTCGACATTTAGCCGCAGTGGGGGTAACCAGCTTCGGCTCGTTGACTGCCCCGGGTGTGGGATCCCAATAGTGAAGATTAGAAGCAAGCAACCAGAATCTTATGGCCAGGTGTTCTTCAAGTGTCCGAACAACATCAAGGTAAGTTGTATTTGGCTTGTGTTGTGTTCGATCTCCAAGTGTGTTTTCTTACCACATTCTCGTGAGCTCAAGGCAAACTAAGATTTGGCTAGTGCAGGAGGACACCACCACATGCCGATTTTTCAGGTCAGAGCAACAGTATGAGGCCTATCTACGTGCACTTGATGCACGCCTGAAGCAGCCGGTGTCAGGAAACTTGGCCCGTTCTGAAGGTGACTGCATTCGTGAGTTGAAGCATCAGGTTGGTGAGATGAAGCAACAAGTTGATAGGGCTTTAGGGGAGATCTGGAACTTGAAGATGCAGATGTGTGAGTTGAAGCAACAACAAATGTGTGAGAAGAAATCTATGGGATCACCAGTAGTGTGTGTAGGTGTTGTGATGTGTATGTTACTGACAAAACTGTGGTACTGAACACAATTGTAATGAGTTAACTCAATGAAATTGTATCTTTTGTGTTGACAATCCAATCCAAATTATGACGTCAAATTCACTTGAAAACATGTGTATTTAACCAAGCATAACATGTGCATTAAACCAGCAATAACATATTGTTCACAAACACATCTACTTGAGCCAACATGGTTCACAGGCAAATGAATTGTTCCCAACCAGACAATACATGGTGACAGCATACATTACAGGTTCACAGCCTACATTACAGGTTCACAAACATAAATAACAGGGTGGCAGACGTGCCCTTAGGCTAGTTCAACTCAAAATAGGTCATTGCCAAAGCTTTAGTCTTGGTGAGATGGTCCAGCTTCGGCAGAACTGTCCAGCCAAGCTCTAAGGTTCTTGACAACACTTTTTGTTGGAGCAGCTTTGGCCTGATTCTGCTTCTTCTTCTTTGGAGTCTTTTTCTTCATTGGAGTCTTCTTCTTTTTTGGGAGTCTTTTTCTTTGTAGTCTTCTTCTTCTTTGATGGACGAGCAATGTCTTCACTGTCAGGTTGTCTCTTCCTACAAAATTGAAACCGAATTAAGTAAAAAAAATGATGGACCTAACAAATGAACAAGGGTACCCAAAATTAACAGGAACATTAACCTTTTACTTGGAGTGGCAATTTCTTCATCTTCTCCTACTTTTGCTAGCTGACAGGTCTTGGTGAAGTGGCCATACCCTCGACACCTCTTGCATCTCACCTTCTTCTTTGTGCCATTTTTCTCCAGGCATCCCCTTATCCTTTGTTTCCTTGGCCTGCCTGCAGATCTTCCCAGCAAAGGGGGTTCCACTTTGGAGCAACAACTGGCCACATAGATCTATCTGGCATAGGTTCCACTCTTCCTTCATAAGCAGCCCTGAATCTAGCAACTGAGTAATACTCGTGGACATAATCAGATATGTCTAAACCTCGGTTAGATAGTATCCATGCCAGTGCATGTCTACAAGGCTTGCCAGTAATCTGCCATTCCCTGCATGAGCACTTATGGTTCTTCAGATCCACAGAATGTCTTCTAATTCTGTTCCATTGGTCAATCAGTGTCACCTCTGCAATATCATCATCACTTCTTGTCACCTTTACAACATGCAGGTTCTTGCTTATTGTATTCAGATCCTTCTTGACACTTGGCAATATCCCATCCTCCATCTGCCTTCCAATTGTTCTCCTTAGATACCTCTTCTCAAGATATTGGCAATATACCACTTCTGTACCAGAGTCTATTGTGGTTTTTCTCAAGATATTCTATAGCATCTAGAGCAAAATCATGGATCTTAGTCATGTGCCACCTAAATAATCCCTCTGTGTAACTCTTTGCAGCTGGATACAGGTGATCGGTGAACACATCTCCTTGATATTGTTTCATGAAGTTTCCATACAAATGCCTCATGCACTCTATGTGTTCAACTGTTGGAAACACTTTTTCAACTGCAGTTTCAAGTCCTTTACAAGCATATGTACAAATGACTAATCCTTCAGGGGTAGCAACAGCCCTCTGCAATTGTTTCATGAACCAGACCCAATTTGCCTCTGTCTCTGAGTCAAAAACAGCATATGCCAAGTGATACAACCAATTGTGACCATCTACACTAGTGGCTGATGCTAATTGTCCAGTATATTTGCCATTCAACTTTGTAGCATCTACACCTATATATGGCCTACAGCTTGCTAAAAAACCATCAACACATGGCTTCAATGCAACAAATATTCTCTTGAACCGCATCTTGCCATTCTTCTTCTTCTTTAATTCAATTTCTACAATGCTACCAGGTGAAATTATTTCCATTTGAGCTTTCCAGTTGAATAATATTTGAAAACTTTCTTCATATTTACCATGAACTTGCTCAAGGGCTACTTTCAAACCTGACCATGCCTTTGAGTACTTAAGCGTGATGCCATAATGTCATACCCGGTTTTAGGAAGAAAACCGAGTACATCTCATATGTGTGCCAGGATCAAATTTCACACATATGATATACCGTGAGTGAATAGCAGAAACAGTACTCAAACGAATATTTAATAAATAAAGTATTTATTACACTCACGAATATGGCATAAAGGCCAAAATAAACTGGTTCACACGATAACTAAAGACGATAACTCCAAAAGCACTCCACAGGCATCTGACTGGTGGAACACACGCCTAGAACTCATCAAGATCGCTGAGGTACTCCGCTCCATTATTACCTTCTGATCCAATATAAGCAAGGATGAGTACACTTATGGTTAGTACTCAGCAAGTGGGGGAAATATGCAAGCTATCAAGGAAAGGCTTGGTTTGCAGCGGTTAGCATTTTAGTTGGTCAAATTTTATTGACAAGCAACTATTTACTAGGATGTAAGTATATACCAACCCACATATTAACATAAAGTAAACAATGAACATAACCAATAACATATGCATGCAATGATTTGATTTCATGTTTTGATAGATTAATCACGTGAGGGTCCAGGACGTTCATGACCGCGAACACGGCTGTTATAACAGTTTTACACTCTGCAAAGGTTGTAGACTTTCACCACAATTCGCGTAAAAGCTCCGAAGAACTTTAGACCCAACCATGCAGTGCAGGCCAGGCACGTACCACACTTCCGAGGTGTGACTGCATAGGGACGCTACGAGGCCTTTACAAAGATTCCCTAGTTAGAAACAATCCGCTAAGGTTTCCGGATCGGAAGCAGGCACAACCCTCCCTAACGGGTATAGTGTCTTAGCCAAGCCCACTTCCCGAGAGAACCGGGCTATACACCGTCAACCGCCACCCCCCATGCCCTTTCAGTAAGATCATTCCTAACCAAGGTTTCTAATTAATTAGCCAAGACCAGAGCCATATAGTATTGTGGTTGTACGGTTAATCCTGGGTGGTTCTCCATGTTCCGATTAACATGGTGATCTTGTGTTAAGATAACAAGATATAAATAATAAGGATATTCATCAATGCTGGATAGAACCCATCATGAACCAAGGTTAAGCATCTAGCATAGCTACCCAACATAAAGTAAACCCGGTGTATCAAGGCTTAGGTGTAAAAGACTAGTCATCCTTACATAGGACCCATCAAATTAATGCATCGCGAACATAAATATAAACTTTGTTGTCATGCAATGTGTATGGGTTCAAAAGAGTATGCAGAGGGGGAAATCCACTTGCCTTCCTCAAAACACTGCGGTGGCTCCTCCTCGTAGACTTGATCTTGATCTCCCTCGAACGGACCGTTCTCTACACGATTCGCACAAGCATTCAATCAATAAAAGCAAAACAATACACCATACAACTTTTAAAGACGCAAAGACGTGTCTAGAACTATTCTTGAACTAAATCTAACTTTCCAGGGGCTTAAACAGAAGAAACCAGGGACCTAAAACGTAATTTTATATAAAAACAGAAGGACTTTTGTGAAAAACGACCAAACAGGACGGCGGGTTATATTTTTAGAAAGATCAGGGGCTAAATTGAAAGAAACAGGACCTAGATCTAATTATTTTTGAACTGGCTTGGACCGCGGATTGATTTCTATAAAACCGAGGGGCTTTTCTGAAAAACGGCACGGCTGACCAGTGCGGTTCGGTTTGACTCGAGTCGGGCCGATTCTCAGCCGTTGGATTTCGATCTAACGGCTCTGGACAGCCCTAGAACCACCACGGCGGCGCCGGCGACCGGAAACAGAGGAAGGCGGCGGCGCTTCGCCGGAGTTGGACGAAACCGACGCTACCGGACTCCAAATCTCATCGCGTTTGGCTTGGAAGAGAGAGGGGGAAACGGGGAATCCGTTTTAGGGGTTCTAAACGAGGATTGAGAAGCATAGAGAGCTCACACCGACGAGCGGCGGCTCGGCCATGGCGGCGACGCGACGAGGCCTCGAGAGAGCGAGAGAGAGAGGGAAAAGAGACTTGACGAGTTCCAAACCTTCACGCGAACCTCGACGACTAGCTCGGAGCGACGAAGGCAGCCCCGAGAACTCGAATCGCGGCGGCGAGTCAAACCTAGGGTTTGAGCGGCTATGGCGACTATGGCGACGCGGAAGCTCGGGCTTTGGTTTGGGGATTCAAGGGGGCTCGGGCGGCGGCTTATAAAGGCCGGAATCGAGCCTTGCGCAAGGGGAAAGACGGCGCGGCGTCGGGGTTGGCTCGGACTCGCCATCGAGTCCTGCTCGAAGTCGTGCGAGGAAGAAGAAGACGGCTGACGAGCGGGGCCCACTTGTCAGCGAGAGAAAAGAGAAGGAAGAAAGACGGGCTGGGCCAACTGCTTGCGAGCGACAGTTTGGGCCGAGAGAAGAAGAAAACTGGGCCGCGGCGGCGTGAGAGAAAAGACTGGGCCGCGAGCTGGCTGGGCCAGAAAAAGAGAAAAGGTGGGTTGGGCTGGAAAAAGAGAGGGAAAAGAAAAGGTTTTGAAACTTAAGTTTAAACTTTTGCAAACCTTTTCAAATTCAAACCAACATTCAAAATATATGCAAATCAGCATGAATGCAACAAAGAATTTATTGACTCTAATTTAATGTTATTTAAATATTTAAGAGCCAAGATTTGAATTTGCAATTTAATATTCCCTAAGACCAAAACTAGGAAAGTAGTTGCCTACATTGCTTTTAATGTGATGAGCAAAAATAGGGTGTTACACATAATCTCCTTCTAGCTTTTCCTTTGCGTCCATTGCCCCTTTATGAGGGTTCTTCTTCAACCAGCCAGACAACCTATCAGCTACCCAACCTTGAGTAGCCATCTTGCTTTCCCTGAGCTTCGTAGTTGGGCAATTGTGATCAACCGGAAGGACTTTAATCTGCACAAGAGGAAGACAATTCATTTTAGAATTGAAATGGGTTGCAATAACAGAAAAGAAACATAAGCAGACTTGTCATACCGTAATTGTTTTTTATCATATATCCTAGAAGCGTGTATGCGCCATGGACATCCAGAGTGAGCACACTTTGCAATGAATCTGGTCTTGTCTGTCTTCAGATCCTTGAACTCAAATCCTTTGGTCACAGCAAAATGCCTTATAGCTTTCCTGAATGATATGATGTGAGGAAACAAGGCCCCCTTTTCAATTCTTGGATTCTCAGGATCATGTAGAACATTTAACTCCTCGGGATCTGCATCATCAACCTCAGCCTCAGGAGGAACACCTCCTTCAGCAGGTGCATCAACATTTTTATGAGATTCAGCTTGTGCACCAACATTTTGATTCGAGTGAGCAGGCTCTGCACTAGTTGGAGCTGTTGGTTGAGATGGTGGAACATGTATGTACATGTGTTCATCATCCACACCAACGTATTCCTCCGCATTGTCAAAGATGTCAGGCTCACACTCAGGTTCTAAAGCATCTGCCTCCTTAGCTGCAGTCCCTTCCGAAGCTACTACCTTGGATGCAGACGCCCCATCACCTTGTGTAGGTGTCACAGAGGGTTATTTTGGTTCATCAACAGCATCAGGTTGGGTTAATTGGTGGATCATCAGCAGGTGGCAGCACACACAAAGGCTCTAATGGGTCATAAACTTGCTCAAACACTGAGGATTTGTTTTTGTCAAAAACAAGTACTAGCACAAGATATCTCACCTCTGACTTATACATTTCAAACAAATCAACCATCTGAAACTCATTAGTTAGTCTAACATCCTCACCCAATCTTTTGTCAAAGAACCAAGCTGTGGCAGATTGGTTGGGTGCCCACTTCACTTCATTGCACAAGCTTTCCATCAGCAAATCAAGTGAAAACGAGCCAATCTCCACATCCCACTTAATCAGCAAGCCCTTGGTGTACACTTTCCTACCCATTAAATCGGTTGTGCAGAAACCTTCAACTTTAATTTCTAGTGCGAAGCGACCAGTCCTACCAGCAAGAGATAGGTCATTCCTATCGCAATAGGGTAAGGAATAAATCGACGCTGATTCTAGGCATGATTCTACCCGCGTACACACAGGATTGAGAAGGGCCCTTCGTATACCTTGCTGCGTCACGGTCCATCTCCGTCGCCCCCATGTGGCAAGGCTCCAGGACCTTTGCGGCCATCAGTTTGAAGCAGCCACCATCCCCACTTGCGCCGCCGTCGCCTCCTTCCGCGCGCTCCCCTGCCCTCTCCGCCACTTCTCCCGCCGTCGACGCGCGTCGCCTCGGGTGCCTCCTGCTAGGGTTCGTCGGGACGACACAATGGATGAGGGAGCTCGATCCCGATCTGAAATGAGTCAAGTTGGTCAATGGTCATGGTCGTCGGGTTATGATGACAATACAGGGGCATTATCGTCCACACGGAAATAAGGTACATGAATACTTGCCTGCAATTGGGCCCGTGGTCGTCGCAGGCGTCCATAATGGCATGAGATAGGTAAAGAGGAAGTTGCAATGGCATGGTTCCAATATGATGAATTGCAATGGTAGTTCTCAGAACCAGAACTAATTAACCCATTAAAAAACCAGGTATGTGGGAGAAAACCAGGGAGGTGGGGTTTTAGGCGGACGGTGTTTCGTTGGACCGGCAGGACGATCCAGGGGACGACGACTACCCTCTTCTATCTTTTTAGAAGTAGAGATAAGATAAGAGATAGAGATATAGTCATATAGAGATAAAATTAATAATAATATAATAAAAAGATATATAATATAATCTATATCTTTACCTACTCTAAAGCTTCTAAAGCACATAAGTGTTTCCGGCCACTTTTTTCCGTACGTCGTGGGCCCCACTTGTCAGGTCCCAATCCCCTCTCTGTCGCGCGTTGCGTGATAGACTATTCGAAAACGAATTGGAACTGAAGTAGAATAGAAGGGCACTCAACTGGATCTAGAATAGAAAGTCGCATGCACCGGGACATCCAATTGAAAAAGAAGTCATGCTTAGATATACATACGAGTATATACATGTACAAACAACAAGCAAAGAGCCAAAAACAACAAAAGATCCAATCGGTGGTCTATAGAAAACCAAAAGAACACGATCAGAGGAGACACCGGGCGTCACACCTAATGCGAGCACGGAGGGCCAGAGAAGAAGGTGCCGTCTGCGCGCCCTCCTACATGTGCTCGTGGGATCTGGGCGAGAGGAGACGAACGGAGAGCAGGCCAGCAGGGTGAGTGGTGTAAGGTTGAGCCAGAGGCGGCGGCTGCTGCTGCGTGGACCGTGGAGTAGGAATGAACAGGTGAGTTAGGGTTAGGATCTACATTTATATACGGCTTTGGGCCGACCTGGTGGGTTACTTCTTTACTGGGCTGCACATGTGTGAGTGTGTTTGGGCTGGGCTACATAGTGCTGGTACATGTGGTATAGGTATGCCAGCAGGCGACAATCAAAATTCAAAAGGAGCGCAGTGGAAATCACCAGCCAGGCGGGAGGCAGGTCGATATACCATTAGAGCAAGGTTAATAATACAGCCAGCAGCTGGCTGAATAAATGCTTATAGCCCACCTCTTAGCCCACCCATATAATGGTTGCACCTTTATAATAAATACATGGCACACCTGTCACTCACACATACTTTCTTGGTTCTTGTGTCCAAGCGGGCTGTAAACTTACAGCCCACCTCCCTTCTCTCCTCTCTTCTCTCCTCCACATCAGCATTTAGCCTTCTTGCAGCCTACTATAATGCTTGCTCTTATGGGTAGCAGATGAAAAGACCTTAACTGATTAAGAAAATGAAGAGCGACAGGAAATAAGACAAAGATAGATTGACACGCAGGGCACTTGGACATGGCATGAAATAATTGTGTTTGCCTGGGTGGACAAAATATGAGATAAAGTCTTTGACTTCGGTACAGATAAAGAAATTGGATTAGATACGAAAGTATGTGTAAAGACTTTATCTCATCATACCACATATTGTACCAAAGTCAAAAACAATATAATTATGATAAGGAAAGTACCAAAGTATGTGTAAGGAAAGTATGATAAGGAAAGTATGATGAGGTTACAAAACAATCATGTCGGTGCCTGATTTGGTCACACCGGCACTAACTAATGATTGCACTGCTAACCACTCGTTTGGATGGCGGATTTGGGGAATCAAACTCGGGACGCAAGGGTTAATCCTGGTTCCGGCCGAGCGGCCGTATGTCCAGCAGTGGTGCGTAGCATCGAGTTTCGTGTTGCTCGTAGTAGGGGATACAAGCAAGGTGGGTGAGGGAGGTGAGTTCCCAAGTCCTTGAGTCGGGTGTTGATAATGCGATGCTCTTCTGTGGCGGGTGTGTGTGGTGATCGGTCTTCAGAGCCTCTCTCCGTGTTGCATGGGCTTCCCCCCTTTTATAGACTAAGGGTGAGGAAAACCGTACATATGAGATCGTGGTGATGATGTTATAAGATACACTGTGGCATCCATGCCGTGCACTATACAAGCGGGAATCGCGCCTTCCAATTCTTGCTGACGGCATGGGAGTCACAATTGTTGACTTCTTGGTAGCCGGCCGTTGCTTCGAGGGTAGTTGTTCGAGGGTGGGAGCGACGTCGTGTCCCTTTCGCCACTCTTGGGAGGTCCTTCCTCGAGGCTTTGCGTCATGCTTCGGGAGGAGACCGGTCGTGGGGTTGTTGGCACTGTGGTACGACCTGATACCGGCCTTGTCCGCACAGGACTTGGCCCAAAGCCACTATGCCCGGCTCATTCGGAGGCAACCGGTGTCCCATCCAAGGCGTGGCGAAGTTATCGGGCCACCGCGCCTTGGGCTTCCCCTTGTTGCTGATGTGGCTTTCTTGCTGGGCCTTTCATTGGGGTACCCCTTAGTACCCGATAGTAGCCCCCGTGCCTCCGAGGGTATTGAAAATCAATTCCGCGGGGGTTTGGTCATTTTTATGGGTTACTGAGTTACCGTGGGGGCGCGCTAGCGCACCCGCGGGTGTAGCCCCCGAGGGTGTGAGAGGGTATTTGGCACTCTCTCACACCCTTTGTGCATTGCTGTCGTTTTTTGGAGGGCAGAATCCTTTGTCCCTCGTGGTCCTGTCCGAGGGACCGTGGGGGAGGCAAACTGTGCTACCCGTTGTTTTGGGCCGAAACGCGGATGCCTGGTTGAGTTGGTAACGAGAAGTTCGGGTGAGCTACCAAAAATGCAAGAATAAATGGAACAAAAGAGAGACACAAGGATTTGTTTGACCGAAGTTCGGATTCACCCTGTGCCCGCAAGCTGCCACAGAAGACCGGGAATCCTACGCTCCGTTGAGGAACTCTTTAGGGACCGAGTCTTTTTCAACTCCTCCCACCGAGTCGGGTCTCTTTCAACCACTTCCCCACTTCCACTATCTTGCTTCTTTCCTTCCGGAGGCGAAGCGCAACCTTCACAAACTTCCCGCAGCTCACCACACAAATTGGGAGCTCACGAGCCACCTCTAACCGTCTAGGAGGCCAAACCTCCAAGAGTAACAAATGAATCACTTGTAGAACGAGATCAACGCAGCAATGCTCAAAGTGTTTGTGATCTCACAATCTTTCTCACGGTTTCTCTCTACAACCCAACACAAGAATATGATCAAATCTCAAGCTACCTCACAAAGAGGGGTTGGGGAGAGCTAAAGTTGGCCTTCTTTCAGTTCTGGGCGCAAGGGCAGCACAGCAGCAACCACAGCAGCAGCAACCAGCACAAGAGGGGGTGGAGAGGCTTTTATAGATGCTCTCTATGAAACTAGCCGTTAGTAGCCGTTGGAAGTCGAAACTTCCGGTTTCCCAGAACCGGAACTATCGGGATTCGAACGAACTAGCCGTTGCACTCTGACAGTAAGAACCGGAACTTCGGTTTGGGAAACCGAAACTTCCGGTTTTCTCTAGTCAGCACAAGTCTAAGTGTTTGTGTGGCTTATGTGTCTCTCATCAACTCACATAGGTTACTTTGAGCACTAATACTTGATCAAGACACAATGTGATGCATCCCTCTTAATAGTACGGCTTTCCTAAACTCAAGATTATAATGAAGCACATTTCTTCAACTTGAGCTTCTCTTTTGATTATTGAGCCATACTTGATCAATATCTCTTTATAAGGATTTGCATCAACTTCGTTCTTGTCTCTGAGCACAAAAACCTTTGAGCTAGTGACTTAAACCAAGATCTCTAACTCATGAGAGTGATATCCATTCCTTGGTCCATATAGTCACTCTTGTCATATAAAATAATTATGCTTTCCATTATGAGACTCGCATGACCTTTGATTCCTCGGTGTCAACCACTTGGCTTGATTCTTCACCTTAGCTGAGTTCTTTGCGGTCAAGTCACCACTTGCCCTTCACCTTTGCTTAGTCCCTCAAATCCAAGCACTTGGTCAGAACAACCTTCACCTTAGGGTCACTTGAGCTTCACTGAGGACATCACCTTAATAAATCTTTTCTTCAAATACTTGTTGTTGAATTTCCATCTTTTGAAGTGTAGCTTTCTTTTATACAATCATTCATGCCTTCATAATTTGTCCTTTGAACATATTTGCAAGTTTCCAATAATGAGACCATCATATAATTTTTAACCACATGTCTCATTAGTAATGCATTCATGAAATTTGCAATTTTCAGTCGTTGGAATATTATGATTCATCGCTTGACCTTGTGTTCATGACATCATCACGGGATCATATACTATTGTGAGTCATATAACCAATATTCAATTTGTTACGTCCATATAGCTTGTGAATATATGAATACCAACCTGCTCACAATCTTAGATGAAAACGTTAGTCCTTTAATCATTGTTGTCACACAAATCACCAAAACCACTAGGGGAACTAGATGCTCTTTCAATCTCCCCTTTTTTGGTGATTGATGACAACACTGATTGAAGCTTACAAGAGATATAACAATAAGGCTTTTAAACTTCAGATTCAGGAGCAACTCAAAATAAGTGTGCAAATTGAAGGTAAATGTAAGAAATCTTGACCTAACATGCAAATTTGCACAACATTCATTTTAGCAGGAGCTCCCCCTAAATCAAAGCATCCATGGTGTGCAAAACACATATATGAACATATGTCTCAAGATGCATGTAACAAAATATGCTCAAAACAAATATTTCAAGATTGATTCAGAGCACACAGAGCCAAACTGGAACTTACGGTTTATTAAACCGGAACCTCCGGTTCTAGCCAAACAGCTAGGCCTAAGCACAAATCATCATCACAATTTAAACACCCTGGCATGAATTCATCCTTACAAAGCATAAATAAGTTCATCACACACATAGCACACATTACAATAAAGTTTCAAGTCCACGAGAGCTAAAGATCAAATTTATTGATTACATATGGCCTGTTGCATCCAACAGCCAGAACCGGAGCCTCCGGTTCTGGAAAACCGGAACCTCCGGTTTTGCCCTGACCAGAACACTGCTAAGCTTTAATCTTCATTTTCTTCTCCCCCTTTGTCATCCATCACCAAGAAGGGGCCATCCGGAGAAGAAGAGCTACTCATCATCAGCAGCAGCAGTGCCAGTAGGAGAAGGACCATGTGGATCAAGGAGTGGTGGAGCTGAAGGTAGAGAACCAGATGTGTGTGGAGGTGGATAAGAAGATGTGTCTCCAAAAAGCATAGCTGCAAACTCAGATCCTGGCTGCTGAGCAGCTGTGCTAGAGCCAGGGGCATATGGATCAGGAACAGCACCATGAGGAGGATAGCTCGGCATCGGAGGAGGGAAGAACTGAGAGAAGTAATCGATCTCCTGTGCCCTCTAAAAAGTCTGAACTGGTGTCTTAGATGCTCTGCTCTCATCCTCTGATTCAGCTGGAGAAAGAGGGATACTTGGAGTCTGACTAGCTTGCCATTCCCTTCTTTTCTGTATCTCTTTCCTCTGCCTTTGTTCAATCTTATTCATCCGTTCCTTGTTCTCAATATGCATGCAACAAAGGAAGTTGAACATTTTCTTTATTGGAGAAGGAGGCTTGTATGACTCAGGCTGAGCACTGGCACCCCTTCTGGCAGTCCTTGCTGGTCTGGGAGGAATGACTGTAGGCATAGGAACACTGGGAGTCTCCCCTGGAGCACTGGGATCAGCTGTGGCACCTGTGTCTTGTGGAGGGTTGAGATGTTATGCCAAAGTTGGACCCTTCAAATCTTTCTTTAAGCGCAAAGGCTTGTGCATTCCATCATAATCAAACTTGAGATTTGTAGTCCTCTCAATCATGAACATGAGGTATGGTGCAAAACCACAACTCTTTTGAGGAGAGCCAGCAATAGACTTTATCTCCTCCCAAATGAAGTTGAACACACTGAATGGAGGAGCACTAGGTGACATGCAAAGAAGAAGGTTTCTGGAGTAGGATGATATAGATGTGGCATCACCTTCTTTTGGAGCAATGGTCTTCCTGAACAGACGGTTCAAGTAGCCATAGAAAGGAATAATGTTCTTTGTGGTTCCATATTAGGCTGGCTCTTGAATTAGATACATGAAGTTCATCTCTATCTTGTCCATCGCATTGCTAGTGTGAACCTTGATTCTATTTGCATCGCCTCTTCCAAAACCAAACATTCTGGCAAACTCCTCATACGAGATAGAGTACCAAGTCCCCAAAGTCATCCAATGGACTTTCCTCACATCACCTCTTTCCTCAAAGTAGCAGGTGGCATAAAACTGTGCAATCACTTCAATGTTCCACCCATGATGATATGCCATGATTTTGAACACATGCTTGGCCTTGCACTCTGCAATCACTTCATCAAAGATATCCCACTTCTGCTTCTCATAGTGAGGCCAGTCAACGTACTGAGATGCTGAAACAGGAATATCCTTTTTGTAGATAGCACTTACATAGAAATCCTGATGAAAGTAAGTGTGAAACCTGTAGTCCACTGGATCTCTAGGCAACTGATGAGGATCCTTTGCTCTTTCAGCTCTAGCAACCTCTGTCATTCCACCCACTTTGTAATTTACTGCAGTTCTGTTTGGATTTGAAATTGGCTCTGCAAGAAGGATGTTTCTCATATATCTGCGTTCTCTTCCTTGTGAAGAAGAAGGACCATGGTGTGCACCACACATAGGAGCTGACTCATCAGCACCACTAGCATCTCCTCCCTCACTATCATTGCTGCTGCTTCTAGCATCCCTTCCTCTCTTTGTTGACCTGCGAGGAGAAGGCTGAAAAGTTTCATCTTCAATCTCTTCTTCTTCCTCATCTGTGGAAGTCCTTGGCTCTTCAATTTCTGGTTCAGTGATGTGCAAAGTTTCTCTGGGCAATTCCTTCCTCACATTCCTCTGAGAACGGCGAGGTCCGGATCCTGGATTCATCTCTTTGTTCTTGAACTGCTTTCTGATGTATACAAGCCCTTTATATCTTCCTGAGACATCACAGAGATGAAGAAGTACTCAGTAACAATAACCGGTACCTAACAAAAATTTTCCACATGACTTAGACCGCTGAACACATGAGATGGGGCTTTCTGTGCCCAAACCAGAACTTCCGGTTTCAGAAACCGGAACTTCCGGTTCCAGCGGAGCAAACCCTAAATCATGGGTCCAGCAATTTCAACCGTGGAAACTCAAATCCAGTTGTAGGTATGGCTTCTAGGAACTAAATGTGCAATATATCTCAAAGGAATCGACAAGATAGCTCCTAGGAAAAGAGATCGGGGAGGAACAAGATTTTGATACCTTGAGGCCCTAGATTCATCCAAAGGAGGGCTACAAGATGCAGAACCGGAGGAGGAAGATGTGGGAACGGATCCTCCGGCCTTGATTCTCCAAAAACTCGACTTCAAACCTTGAATCCCATGGAGGCCGAGCCAAATCGCCCCCAAGTCGCCACCAGGAACAGAGCAGGGTCGGGGAGAGAGAAAGGAAGGTGAATGTGCATTGAATGAGGTGGTTCACGGGTAGAACAGGGTTATACCGGTCAAAACCGAAACATCTAGTTTTCGAAAACCGGAACATTCGGTTTCAGCAGGAAGAGCTGAGCAGATAGTTGATTTTGTGGAGATTGAGGGATTTTGATCAGATGTGAAAGGCTTTATGTGATCCTGAGGTTATTATGAGCATCTTAGATGAGATGTAGGTGACAGACTCTCAATCCACCATGGTATTTGAATAAACTATGTTGATAGCACCATTTAACCACCAAAGTGGGATTTTGAGATTCTTTCTAGCGCTGACCTTAAGAGAGTGCAGTAGTGGATCTTTTGGTGAAAATAAACTTGTAGAACATGATCCTTTCACTATATTTCCATTTCCTCAAGAGTTTTCAAGATTTATCCAAAGGCATTAATATGACTTAGAAAAGAGATTTTGAGAAGCTCCTGTGGACTTGAGAAAACCTTACCACTTGTGATTAGCCATCAATCAAACAAATGTAACAATAACCACAAGTGACATGATTTGGCCACAAAGGCCAAGAACCAAATATTTTCTCAAAATGGCACACAAACCTATCATGCTAGTCATTTTTTTTAGAAATTCTATCCTATGTCACACAAGCATAGGCAAACACCACTCGACATGATAGAAGAGAACCTAGCATCTAGAACAAAAATAAATCACACACTACCATGTATATTTCCTAGATGCTTGAGATGGTATGCAAAAGAGCTTGAGAGATCATACCTTAGCCTTTTACCACAATTTTGAAACTTGGATGAACAAATCACCCTTGCTAGTGCTAAAGGCTCTTTCAATCACTATCTCGTGAATTTATTTCATCTTTTATGATTCTCAAGTCAATGTAAGGAACCTCATAGCTCTAAACTATTTTTCTTTCAATTTTCTCTCCTTCTTTGTGTAGATGTTGAAAATTGTTTCATGCTACACACATGAGAGCTAGAGAGAGAGTTAATATGCAAGACTTCAAACTATAAAGACAACTCCCCCTAAATATGTGCATCAAGATTTGAATGCTTGAGACGTGCACTATTGGGTTAATGTCTAACCAATGGGAAGTTAATCTCATATTCTGAAATCATCACCACATAGCCACGAAGGGTGATAGCTGAGAGTAAAAAGAATGCCGTACTGCCTTTAGTAGCCTTACTTACAAGCATCACCTTCAAAGAATTACTCAACAATCATTTCTCAATAGAAGTGAACAATTCTTCTGGAGTTTGATTCAATCATCGGATCTTCTGGTACACGGTCGGAACATCCGGTCTTCAACAGAGAGGAACTGGATCTTTCATCGGATAATGTCGGTCCATATTTTCAACATCAGATAGAAACTGGAACTTCTGGTTTGGACAAACCGGAACCTCCGGTTTTTCCCTTTCAGTTTATACTGATTTGGAAAATTTGTTGTATCTTTCGTTTCTTCCCTGCAAATATCTTGTTGATCTGTCACACTCAACAAACTTGTTAAAAGCACCATGTGGTATACATCATTCAATCTTGCCTTTTAAAGTTCATACACCATAAAATATTTGGTCAAGGCTAAGCATGCCACAAAACATTTTTCATATGCAGCACTCATAGCAACTTTTATGATGTACAAGATATCATGTCACATATGAGTGAAATATTCAGCATTCAGATCATCTTAGATAAGCAAACAATTCAAACAAAATTGATGCGTGGCAATCACACAATTATTATCATTTGGAGAAACCATTGCCAAACAACATATGAAGTTAAGAGGATTGTCACCCAGCATTTGATCGCTATTGATTCAACACATAATGTTGCTTGGATGACTTTGAGTTGAGAGCTTGTCATATTGATGCATTTGAGAGGAGGAAATCCACCATTCAAGATCAAGGAATGCTTTACTTGAGATCAAACTTCTCTCCATGTATGCCAAGTCTCCTACGCATCTTTGTACCTACAGAACTTATCAAGCATGTTTTGGTATCCAACTCTTGTTGGATATATCAAGGTTAGTCAAAAGTGATTTAGGAACCCAAATGGACTAATTGATTTGGAAACACTAGTATTAGCTGAGATATCCTTAAGCTCATTGTTTGAATCATTGGTTGAGTCAAGCTTAGATTTCTCACCATTTGGGCAATCCTTACCAAAGTGCCCTTTTTCTCGGCAAGTGTAGCAAGTCTTGTGCTTCATATTTCATGGTGGCTTGACTTCACTGTCTTTAGACACCTTTCTTGCAAAGTGCCTTTCTTGAGCCTTCAAGAAACCTTAGTTCAGCTTGATGCTGTGCTGCTGGGCAGGAACCGGAACCTCTGGTTTGGGTGTGCAGCACACTTGACTTGTTTGGACATTCTTCAATTTTGTGTCCCTTCTCACAACAGCCAAAGCATCTTCTCTGAGATAGGCTTCTCTGTCTTTTGGGCATGGATATGCTGCCTTGATTCTTCATAGGACATGATAAAGCAAAGTGTCCCGAATTTGAACACTTGAAGCATATGACATGATTGAGCTTTTTCTTGTCTTGCTTCTTGATTGAGTTGGACTGAGATTGATCTTTGCCGGAGCTTTGCACTGTTGTTCCCTTCTCAAGCTTATTCACCATGTTGTCACGGTTATCTTGAGGAGGTTGTGCAATGCTCACCACTTTTAGCTTAGTCAAGTCCAACTTGAGCTCTCCTAACTCTTGCTTGAGCTCTTCATTTTCTTTCTTCAATAAATCAACATTTGATTCTGCAAGCACATGCTCATACCAAGAGTTACTTGCTTGTGAACAGCAAGGGTTAGCACAACAAATATCAAATTTAGCTTGTGATCTTGTGTCTTGGCGTGATTGAGGTTCGGATGATTTTACCATAGTTACCATCACCTCACGAGCTATTCTTAGCATGGCATGTGCCTCCTCAAGCTTCTCAAGTAAGATAAGAAGCTCCATGTGATCATCTTGCAAGGCCACATGTTTGCTAGTGAGATCATCTAGCTTACCAAAGATCTCACCATTTATTTTCTCCAATTGTGCTACAAAAGATGGAGAGTTAGTAGCACAAGTATATCCTTCATTCAAAGATTTGCACTTCTTAATTAAGGATACATTAACAAGGTTGTATTTCTCTAAATCATTACTTAGAGACTTAAGATAGCCTTCTTGTCTCTTGTTCTCTTCCTTTTGACTTACCACTGTCTCCATTAGCTTGGCAACCTTTAGCTTATCCCTTTTTTTCATTTTGCCAAACTCATAGCCAATGACTTCATTTTCATTTTCTCTACATTTCTCACCCTTAGCCATAAAGCATGAGAAATTCTCTAGATATGAAGTAAAGGGTATAGGATTAGTGGATTCCTCACTGATCAGATGAAGATTTTTGTCGAGGTATAGAGGTTCAGCATTTGGCTGTTCAGTGCATGAACCGGAACTTCCGGTTTCAGAAACCGGAACCTCCGGTTTTCTCTAAACAGCAAGCGTTGAGGCAGAGTTGTGGCTCTTGTGCTGCAGCTCCTGAGTCTGTGCTCTTCTCAGATGTTTCTTCTACTTGTTCATCATCACTTTCATCTTCATCATCACATTCCTCTTCATCTTCTTTGTTATTTACCTTCTTGATTAACTCCCAATTATGATGTGCATCTGTTCTCCAATAATTTCGCATGACATACTGCATATCACAACTCAATGATCTAGACAGGAGGTTAGTAACTTGTTGGTTGATTTGCACACATTCTATCTCTTCATTAGACAAGGTTGAGAAATCAACATTGTATTCATTAGCGTGAAATGGAAAAAGTAGAATGCTAGCATCTACAACCTTCTCAGCAAGAGGACCAATAGCTTTGAATTCATGAAGCATATGAGATGACCAGGTATCATAGTTGGAGCCATCTACAGATAGTGGCTCAAAAGATACCTCACTAGTAGACGACATCTTCGCTCTAGACGGTTAAGCCAAAGCAATGAGCGACCTCTGCTCTGATACCAATTGAAAGGACCTGGATGTCGCCTAGAGGGGGGTGAATAGGCCGACCTGAAATTTATAACAAAATAGCAGCGAAAAAATATTTCTCAACAAATGAACTGTCAACCACCCAAAACCGGAACTTTCGGTTCTACGAAACCGGAACTTCCGATTCTACACAGAGCAGAGCACTTAGCTCAAAAACCCCTTCTCACGAGCTCTGATTTGATGAATCTTGTAGAGTGAACTTCTGTAGTGTTTCTTTAGCAAGTTCACAGAGTCTCTGCACACAGAAACACTACCAACACAGTAGATCAAATAATTTCATCAAATCACCAAAAATGCAAGAATAAATGGAACAAAAGAGAGGCACAAGGATTTGTTTGACCGAAGTTCAGATTCACCCTGTGCCCGCAAGCTGCCACACAAGACCGGTGAATCCTACTCTCCGTTGAGGAACTCTTTAGGGACCGAGTCTTTTTCTACTCCTCCCACCGAGTCGGGGCTCTTTCAACCACTTCCCTACTTCCACTATCTTGCTTCTTTCCTTCCGGAGGCGAAGCGCAACCTTCACAAACTTCCCACAGCTCACCACACAAATTGGGAGCTCACGAGCAACCTCTAACCGTCTAGGAGGCCAAACCTCCAAGAGTAACAAATGAATCACTTGTAGAACGAGATCAACGCAGCAATGCTCAAAGTGTTTGGCTCTCACAATCTTTCTCACGGTTTCTCTCTACAACCCAACATAAGGATATGATCAAATCTCAAGCTACCTCACAAAGAGGGGTTGGGGAGAGCTAAAGTTGGCTTTCTTTCAGTTCTGGGCGCAAGGGCAGCACAACAACAACCGCAGCAGCAGCAACCAACACAAGAGGGGGTGGAGAGGCTTTTATAGATGCTCTCCATGAAACTAGCCGTTAGTAGGCGTTGGAAGTCGGAACTTCCGGTTTCCCAGAACCGGAACTACCGGGATTCGAACGAACTAGCCGTTGCACTCTGACAACAAGAACCGGAACTTCGGTTTGGGAAACCAAAACTTTCGGTTTTCCCCAGTCAGCCAGCAAGAACTGTAAGTTTCCAATAATGAGACCATCATAAATAATTTAACCACATGTCTCATTGGTAATGCATTCATGAAATTTGCAATTTTTTGTCCTTGGAATATTATGATTCTTCGCTTGACCTTATGTTGATGACATCATCACGGGATCATATACTATTGTGAGTCATATAACCAATATTCAATTTCTTATGTCCATGTAGCTTGTGAATATATGAATACCAACCTGCTCACAATCTTAGATGAAAACGTTAGTTTTTTAATCATTGTTGTCACACAAATCACCAAAACCACTAGGGGAACTAGATGCTCTTTCACTTCCACTACAAGGTAGAGTTGCACAACTTCTCCCCCAACTCGATCTCTTAGGCGGCAGTGTTCACCGCCGTGTGCAAAGGTTTCCTGGGCATCGAGCCTCATTGGGACCTTTGGCGGCATATCTTCCGCGGCGAGCTCCACATGGAGAGCATCACCAAGGGCGTCCGTCGCCCCGTTCGTGCTGGCGGCCTTGTGCTCCTCATGCGGGAATCGCGGAGGAACTTGTACATCCCTTGTTTCATGGTTACGAACAACCAAGATTGGGACAGGGGATGGTTCTACCTCCGCAGCGACCGCGATTGCCTCCCGACTTACACCGGGAGGATCTTGACGCAGAAGCTCGATGTTTGGGGCTATGGGGTGTCGCCGCCAGACCGGCCGTAGAAGCTCAGCCCCCTCGTCGAGGCCCTTCAGCGCCTTGCGAGGCACGGCCTTACCGCTGGTGGTGTTATTGCAAACTTCCACAGGTGGCGGGTGCTTCCTCTCATGGAGAGGAGGCTCTTGCTGTCGGAGATGGTTGAGGGGGCTAGCACTGAGGGCGTAGTGATGGCGTCGGAGCCGCTGAGTGTTGAGGTCGTGGCCCAACGGGCGCGACGTGCCATCGATCGGATGCCGGGAAACCCATGGTCGGTGCCCATGAGGCCCGAGGACGGGTATCTGAGCTTCGTAAGTGTATCTCTTTGTCCTCCGTATTGCTTGTCATTCGGCTTTTGTTCGTCGTTTGACGTTGTCGCTGTCGTTCTCGCAGGGGCTCTCCGATGGCCACACCTCGCAGCCTCCCCTTCCGGAAGACAGGGCTGCTAATCGCGCTCGCGTCGATCAGGCGAAACAGAAAAAGGACCAGAAGGAGGAGAGGCGGAGGCGGAGGGAGCGGAAGAGGAGGAAGCTCGAGGAGGAGAACCGGGATAGGCGGAGGCAAGGCCTCCCGCCCTTCCCGACGCCGGAAAGCTCTCTGGGCCACGATGGTGAGGACTCCGACGACGGGGCCTTTGCGGCGAGGAGCCCGTCCCCTCTCGAGGATCTTCCGATTCCGGTGCCTTGCCATCGTGAAGCTGCTTCGGCGGCCATGGCGGGACGTGAGGTCTCAAGGCCTGCCGTCTCCGTGGAGCAGCACGTGGGTCCTGGTGTGGCTTCTGATGCCGCGGAGGTCGGCGCCCTTAAGGTACCCGTTGCGTGTGCCGAAGTCGAGGACCTTGGCGAGCGGTGCGCTGCGGCCCGTGTCGTGGATGACGTTGGTGATGATGCCCTTGAAGTATCTGTGGAGCAGTCCGCCCTGTTCGCGCCGCCTTCTGGAACTGTCGACGTGGTGCTCGACGTTGCACACGACGGCACCCTCCGGGATCCCTCGGGGCGGTCCGCCGCCGCTGCGCCGTCGTCCAAGGCCGCCGACGTGGCGCTCGACGTTGCAGATGATGGCACACTTGGGGATCCCGTGGGGGGGCGTTCGGTGGAGAGCGTCGCGCCGTACTTGCCCTCGAGGACCCCCCGAGGGAAAGGCCGACACGCGGCGAGGTGGGCGAGGCCGCGCTCGAGGGTCGTCATGGCGGTGAGCCACGTGAAGAGACTCCCCACGCGGGGGTGGATGCTTCGGCGGGGAGCGTCATGGTTCCGGGTGCCGCCCCCGCCTTGATTCGGTCGCGGAAACGGAAACTGCCCGTTGTTCGGTAAGCCTCTTGGCCGTTCGATTGCTTGTCGAGGCTTTGATGACTCAGATTGTCTTTGCTCATTCGTCTCTGCTTTGTGCAGTCGGTCCAGCGGGTGGGCTTCTCTTTCTCTTGCCCCGACCAAGGCTCTCAAGATTGGGGCAAGTTCATCGCTCTACTCATCTTCGCAGCCTCTGGGCCCTACAAACGAGGCGGTGCAGGACTTCGTCGCCTTTTTTGACACTAAAGGGGCGCTGGAGGACGAGCAGCGGCCGCATGAGGAACCTCCTCGCCTCCTCGAGGGGGTGGAGTCCAGGCCTTTGGAGGAGGCGCCGCGGACCCTTGAGGAGGGTGTCGAGGCGTACCGTGGGCCTAGCCCGGCTCGCGGTGGTGAACCCTCGGCTATGGAGGTGGCTCGGGATGACGAGGCGCCACCCCCGCCGCCGGAGGGTGCGACGGTTGTGGATTTGGTATGTTCTGATAACGCGCCGTCCACCTCGTGCGGGGAGACTGATGTCGTGCCGGCCATCCCGCTCAAGGGGGCGGCGGCCGGCGTGGTAGGTGGCGAGGCCATCCTGGCTAGCGGAGGTGGGTTCCCCCTCCTATCGGAGTTGGCGGAGGCCTTCAAGGTGCGAGTCCGCGGGCTGCGGGAGCGCGAGGACGACGAGGCAGTGCCGCTAACCCTAACCCCGCTTAGCGTGGGTCATGTGGTAGGCGAGTTTGGCAGGAGGTGTGCTCGTGTTGACGAGCATGGGGTTCCCATCCACTGGCAGTCGTACGCCGAGCTCCCCCAGCCGTTTGTCCGTGATGCCGTGGTGGAGGAGCGGCTGTGGGACGTTCAACTAGAGCGTGGCCGGGCGGTCGTCCAGGCGCTGAATGACGCCCTTCGTCTTCATCAAGATGTTGGCAAGGTTCAGCAGGTCGGTCCCGCTCTTTCTTGCGATCAACGCTGATTCTCCTTATCTTTTAGCTTTTGATGTGGCAACCATCTTTCCGTCCCCTCTTGTGCGCAGGAGCTCCGCAAGGAGGCGTATATGAAGAATGATCAGATCGTCGCCCTGCTTACGGATATCCGCAACTTGAAGGGGAAGGTGGAGGTCCGAGACCACCAGTTGAAGGGGAAGGTGGAGCTCCGCAAGGTCACTTGCTTGGACGACTCGGTCCGAACCCTGCGCGACGAGCTCTCTACTGCCAACACTTGGTTGGAACACGAGCGTATCGCGCATATGGCCGCTGAGTCGTCGCTGGAGCAGGAGAGCCGCTTGCTGGTGGAGGCTCGAGACCAACTCGAGCAGGAGCAATCGGCTCGAGAGGCGTCCGAGTCTCGGACCCGGGAGAAGGAGAAGGCGCTTGAGGCTACCAAGGGCCAGGTCGAGGCTTCCCAGAAGGAGGTCGAAGGTGGGTTTGTTCGCTCATGCCCGGTCCTTGTTTTCAGCTCAGTTTCTTTTTCTGATCTTTTTGTTGGTGCAGAGCTGAGGCAGGCACTCAAGGCTAAGGTGGAGTCGAGGGAGGCTCTGCAGGTGGCCCACGTGGCGACCCAGGGCGAGCTTGATGATCTGTAGTAGGCTGCATTGGCTGCCTACAACAAGATTGCCGGGGCCGACGCATAGTCCGGCAGCTCCCTCGCAAGTCATCTCCGAGCGCTTGG
Organism: Digitaria exilis; assembly: GCA_015342445.1. Lineage (NCBI taxonomy): Eukaryota > Viridiplantae > Streptophyta > Magnoliopsida > Poales > Poaceae > Digitaria > Digitaria exilis. The sequence goes on from JACEFO010001897.1 coordinate 1,611,377, forward strand.
GGGGCACGTCACCTCGCGTGTGAAGGACGCCCTACTGGTGGGCATCCGAAAGGCGCTCGGAGTAGTGACGACCTACTACCAAGCGGACCTCTCGAAGCTCGCCGCCGGGTACGTCGTCGCCGATGACCTTAACAATGAGGGGGCGATGGCCGTCATCGACGAGGTCGATGCCGCCGCGGACGAGACGGCACAGGTGCTGGTCGGCTGTTTTGAGAGTGTCCTCTTCCCCGGTGGGGATGATGGCGGTTGGGATGACTTGGGTGGTGGGAGCGGTCCCTGAAAAGGTCTCGGGCCATCGAGCCTGAGTGTAAATAATAGATTAGAGTTTTATCTTCTCTATTTGTTATGAACAATTTTGTTTGATCATGAACTTTGTTTTCTATTTGCTCTCTGAGTTCTTTCCCGCAGACACCTCGTAGGTGCTAGAACTAGGATCGCAAAAAGCCTAGGCTTTGGGGGACTTTAGCGATTTAGTATCCCTTTCGAGAGAGTAGGCACGCGTTTCATGCCTCCTGTCATAGCCGTTCGCGCGCCTAGCGCCATTCTCCAAAGGTAGTCGCGGAAAGAAAGGGCAAATGTTTTGCGTAGAAAAAATCGAAAAAGTGATAGTCTTTTTTTTGGGGAGGGGTGGGTTCGTCCCCGTTGTAGCCCCCGAGGGAGGGATGGTCCTAGCAAGGGTAGGATCGTCCCTTGCTCAGGTCGAGGGTGGACTCGTGTCTGTTTGATTCGTGCACCATTTTCAGGGGCTAAAGCCAACACTTAAAAAATTTGTACAATCGAGAATATGTACAAAAGGATTCAAGGCTCGAGGGCCTCTCTAGGGGTAGAAGCGACGTAGCTGTTGGATGTTCCAAGTGTTTGCTAAGATCTGCCCTTCTTCGTTTGCGAGTTTGTACGTTCCAGGCTTGAGTACTTCGGCGACGATGTAGGACCCTCCCATGGAAGTGTGAGCTTGTGCCGCCCTCTGTTGTCCAGCCGAAGCCTCAGCACAAGGTCGCCCATGCTGAGGTCTCGACGCTGGACCTTTCGGGCTTGATGTCGTTGAAGGCTCTATTGGTACCTCGCAGAGTGGAGCAGGGCCACGTCCCGTGCTTCATCGACTTGGTCTAGTGAGTCCTCTCGTGCTTGCTGATTTTGTCACTCTTGATACGCCTTGAGTCTAGGGGACCCATACTCCAGGTCCGTGGGGAGGATAGCCTCTGCCCCATAGACGAGGAAGTAAGGGGTGAACCCTGTCGCCCTGCTCGGGGTTGTCCTCAGGCTCCAGATGACGGAGGGCAGTTCTAGTACCCATTTGCGCCCGAACTTCTTCAGCTTGTTGTGGATTATTGGCTTGAGGCCTTGCAGGATCATGCCATTGGCACGTTCTACTTGGCCGTTTGTCTGTGGGTGCGCCACCGCTGACCAATCCACTCGAATGTGGTAGTTGTCGCGGAACTCCAGGAACTTCTTGCCCGTGAACTGCGTACCATTGTCAGTTATGATGAAGTTTGGAACTCCGAACCTGTGGATTATATCAGTGAAGAAGAGCACCGCTTGCTCGGACTTGATCCTATTGATTGGTCGAGCCTCAATCCACTTTGAGAACTTATCAACGGCCACCAATAGGTGCATGAAGCCCCCAGGTGCTTTCGCCATTGGCCCGACGAGGTCCAGGCCCCACACGGCGAAAGGCCATGTGATGGGTATGGTTTGAAGCGTATAGGCCGGGAGGTGCGTCTTGCGTGCGTAGACTTGGCACCCTTCGCAGGTTCGTACCACCTCTGTGGCGTCGGCCATAGCGGTGGGCCAGTAGAAGCCTTGCCGAAAGGCGTTGCCTACGAGAGTGCGTGGGGCGGCGTGATGCCCGCATACTCCTGCATGGATGTCGCGGATCAGCTCCCTTCCTTCGGGGATTGGGATGCAGCGTTGCAGAACTCCCGAGGTTGCTCGCCTATATAGCCACCCCCTCGATGATGAGGAAACGCTTGGCTCTCCTAGCGATGTGCCTCGCCTCCGTGCGGTCGGAGGGCAAGGAACCTCGCTCGAGCCAGTCCAGATACGGACTCCGCCAGTCCTGAGGTGTTGGAGCCTCATCGATTTCCATGGCCTCTGCTTCGTCTTCTGAGCAAGCCTCATACAGCATGGGCTCATCCCCTCCAATTGAGGGGTCTACGCTCATGGGGTCGGAGGCAGCCTCTCGGGCGTCCGCCACCTTCGAGGCTTCGGTTGAAGGGGCAATGGCAATCGAAGGTTTGTCAATATCCTTTGCGAATATGTTAGGAGGGACAGTAGTTCGCCCCGACGCGATTTTTGCTAGCTCGTCCGCCTCCTCGTTGTATCTCCGGGCAATATGGTGGAGCTCAAGGCCTTCGAACTTGTCCTCGAGGTTACGTACCACCTCGCAATAAGTTGCCATCTTCTCATCGTGGCAGCTTGACTCCTTCATAACTTGGTCAACGACCAGCTGGGAGTCGCCACGAATGTCCAGGCGCTTGATGCCGATCTCGAGGGCGATGCGTAATCCTGCGAGTAGAGCTTCGTATTCCGCCATGTTGTTGGATGCGCGGAAGTTAAGGCGCACGGCGTATCGAAGGTGTTCCCCGTGGGGTGAGATGAAAAGCAGGCCGGCGCCTGCGCCTGCGCCTGTTTTCATCACCGACCCGTCGAAGTACATTTCCCAGCAGTCGGTGCTGACCTTTGACGGAGGAAGCTGAGTGTCCGTCCACTCAGCCACGAAGTCGGCCAAGTTCTGGGATTTGATGGCCTTCCTTGGCGCATAGGTGAGGGTCTCTCCCATCAACTCCGTTGACCACTTCGAGATTCGACCGGAGACTTCCCGGTTCTGGATAATCTCGCCCAGAGGGAAAGATGATACAACGGTCACCGGGTGCGCCTCGAAGTAATGTCGCAGCTTGCGTCGGGTCAACACGATGCCGTAGATCAGCTTCTGGATGTGGGGATACCTCGTCTTGGTCTCGGCCAGAACTTCGCTAACGTAGTACACTAGGCACTGAATGGGTAAAGAATGCCCTTCCTCGACCCTTTCTACTACGACAACAGCACTGACGACCTGGGTGGTCGCTACGACATAGAGAAAGAGAGGCTCGCCCTCCCGTGGTGAGGTAAGAACCGGCGCGTTCGTTAGCGCCGTTTTGAGTCGATGTAACTCCTCCTGAGCCTCTGCGGTCCAGGTGAAGCGCTCATATTTTCTCAAGAGTCGGTACAGAGGGAGTCTCTTCTCTCCTAGGCGCGAGATGAAGCGGCTCAAGGATGCAAGGCACCCCATTACCTTTTGTAACCCCTTTAGATCTCGAATTGGCTCCATTTGCTGGATAGCCGCGACCTTCTCGGGGTTAGGCACGATGCCTCGTTGGGAGACGATGAATGCCAGCAGCATGCCTCGAGGCACGCCAAAAACGCACTTCTCGGGGTTGAGCTTTACTCCATGCATCCTGAGGCAATCGAACACGATTTTAAGATTGCGCACAAGGTTGTCCGCCTTCTGGTTTTGACAACGATGCCATCGACATACGCCTCTATGATACGACCTATATGATCTCCAAAAACGTGGAGCATACAGCGCTGATAAGTGGCTCTGGCGTTTTGAAGGCCGAAGGGCATCGTAACGTAGCAATACATGCTGAAGGGGGTGATAAAGGAGGTCGCGAGCTGGTCGGACTCCTTCATCTTGATCTGGTGATAGCTAGAGTAGGCATCAAGGAAGCATAAGAGCTCACATCCCGTGGTGGAGTCCACTATTTGATCTATGCGTGGTAAAGGAAAAGGGACCTTTGGACATGCTTTGTTTAAACTAGTGTAGTCAACACACATCCTCCATTTCCTATTTTTCTTTTGCACTAGTACAGGATTGGCTAACCACTCAGGATGGAAACTTCCTTGATGAACCCGACCTCTAGGAGCTTGCGCACCTCCTCGCCAATTGCTCGCCGCTTTACTTCGTCGAAGCGGCAGAGCCGCTGCTTGACGGGCTTGGAGTGGGGGCGGATGTCAAGGGAGTGCTCAGCGACCTCCCTCGAGATGCCTGGCATGTCCGAGGGGCTCCACGCAAAGATGTCGGCGTAGGCGCAGAGGCAGTCGACGAGCACCACTTCCTATTTGTCGCTGAGGGTGGAACTGACCGTCAACACCTTGCCGTCGTTGTTGTCGGGGTTGACGGGGATCTCTTAGTGTCTTCAGTGGGCACAAAGCTCCCGTCCTGGCGCTCGTTAGCGTCGGGGGGCATGTTGGCGATCGTCTCCAAGTCCGCCGCGAGGGTTTCATCGAGGACAAGCGCCTCGGCCAACTCGATGCTCTTGACGTCACACTCGTAGGCGTGTTCGACCGTCGGGCCGAAGGTAATGATCTCGTGAGGCCCCGACATCTTCATCTTGAGGTAGGTGTAGTTCGGGATGGCCATGAACTTGGCGTAACACGGCCGCCCCAAAATGGCATGGTAGGCCCCTTTGAAGCCTACTACTTCAAAGGTAAGCACCTCCTTGCGGAAGTTCGCTGGGGTGCCGAAACAGACGGGTAGGTCGATCTGCCCGAGGGGTTGTACATGTTTTCCCGGCACGACGCCATGGAACGATGACTTGTTGGGGCGCAACTCTCTCGTGCTGATTCCCATGAGCTCAAAGGTTGGAGCGTACATGATGTTGAGGTTGCTGCCCCCATCCATAAGCACCTTGGAGAAGCGCGTGTTGCCGATGACGGAATCGACAACGAGAGGGTACTGCCCAGGGTTCGGGACGTGGTCGGGGTGGTCCTCACGGCTGAACGAAATGATCTCTGAAGACAAATCGAGGTACGACGGGGTTGCTGGCTGGACCAACAAAACCTCCCGGCGCTCTCGACACCGCCGTCAGGCAGACATGTTAGCCGCGGGGCCCCCCACGATGAAGAACACATGTTCTACCTCGGGGTAGCCATCGTCATCCTTGTCCCCGCCTTCTTTTCTCGGGCCGCCATCCTTTCGGGGGATGCGGTTGTAGTATTTCCGTAGCATCTCACACTGTTCGAGAGTATGAGCGACTGCGGTCTTGTGGTACGGGCATGGTTTCTTGAGGAGGTCATCGAAGACCCCCCTCCACGCGGAGGGCCTCGAGGTCCCTTGTGGCTGGGGTCCACCGCGAGGGCCTCATCGTCATTGTCGCCTTTCTCTCGTGGGGCTCGAGCCTTCTTCCCCTTCTTGCCGTGCTTCTGATTCTTCGAGGGGTTCTTTGACTTGCTACCCTCCGCTGGCGCTTCTTCGGGGCGCTTTCCATTCTTGACGCTGAAGATGGCGTTGGCCGCCTCCTCCCCCGAAGCGTATTTGGAAGCTACCTCGAACAACCGATTTGCGTCGGCGGGAGGGTCTCTCCCCAACTTAGATACCAGGATGTAGCAAGTGGTGCTCTCGAGGAAAGAGTGGATGATCTGGTGATCGGTGAGGTTGGGGAGCTCGGTGCAGCGCTTGGAGAAGCGCCGGATGAAGTCCCTCAAGGATTCACCGGGCTCTTGGTTGCACCCATGAAGATCCCACATGTTTCCAGGGCGCACGTAGGTGCCCTGGAAGTTCCCCACGAAGGTGTTGACCAGGTTGTTCCAGTCGTAAATCCGATTGGGGCAAGTGTTTGAGCCATGTTCGCGCGGAGTGCGCCAAGTGGAGGGGCAGGTTGAGGATGATCATGGCATCGTCCGTCGCGCCGCCGAGCTGGCATGCTAGACGGTAATCGTTCAGCCATACCCTGGGGTCAGTTTTCCTGGAGTATTTGGTGATGGTGGTGGGCTGCTAGAAATGGGGGGGATAAGGGCGGTGCGGATGGCGCGACTGAACATGCGTGTCCCCGCTGGTTCAGGGGCCGTGTCCCGATCTCGCCCAACGCCGCCGCGACCGTCGCGCCGAGGCTGGCGGGTCCATGCTTCCTCTCGCTGCATCATCTGGTTCAGGATGTTGTGGGCGTTGCCATTGTCCAGGGCGCCTCGGATGTCCCGGAGGCACGATCTCACGGGTACCCTCGTAGGCGCCGGTGAGCGCGGGTCGTCGGCGCGACGTTGCTTAGCGTTCCGACGTGAGTCGCCCTGGGACTGCGCCCGTATCTAGTCGTTCTGCCGGGGTGAGCGTACCGATGACTCTCCTCCCCGTTCACCCTTCGAGGCCAAGGAGCATCGAAGACGGGAGGCTGAGCTCTCGGCTTGCTGTCGTGCGGCGTTCTCGACCAGCTTCTGAGCCTCGAGGTGCAGTTTTCATCCTTCGGGGGTTGCCGGCTCCGGCATGGCTCGGAGCAGCGCGGCCGCCGCGATGAGCTTTTGGCTCGTCCTGGGGGCGAGGTCGTCATTTTTGTCTTCGGCGAGGATGCGGGCACGAGCCACTCGCCCCACACGTCGTGCGTCCGTGTTGCGTCCGTCATCTTGGTTGGGCGGATTGCGGTCAGAGTGCGCTGGCGGTGGGGCATTGCCACCTCCTAAGTCGTGGGGGTGGGCAGCTCGCAGCTGGCGACGCGGATGCGGCTCGTCCTCCGAAGGCGAGTGTTCCTGCATGTCCGGGGGCTGTGCGCCCACCGGATCTTCGGCGCCATCGTTGTCATCGTCTTCGTCGGTAGTGTGCCCGTCGCTAACTTCATTTTTGACGATGAAGCACTCCCGGGTGGGGTTGTAATCGTCATCGGAGTCGTCGGAGCAGGTGAGGCAGTAGTCTACCGTGACTTGAAAGGCCGAGAAAGCACTGCGATCCCAAGGCCAAAATAATCCCACCCAGGATGTTCCGACTCGGGAGTGCGTTCCTTCTCTGACTCTGGATAGGAGTCGTCGGGCGTTGGAGTGATAAGGTTTCGTATTGGAACCCAATGATGGCCGGGTAGTCCGTCGCGCACACCCGTGCTCGCTTTCACCGATGAGGCGTAGATAGTAGCGGTGTTGCCAAGCCCATAAGGGAAACGCGGCGTCAGAGCGGATCGCTCCACGCTTGTTGGGGGCGAAGAAACAACCTCTATTCCTGAGACAGAGTGCTGTGGTACACCTCCGTCCCCTGAGGGAGAGGTGTTATGGGCACTGGCCACACGCATGGCGGCTCGTGCACGCCGAATGCGTGGTCTCGGACGTCTCCTCCGTCGAGGAGCTGCTGTCGCCTGTGGCGGAGCCTCATGATGGCTGTCGGATCCTCCTGGGAGGATGCGCATGAGGTAGCCATGGCCGGTTGCTTGGAAACGGAGGCTTCCAAACCGGATCTCGTATCCCGCTGGGAGCGGATCGCTTGATCCTATTGGGAAACGTCTTCAGTCGAAATCCGCCATCAGGATCGAAACGAGAGTTGCGCGACACAGGTCCCCTACCTGGCGCGCCAACTGTCGGTGCCTGATTTGGTCACACCGGCACTAACTAGTGATTGCGCTGCTAACCACTCGTTCGGATGGCGGATTTGGGGAATCGAACTCAGGACGCAAGGGTTTATCCTGGTTTCGGCCGAGCGGCTGTACGTCCAGTAGTGGTGCGTAGCACCGAGTTTCGTGTTGCTCGTAGTAGGGGATACAAGCAAGGTAGGAGAGGGAGGTGAGCTCCCAAGTCCCTGAGTCGGGTGTTGAGAATGCGGTGCTCTTCTATGGCGGGTGTGCGTGGTGATCGGTCTTCAAAGCCTCTCTCCGTGTTGCATGGGCTTCCCCCTCTTTTATAGACTAAGGGTGAGGAAAACCGTACATGTGAGATCGTGGTGATGACGTTATAAGATACACTGTGGCATCCATGTCGTGCACTATACAAGCGGGAATCGCGCCTTCCAATTCTTGCTGATGGCATGGGAGTCACAATTGTTGGCTTCTTGGTAGCCGGCCGTTGCTTCGAGGGTGGTTGTTCGAGGGTGGGAGCGATGTCGTGTCCCTTTCGCCACTCTTGGAAGGTCCTTCCTCTAGGCTTTGCGTCGTGCTTCGGGAGGAGACCGATCGTGGGTTTGTTGGCACCGTGGTACGGCCTGACACTGGCCCTATCCGCACAGGACTTGGCCCAGAGCCGCTGTGCCCGGCTCAGTCGAAGGCGACCGGTGTCCCATCCAAGGCGTGGCGAAGTGGGGCGTGCGGTCGTGTCCCGCATTCAGTGCGCCTGGTACTGGAGTCTTCGAGGCTTGACCGACAGCCTCGACCGCAAAGGGGTCGAACGTGACGGAGATTCCCGTTTGAGGGCAAGGGATACCCTCGAACGAGACGGAGATTCGTCCCGCGGGGACGCCGGCGTAGTGGACCCTTATCGGGCCGCCGCGCCTTGGGCTTCCCCTTGTTGCTGATGTGGCTTTCTTGCTGGGCCGTTCTTGGGCCGTTCTTTGGGGTACCCCTTAGTTTGATACCCGACAAATCATACCATTAGATACAAAACAATCATACCACAAGGTTTGTAAATTCTTGCTAAAATAGGAAAGTATGTGTGTTTTATTGTAAACTTGTGGTCATAAATTTGTAATGAAAAATATATTTATAGTATTACAGATAATTCTTAGTTTTAAATTTCAAATTTCAAAACTGATAATAATTCTATATGTTTTGATTCACAATCATCTACTTATTTCGTTTTTCGCCCGTAGCAACGCACGGACATGTTTCCTAGTATAATATAATATGTACAATATAAATAAATTTAAATAATAAATATAATATAAGGGGGTGTTTAGTTGGTAGAGATTGGTAGAGATTTACTGTAGTAGATATACACTGTAGCAATGAATAGTGAGGAAGGGTTGGGATAGATGTGATGGGAGGAATAGTAAATCTCTGGCATCTAAAAAAACTCCTAAGCAGAGATAAAAGAAGCAGAGAAGAGAGGAGACTATGGGGGCAAAACCGCAAAAGACCACGGACCACACGAGGCGCGGCGGACCTCTTCGACTGCGGAGGGACCCAGCACTTGACAGGTGCGCCCCACTTTCATCGAGCCCACATGCCAGGAGCCCAGGAAACGTGCCTGAGAAACTGGGTGCGGCCACCCGCACGGGCACGGCGCAGCGAATCCCTCCCTCTTCTCTTCTCGGATGGGGCTCGCCTGATCCGAGTCCTCTGTCTCTCTCCCTCCTTTCCGGGCGACGGCGGCGCTATCCGTTTGTTGCAGGGCCCTTCGCCAGCGACGAGCGTCCACCAGGCATGCCCTCCCTTTTTCTTCCCTTCCTGCTGTGCGCAATGGAGCACCCAAACCCTAAATAACTTCGATTTTATTAGCAAAAATATCGGGTGTAGGTCTCCCACCTGCTGCTTCTGCTTTCATTAGCACTCGTGATTTGTCCGGTTTATTTTCTCAGATATCGAGATGTCTCAAGGTACTCCGAATACACCACGTTATAGCAAATTGCTAGTCACTCCTGCTTCCATTCAAACTAGGCTTTTCTTCCCCCCTCATGCTTGGTTATTTGATTCTTTATTAGATTCATTCGATTGGGAGGCGATATTTTTGGACAAAGAGGATGCAAGCTTTCCGGAGGCAACAACTGAGCATGACTGTCCTAGCGATCCAGAGGATTTCACTGAACAAGGGCTGGATGCAAAAAAACTGGTGTTAGGCATATCTAAATCCATTGTTTCCCTTGTCTCTTCTGTTGGTAATTTTACTATTTCCACCTTTGTAAGATTTATGTTTTTATCTATTAAGCTTATACTACATTCTACTACTTGCCTTGGACATCGCAGATGGGAAAATTCTACTTTCTTGTACTGGCACAATTGTCGATCATGTGGGCTCTGCAACATGGATACTCACCTCCGCTTCACTTGTTAGGAAACCTGGCAGTGACTATGATGTGTATCAAGCGAGTGACGTCAAGGTCAACAGAGCAACAGTTTCCTTAACCTGTTAAATGTTTTGACTTCATTCTCATTGATACCGTAATAATGATTAGTTTATTGGCATCAGATTGAAGTGCTTCTACACAACAAAAGAGCTATTGATGGGCGCATAGCAATGTGCAATTTGCAGTATAATATTGCTATTGTCACTGTTGACTCTTTGGATCTTCCTATGATTGCACTTAAAGACCCTCCTGGCTGTTACTCCATGCTGGCTTGCCCTGTGATAGCTGTAGGTCGAGACTCCAAGTCATTACGGGTGAAGCATGGGGACATGACCCGTGAAAGGAGCAAGTTGGACTGCAGTGAGCTTTTGGTTTGCACCTGTCCTGTTACTAAGGTAAAAAGAAACAAAATATTTCTATGTTCATATAGAAAGAAATATAAAGTATGAATGAGATGCCATTACAGCATTTAAGGAAAGGCTGGATTCCCATGTAGTTGCTTTCGGCATGAATGGCAACATGTGTAACCCCTAAAATGTTCAGTCTCAAGATTTTACTCCTGTTTTCCTCACCTGTTAATCTTAATCTCTGTAAAAGATAGGTTTAAGTCATGATCTCGGTGTTTTCATGTGACGAACATGTATCCTTGATATGCTATATATACTATCAAATATAAAGTGTAACTTATTCTTGTATGAAACATTACAATGAAGTATTTCCAGGACGCCAAGGGTTCATAAATGTTTTATTTTGTCTAGATGCATTGCGTTATCGTTTTAACATGTCCACTCTCACAGACCACAGTATTCTATTCCTAGAAGGTGTATTTTTTTAATAAGGTGCAGCTCAAATCTATGAATAGTCGATCATCCATCCATTTAAGATCTATGAACATTTAATTGTTAATCACGTGGAGGTACATAACCTGTTTCGATAAGCACAATTATACTTTTGTTTCACTAGATTGCGCCATGAGTGGTGTGAAGCTGTTTTAAGACTATCATTAGGAGGCAGAAATTATACCCATTGTTGTCTTCTTGCGCTAGACTTTCATCGGGGGTCTTGTCATGGATTTTGGAAGAAGAATTGTTGGCATCTGTTTTTTTGGCAAGGACACTACTCCTGTCTTACCGATTGAGATTGCAGCAAGATGTCTACAACACTTCAAGTGCTTCGGGTACTCTTTTAAGTATAATCTTTAGGTTTCTTCTCTTTGAACATGTGCTCACAAGTAAATGCATGCACCCATAGTCTCTTGTGAACGTGTGCATGCCTTAGTAAGCCGTATGCTTGTGAAGTACTCCCCTGTTCCTTTCTATAGGCCCTAGGGTGTATTTGGATTTGAGAAAGTATTTTTGAAGTATGCTTTGAACAATAATTTCTCTTATGATAGATTATCAATTGCTAACCCAATCAATGTATTACTTATAGGATATACGTGAAATATGAATATATTTGATATATAATTTGTACATTGAACATACACATGGTTTGACTGATCTGTTGATAAAAAAAACTATGAACTTTAACCCTTTTTATTCCTTATAGAAGGTGTTTTTCACTACTTTATACAATGGCGCCTAGGTAGCAAGGATGCTTCGCAACTAGTTCGCAGCAGTATTACAGTTTTATTTTTTTCTGATGTGAGATTTCTATGGTACTATTGTTGCCCTTTTGTGACTTCTATGTGTTAGTCTAATTAGTAGCTTAGCATACTTTAATCTATAGTATAATGCAGCGCTAATTGAGTTTCGGTTGCCACTCATCTTCATTATTTTTTTTTTCCATTGCTTGGTGGATTTTATTCCCTGTGACTTCTTTGTTCTCTATTTCCTGCTTCATCATGTTACTGTCCCTAAAAAAGTTACCATGCTGTATACAATATTCACCAAGCTAGGATATTAATTATTAAAAAATATTGATAGTGTTAATAAGTTACTGAAATTACTATCTAGTAGTCTGGACAGGCAGTACTGTAGTAATGTTAAGAATACACTGTAAGCGACATATTTACTACTGTAGTTGACTTAAAACATTTTCTCATTGGTAAGGTCACAAATTTTATAATGGATGCAGGACACTCAAACAGCCTTGTCTTTGCATAAGGGGGCACGCTCTTCACAGCATGGGTCTAGAGGATCTGGACAAAATGCGCAATATGTGTCCTGACCTATCGTGTGGAACTGGAATTGTGGTAGATCAGGTAGCTCAGCACGCACCCCTCTTTCTCAGACACAGTGCATGGTGTCAAATTATGCATTAAAACACAATGGTTATGTTTATTTGTTATGGCTTTGAGTAAATTGATTGCAAGTCTATTTCGTCATATCTATGCCCAGTGGTTTAATGTTTGTAACTATATCACATACTATTTCAGCAGTATATGCATTGTTTTGAAACTATACTTCATTGTTGAATTTTAGATTAAGTGCAGTTCACTATTTAGTATAAACTGAATCAGTATAAAATTAATCCTCATTAGTCAAAATAAGTGGGATGCAATCGTCAATGTAGGTATTATTATGCATCCATTTTGTTTCATCAACTAAAATTAACAGTGGGGCATTGAGGGGATAAGCTATGGAACACTATATCACCCTTTAAGTTGAAGTTTCCAGTTATGCTAGAAGAAACAAATCCATGAAGTTTAATTACTTTTATCTTCTCTTTTCCATTTCCTTCAGCTTTACGGTTTGCTGGTAATATATCTTTCGTGCATGGTTCGTAAGGCGTCGCCTAGGTGATAAGGTGCTCCAAGAGTCCAAGGCCTCTTGGATGCCTTGCCTAAGGAAAGAGGATGGAAACCGACTAGTGATGGTGAGCGGTGGGCACTAGTGCTCCATCTAGGGGTGGCGGTGGCAGGAAAGAGGAGCGGTGGCGCTGTGCTCCGTCTGGGGTCGCGACAGGGAGGAACGGGCGAGCGGCGGCTGCATGGATGAGAGGTGTCGATGTAGGGTTGGGGGGAGGGAGAGGGTGGCGCTGTGCTTGGTGGGCTGGGCCTTACATTCTCCTTGGCCTTTTTTCTCTTTTCTTTCTTCTTTTCTCATTTAATACTGTTAACTATACTGCTTATATGCTATTTTTTCGTTGGTGTATGGCGTTGCCTCGCCTCGCCTAGGCGTCGCGAGGGAGTTAGGGTGCCACACCTCGCCTCAATGCTTTAAGAACCATGCTTTCGTGTTACACTACTACTTTAATATTTACTTTTTTGTGAAGGTAATTATTGAAAATTGCATTTTGTACTAATTGATACTGAAAGAAACTTTGTTTGCATAATTGCTCAGGCACTTTACTTTAAATTTACATTAGCAAACTTGATTCTCATGATAGTTGAAGGACCAAAAATGGACTTGATCAAACCTTGACTAATCGATAAGATGATAGTTTGGTTGGTAGTCTCCCGTCAAGGAGTAACCTATCTGGTGTCAAACCTAGGTGCCTGCAAAATGTGGGAACCTTTGTGCCAGCACGGGGTTCGAAATCTCCTCCTTTTAAGACAACGCTATTGTGATGTCATCTCCACATGGGAGTTTGTCTAGACTAGTAGATCAAATGACTAAAGTCATGCTCACAGTAAGCAAATAGACCATTAGATGGACACTCCAATTGGGAAGCACATACAAATTCCAAACTAAAAGTAAGATGGTAGGGGTTTGTAGTTTGTGGAAGTATGGTCTGTTCTTTAGAAAAAAAAAACTAATAGAAGCAAGTTTTGTGTAGTTAATTTTCTTCTGACTCCATTTTCATTGGCTTAATCACAATGACTTGTAGATCCCTGAAGTGTTATCAATGAACTGTGGAGGCATTGAGGTTGGTGATATCATCTGTAGCATTGATGGCGTTGTTCTCCACTCCGTGGCCCAGGTAGGTCTATAGTAGGTGCAAGCCCCTGAACTGTTTGCATTTTTTTTTTTAAGTTTAGTACAGGTAGGTCTATAGTAGTAGCCACCCGGTGGGAGAAGGAGAGGCAGTTGAAGCATCTCCCCCGGAGATCCACGGGGACCGGTCGACGGGGGCGGCGGAACGCCTCCATCATATCCTTGCAACTGTTTACCTTCCACCTTCGTCCAGCCGTCCGCGTCGGGCTTTGGCCTAGCCGGAGAGGGGCGGGAGGCAACAACATGGAGAATAATCCTGGGCGGGGTCATCATCTTCGACTTCAGCGGGTGAACCACGGAGGCGGCCGTCGAGGCGACCACGTCGCGGAATGAAGGGGCACTGGAGATAACCCTCTCGCCGGAGGAGGGAGGCGGACTGGAATCAGTCCACCGCTGGGTCTTGGAACAACCAGCGGGGACGAGCGACTGAGCGGCCAGGAATAAGGGTGTGGGAGAGGCCAGCGCCGCCGAGTAGGGGAGAGGTGACCGTTGGGCGATCTTGGGGGTGGCCGTCGGCGCCGGGGAGGTCACCGCCGTGGGGCTGGGGTGGGGCTGGGCGCTGGGAGGGGAGGGGTCGGGGGGAGCCATCTCACTCACCCGTTTAGTCAATGAAATGGTGACCAAAGCTATTGCCTCCCCCAATCAAGTGTCGGACAGAACTATACCAAGTCGCAGCTATCGCTATAGGCTCATGCCTACGCTTTATGGTGCATGAGCTGCAACACTGGATCTGAGCCTCTAATTCTCCAATTCCCATATCCTGCTCCAACTTCCTCATTCTCCCCACATGATTACTACCACAAGGTGGTCGCAAAAATGACGAGCTAGAAATAACTAATAATCAGTGCCACCTATAAGTTTGAGGGCACTTAAAAAGATGTATTTTGAGACTTTAGGGTCTTAGATGACATCCTTAGACTAGTTTAAGAACTTAGCAGTATGTTTGGAGAGTTTGAGGACCTAGATGGCACACGGGGACAAGTTTGGGGACCTAAAAATGCATTTTGGGAGTTAATGGGCCTAAACAACATCAGAGAACAAGTTTAGGGACTTGCCCATGTATTTCACTTTTAAAAGCCTGATTGCAACTTTTGGAGTTGATGCAAGGTTTTATTTCCTATTCATAGTTCACTGCAATACTTCTTGACGGGATGATGGTTGCTATGAGTTCCAAGAATAAAGGGATCCTCCAGGTTAGTTTGGATTGGCTACATTATTCACCGCATTTTTTATTATATAATTGTCTAGAATACGTAGAGCCGCATATCATTATAATCTTTTATTGTTACACCTTTTCTCTCTATATGGGAAGTCAGGCAACCATACGAAGACCTAGAGATGACACTAAATTAGTTGTGATGCTCAATATGCGGGAAAATTCTTCTGTTGATTTCAACAATTTCTTCTGCAACAGGTTCTCGTTTTGAAACAAAACTAGAACCTTTTTTTATGTCTTATTGATGATTGATTTAAGTTTGTTACTAATACGACTATAGATGGATGTTGCCGTGAAAGCTCGCTTCTGGTGTTGAACCGCTAAATTACTGCACTTCTTACACTGTGTAAGTAACTTATAAGCTGCTGGAAGCAGTCCTTGTTTTAACATACAACTGCGTTGAATGCAACATTAGTGTGAAGTAATTCTCAGCTTGCCCGTCCATGATTTGCATTCACTTAAATATCAGCATAACCTGTTATGGGCTCTTGAATTTTGGATGTAATGATGTTTACATTATCTATCTTTTTGTCATTAGGTACAAAGTGGAGAACTAGGTATAGTTGAAAGTTAAAAACATTTGCCTGAATGCAAACCACCATTGGTTTTGTATAGGATATCTTTGCCTATTTCTCATCCACCCTGAGAAATTTTTTCCTAGGAGTATAGAACAGCAACAAATGCTGGCGTGAATTTTTTTTCCTTGAATCTTTGATGTTAAACAGAAACATCCCCCTCTCCCTCTCTCTCTCTCTCTCTCCCTCCCCCCCCCCCCCCTCCCTCTCTCTTGAAAACATAAATTCATGAAGAGGTGATAATACTATACTAATATTCACAATATACTCCTAGAGTTTACTTGGCCAGTAAAGTTTATGGACACGTAATAGTGTCGTATTAAAGAGTATGCTGTGGTGTTCAGCGCTAAAGTTCATTAAAGTAGAAGTAGAAGTTGTGCATTGTTACTGCTGTTTAGTTTTTTTTATCAAAGGTCTAATTGCTTTTGTTCAGCTCATTTTGAGAAGAAATAGTTGCCAGGATTTGTGTCGGCTTATCCTGGCATTACAAACAGGGTCAAAATCTGTTTTCAAGAGAATGACACCTGATTTTAGCTATTATTTGTCCCCTTGTTTAACATTTGATGGCCCTTGTTACCAAATTTAAATGGGCTGAGCAAATGGAAGCAAAAGTGGAGGAATGAATATTACCCTACCTGACCCACCTCCTCTTGATATCCGAGCTGGTGGATTGGTAGTATTCATGCTCCATTTGTACTACCAATCCACCAGCTCGGCTAAGTTTAGATTCCCAGCAGGAACATGATTTCTGGCGAGGGCTGAGATGTAACAAGGTGCCAAAAAATGTTACCATTGAGAATGTTCTTGTTCTCAATACATCTGTTTGAATCTGTTACGCTGGTTTACCTGTGTCCAACAGTCCAGGCAACATTTCTTTTCATATTTTATTGCATGTACTGACTGGTTGGCTCCAGTAGGACCATGACACACCTTTCTTAGCATAGCATCCCACATTCCCACTGCATTAATTTTTCTTTGCAAGTATTGTGGCCTGCTATTTCTATATGTATTCTTGGAATTGAGTCAGAATGTTTCTGGATGCAAATTACCTATATAAATTTCCAATTAAGTTGGAAAAAAAGTGGTTGCTTTCATAACCCATCACTATCCATTACCAGAGGCCACTGCACTTGAGTTTAGCAGGTTTCTTAGTCTCGTCCATGATGTCAACCCCAGCAAATTGGGGAGCACTCATGGTTATGGGTGTAACAATGCTAGAGCCGCTCTTTTGCTGGTTCTATGCATTTTCCTTTTTTACCTATAGTAGCAGTATAGTGGTTAAATGTGTTTGAAAACTAGATAATCGTCAACCGACATTTAATTTTCGAAATTGATTATTAAATGTGCATTCATAAATTGTGCCCAGCTTTACCTGACTGATTGCTTACAGCGTGCCTGTGTTGAGTCTCAGTGTTTTTCGGTAACATTCCTTTAAGATGTTCCCAGTTGGCGTGCCAGACTCACTGTAGCATAGATGACCAGATCTTGAAGAGATGGTGCTAATATGGTTACACAAAAAAACGTACACAAATTCGCTATTCCTTTCAACTTTACTATTCGTTCCCTCTTTAGAGAACACGCTTCCCAGAAAAGTTACATTGAATCTCCTCCAATTTACACCATCTAAACACCCTAAATTTCCTTTGTTGGATATCTTAATTACCATTTGAATTTGTTCGACGTGTAATTTATATTTTCCATTTTTTAAATTCTCATATAGTGCGGATGTTAGCAGGAAGAAGGGCAGCGGAATCATGTGGAAGACAGCTGAGGCATATGATATGTATGATGTATCATATCTTCCTGGTCGCTTGTCTGGACTGATGCATAAGATCTACTTTTGACTATGTAGCTAAACCCAGTTAAATCTAGGGAACCGTTGGAGTGTTCTGTAGTTGTCCATCTTCCTATTCGTTGTGGATAGCCTCTCTGGGTGTCGAAACGTAGCCATGTTGAGGGTGCAGTGAGCACAGCCGGAGTGTGTATCCCTCCGTACCAAATTACAGGTTATTTTAAATATTCTAAATCTATGTATCTAAATAGAGTAAAATACATCTACCATACAATAACTTGTATGGTTGTGTCACTTTAATTCAGCTAGTTGCAAAATGTACAAACTGATATATGAACTTATCAATCTACACCATCCATCTTTGCTGTGAACGGATTAGATCATCTGCTACAGGTATGCACAGTTCCAAACAGTGCCCTGGCGAACAGTAAAACTGCCCTCTTGTCCAGCAACTGCTTAATGTATCTGCAACTGCATGGGAACTGTGTCCTATCAAGCGTGTGCATGTACGATCATAGCTCGTAAGTACGCCATTTAGCATATGTTGTCAGACAGTGAACTGTAGCATGTCACCAATATAAAGTATTAGTTTTAAAGAGACGAGAGAAACGCAAAATAATATTTCTGAGCACTTTGAAGCCTAGTGGCATCATCTCTTTTATGCCTCATATAGGTACAATTATAGTATCCAATGGTGCATCTTTTGGTTTTTATGTGGTTAAGAAAATGGAAGCTAGATATCGATCCTATGCTATCATATATTAATTTATGGTTGTTAGATCTATCACATGTATAGGCTAATTCAACATTTTTAATAAAAGATTATCAAAACTGCATTTTTAGCCACCAGTAAATGATCATATTTATTAACTTGCAATGAAATCCACCCGTTTTGAAAAGCCTTCATCTCAATGACAAAATACGCTTGGAAGACGTGCATATGAGGCCTTGTTTAGTTGCCTAAAATTTGTAAAAACTTTTGATGTCCATCATGTTGCTCCCAAAACTTGCAGAAAAGTGTATTGGGCCGCAGAGATGGTGAATGCATTCTTTTTCAAAAACGTTTTAGTGCATCTAAGCAACTCATCCAAAATTCAGGAAGCCAAAATATGTGCAAAAGATTTAGTGTAAAAACTTTTTTGAAAAAATTGAGGAACTAAATAAGGCTTAAAAAAGGATCATGTATTCATGTTCGGGAATCAAGACGTGGCAATATAGCAGAACACGACTACATGAGCGTGGCGTGCCCTTGAATGAAAAATAAAAGGTCGTCGTCCTCTATTGGGGGGGTCTTCCGCTGTGTTTAGGCGTGGGCCATGCCGCGCCGATTTCGCATCCATTCGATCACGGGCGATCTAATTGTGCAGTCCAGACAGGCCCTCGGTGCATAGTAATGACAATTGAAGGAAAGTCGGACATATTACCTCCTGTGAAGTAATAGGTTATTTATATTTTAAAAATCCTAAAAATATGGAAAATATCTTCTTATTAGATCTAATTTGATTGAGTTAGATGCAACTTTCCTTTTGTTTTGCTCTCATGGATTTAGACAGATCTGTTGAACAAAAAGAAGAACTTAAAAAAAAAAGAAAAGTGACATGGTTTGTTAAATGTGATATGGTAGCACTTGACCCAATATATTTTCTCTTAATGAGACATGGGTGAGTGGTAATAATTCTTTTCACAACGTGTTATGGACTAGTTATAATATTTTATTTCTTAATGTGTCATAGGTGCGGTTAATTTTTATTTTCTAGCGTGACATAGGTGAGTTGTAACATTTTTTTCTAACATGAAATAGGTGAGCTATAACATTATTTTTCTAATGTGACATGATATTCAAATACTGACCCCGTTTAGAAAAAACACTGACCTCGTTGATCTCAAATCTGTGGTACATGAAAATAAATTGCATGCACACATGCAGGTGGGTTCTTCCTAGAGGCAAGTGGCCCATAGTCTGTTGTTTTTTTTTGTCTTTTTAATTGTTTTATCTCATCTAATATTCAAGGGTCCAGATGTATTTAAAATCTTACCTCCTAGGTGGTAATTGGAGTACCTTAGCATCGCCCTTAAAACATTGGTCCTCACTCCCCGGGCTGGCGCCGCTTCCTCCGCTCGCCTCCGCCATCATCGCCATCGCCTCATTCGCTCACCGCTGCCGATTCCTTCACTTGCCACCCCGCCGCCATTACCCAACCTCGCACCCATTTGTGCTCTTCTTCCTTGAGGGGCGACATTATCCCCGGTCATGGTCCGTTAACGGTTCCTTCTCCCCCGGAATTAACTTCTTCTCATCTACAAGACGTATGTTCATCCACCTGAATCGCAGTCGGATTCGAGGTCTTAGGGTTTGTTCTTGAAATTTTTTTCTGTGCTTCTTCACTGTCAGAACTCAAATTCTTGTATGACTACTGATCCTCCTATCAACATTTGCCAGCATTGTTAAAATATCCATATCCGCAGGATACTAATTTTGTTTGTTAATTTGTTATTTCTGCATAGCGCTCTGAACTCACAAATCAAAGGGAAGCATCCCGCCTTCATTAGGCAAGCTCTCCAACGTCACCTGGGTAGACGTTGCTGATAACATGTTGATTGGATCACTCCCAAATTCCAGGGACAATAGAACTGGATTGGACCAGCTTATTGTTGCAGACCACTTGTTAGTGTCATGAAAAGCCATCAGTTTTGTTTCTTATTATTGATGAGGTTATCACTAATAAATATGTTTCTTCTAGTTTTTAAGAAAATGTTTCTTCTGTTCTTTCCAGCCATTTCAATAGAAACATGCTGGAAGGTTCAATACCAGAATATTTCTTCAACTCCAACATGCATCTCAACCAATTGTAAGCTCAAAAACTAATCTTTGTCTCATCATTCACTTACAGAAATATATCACGCTCTTGCAAGAGGTTGTCCACCGTTGAAGTTGTAGCTGACCCAGCTTTGTATGGAAGTAATGGCGGTGGTGGACGACCATAGACAACTTGAAATGGTCAGCTTTGTAGCTGACCATAGGCAAACATACACACTAGTACAGGAGTTCATTACACAAATTGAAACTATTGATCATTAACCGCTAGAGCGTTGGAGCGGGGTGCAGAACGTGCTTTCCCGTGCGCTGCGCCGTGCTAACTCCTTCAACCAGTTACCAGTCTTGTTCGTCCTCAGGTACACTCACCAATCATAATAGCTTCACTGATGTGCCTGTAAGAATTTCTCCTGTATGCTTATTTCTCTTCATTAGTGTCCCATTATTTGACTTTGCTCTTTTCTTCAAGCTTATTCTGCTTTTGTGTTCACTTCAGAAATGATAGGTAGAGTTTGTGGCAATTCTTTTCAAAAAGGAAAGGAAAAGGGAATTTGACACAATCTTCTCCGAGATAAGTTGCTGGGTGCTTTTCGAATGACTGATTAAACAGAAAGTGGTCTTCCACTTTCAGGTCAGGAGATTCAAGATTGTTCATTGAGTTGGGGGCAATTCTGTTAGAAAGAAGAAAAGCAAACTTCGGATCATGTTCTCTGAGTTAAGCAGCTGGGTGCTTGCCAAACAAATAGTTAAGCGTAAACAGGTCTTCCTGCTGCTGCTTTAACTTGCAATTCTTTCTTGCCATTATACACTCTATTGGAAATTACGCGGTAGAAATGTGCTCCAGTTTGTAAAGACCACTCATAGTCTCATATGATTCTGCCCCTTTGTTATTTTCGTTTGATAAGGTGTACTGGAAACCTGTCCATGAATTCCTCATACCAACTATCTCAAATAGTAGATGGACGTGGGCCCTTTTTGGCACTGAACTTTCTTCAGTCATGAACATACCAAGTATTGTTTTTGTAACAAATAATTCTTGTATCACCATCAATTTTTGCATAGGCGTGAGTCAGATTATATTGTCCTCTCAGATATATAAATGTGTTCCATTATTTGATTATCTCTTAATTTTAGCTTTGTTGGAATGGAAATTCACTATCTTGCCACTCAACCTTAGAGGGGTTGCCTATATTACAGCTATACATGGGCCTCTATATGGGCCAGCCATATGGGCCACAATCTATATTCTTACACCCCCTGCAGTCTGAACTTCCGGCGCAGCGGAGTTCAAGACTAGAAACAGAGTACATACAAAGAAATGACCCCCCCCCCCCCCGCAGTCACAACTAGCCACTGGCAACGTTGAGTCTGGAGCGAAACTTAGATAACGTCGAGGAGGGTAGACCCTTGGTAAAGATGTCCGCAAACTGGGACGTGGTCGGGACATGGAGGACCCGAACGTGGCCGACGGCAACTCTGTCGCGGACAAAGTGCAAGTCAATCTCCACATGCTTCGTCCGCTGGTGCTGAACGGGGTTGGTGGAGAGGTAGACAGCACTTGCGTTGTCCAAGAGCTGTCGAAGCCAGGATGAGCCACACCGTTCGCCACGGCGCAGTACTCTGCCTCGGCACTGGAGTGGGAGACTACCGGCTGGCGCTTGGACGACCAGGAGACCAGGTTGCCACCGAGAAAAAGGGCATACCCAGAGGTGGAACGCCGAGTGTAAGGACAGCCTGCCCAGTCTGCATCGGTATAGACCACGAGCTCGGTGGAGGGGGACCGGTGAAGAATCAGGCCGTAGTCGACGGTGCCTCAGACGTAGCGCAGGAGACGCTTCAGGGCAGCAAGGTGCGACTCTCGGGGATCATGCATATGAAGGCAGATATGCTGAATAGCATAGATGATGTCTGGCCAAGTAAAAGTGAGGTACTGCAAGGCTCCAGCAAGGCTTCTGTAGGCAGTCAGGTCTGCAACAGGAGCATCCATGTCTGCCAAGAGCTTGGCTTGAGTGTTAACAGGGGTGGAGCATGGCTTGCAGTCAGTCATCCCTGCCCGTTCCAAAATATCAAGGGCATACTGCCTCTGGTGAAGGAGGAGGCCAGAGGGACGAGGCTCAACAGTGACCCCAAGAAGTGGTGGAGGGTACCCAGATCCTTCATTGCAAACTCCTGCTGTAGTGACTGGATAATGCGCTGAAGAAGAGCCTGACTGGATGCTGTGAGAATGATGTCATCCACACAGAGCAACAAATAGGTAGTCTTAGAGCCCCGGCGGTAGACAAACAGGGAGGTGTCCGACTTGCACTCAGTAAACCCTAGAGAAAGTAAGAACGTCGCGAACCGAGAGTACCACGCCCAGGGAGCCTGCTTCAGACCATAAAGAGACTTGTTTAGCCGGCAGACCATGTCCGGACGAGCGGAGTCCACGAACCCCGCGGACTGGCTGTAGTAGACTGTCTTGGTCAACATGCCATAAAGGAAGGCATTCTTCACATCCAGTTAATGCACTGGCCAGGAGTGCGAGAGGGCAATCGAGAGGACCGTGCGCACAGTCGCAAGCTTCACCACTGGACTGAAAGTCTCATCATAATCTACGCCAGGCCACTGGGTGAAACCCCGCAGAACCCAGCGAGCCTTGTAGCGCTCCAGGGAACCAGCAGCACAGCGCTTGTGCGTCCAAATCCACTTGCCAGTGATGACGTTGCAACAAGACAGACGTGGCACGAGGTCCCACGTATGGTTGGCAAGGAGGGCTGCGTACTCTTCCTCCATCGCCCGACGCCAGTTGGGGTCGGCCATGCCGTTGCGGATAGAGGAAGGTACCGACGAGAACCCCGGCTCGCCCTCGGCGACGGAGAGAGCAGCGGGCCGGAGAACGCCCGACGTCCGCCGTGTCACCATGAGATAGCTGTTGCCAGGGTCCCGATGGATGGCCGGTGCGTGCTACACGCTTGGATCAATGCGGGAGCGGATCTGAGGGCGGGCTGGCGGCGCCGGGGGAGGAGGCGGCGGCGGAGACAACGCCGGTGGAGTCGGTGAAGAAGGCGATAACGCCAGTGCCGGCACCGGCCGATGCCGGTAGACGTGCACGGGCTGCCAGGAGCGGGGCCGGTAGCGGCTCCAGACCCGCGTGTGGCGCAGCAGGTGGCTTTGGGGCCACTCAGGACACGACGGGGGGTGTCTGGGCCGCGCTCGGCGCGGCAGCAGACTCCACGGCCGCGTGTGGTGCAACGGGGGGGGCGTCTGGGCCACGCTCGGCGTGGCAGGATACTCCAAGGCCGCGCGTGGCGCGGCGGGGTGCTCCGGGCTCGGGCGTGGCACGACAGGTGGCACCGTACCCACGGGGCGGTAGGGGCCACCGGAAGCGGTACCACCGTATTAGGAGGACCTGCAGAGAAGGGGTAGACAGAAACAGGTGGTTGAACCACCGAGTCAATCGGAAACAGGGACTCCAGCTCAAGATCAGGTGAAGGGGTGGAAAAAGTGGAGTAGGGAAAGTCCGAGTCGTCAAACACAACGTGTCGGGAGATGAAAGTGCATTTGGCCCCCTAGTGGTTTTGGTGTTGATAACAACCCCAATTTGGAGGTTTCATACTTTTATTGAGATATGTGCAGGTGGTAAATGAAATGAGAAAAAGAAATATACAAAGAAGTCCCCTACTCAAAACAATATGGTGTGAAGCTCATATGGAGGATTTAAATTGAATTTATTATTTGAATTTGAGTATAGGAAACACTGTACTATCAAAGGAGACGAGTTTGATGAATCAAGGATGTCAAAGTGCTATATTGAGTTGCCAGGACACTTAGGTTTTTCATAGCTAATCTGACCCATCCGGAAGATCCGGGTACTACCCGGAAGATCCGGTTTGCTCGATCCAGAACATAACGGTTAGATTTCGGGGTGGTCTATAAATACACCCTCACTCACCCCTTTCACCTCTCTCGCACAACACAACAGAAAAACACATCTTGAGCTCTCTCTCCTTCACTCCACTCCCCTCCAAACCTTGCCCTAGCTAAGATTCACTTGGGGATTGGTTGAGAGAAGAGTTTTGAGGATTGGGTGTTGACTTTGAGTGAGGAGAAGCATTTGTTCATCTCAAGAAGCACTTGAAGCACCCTTCGCTTGTGATTTGCGTTTGTTACTCTTGGAGGTTGCTCCTAGATGGTTAGAAGTCGTCAAGTACAGCACCTAGCTTGTGGGAGCGTCTTGGAGGTTTGTATCACCCGTTCCTTGTGTGGAACCATCTAGTAAGTGACTCAATCTTGATCTTTCTGGTCGATTGAGGGAGGAAACGAGTTGAAAGAGACTCTACCCTTTGTGGGTGCCTCAACGGAGACGTAGCTCCCTTGGGAGTGAACTCCGGGAACAAATCTCGTGTCTCTTTGTGTCTCTTACTTTACTTTTGCTCATATATCTCATATTTGCTATATATTGGTCGATCTATCTCCACACTTGTTTCCGTTGTATTTGATCATAATATATTGCTTCTAGAGTACCTCTGTGAACTTTCTATTCAAGTGGATTTGTGATTAAGTTGTTAGTTTTTGAATATCGAGCATAGCTGTTCTACAACATCGGATCATCCGAGAGTTACTCGGATTATCCGATCATCGGATCATCCTAGTGTTTCTCGGACCATCTGGTTTCACTAACAACTTGTTAAGAAAGAATTTCAGATTTTATTAGGTACGCCTATTCACCCCCCCCTTCTAGGCATCTACAAGATCCTCTCAGGAGATAAGAATACGACGTGAGTTAAGGTCAAAGCATCGGTACCCCTTGTGGTCAAGGGAGTAACCAAGAAACACACAACGAGTCGAGCGGGGCGCGAGCTTGTGAGGAGCAGTGGCGGAGGTATCAGGGTAACATGCGCACCCGAAGACACGAAGGTGATCGTAGCTGGGAAGGGTACCGAAGAGGGCATGGTGTGGAGTGGGGGCTGAGATAGCAGTGAAGGGGAGGCGGTTGAGCAACTAAGTAGCAGTATGGAGAGCCTCAGCCCAGAAGCGGGCAGGAAGTGAGGCCTGGATGAGAAGGGTGCGTATGACATCATTCGTGGTGCGAATCATCCGCTCAGCCCGGCCGTTCTGAGCAGAGGTATACGGGCAGGACATGCGCAGCTGAATCCCCTAGGAGAGAAAGAAAGTACGGGAGGTGTGGTTATCAAATTCACGACCGTTGTCACACTATACAGCCTTGAAAGGACCGAGATGTCACCTAGAGGAGGGGTGAATAGGTGTTACCAATCTTTGAATTCTTCCCTCTTTTGCTTTGCTGCCAGGCATAGGCGGTTAGACCGCCTGTACAGGGGGTTAGACCGCCTGTCACAGAGGGGAACCAAAATCCACCTCAAGCTGCAAAACAACTTCTAGCATAATACAACTTGGGGAGTGGCTTCTATATATGATAAATAGAGTCCCTACACACAATATAACCACACCCAAGTAGATCGAAGCAGAAGCACAAATGCACAATATTTTGCTAGACATGAACAAGTGAGGCAATGCAAATGTAAAGGAGAGACACGAAGGATCCTACTCTCTGTTGAGGAACTTTTTGGGCGGAGTCTTTTTCAACTCCTCCTACTCGAGTTGGGTCTCTTTCAACCACTCCTCACTTCCACTAGCTTGCTTCTTCCCTTGAGGAGGCGAAGCGTAACCTTCACAAACTTCCCGCTGCTCACCACACCTTGGGAGCTAGCCGGCGACGCCTAGCCGTCTAGGAGGATGAACCTCCAAGGGTAACAAATGCACCAATGGCTTTGTTGACGCGAATCACAAGTGCTCAAGCTATGGAATGCTCTTCTTAGCTCTCTAATGCTCACTGAACTCACTAAGCTCACACAAAGCTTACTCTCTCAACCCAACTCAAGGATATGGCTTGAATCTCACAAATCTCACAAAGAGAGGTTGGGGAGAGCTTGGCTGCCTTCTCTAGTGTTTTTGGGCGTGTAGCATGTCAAGGGAACCAGCAGCCACTCAAAGAGGGGCCATAAGGTATAAATAAACAGTCATTTCTCAACTAGCCGTTGGACAGGCGGTTAGACCACTTGAGGGGAGGCGGCGGCGGCTACTCGATGGGCAGCACCTGAAGGATCTAGTCCCCTAGCATTGTGCTATGGTGAGTTTTGGTGATTAATAACAACCGGATGTGCGGGACTAACTATTTTCATGAGATGGTGTGTTAGGTTGAGTTCCGGCATCAAGATAAAAAGGTTGATACTTCATTGGTTGAGGATCAACAATTTGAGGATTTGAATGAAATGAACATCATGAGTTGATGAAGAACATCAAGAGAAAGAACTTGGGACATTGATGATAAATATGTTGAGTTGATGATCAACATTGTGATCAAAATGATAAAGTGAATATATTGATGATGCGTGATACAAAGTGGCTTTGTATGGCAAGATGGTGAAGGGTAAGCAATGATCGGCTGCGATGGACCATTCAAGGGTGAAGGGCAAGCGAAGGGCCTGGCGCCGATGGACCAAGGCAATGGTAAAGAGCGAGTAAAGGCTTAGCACCGATGGACCATGAGAGGCTATATGAAGCTATGGATTATCCGTATCAATTTTATTAAGAGTGAAAGAATATATGGAGTCAAAGAAAATGATGTACTTCATGTGGTGAAGGACATCATATTGCTTAGAGAAATGAAAATGGAATTCTATCATGTGTTGATTAGTGTCATCAAGTGAGAAGATGAAAATAATGGGTTCATCAACATCATGCATATTGATGGAAGAATGGACTTAATAAATTGATGAACATCAAGTGCCTTGAAGAAATGATGGCGATGAATGTTCTATGCACATGAGCATCAAGATAGACCTAGTGCAAAATGGATTTGCGCAAGGCAAAGGTATGAAATGTAGGGCATTTCTTTTCGCTGGTCTTGGTGATTAGTGGAGACAAGACCGGATTGATAAGATAGAATGCCATACTATTTAGAGGGGTCTTCATGATGTTTGAGTCTATGCTAGGTGTTGAAAAGCTCAATCTTGCATATGCATACTAACCTTGGCAAGAAAACGGTAGTTTGCAATTGCTTAATTGATGGTTGATGATAAAGGTTGTGGTGGATCTTGGATTGCAATACTGCTTTGATCCAAAGTGTTTTGGTTAATAATTCAGTTGGGATTTGTCCTTCTCTGAATAAGCTTTTCATAGAGTCCAAGATAATCTAATTTGGGCATCTGAGCCAAATGTTATGAGCGTCGGTTGTGCTGAAAATAGAGCTGCGGACCGTCCGCGCCTGAGGGGCGGACAGTCCGCCGTTAACTCGTTCTTATCCGAACAAAATCGTTTTTGGCTCTGTGTGGGGTTTCAAAATGAACGGCGGACAGTCCGGCCAAGATGTGCGGACTGTCCGCCCCCTAACTCTGATTTTGGGACAGAAACTTGATGTTCCTATGTGGAAAGTCCAAATGAACGGCGGACAGTCCGGGCTTTGTACCGTGGACTGTCCGCGGAGGGCCTAACGGTCGACTCCGAGGAGCGTTTCCTGAGAATATAGCCATTGGATTCAAATGGCGGACTGTCCGGGCTTGTATGGCGGACAGTCCGTGAAAACAGATCGTTTCAGGCTGTTTTAACATAACGGCTAGTTTTGGAGGAGTGGGCTATATATACCCGATGTGCTGTGGGTTTGGGTAAGCCGAAGAGTCCATTTGAGAATTCTTGAGCTGGAGAAAGTCCTCCCCACTAGTTTGTGCATGTGTTGCACATAAGAGAGGGTGAGAGCCAAGATTTGAGTGCATTTGCATAAGAGATTGAGCTTTAGGCACTTAGTGAAGGGTCAAGTGAGTCTTGGCTTGTTACTCTTGGTGTTTGCCGGCACCTAGACGGCATGGAGGTGCTGTGAGCCGGTGATCTTCTCAAGAGAAGCTTGTGAGAAGGCCCGGTGTACTTGTGAGAGGTTCTTGTGCTTTGCCTCGCCGGAGCAGTGAAAAGCAACTCTAGTGGAATTGAGGTGTGGAGAGGTTCATTGATTCCAAGCCGGCTTATAGACCAAGTGGATTCTTGGTAGAGGAGCGGTTGGAGCTTTGAATCCACCTCAACGTGGATTAGGGGTGACCGGCAAGTCACCGAGACCACGGGAAAAAATTTGGTGTCTCCATTGTGGTTTAATTTCTTGAGCTTATTTACTTTGTGCAATTTATATTCAAGCAAGTTTATATTCTTAGAAATATTTGTTGCTTGCTTATCACCCTAGGATTGGAAAACTTAATCTAGACATAGGGTGTTGGTGCACATAGTTGAGAATCATATATTGGAGGTGTAGTTGTGTTTTAACCGAATGTTTTAATTCCGCATCTTTATCGGTTAAGTTGAGATAGAATTTTTTAGAACCGACTATTCACCCTCCTCTAGTCGGCCTCCTCGATCCTACAGCACCCCAGGCGAGTGCGGCGGCAGCTCGTGCACCGGCGGGAGTAGCAGCGCGGCCAGGAAGTGCTGCGCAGCCGCCGGTGGGACGTGGCAGCGGCAGCAGCCCGTGCAAGCTTGCGTCAAGGATGGGCAGATGGAGCTCCTGCACGACGGGAGGCAGGGGCAGAACCGGCGGCTGTAGGCAGGGGTCGTCGACCAGAGATGCAGGGCCCGGCGGCGGGCTGGCGGCAGGGCCCATGCGCCATGGGCTGCTGGGGCGCAGATTCAGCAGCCTTGGGGGCGCATAGCAGGCGGTGGCTGGCGACGGCTGCTGCCGATCTGACGCAGGGGGCACGACAGGAGGGGGCAGTGGCGGTAGAAGACCGCCAGCAGAGGGAAGAAGAGGCGCCGACGATCGGCCAGCCATGGCCGGCGGCGGCTGGGAGGAGAGAGAGGGGGAGGAGAGAAACCCTAGTCTGATACCATGTTGGAATGCAAATTCACTATCTTGCCACTCAACGATAGAGAGGTTGCCTATATTACAGCTATACATGGGTCTCTATATGGGCCAGCCATATGGGCCACAATCTATACTCTAACAAGCTCACATCAGTATTTGTTGTTTCACTTATTTGCACTCTAATTTCTGAACTCGACAGTTTGCAAGAGGTTGGATATGTGGTGTTAATTGCAGTATTTTCTGAATTTATGTACTTTATGGACCTTGGTTAGTAATTAACCAAATAAAAGTGAAAAGAGTATGCCCCATAACCCTGTATGCAAATGAGTTTTGAGAACATGGATGAGTTAATACTTCATCCATATGCCCCATAACCCATAATTAGGTATGCTACTGCCTAATGCTGATTCAGTTGTTTGATTTGTAATAATCCTTTGTGAATTTATTTTTTTTCTATGGTCATTATAATCCTTTGTGACTGTAGACATGATGTATGCACTTGCCAGTATAGAATAATGCATGTTATCACCTTCTCGAATTGTATCTACGAGAAAGGTCAGAGACATCAATGCTCATGAAGGCACACAACATTGGAGCAGAGGCTGCCCCCACGTCGCCCCCACAGGCGACTGGGGTGGCGACCCTAGATCTGCCACCACCTCCACCTTCCTCCACCATCTCCGCTGCCAGAGGGGCCGCGGAAGTCCGTGCGGGCCCCAATGAAGGCGGCGGCAAGGGCCTCCTCCCTGCTGGCTCGTGACTCTCGCGCGAGCAATGAGCTCTTGAAGCCAGGTGGCCTTGCCGGCGGCACGACTGCTGGCCACGGATCCGGCGTGCCCCGGCCGGATCCAGTGGCCATGCGCCAGGGAACGCGTGTATGTGCGTGGGGCGGCGAGCGGCGTTGTGTGGTGGTGGCAGCGGCTGCGAGCACGTGATAAGCGCAGATCGGAGGTGGAGCAGGCGGCCTTGTCTGGCGAGGGCTGCGACTAGCCGTGGCCATGGCTGGCCGGGTCTGGCCGGCTGTGGCCGTGTCTGGCCATGGCTGGCCGGTTGGGGTGGCTCTGTTGGGATGCTGCTGGATGTACCGCTTTTGGGCCGTGGCGGCTTGGAGATGGTGGAGTTGGGGGCGTGCTGTGCACGGGCGAGGAATGCTGTGGTGAGGAGGGGGTGCTTCTCTTCTTCCCAATGGTGTTACTGGTCCGGCGCCGCTCTGATGGTGGGGCTGGGGGGCTGCAGTTGCTTGCTCGAGGCATCAAGGTGCTGTTTCAGGCTGTGCCGAGCCTCTTTCGGTAAAGGCGTTGCGGACGCAAGGAGGTGAGGGCTGCTTGCTTGGCCGTGTGCGTGTGGCAGGCATGGTGTTGAGCCGGGCGAAAGCCTTCATCGACCTCTTTGTTGGTGGCAATGGTGGTGTCGCCATTGGGGCGTCGCTCTACATGGGCATCATTGCGAAGCACCATGTTTCCTCCCACTGTTGATTATTGGAATTAGGTATACTACTACATTTGGTCCGACTCACTTGTCATTTAGGTCACCGGTACACTCTCCAGAACACATTTGTTACACTGAACTGCACCATAGGTCCCTGAATTTTCACACTTGTTCCCCGAACCTGAGAATTGTGCATTCAAGTTCCCCAAAACTGTCGCATTGGTGTGTTGAGATCTGAATTGCAATATTTGATAAGCACCATAGGTCCCTGAATTTCCACACTTGTTCCCCGAACCTGAGAAATGTGCATTAAAGTTCCCCAAAACTGTCTCATTGGTGGGTTGAGATATGAATTGCAATATTCGATGACTCGTAACTTTTGGATGCTGATCATTTGTTAGTTGTTCTCTTGCAATTTGCACAATAAGGAGGAAGACTGTTCTGGAAAAAATTGATGATGCGAGGAAAAAGAGGCTGTCAGATATGATTGGTTCTGCCAGTAAGACTGTTCTGAGTTCAGGGTTGCTTTTGGTTTTATATTTTATTTTTTTCTTAATTAATCAAATATCTCTGTTTTGGATTAATTGATGTATAAACTGCACTTTCCAGCGCCTACCACCGCTTCAGGAGCTGCCACGTCTGCTCAAGGGGTATGTTTATTGATCTTCTAATTCTATGTTAGGCCTTGTTTAGGTGCTTCAACTTTTATTCCATTGACCCCCCCACAACCACCCCCCCCCCCACACCACCACACACACATCCCCCTCTTCAAAAAAAACACGTTTTTCTAACAAATTTTGCTACAATGTACTTCCACCACCGACTAAACATCCCCTTAAAATGCTTTCTAATTGGCTGTTAATGATCAGTAGTTGGTATTGACCTCTTTTATCAGAACGATGTGTATTTATGACATGTTTTGTTGACCAATTGTCTGACCACTTAAGTACGGTTATTCTTTTTAGGAAAAAAGTCTATTTTTGGCCATCCAACTCTTACCTCAGTTTGGTTTTGGCCATCGAACTCTAAAACCGGGTATCTTTGACCATCCAACTATCAAAACCGTTCAAATTTGGCCATCGGGCTGTTTTGATAAGTGGTTTTAACTTTTTTATTTACAATTTAGTCCTTAGATCGTAAACTGATTATTACTTTTTGCTCGTACCTTCGATTTAGGTGATTCTTGTGGTCACGTGTTACTAAGGTGAGCACTATATTTTAAAGTAATTTTTATATTATTTTATCACTATTTGTTATATTATTTTTTGTCATTGCGTACAAATAACAATATAAGAAAAGTAAAACAAACAATTATAAAATAATATAATCAACACTTTAAAAGATAAAGTTCATCGTTATGAATACATGGCCACTAAAATCACTTAAATCAGAGATAGGAGAAAAATAATAATCATTTTAAGATCCAAGGATTAAAATAGACTAATTTAGTGCTTTTTAGTCTTTGGATGTTAAAATGATTACTATTTTTTCTTGCATCTTTGTTTTAAGTGATTCTAATGGTGATGTGTTCGTCACGATGAGCTTTATATTTTAAAATATTGATTGTATTATTTTATAATTGTTTATTTTATTTTCTTGTATTATTTTTTCTATACAACGACCAGGAAAATAATATAACAAATAGTGATAAAATAGTATAAAGATCACTTTAAACTATAGTGGTCACCGTTAGTAACACGTGACCACAAGAATCACCTCAATCGGAGGTACGAGCAAAAAGTAATAATCATTTTAAGATCTAAGGACTAAATTGTAAATAAAAAAAGTTAAAACCACTCATCAAAACAACCCGATGGCAACAGTTTTGATAGTTAGATGACAAAAGATACCTAGTTTTGGAGTTCGATGGCCAAAACCAAACCGAGGCAAGACTTAGAGGGCCAAATATAGACTTTTTCCTTCTTTTTATAGGTTACGGACAGTTGTCAATGAGAGAAAGACTGCAAGCATGTTCAGGCAGCGTGGTTTTGTTGGATGTCCGTGTTGCAACGTTTCGCATGTTTCGTAGTACCAGCCTACAACACCAGGTACATCTGCAGCGCAGAGGACGGACAAGAGTCATGTTCTGTGAATCATTTTTGGATTAATTTTATTAATCTGCCGATGTTGCAGGGGAGAAAATGCTCCAGTAACTGCAATGAACTCTTTATCTATAAGGCCTCCTCCAATGGTATGTTTGTGATACCTGATAGATTGTTTAATCGATGAACAGTGTCAAAACAGTACAAAATAGATTGACTCTTTACAAGTGGGTTGGCTCTTTGCTAGCTCTTAGTCGTCTCATATTCATTGAGTACAAAAGTGATGTGACACATCAAAAGGTGCACTGTTCAATGAATACAAAATGCTATGAGCTAGCTAAGAGCTAGCAAAGAGCCAACCCACTTGCAAAGAGTCAATCTATTTTGTACTGTTTTGACACTACTCATCGATTAAACAATCTATGAGCTAGCATATGAGGTAGTACAGACACACCATTAGAGAAGGCCTAACATCCGCATGTTGCAAATCCGCAACAAATACTTGATGATGCGTACGATAGCTAAATTTTTGGGGGAGCAGTAGCGGAATCCACCTGAAATATGAGCATTTCATATTATTCTTACAAAACGAGTTTGCATATGCTTCCTTTGCTATGGTTTTATAGCATCGATGCATCAGACGAGTTTGAAGGGGGATTTTTTGAGCAATCAAAACATGCTTTGAACGGAATATGTTTGAGTTAAATACACCAACGGCCTTTGAATTTGTCCTGAGGTGCCATCTAGATCCATGGAGTCGCAAAATCGACATCCGACACCCTGAACTTATTAAGTTGTGCCAGTTAGGTTCATACCTCGCCACGTAGGATGAACATATGCAAAAAGGCCCTTGAGTTTTATCATCTTTCTATATTTAGGTTCTCGCTTTCACCCCCTCTCTCACTCGGTTGGCCCTGCTCCCAACGGTGGGCGGCTGCTCTAACCCCGCCATCCTGTCAGTCGCCCGTGCCGGAGGTCGCTGACACACACCTCCACCGCGCTCAACGTCGGGTGGTGTGTCAGACGAGCAACATGCGGTCTCGGCGCGAGGCGGGCCAGCCGCGGTACTCCTCGGCGGGGGCCTCCCTATCCAGGTGCAGCAGACCGTTGTTGGTTGGGTGTTACAATGCCTCCAGGCTCCAGCAGCTGCGCGGCGAGGAGGCAAGAGGCGACAAGGAGTGCCGTGAATGCCACAAAGACTAGAATTGAATTGAATTAATGGTGACTCAGCTCGTATAGTGAGTCTGATATATACGACCTACAGCCGTGAACACAGGCACTACCCTTTTGGGGGCATCGGACAAGGTGGCCTGACTGCTGCGCTTGTTCTGGACGCCACGCTCATGCGCCGATGCTGTCATATCACTGTGCCACCTCAACTCGCCTCGCCGTCGGACCACACGTCCTCGCGCCTCTAGACGGCGCACGTTCTCGAGGCAGAGCAGGGCCACGGCCACCGGCGGCACCGCCATAGATGCCAACAACACAACCGGTGTTATGTTTAGATTGGAAGAAGTAAAAAAGTAGTTTTAGATGAATAGTATATAAAAAGCGTATTCTGTGAGTGCGGTGAATAAAAAAATTTATTGGAGAAGTACTTTTTTTTCTGGATGGATCTAAACACAGCCCTGCAACCGTCACCGTCTGTGAAGAGCAGAAGCAACCGCTGGTGATGATGACTGCTGCAAGCAGGGAAGGACGCAGCACCCGCTGGTGATGATGACTGCTGCAAGCAGGGAAGGACGCAGCAACGTGCATCACAGGCCGGGACATCATTCGGCCTAGGAATTTGGTGCGGCGGGCTCATGGCAGAGCGTCATGGGCGAGGTCTAGCTCCGCCATGTGCAATCTCGAGCCCCTGGCTTGATTGGGAGGTGAGAGAGAGGTGGAAGAGATGAGGAGGGTGTAGACATAGAGGTGATAAAATTTAAAGGCGTTTTGCAAATATTTATGTCACGTGGCACCATCTCAAGGGGTGTGGACCTAAGTGACACAACTTAACAAAAGTTCAGGGTGTCAGATTTCGATTTTGCGAGTTTATGAACCTAAGTGGCACCTCCAGACAAGTTTAAGGGCCGCTGGTGTATTTAACTCAATATGTTTCTTGTTTAAGATAGAAATATGTTTCAGCTGCAAATGTAAGGTTTTTTTCATAATCAAAATATGGTTTTTTTAATGAAGTTCATATATCTTCACCGAGGCATATGTTTCATTTTTAAAATAAGAAATATGTTTCAGCTACAAATTTCCCCTCTACAGCTTGCAAATGATTGAAGACTAGGTAGAGAGGCGCGCTCCGCTGCGCCAGTTGATAGGAAGGTATTTTTTTATTCAATAAATTAGGTGAAATAGATACACGGCCATAAAGCAAATTGATTAAAGTTCTTCCATTAAATTTTTTTCTTAAGGCCACAACTACCTAATTCGGAGCAAATTTCTTAAGTAGAGACCCGTGTTAAACGTCTATCTTCAGTACTTATCCATGATGCTGATTGCTTATAGGACTGGTAGACTCTATGCATAGAAAATAATAGTTAGCTTAGGTTGCATAAACCAGATCTGCAAATTGGAAGGAAAGACCGAAAGCGTGTTCAGTTGCTTTTGAAGGAATGTCTGGTTGTCAATGACCTTGTGCAAATTTGGAGGAAAGAAGGTTCAATTGGTTCTGTAGGAATGGCTGGCTCCCAATGACCTGCAATTTCACAAGAAGGCAAGTCAGTCCAGAAGTCCAAGATAATCTCTTCACCTTTGTATATAGAGATAAAAGTTTGTTTGCTGACAAACAATACAGAAATTTGTGGGGCATCAACAAAGGTCTTTATAGCATCTATGCATAAGTGTTCAAACAATAACTTACCACTAAACTAATGAACAGGAAATGCCCCACTCTAGTTTCCCAAGTAAATATGTTACAATATCTTAAGGTTTTGTCAATGAGGAGTGGGAATCTCTGTTCCTTAAAGCAAAAGCTCGAAACTAATTGCATGTGGATATCAATACAAATATACAATTATGAGCAATCTAACAACTATTTGGTTGCCGCAAACCTGTGGCAACTAAATTATATTGACATGGTTGAGTATGTTTGTCCAAATTTCTTTGCAGAAATATAGCAAAATAAGGATGTCAACTTCATGTACTTGGGATTCGAACCTATGTTTTTAGAATTATATTTATTTAAATTCTTCTGAGCATATAACTATACCACAAATCTGCACTAATATTTCAAGCTAAATCTTTCACCCTGAATCTTTCATACCAGTGATTTGGATAATGAACGAACCAAGGATTGTGTAGATACATCAGCAATATAGCCTTGACCAAACATCAAAATACCTATGTTCTTGTACTGATGGTACATCATTGAGAATGTGCAAAGCAAGTTTAGAAATCAATACAAATAAGTTAGCCTTCAAAAAGAAAACAATAGGCTATGATTGAACTGTGTATATAAAGCACAGTCTGAAGTTAAAACATTTCAAGTATGTGAAGGCACACAGTAAAGTTGATACATACATTTAGGAGGAAGATTTACATGTTATCAAATGTATTGACTTGGAAAGAAACAATCAATGTGAATGTGTGATTGCGACTCAGAGATTCATGGCAGCAAGTAGATAATGCAGATGCATTTTGCTAACAATCTCAAGTTTTCAACAATTATATGCAAAAAATGTACAGTATAAAGAACCTATTTATGGACACAAAAGATATATTATACGTCATCTGTAAATGTTAGAAGTGGAACGCAAAAAAGATTATTTTTCAGCAATCAGTTAAAAGGATAACTGAAGAATGGATTAACAGCATGATATTTCATCCAACACTGTAGTTGCAGAACTTAAACAATACTTCATTAATAAGCATGGTAGAGGCTCTAGAATGTTTGTGAATAATTGCTTAGCGCATACTAATGATGTAGATGTGCTGCTGCTAATTCCAGATTGGCATTTCATCGAATGTCTTGTGTGCAGTGTCCCTCACCGTCACAGAGCACTGAACACAGCTTGCTGAGCACAAACTGTCACGTCCCTCAAGAAGCATATCCCCGAGCACCATGCAAGCAGCAGTATCACACATCAACGGGGAATATTAATGCCATGAGAAGGGATGATGAACCTTGCTTACCCTAGTAATGGCTCCTTGGTGGAGAGGCTCCTCCGTTTACGTTGTTGCCCAGTGCCAACTCTGAATCCACTGGCGCGCAGCGGCGCAGACCAACGGCACTGCCAATTGTTGCTATGGGGTGTCGATTGAGCCAAGAAGCGTGTGCAGGCAATCAAATCCGTTCTGCAGCCGCAACCACCTGTGGACCGTCCTTGGCACTGATAAAGGCATAAAAAAGGAACCGACAAAACAACAATGTCTCCTTTGTAAGGAAGATGCGGTCAAGCTGAGGTACTGCCTGGCTCTCTTAATGCCTCGGACCTCGAGACTGATGGTGTGGCAGCATCGTGGATCGGACTGTAAAAGGGAGGTGAGGACGTTGCCGCCGCCGGGACCTCTGAAGACATACAGAGGAGACGAAAGGGAAGCCGGCAGCAAATCCGTTGCACAACGGAGTGGGGCACTTCGGCAGCGACGACGGAGATGCAGACATCGAGGATGTGCCACCGCTGGCCATCGATCGAAGAGCGAAACTCTGTGAAGACATCGACGATGCATATGGTAGGCCAAACCCAATGGAATTAACGGGCCACAACGAAAGCAACCTGTATCAGGCCTTGAGAAGAAATATGGGCTGAGGAAAACGGGTGAAAGCCGGCCAAGGTAAAAAAGAAAAGATAGGACAACGTGGCTCACGATAGTTTGCTCCAGAAAACTGAGATGTGAACGGTTGAAAATGTTATTGACTCACATCGGCACCACGTGTTGATTGCTGATAGCTGTAAAACGGCAGAGTAATTCTGGTGCGTCGCTTTCTTCGCGCGATGATTCCAGCCAGAGCCAGTAAATCATTGTGGACTCAGCGGGTTCCTCTGGCTTCCTTACCCCACCCCCTCCTGCCGTGCCGCCTCCCTTTACTCGCTTTCTCCTCCCGTGTTCTGGCTTCGCTCCCACACAGCCACACGGCCACCCTCTCCTGCTCGCATCCTCCGTTCCCCAAGGAAAGAATACGAGCGAAGCACAGACGTCGTCCGGCGTCCGCCGCACAAGGTCAGCACGTCCGGTCTTTGCGCTTGAGTGGCTTCGTGATTTGCCGGCGCGCACGCGAGCGCCGCCGGTCGTCCTGGTGACCGGGTAAGCCAACTAATTCCAGTTTTTCCTTCCCTAAAAAAATCCAGTTTTTCCTTGTATACATTTCTCTTTTTTTTTTATCGAGTGGAAGTTGATCGATGAAGCTTAAATTTTGTGGATTTTTCGAGTTAAATCTGAGGGTCTGGGTAGAGAGCAAAGCGGAGATTCAAATTTCATGGTTTCTTTTAAACCTGAAATTTTGTGTGGAAAGTTCCAATTTTACAATTGCCTCAAGTTGACAATCAATAAAGGAGGAGATTTGAATGCCCTTCTTGTCGGATGAGCAACACAAGAAGGACCTTTCAAAAAAAGTAAACACAAGAAGGGAAGAGGAGCTGTCCACAATCTTGATTTCTACTCCGTAGTAGCTAACCACTTATTACAAGACCACCTCCCCTTGTCTTCACCTGTTTTTTTTTTTGTTTTTTAACATTGTCTTCAGCTATTCGTGTATGTGTTTTCCGCACAGGTCCCCTGTTTTCTTTCTCAGTCTTGATTCTGCTTTTAGCGGGGCGGTGCTTCCACGCCGCTAGGGTTTGGTCTGCTGGGAGTTCTCCACGTGCCGTCCTTGAACATGTGACGGTGTAATTCTCCTAGCGGTAATTATTCCTCTAAATGCTTCTCTACAAATAACCTGTTCTTTCTTGTTTAGTGTATGTTTAGATTGGGAAAGATTCTCCGAAAAAGCACTGTAAACCTAAAAATAAATCCTGTTCAGATTCCCTAACTTTTCACTATTCATTCCAACTTTTTCACGTTTCCCAGTGAATACCACAGTGTTTTTCTGATGTCACAGTGTTTTTCCCTACGATAAACACAGTCCCTACGATAAACACAGGGCATATGAATAGGGAAAAGTTGGATGAATAGTGTTTTTTCGGAGAAATTTTTGAAACTAAACGGAGCCTCTAGTTGTTTTCCACTCTGCATTGTTTTTACCCTTATTGAATTGCAGGCCGAACATCTGCCTGAGACCTCAAGCCATCTTCTTTGCTCTGACTGCAGCATTCCAGGTTTCTTTTTACCTTCATATTGTTTCGACACTAGTACAAATGCATCTCCAAATTGGTTTTGGCTGTGTGATGCTATTGTTGCTACTTGCTAGCAGGATTAGATATTTGAGATCTTACTGATTTAGTTTCGGTTTTAGAAACCAATAGGTTTATCATGACAAATTGCTGCGCAGGCTGTTGGAGAAATTTAGTAACTATTAGGCTTACAATTTATTTATTGTGAGTGCTGCTTGATGCTATCAATTCCAGCAAACAGCCATGTTGCTTTTGTTACATTGGGATCAAAATAACACATCAACTATACGTAAAGTAGCAATATTAATTGGTAGAAATGACATAAA
The DNA here is from genome assembly GCA_015342445.1 of Digitaria exilis. Classification (NCBI taxonomy): domain Eukaryota; kingdom Viridiplantae; phylum Streptophyta; class Magnoliopsida; order Poales; family Poaceae; genus Digitaria; species Digitaria exilis. The sequence continues at coordinate 1,650,275 of JACEFO010001897.1, forward strand.
ATTGAACCATTTTATATCTGGGTAGGATGACATAAATGCAACGTGCATTTATGCATACATTAGGGCATCTAATGATTCAATGTTCTTGTAGTACATCAGGGACATTGACATATTGTATGTAAATTTTAATTAATTTTCAGATCAGCAGAAGCTGTAGTAAGCAAACGCTCAGTGGCATCACCTATTAGTAAATTGGGTTCTGGGTTATGCAGTTCAATGTCATGTAGGAGATCCGACGTGCATATGTTTCATGATGAAAGGAGAAATGTTGGTCTGTATGCATTGCCTCGCAAAGTCCTTCTTGAACGAAATATTTGCCTCTTTGCTTGCTTACCGTCAAGTGAGCAGTTTTTAGGCAAGTTATTGTTAATCACAAGTGGATCATGTTTATGAGCGGTTGTGGGATTCGATCAACCAGGGTTCACAGCTTATTTGAGTGGTTGATGAGGAGAATCGTAGTTAGTTGCTGATGTTCCCCAATGAGACAGCTTGTTTTGTTAGTCAATAATATAGGATGGAGATATTATCCTACATAGTTTTCACTTTTCGCAGTCAGGGAAACATCTCCACTAGTTTTTTGTGCATGCCATGATGGATTATCAGGTGTGCACATGATCTTGCACACAGTTGGATTCCTAGCATTTCTTGATCCAAGAAGGGCAATGTTTAGGTTGTTATTGATTTGGAATCATGAACAATCCTATTACTAGTATTTGCTTTTTCGATGTTCATGCTGTGGGAGTGACATATTAGTATCTTGATTTTATATTTATGTGCCATTCATTTTTCTAGTTTAAATACTTAAGTTTTCTGATACAAATTTGGTCTGAATGTTTCGATGTATTTTTTATACTTCAGTTTTATTGTATAAACTAGTGGGAAGTGTCATTCTCTTAACGTCCAATCCATGCTTATAGCAATCCTTTCTTGTCTGTGTGTACATCTAACCTATCTTATGAATAATTTAGCTCTTACAATCTAAGGCATTTTCGTCTTTCATCTGTTAAAATATGTGGTTAATTGGTTAATATTCCTATTGTTTATACAGGCTATGTTTTTCTGTGCTAATACATATGCTGCTGCACGCCCATGTTGTAATGCTATCTGTATATGTTATCGATGTCAAGCTTTCAGTTTTTTGCTAGCATGTGTTTTGCAGTTCTCTTGCATTTACTTGTTGCATTTTCCTCCCTTTACATTGACACTGGATAATCCCCTGCCTATGTTCCCAGTTGACTCCAATGAACTGTTGTTCTGTCTCAATTCATTGTTCTTTGCCAATGACCACGCAGGACCAAGGAGGCAAATCAGGTGTTTGAGGTTTGTATAAATCACTCCCTCTTTCCCATACTTGCTAATTGTCATTAGATGGTTACCTTGAGCCTGGCTTATTGACTGCTTAGAGTTGCTTGATAGTCTGGAGCTGTATATAATGCTAAGAATTTTGAGTATGTATTCTGATAAACACTTTTTATACAGTCGATACATCTCTATGTTTCCCTGTAACACTGCTAGCACAATTAGTTTATTCTACAAGAGCACAAGACTTGCTTACTCTTGGTCGAAAAAAAATAATTGATTAACATTCTTCTCAATTCCTTTGTCAGTAACCATAATAGATACACAACCATGAGTATGCAGTTTTAAAATATTATTTATGCGGTGTATTGAAGTAGACTGCCGAAAGGCCAACAATATATTAATATCAATGTTTACTGAAATTGATGTGCTTACTAGTTACTACAGACGCGAGGTAATAGTGAACCATTGCTTAGGCTAAATCTGTTAGCATTTGTAACTTCTTGCTTTGCTTTAGGGCCAGTTTGCTTTATTATTTTTCAAATCTGTTACTATGAGCATAATTTGCCTTGGTCCGCATTTAATTTTTATGTGCTACTAATTAGCATTTGGTGTTACCATCTCTGGAGTTAGAATCAGGCATGACAACTGTTTCTGTTTGCTTGTCACTTGTCAGCCTAAGTTTTCCATATGTTTCATATTCCATAATGTTTTTGTGCTTACTGTATGTCAGTTCTAAGATATTTTCATTTGTGAAGTTGTCGAGAACACAAACATGATAGCTTTTGTAGTTATTTTTCTTGTAGACTATTATCTGCTTTTGGATCGTATTTGTAGGAGGATATAAATTTGGACTTGAAATTATTACTAGCAAAAATATGACGTTGCAGAAGAAATTGAGCTAATATTTTTTTTGTTCTTGATGTGAAAATGATCATGATACTCCCTATTATCTATACTTTAGTTATTTGAGCTAAATGCTTATGCTTTCTGACATAGATTTTTATGTACTGGTTCTGTTTGTTGTAGAGATAGTTTTTTTTTTGTTTGTGTTGTGGTTCGGTGGAATTTGAAACACCTCGATGACTGGAGATGTCATGTGGGGCCGACACTACCAGGGACGGCCCTGCAACCGTGACATCGCCAGGTCTGCGCCAACTACACCAGAAGAGGCGGCAAGCAGTGGCTAGGCCACAGTTTCGATGGAGACTTAATTAGCAAGTTTATTTCCTTAGATTTAGATAAGTCGATTCCTTTTATTTAGTAGGCCACGATCAAGGATGTAACATGAACTCTTGAGGTTAAGCAATATCAATCTACTTCTCCAATCCCCCTCTTCTCCTCTTAATCTCACCCCCTTCACCATTGAGAAGCTAGGCAAAAACCCTGGTGCTTCTACCGGCTCGGGCTACGAACTCCGTAGCCAGGGTCCTGCTGTCTTGGGCAAGGAGGCGCTTGACAGTATTCCTTAATTATTTTTGCGCTATAGGTTACCCTATCCATTTTATCAGATAAATTTTAAGAGATTGACTATTTTCTTGGGTGCAATTAATATAAATGCCTGGTGACCTATATACCGTGCTTATATATTTGTTTTTTTCTTCATGTTGTTTGTATGATGTATGCCTGTTAATTCTAATTGCAATGGCTTAATAAGGCTAATGTTATGCTGATGTGCTTGAAGAGTAATTCTCTGTTGTATACAAATATCTCTTTTTCATGTAAGTGCTAAACCATTAATAATCATTGCAGGCAACTCTAATAAAGTCTTCAAAACAAAGTTCTATAGGCTTCCTAGAATCCAGAATTCCACCTTGCAACAAGTGTTGTCTGTTACAGTAACATCAAAATTGTTATTTATACTTCAATCATGGTAAGTATTTTTATCTAGTGTATGTGTTGTCTAAGTAGATAGATAATCTCATTGCTTGATTAAAATATTACTTTGCATAGTATGTCGAGTCTGATACGCGTCGTACCGTATCCGACACGAATCGACGCGCATACGTGTCGACGCGCGAAAATTTTTTCAGACGCGCGTGTCCGTGTAACACTGGCTAACGCACACGCAGAAATTAACTCAGCAAACGATCAAAGCTATGTATACAAGCTTTTATTTTTCGAATGCGTAACAACATTATATTAAAAAGGAAAAAAATCAAATAATACAAACACTAAGGCTTAAGGCACGCCACGCTCAGGCTCATCAGGTGCGAAAGAAAAGATTTTAAAAAAAACGCTCACAAAGGGCCCTGAAATTCTTAAACTGACTACGACGTTCAAGCTAGAAGCGTAGAATAATTGGATGCATGGTACATTGCTGATTTCTTTTTCCTTGCGAAACTAGAGAGCTTTCCCTGCATATTGTTGCTTATATGCATGGGAAAGGTATCCCTCACCTGGGGGTGGGAAGCAAACGAAAGAGAGGTGTATGATCAGTAATCAGGCACAAGCAGGCGTTTACGTGACTGTCTGAATACTGAGTCTAGGTCTAGTACTTGTATGATTAAGCCAGTAGCGGCGAGGGAGGCAGTCAAGTTAATACTAGTATAATTAAGCCAGTACGTCGGCCATCACCTCTGCGCAGTAAGCACAAACGCGATCATCACATGGTTGACCTTGTTAGATTTTACTTGGCGGAGCTGGCTCCTTTGCCATCAGCGTCAGGCGACACTGATGATGAAATTCTGCAAATTCTCAACGAAACATCTGTTCCGCATTGTGGTTGACCCCACATCGTGTGACGGTGTAAGTGTAACAAGCTAGAGTACGTTGCGATCCAGATAACATTCGTGGCTGGTCTCGCTCTCCGTCCATCGATCCAAGTACGGTTCAGTTAAAAAAAATAGTTTGCTCTCACATAATAAGTTTTTCAGAAAATTTATTTTTTATATTTTTTATTCATCCTCCTCACGTAACACATTTCTTAGAAAAAAAAATTCCTCCCCTCCAACTGAGCACAGCCGCCTAGTGATGAACTATTGAACTGATGATCGCATGAGCTGAGCATCCATCATCAGCCGGCCGGATTGCAAGGAGTAGCCGGCTAGCTAGTACCTATGACGTCATGCATGAGCCTAGCGGGTAGCGGCTAGCGCGCCCTAGCCTAGCTAGCTGCATGGCTAATGAAATTCCCATTGTGCATGTTAGGAGAGTATGTTACGTTCCATGCACGGGTGCACGGCTGCGTTTAGTTGGAGAGGAAAAAATATTTTTTAGAAAGCGTGTTATGTGAGGTTGATAAATAGAAAGGTTAGAAAAAGAATTTTTTTAAGATACGGTGTTAGGTAAGGGAACGAATAAAAAGTAAAAACTGTTTTTTTTTCAACGGAACACGGCCGCTTGCGTGCCTGTAGCAAGAACGCATTGGAGAGATCAAAGATGCCGGGGCGTACTGTGCATTGCATGGGAGGGTACAGGAATCCCTGGCGCCGGCATGAGCACTGAGAATCGCTGCGCCACGTACGGATCAACAATGACCACGCCGGGTCCTTCGGCCATCCCATGCCGTGCTGCCTGCGGCAGCGGCACTGATACGCTCGTAATCTCGCCTCGCCGGCGTATCCGTTCTCGTGCACCGCACGCATTCGATTCGAGCTACCAAAGTTCGAACACTGTGCTACCACTGTAGCGGCAGGAAAGGACGAAAAATGGTCTCTGAGGTTGTGTTTAGATGCAAAAGATCTTTTGCACTTACTATTCATTCCCCTCACAGAACACGCATCCCTAAAAATTCCTTTTTCACCTTTCCTATTCATCCCCCTCACATAACACGCATCCCAGAAACAAAAGATCTTTTCCCTTCGTCAACTAAACACAGCCTGAACTTGCACGACTCTCCCATCCCATCGTCATTGTGCTGTGACAGTTGATTACATAGGGAGGGTGGAAATTTTTCCTGTTACGTGAGAGGATGTAAAAAATACTTTTTCCAACTCAACACGACACTTTTGGCATATCAGCATCAACCTGCCGATCTTTATGGCCTTGCTTGGTTTGATGAGAAGATTAATGGTGCGTTTAGTTAGCAAAATTCCTCTCAAAAGAATATTATTCATCTAATTTTTTCCTATTAATCTCATCCCCTACTCACAAAACACTATTTATCTATAATGTTTTTTTTGTGAACAACATATTTTTAGAGAATCTTTCCCTAATCTAAATACACCTTAAAGTCCCTCCCATTCCTGCCAAATGGGATTAATCCAACAAAAATGTCCGGGTGTGGGGATCCTTGTACATAAATATTTTTTTTGCAATGGGCGTACATCAAAAGCCCCATACAACCTGTTGTCTCAAATGAACTCAGGCGTTGTTTAGTTGGTGAGTTACATCAATTTTTTTACACCAATTATAAGTAGTAAACATATCTTTCATTAAACTGGTGCTAATGGTGATAAAATTAAAATGACAGCCCCCTTAATTTTGTCTGTGACATTCTATATTTTCTTGGTATTTTTTTTTTGACGAAAGATGTCCGACGAGAAAACAAAATATCGGACGGCCTTATCCTCCCATTGTTGGTTGGCTCGTCCAATATCAATTCATTCGTTGTACTCTCTCTCTCTCTGCCTTGCACTCTGAGCCTCGCCGTTCGTGCCCTACATCCACTCCCTCCCCGACATCACCGCCCATTCCTAGGACTCCGACGGGGAGTTCCTCCTCGTCGAGGTCGCCTTACTGTAGACGCCTTTTACAGTCAACACGAGCGCTAGATTGTGCGGATCGCAAATGCATCGAATTGCTGCTGGACGACAGGAGGTTAGACCGCCTATACAGGGAGTCAGACCGCCTATCACAGGTAGTCTGACCGCCCATAGCTGAGACGCTACGAGATCGATCGTTCGATGGATAACTACCACACTTACGTGGTGGTGGACGGCTAGGTTTACGAGCAAACCAACAAAGAGATAACCAACGCACTTTCGTGGCGAAGAACGACTAGTTTACGAGCAAACTAGCAAAGGCCGTCGATGCTCACACCCGGGAGGGACCCCGTCAGGGCGTGGACGTCGCCGGACGTGCCCTAGGTCGACCAGCAAGCCTTAGGACGCCATCAATGGCCGTGGAGATCACGATGGACAGGAAGGGAGATTGGAAAAGATTAGGGTTTGAGGATAAAAGTAAAAGTGAGTTTCGATTGGATTGGATTCCTCTCAATCGGCCATAGGCCTTTATATTTATAGGGTGGGAAGGTCTGTACCCGTGGGGAGTCAATTACATGAGAAAATCCTGTCAAATATAACTCTAATTCGGATTAGGACTGCTACAGGCGGTCTAACCTCCTGTACAGGCGGTCTAACCGGCTGGGTCCAGCACTGATCCTTGCCAGAGCCATAACTCCCTCATCCGGACTCCAAATCGGACGATCCACATATGCATTTTGACCATCTCGACGAAGCCTACGCAATGGTTGAGTCCTATTCATATTTTGAGCACTTTCATACAGGCGGTTAGACCGGCCCCTACAGGCGGTCAGACCTCCTGTCGTTTTGCCGGATCGGCTACAGGGCACAACCGGCCAAGCCTGATTGGCTTGCTGCAACTTTTGGTCATTAACATATGCCCCCCTGTTTCTCGGTAAAGCTTTGCGTATCAAGAAACATTTGTCATAGTTAAAATTGCATAGGAACAATGTCGAGCACGAGCGCATCAAACATACTTCTCTCATATCTTGTGTGAGTCAAATAAGCCTGAGTATACATTACCTCGCCTGTGTTTTTTGAATATACTAGAAGATCACTCTCACACATGTAAGCTATTGTGAGTGCATAAAGTGACCGAATTGCAATAATGTCAATTGGTCTTTGCAACACATCTCAAATCGAGCATGAAGAAATATGGAACAATTCAGTTGCATCCACAAGTCATCTTGACCATAAATAAAGGTGAATAATCAGCCAAAAAAGTAAATATAACCAAATTACCTCAAAGCAGATAAAGGCCGGATTACTCTTGCATCCTTCTTTGCTTGTTTCCATCATGTATTTCGATGCATCTTGAATTATGAAAATATCCAACAAAACTTTTTCAACTACTTCTTTCGGCCTTACAAAGTTATAAAACTCCAATAGCCGAAATAGTAGAAACTTTGTTCGAACCTACCCAATAGCGGTTAGACCGGATATCAACGGTGGTTGGACCGGCCATGGCGGTTGAACCGGCTGTCAATGGCGGTCAGACCGGCACATCTAGAATAAGCCTTCTAATTTTGCTAAACATCGGTCTTTTCTCATAAAAATGCCTGACTCGATGCTCGCTATTCTAGAGATACAATTCTGAATATTCATGTCTAGAAGCATGATAAATATAAAGCTAAAATCATTCACTAGACATTTACTATGAAAACACCCAGTGACTCATTTAAATATAAAAATTTGTTGCACCATCATCAATGAGTCACTATGAATTCAGAAAATGCTTTTCACCCATGAATGCAAAATCTCTAACCCGAATATAAGACTTACATTCGGCTCGATCATTGATGCAAAACACTTAAATCGGCTAAATATTCAAAGCATCCTTATTTAGTGGAACAAAGACAGCACCAGTGTTTTTTTAAAACACTTTGCAAGCCGATTTAGTAAATATAAACTTCATGGTGAAAAGTTACTCCTTTTTCTAATGCCTTGCCCCCCGAGCATTAAAGGCATACAAGTAATCACTCGTTGGGAAGCTTTCCACTTTAGGACGATGACTAATGGCGCTCATCGGCCGTATACTTTGGCAAGGACGATATAAAATATCAGCCATATGAATTCACCCATAATATAGACCAATATGGCAACCAAGGATCAAAATAACAACATGAGGGATAACCATGCATACCATAGGATGAATTCCATGACATAGGCATATATGGCATTCGAAAATCAAATGGATGATGCAATGACCAACAATTTCGATGATTTGGTGCAAACCTTGTATTTGAAGATCGTCTCTCGGACCTACTCTTCTCCTTCAATGGTGTTGCACCTTTTGCTTGAACATCATCCTTGTCTTGAGTACAAATGCTTCTTTTAAGAACCCATGCCATGCCCTTCTTTCTCAACTCTTGAGCGCTAAGCTTTTGTAGGATCTTCCTTTGCCAATTTGATAAATGAAGTGAGCGTCGTGATTTTATTTCAGTTTTGGACAGCAGCACCTCATTCTTACCTTTTGGCTTCTTCACCTTCTTTTGTCCAGATTTGGCACTTGGAGGATCAATAGCAATTTTTTCCTCTCCTTTACCATCACTAGCCGAAGTGCCTGACACATTAATCGGCTCTTCACTAACTGAATTCAGATCTGAACTTTCATCCTTGCGGCCATCCTTTTTCACCACATAAACTTGCTTGACAATCTTTTTCTTGTTTCGAACTCTAGACCGATCTTTTTGATCAAAACGGTCATTTTCAACATACGGTTGCCTAGCACATGATGGTCCTCTTCGAGCTGCATACTCTACATGATATGGTCTAAAATATGAAGGAGTATGTGTCCATGAATTATCCCACCTCCATGATGAACAAGGATAAAAATTGGCGGGATGTGAAGCATATAAAATTGGCATTGATGGCCCTGAAGAAGAATATGATGCTGCTGAACCGAAACTCTTTCTTTGCCAATTCCAATTCCCATAAGTATGTTTAGGAGGCAATCTTGATGATTTAGCATCACTTGACCGATTAGCACGCTTGGCCTCATTATCTTTTTGATATTTAGCCAGAAGTTCATTGAAAGTGACCTTCGGCCTTTTGCCCTTGTGCTTAACACGGTTTTTACCTTCATCCACTTTAGGATGTTCAGATTTAGACATAGGTGAATTTTTTAGACCTGAACCGACTTGATCAATTTCGGAGATCGGCCTTCCTTGTTGGTGACAGGCAGTCAGACCCCCTGTCGCAGGCGGTCTAACCTTACAGCCGATCAGACCCCCTGTCGCAGGCGGTCTGACCTCCTGTTCCAGCACAGCTGAAGTAACAGGATCTTGGTACAATGGAGAAAAATTCATTCGCCCCCAATAACCTCTGGGATTTTAATAGGTTCATCGTCCTCAATAGTTGCTTGAACTTTCACATCATGGACGATGTCCTTCTCATCACTCGGGAGCTTTGAATCTTTCTCTTTGGCAATTGAAATAAGATCTTCAGATAAATCGGCTAGCTTCAACCGATTTACTAACCCCTTGCCATCAAGACCAATTGAAGCCAATTGGTCATCTTCTTGTGTTTGAGAAAATCTCAATCGTCCAATATTAATAGCCAATTGTATGAATTGACGAAACATATTGCAATCACTAGTACTATGACCAAAAGAATTATGCAACTTGCAATATTTTCGATCCTCCAACTCAAGAGGTGATGAAATAACTTTGTGATCAAATAGCTTAATAAGATTGTTCTCTAGCAAGATATCAAATAAATCATCAGACAAAGTTAAATCAAAGATATACTTCATTTTCTCTACATGATGCTTTTGTGGAGAAGATTTTAAGGCCAAGCAAACGAATGGTTCAGATTTGCTATCGACCCATTCGGCTATACCTTTCTTTGCACTTCTCATAGCCGATGCTTTGGAATTAATTGCCAAATCAACATCGGCCTCCACAATGCTTTTTGGTTTTCTTTTCTTAAACCCAGAATGACCACAAGCAAACCATGTAGAGAAAAACTTTGGCAATGATGATGGAGAAAATTTAAATGCCAAAACATTGTTGTTATCAGCCTTCCTAACCTTTACAATACAACAACCGACACAACCTTGACTCATGCTACTTTTAACAAGTAATTTATTCTCCCCAATCGATCTCTTAGAAATATTCATGATAAAATCACTAATAGATGAATCAATTAAAAAGATATGATCTGATTGGGAATTACTTGTAAAGCATACCTTGTCAAATATGTTGGAGAGGCGTGGAACTTTAATGTAGATGGTGTCATACTTCTTCTCTTGATGACAGTCTACATCCACATCCTGCATAGACCGGTCAGACCGACTGTTGCAGCCGGTTAGACTAGTGTTCCCACAACTACTGGAAAACACCTTGTGTTGATATGCCAATGCCTTCTCCCTGCTTCCAGACCCATGATAATTAATTTCATTGGTGGGTCGTTGTTTAGCCTGAAGTTGTTGCTTATTTGTGATGTGAGAATCAATATGTAAATGCACAACACCTTCGGCTTTGGAAAAAATCAAGAATAGCTTTTTTCTTACTCTTTTCATTATTTTGTCCAGCCAAACTTGTCTCTTTTGGTAGAACAAATTCAGACCGTTCGGTTGTTGCAATAACCGAACTATTGTTCAAATCTGAATTATTCTCCTTTTTTTTATTCATTCGGTTTTGAGCCACTTCAGCTCTAATGTGAACTTGAGCAACAGAATAATATTCACAATTGTTGATTTTCTCTCTAATAGAAGATTTTAAATCTTTAAAATATAAACCAGCAAGGTCAACATCGGAAATCGACAAATTAGAGCAACGATTTTTAATTTCTTTGAATCGTCTTGAGTATTGACTAACCGATTCACCTTCACCCTGCTGAATATTATAAAGGTAGATTGTGTATGATGTTTGAGAATAACTGGCTGGATAACTAGAATTAGCGTGGCCAATCTTCTCATTCACCGGCAAGTTTTGTGAATTTGCAGCCGATGAATCAATAAATGAAACACTTTGTTGAACATTACTAGAATTATCAAGATACGGTGTTCCATAAAAACTGGCCAAACTCACCATGTTAGCTTGGCCTTGATAATCACTCATCGGCCTCTTAACTTGTTGTACAGCCGATGCGTGAGAATGAATAGGTGCATGTTGTATGTTGCTAGTAGCATTAGAATTTAAAGCATGCATATTATTTGACAATGGCCTTTGAGCATAACATTCAGAATTATAATTTGCATAAGTAGAACAATCTGAATCATTATTAGCTGATGCAATATGCCTACTATTATCACATCTAGCAACATCAACATGAGAATTCATGGTACTTGCAAAATAACTATTAGACATAGGCAATATATTTGCAATTTGTACCTTGGGCTGGTCGTAGTAATATTGTTGTGGAACATAAAAATAACCCGCCATAATAGGTCTTGATGCTAATGATCTTGTAATAAATAAATCCAGATATTTTTGATGATCCAAGCAACCAATGACCAATACTTTGCCTCTCTTTTAATCTTCAATCTGCAGTAGGAAGCAAAGAAAATACAATGCAACCGGCTTGGGCAGCCTGATCCAAAGTTAGTGACAATAGATGTAATCGGTCCAAAAAGACCAGATCCAACTATAACGGCGAATCAAAGTAATAGATCAATTAAGTATATGGCTAGGGATTGATAGAACGGTTTGAGCAACCTGATCTTCCTTCCCCAGCGGAGTCGCCAAAATGTGTTGACGCCTTTTATGGTCAACACACGAGAGCGCTAGATCGTGCGGATCGCAAACGGATCGAATTGATGCTGGGCGATAGGAGGTTAGGCCGCCTGTACAGGGAGTCAGACCGCCTGTCACAGGGGGTCAGACCGCCTATCACAGGTAGTCAGACCACCCGTAGCTGAGACGCCACAAGATCGATCGTTCGATGGATAACTACCACACTTACATGGTGGTGGACGGCTAGGTTTACGAGTAAACCAACAAAAAGATAACCAACGCACTTTCGTGGCGAAGAATGACTAGTTTATCAGCAAACTAGCAAAGGCCATCGATGCTCACACCCGGGAGGGACCCCGTCAGGGCGTGGACGCCGTCGGACATGCCCTAGGTCGACCAGCAAGCCTTAGGACGCCATAAATAGCCGTGGAGATCACGATGGACAGCAAGGGAGATTGGAAAAGATTAGGGTTTGAGGATAAAAGTAAAAGTGAGTTTCGATTGGATTGGATTCCTCTCAATCGGCCATAGCCCTTTATATTTATAGGGTGGGGAAGTCTGTACCCGTGGGGAGTTAATTACATGAAAAAATCCTGTCAAATACAACTCTAATTCGGATTAGGACTGCTACATGCGGTCTAACCTCCTGTACAGGCGGTCTAACCGGCTGGGTCCAGCACTGATTCTTGCCAGAGCCATAACTCCCTCATCCGGACTCCAAATCGGACGATCCACATATGCATTTTGATCATCTCGACGAAGCCTACGCAATAGTTGAGTCATATTCATATTTTGAGCACTTTCATACAGGCGGTTAGACCGGCCCCTACAGGCGGTCAGACCTCCTGTCGTTTTGCCGGATCGGCTACAGGGCACAACTGGCCAAGCCTGATCGGCTTGCTGCAACTTTTGGTCATCAACACTTACCTTTGCGCTCCTGCAGTGGCTCAATACGGAATCTGCTCTCAACCAGGTCTTCATCTTCCCACGGCACGATCCACATCTTGTCACTCTCCTTCGCGGAGACATCATCCCCCGAGGCCGTGTTCGCCACCGTCGAGCACCCCGCGAGGAGTTTTTTTAGATAATGGATCACTCTCCGGCTTCACCCTTCTCAGAATGAAAAGGGATCAGACTCAAATTATTACAAGACCAAACCAAAGAATTATAGAAAAATGAAGAGTTTTTTAAAACCCAATCCTAAATATATTGTTCCATCCATTGGAATTAAAAAAGTGAAGAGCGGCCATCTCTAAGGAGCAGCATGTCGTCCTCGGGAGGTCTTGATCACTCTCATGTCGCTGCAACTTGGCCCAAATTCTGAGCCAGTTTGTTTCCCTGAACAAAACCTGCAAATAAGTTTAGGTTGGCATTTATAAAAAACCACTTCATTTCTAGTGTTCCAAATTGTCCAACATAATGCAATTGCACCTATCAATAAAAATAGATTTGGTTCTTGTCCTCCTTGTTTTGCCCATCTACCAAATAAATGGCTAAAACATTTTTGGGGAGCAATTCCAAATACTAAATGAACAGCTCTCCATAAGAATTTAGCATATACACAATCGAAAAAGAGATGATTAATAGACTCCCTACAGCTACAAAAACTACAAATTGTATCCCCTCTCCAATTCCTTCTAGCTAGGTTGTCTTTTGTCAAAATAATCCCCTTTTTTAAATACCATAAGAAAACTTTAATCTTCAATGGTACTTTAATTTGTCAAATTTCTTGCAATACTCTAATATCACGATTGATAAGGTGCTTATACAAGGACTTCACTGTGAACAATGTGTTCTTATTTAGTGACCACATAAAAACATCTCTCCCCTCAACCAAATTAACATCTAGGCCTTGTGCTACTAAATTATGCCATTCCGTTAGTTTTATTCCCACCAATGATCTCCTAAAACAGACATTCAACGGAGTCGAACTAAACACATCTACAATAGTAGCATGTTTTTTCCTCACAATATTGTACAGATTGGGATATATATTTTTCAAAGGTTCCGTATCTAACCAAGTGTCTTCCCAAAACCTAGTCTGTTCCCCAGAATTCACTCTAAATGTTCCTAATTTTAGGAAGTCATCTTTGACACCCATAAGGCCCATCCATAATTGTGAGTCTCCTGGTTTCTTGAATACTTGACCAAGTGGCTTATCTTTAAGATATTTATTTCTAAGGAGTTCCTGCCATACACCATCTTTGTTACTCAGTTTAAACAACCACTTACTTAATAAGCATTTATTTTGTATATCTAAATTTAGGATGCCTAAACCCCCTTGTTCTTTTGGTTGGCAGATTACATCCCATTTAGCTAATCTATACTTTTTCTTTTGTTGGTCGTATTGCCAGAAGAACCTTGATCTATAGTTATATATTCTTTCAAGTACTCCCCTTGAAACCTCAAAGAAAGATAACATAAATAAAGGTAAACTTGATAAAATTGAGTTAATGAGACCTAAACGTCCACCCACTGATAACAATTTGCCTTTCCATCCACTCAACCTCTTTTCAAACTTATCTTCTATCGATTTCCAATCTCTGTTTCTTAATTTGCGAAAGTGCATTGGAATTCCTAAATAGCGAAAAGGAAGAGATCCTAACTGGCATCCGAAGATTTGAGAGTATAGGGTTTCTTGTTCCTTTGCTTGTCCAAAACAGTGTATTTCACTCTTATGAAAATTTATTTTGAGTCCAGACAATTGCTCAAAAGTACATAATAGTAGCTTCAAATTCCTTACTTGATCCACATCATGGTCTAGAAAAATAATTGTGTCATCAGCATATTGCAAAATAGACAAACCATTATTCACTAGGTGTGGTACTACTCCTCTTATTTGTCCTTGCTCCTTTGCTCTGTCAATCAAGATTGCTAGCATATCCACTACTATATTAAATAGAATGGGAGACAGCGGATCGCCTTGGCGCAAGCCTTTCTTAGTTTGGAAATAACGACCAATTTGATCATTTACTTTAACTCCTACATTTCCACCTTTAGTGAAAGCCTCTATCCAATTGCACTATGTTTGTGAAAAACCTTTCATTCTCAAGGTCTGTTGTAGGAAATCCCACTTGACCTTATCATACGCCTTTTCGAAATCAATTTTAAACACTATACCATTCTGTTTTTTGGTGTGTAGCTCATGTAAGGTTTCATGCAAAATCACTGCTCCCTCCATAATATTTCTACCAGGAAAAAAGCCGTTTGTGATGGGCTAATAACCTTTTGAGCTATTTTGGACACTCTATTTGTAGCAACTTTGGTAAATATCTTGAAGCTAACATTTAACAGACAGATTGGTCTATACTGTTGTATCTGCTTCGCTTCATTACTCTTTGGAAGTAAAATTATTGTACCAAAGTTTAAGTTGTGTAAAGGTAGTAAACCTTTATGAAGTTCTACAAAAAGTGCCATTAAGTCTGTTTTAATTAGCCTCCAGAAAACTTGATAGAACTCCGCAAGGAAAGGCGTGGCCAGGTAACACGGCTGCACGACATCTGGCCTCCGTTGGCTTCGTGTTCTTCCTCCTCTGAATCCCGTCGTCGCCATGCCCCTGAAGCCCATCGCAGTCTAACCCTTACCTCCCATGAAGCTCGTCGCCTCATGGATATGTTGCAAACATGGTTTTGTCATGTTGCCAATATGATTCCGTTGTGCTGTAATCATGATTTGGTTTGTCGCAACATAAATATTTTGTGGATGCTTCATAATGACTTTGATGTTGTAGTGTTTTACCTAAGATATTTCAGTAATCTACCTTTGGTGTTGCATTTGTTCACCTGAGATGTTTTAGTAATCAACCTTTGATATTGCAGTGGTATGACGTTGTAGTTCACCTGAGATGATGTTTCAGTAATGAACCTTTGATGCTGCAGTGGTTTAATTGAGATGTTTCAGTAATTGTCCTTTGATGTTGCGATAGTTTAACTGGGATGTTTCAGTAATCGGTTTTGGTTTACGTTGGAGTGTTTCAGTATCGATTTAATGTTGCAGCGGGAGTTTTACTTATTTTTTTATCTAATATCATCGTCCGATGGTACACCCATATACATCGAACGTCTGGGCGCAAGTAGTTCTCTAATATATTTTTAGGCTGAAACACCTGGTTTGAAAATTTCGTACTGCTTAATTCTTTTGCCTCTGGCTCTCTGTATATCATCTATATTTTTTTCTCATATAATGCAAGAATCCTTCCATCCTCCTGAATTAAGCTTTACACAACATAGCTACCATTAGTAGTGAACTTAGGGTTAGGGTTTAGTAGCGCATGCTAGCTACAGGAAGTCATGAACACATTCGTTCTCGATCAAACGGCTCACGTTGCTGACTTACACAAACACGTCATCTAAGTCGACTTGCATGGAACAAATCTGAAATAGTAGAGCCCCATGGTTAAAATAATACTCTTTGTTTTCTAGAAAAAGAAAGATATTCCCGTTTGATTACAATATGACAACGAGCGGATTTAATACTCTGTGACACACTGACACTTTGGAAGACCATACATATCCTATACATAATCCAAGTATTACACAAATAGCCATGTCATGAAATTTTAGCAAACAACATTTCAAAAACCTTCTCACCTTATTTTTATATTCTATCGGAACCTTACTAGATAGTTAAATTAAAAAAGTAACATTGAGCTAAATTTCTAGGATTGAGCTAAACAATCATTGATCACAATAATTTAACTAATATATTATAGAAAATTATTTTGTCAACTAAAAAATCTTATGCTAACGTAATACATAGAAACATGTTATGCAATATTTTAAATCATATATAGTGAAAGAATAAATCCAGCATGCCACCATATTTACGAGCCTAAGCCCCCACAATCCCCTGCCCAAACATAGAGCCTAAGCCCAATGCTATATCTAATAAAAAAAGTTTGAGCCATCTATAAGCACATCTTGGAGGCACTTTTAGTGCTTCAGCATTGTGGTGCCGTAGGCGGCTTGTAGATCTAGCTTCTCGAACCACCTGCATATGAAATTTCGCTGTCCATTTTTCACTGTTCGGCTGTTGGTTGTAGACTTGTAGTACATTAGTCCATATTGTACTATTGCCGCCTTGCTAATTATCTTTTGCATCCTACTTGGATTGAATTTGTGGTTCTGAAACAGAACAGGTTTTGAATTGATCTAGTTGACATGTTTTTTTGTTCTAAAGGATTTGATTTTCTTTTTGAGATAAAACAAATAGGTAAGCCCTTACTGGTTCCAAGATGTTCTTTTCGAGATCGATAGTCTTCTTATTTTTCAGATAATTTCATTCTTATAAAAAAAATGCTCACCCTCGTGTTGCTTAAAGATACCTGCTGTTTCAGAGAACATGCCAGATCAGGTAAGGAGTTCCCTCGCTGTTGAGCAGATATCACTTGCTCTGCATAAATGATATAGAAGGTTAATAATTCAATATTCATCTGTGCAGATTAGAATGGTGCAGTTAATGTTCAGGGGGGCTTATTGTATAAGACTAGAACGGTTGGGCACGCAATGCGCACTCTACCAATATCTTAACAAAGAACAGCTAATAAAAAAAGCATATGGTTGATCATAAATGTCTAATATGAAGGGCTCCAATTTGGCATATATCACAAGTGGTTACAAAACAATTCACATGAAACCATATACGTGGTGATCAGACAGAAAACAAATGCAGTGCACACTGTAGTTATGCAAGTATGTTCAGATAGGTAATAAAGAATATGAAAGAATGAAGAGTCTATTCCCAATATTTTTTCCACAACCATCAAAATAACAAAGCTACTGCCCACCCTAAATCCTCAGTCTGACAATCCTTTCTTGTGCCAGGATAACAAACCACAATATCGACAACAACGTCAAAATCATAAATGAAGACTAAGAAATGCCTTGACGCTGCTGGCTGATGATCTTCCTTCATCCGACAGTCTGCTCATATACATGTAAAAAGATGTGCATGAAATCCTGCAGTATAAGCCTAATTTATGTAAGTACATGTGACTGCAATACATACATACATACATGATAGGTCTATATACAGTAATGAATGCAGCATATGCAATTGCATCCCATATATAGTGAGTATTATTGGAATTTTATCGGGATCAGTTGACCCAATAACTATGCCTAGATCTGCCCCTGAATAAATCTCACGTCAAATTATATTAACTAATTAATCATATTCAGCAGTAGATAGCTATAGTTTGTAATTTTGTTTTTAGAAGAAGAAAAAATCATAGATACATTAAGCGAAAATGAGAAACTTCAATGATTCTTAGTGGCAAAGAGTCAATTTGCAGTTAGCAGATGATTATAGATGATTAATTATCTACAGAATACACATATCAAATAAGAGGTATTGCTCTTAAATTTCAGATACTCATGGCTAGAAAGTTCAGAAGGTATTGAAGTGTAGCCATGATACCAGAGCGCCACAGCTTGAAAATAAATGAACCTATTGATTAACAACTTAAATGGTTGAAGCTGCAGTAAGCACTGAGCATAAAGGAAATGAAATCAGACTGATCTGAGGTGTCCTGCACATCAGCTGCTTATCTAAAAATAGTAAATATCCAATGAGTACCTTGCCTTGAGGCATTCCTCGAGGAAATATATACTAAGGGATAACCACCATGTATTTATTCAAAAGATACTCATGTTCACCTATGTTTCTAGGGTCCCTACTCCAGGGAGATTTCTATAAAGATGGTGCTACTCTGATATAGTACAGACAGTTTCAATCTGCTTGCATTGGCAGGTTGTCTTACATAATAGAAGACCCTCACTAAATCAGAAGAAAGCTGTAATCTGTGCACAATGCCTATTTAATGCAAAATGATAGTTCTCTGAACCCAAGCTAGAATCACTGAACAAACTGGATCGCATATTTGTTAAACAAATAGGCCAAACTATTTTGGCACAGGAGGGATGGCCACAGGAAAGCAAGACAATCATAATGCTTAAACAATAACTTTTCTAGTTATCCTATAATGGATGGTAGATACGGTCTGGACCATACTGAAATTGTTCAGGAGATACGGTCCTGGTCCAAACACCCACGAGTGCACCGAAGTTGACCTAGAATACGTTTTCAGAAGTTCTCTACTGGTCTTGCATAGGTGCATACGAAGCAATGGGTATCATGCTAGCTAAGAACAGCATACCTGATAAGCCAAAAGTATGCTGAGCATTTGCTGAATTGAAGATAACAGGTTGTAGACAAAATAAATTTAATCTGGGATGTCTACAAATTAAATCAAAATGCATTAACATAGTGCATTCGGTGGTTGTACGAAGCTCTTACACAAAGAAAGGTTTCTTCTACATTTTTTAGCTGGACCTGAAAAACAATGAAGAAAAATATAACCATTTAGTGAGTACCCATGGCATAAGTCAAAACAGTGAAACACAACCAAGTTATGGAAGGCATAAACTCATCTAATAGAAGTTCAAATCCTACTGCTCCGGTTCATGATCCTCCCTAAAGGTTGCAGGCATAAGGAAAAAGAAGAGCCGTATCAGCAAAGGTACTTTTTAAGATAATAGAAAATCAACAGAATACTTTTTCAATAATAGAAAATCAACCCAGGTGCAAAGTTTCTGGACCGAAGCTAGAAGGACTATAATCAGTGTTAGACAATAACTGTGCCCCCTCTGTTACCGCACCAGCCCCCTAGTGCCCTGTGCTTCATTAGTGCTAGACATTAGTACCTAAGCACACCTTGGCCCCTTCGGCTATACAACCTATATATGTGTAATCCTCTCTGTAACCATATATCAATTATAATCAATCCAGCTTACATGGTATCAGTCGCCTAGGTTATCTTTTAGGACCTCTTCTTCCGCACCAGGCACCGCTCCAAGCGCGCCGCTCTTCCAGCGCGCCGCCCGCTCGGTCGCTGCTCCAGCGCGCCCCTCCGGCGCCGCTCCAGCGTGCCGACCCGGCGCTGCTCCATGGCCGGTATCGACGCCACCACCGGTGTCCACTCCGATGGTCGGCCCATGACTCCCGTCGACGACGTGGAGCGCACCCGCGCCACCCAAGCCGCCCGCGACGCCGCTCTCGCCTGCGCGGCTGAAGCGGACCGCAAGGTCGCCGCGGCGCAAGCCGAACAGGATGCTACCGACGCTCGTCTCCAAGATGCTCTTGACTGCGCCGCGGTTGAGCCTCCTATCGACGACGACGATGACAACCTCTCCTTGGCCACCATCGACGACGACGCCGCTGCTCAACACGAAGCCACCGCCCTGCTCAACCTTCACGCGCAGGTGGTTGCCCTCCAGAACATCCGCGCGCTCATCCCTCTTCAACTCGACGTCACGTCCACCTTCTTCTCCCAATGGTGCGACTCCTTCCTCCTCGCCCTCGGACGGTACTCTCTCGACCGGCATGTCCTGTCAGACTCCGCCGTGCCCAACTCCGCCGACTGGGTCCGGATGGACTGCGTCGTATGGACTTGGCTCCTCGGCACCATCTCCGACGACCTCGCCGACACCGTCTCCGAATGCCGCGCCACCGCCTGCGCCATGTGGCTCGCCATCGAGTCACAATTCCTCGGAAATCAAGCAACGCGTGCTCTGCACGCCGACGCTGACTTCCGCAACTTCTGCCAAGGCGACCTCCCCGTCGCCGACTACTGCCGCATCTACAAGCGCAAGACGGGGGACCTCCACGACCTCGGCGAGCCCATCTCCGACCGCACCCTTGTCCTCAACATCATCCGCGGCCTCAACGAGCGCTTTGCCGCCATCAGCCTTCACCTCCGCCGCACCAGCCCCCTGCCCAGCTTCTTGCAGGTCCGTGCTGATCTTCGGATGGAGGAGCTGACCATGGCCAAGGCCCCTCCTACCGCCGCCCTTCTCTCGAGCTCCAGCGGTGGGCGCGGTCCCTCCGACGGGAACCGCCAGTACGGCGCACCACCGCCGCAACAGGGACCCCCTGGATCCAACTCTGGGGGCTCCTCCAAGCGCGGCAAGCACGGCGGGAAGAAGCACGGAGGAGGCAACGGAGGCGGCTCCTCCAACGGCGGCTACAGAGGCGGGAACACCGGGGGACGGCCCAACGGCGGCAATCCCCCCGGCGCCCCTGCCTCCGCTTCTTCCGGCGGACCAAACCTGGGCGCTGGTGGTCCCTGGCCCAGCTACCATAACCCTTGGACGGGCTCAATCCACATGTGCCCTGGGCCTCGGGGTCTGCCTCGCCCGCCGACCAGTGGGTCGGCCCACCCCCCTCACGCCTTCATCGCTAGGCCTCCAGGCTCCTGGTCCAGCGCCGCCGGCTCACCTGGTCCGTGGGCCGGACAGATGGGCACTCCGACTGCCGCTCCGCCACTGGGCCCTCCCACCAGCCTCTACAACAACGGTTGGGACCAGCAGGCCTTAGCGGCCTAGTTTCAGACCGTCCAGCTACACCAATCCGCTCAGCACGAATGGTATTTTGACACTGGCGCTACCAACCATGTCACGTCTGATGC
This sequence comes from Digitaria exilis, assembly GCA_015342445.1. NCBI lineage: Eukaryota > Viridiplantae > Streptophyta > Magnoliopsida > Poales > Poaceae > Digitaria > Digitaria exilis. Next base: position 1,671,403 of record JACEFO010001897.1, read on the forward strand.
TGGTACTCCCTCCTCCACCTCTCCTTCCTCCATTTACTCTCCTACTAGCATCATTGTCGGTGATGGTAGTCTCGTTCCGTCACTTCCACCGGCACCACCACACTCCCACATAACCTCCATCTTAATAATGTCCTTATTGCTCTGGCTCTTATTAAGAATCACATTTCTGTTCGTAATTTACTATTGACAACAATTGTAGTGTGGAATTTGATCCCTTCGGTTGTTTTGTGAAGGATCTTCCTACTCGGAGCGAGATCGCCAGGTGTAATAGCTCGGGGCCCCTCTACCCTCTACTACCTCCGGCTGCGGCTCTCCTTGCTTCCTCCTCTTCATCGCTTTGGCATCAACGGCTCGGACACCCCGGCCACGAAGCGCTCTCCAAATTGGCTCACTCCGCCGCCATCCTGTGTTCCTCTAGCACCCCCGATGTCTTATGCCATGCCTGCCAACTTGGCCGACATGTTCGCTTGCAGTTTTCTACTTCCTCGTCGTGTGCTAGTCATGCTTTTCAACTTTTACATTGTGATCTTTGGACCTCGTCTCTAACTAGTGTTTCGGGTCATAAGTATTACCTTGTAATTCTTGATGATTTTTCACATTACTTGTGGACGTTCCTGTTACGTCTCAAATCCGACACCTTTTCCACCATGTCAAATTTCTTCGTCTATGTCCAAACTCAATTTGGTGTCCGTGTTCAAGGAGTCCAAAGCGATAATGGCCCGAGTTCGACAATCTCACCTCTCGCAATTTCTTTGCATATCACGGCGTGCTCTTTCGCATGTCTTGTCCTTACTCCTCGCCCCAAAACGGCAAAGCAGAATGCATTATTCGGACTACTAACAATGCCATTCGCTCCCTGCTTTTTCACGCGAGCGTACCTCCATCCTTCTGGGCCGCCGCCCTCGGCATGGCCACTCACCTTCTCAACATTCTCCCCACCAAAACTCTTTCCTTCTCCACCCCCTACCTTGCCTTACTTGGCATTCAACCCTCCTATGAGCACTTAAGGGTCTTTGGGTGCAAATGTTACCCTAACATCTCCGCAACCGCCCCTCACAAACTTGCTCCTCGTTCCACTCTATGTGTGTTTCTTGGCTACTCCCCTCCTCACAAGGGATATGTCTGCCTCGATCGTCACACCAATCGCACCATCATCTCCCGTCATGTGGTGTTCGATGAAACCTCCTTTCCCTTCTCTGAGGATCCCTCGCCACCTCCCCATGACGCCTTTGATTTTTTGGCGGATTTTTCTAACCCCATAACAGTGCCATTTCCTTCTTTACCATACACTACTCCTGCAGGCACCTCTACGGCATTGCCACATGCGGCTCCAGTACCAGAAGCAGCCCTGGGCTCCTCCCCAGCCGGCCCAGGCTTAACTGGGCCATCGGCGTCTGACGCGGCCCACAGGGACGCCTGGGCCGCGCCCTACTCCAGCAGGCCATTGCTCCCTGCTGGACCGGCATCAAGCACCCTCCGTTCCGTCGGGAGCCCCTCTGCTGCCCCTGGCGCTTTCCCAGCAGCGCCGGCGGCGGCGCCCTGCTCCGGCCGACAGCCGCTCCTCACTGAGCCGGCTCTCAGTACCTCTCCCCTCGGCGGTAGCTCCTCTGCCGGCCCTGCTTCCGGCGTCTCACCGGCGGCGGCCCCAGCGGCGCCGGCGGCAGCCTCAGCAGCGGCCCCAGCGGCCGCACCTCTGCCCTGGCATCACTTTGGCATCACATACTTCCGCCGGCCTAGGGCCCCTACCGATGGCGCCCTAGTCTCGGCGGTTCCCGCTCCCGGAGCAACGGCCCCCGCCACCGCACCTGCTCCATCCGCGGCCGCTGGGGCTCCTGCTGCCTCATCCACACCAGCCCCTGACGCAGCGGTCTCGTCTTCACCAAAACCGTCGCCTCTGCCCGCCAGTGCCGTCCCTATCCGGCACGGCATGAAGACGCGCGACAAGCGTGGCATCCACGTGCCCGCATCCACCAGGTCGGGTCTCTGTCTCCGATTCCTCAGACTTACCGAGCCGCCCTCGCCGACCCAAACTGGCACGCAGCCATGGAGGCCGAGTACACCGCCCTCCTCGCCAACAACACCTGGGATCTCCTTCCCCGACCACCTCGAGCAAATGTGGTCACCGGCAAATGGGTATTCAAACACAAATTCAACGCTGATGGTACTCTTGAGCATTACAAGGCCAGATGGGTACTCCGCGGGTTCACTCAATGCCCCGGGATTGACTTTGGTGAAACTTTCAGTCCCGTTGTCAAGCCGGCAACCGTCAGGACAGTTCTCTCCTTGGCTCTCTCCCACTCTTGGCCCATTCACCAATTGGATGTCAACAATGAATTCCATCAACGTACTCTATCTGAAACTGTCTACTGTGCTCAACCTGCCGATTTCGAAGATTCAGCATGTCTAGATTTTGTCTGTCGTCTCAACCGGCCACTATATGGGTTGAAGCAAGCCCCGCGAGCTTGGTATAGCCGCTTCGCCTCATTTCTTCTTCAGTTTGGGTTCACTGAGGCCAAGACAGATTCATCTCTGTTCATATACCATTCCGGTGCAGAGACAGTCTACCTCCTGCTATATGTTGATGATGTCGTCCTCACAGCATCCTCCTCTGACCTTCTGCAAAGGATCATCAGTGCCCTCCAGGCTGAATTCTCTCTGAAGGATCTCGGACAACTGCATCACTTCCTTGGCATGAATGTTCAGCGTACACCAGAGGGTCTGTTCCTTTCCCAACGTCAGTACATGCTAGAGATACTTGACCGGGCTGGAATGACAGGCTGCAAGGCTTGCACCACTCCTGTTGATCTGAATCCTAAGCTTCCTGCTGATGGCGATTCTCGCAGCTAGCCGGGGCCCTGAAGTACCTCACGTTCACTCGGCCCGATCTCTCCTATGCGGTCCAGCAAATATGCCTCCATATGCATGATCCGAGAGAACCACACCTTGCAGCCTTAAAGCGCATCCTGTGCTATGTTCGTGGCACACTCCATATGGGATTGCTCATTCGACCGTCCTCTCATCAAGAACTGGTCGTCTACTCTGATGCAGATTGGACCGGCTGCCCTGACACCAGAAAGTCCACCTCTAGTTATGCCGTCTTCCTGGGTGACAGTCTCATCTCTTGGTCCTCCAAACGCTAGAACACTGTCTCCCGCTCCAGTGCAGAAGCCGAGTACAGGGCAGTTGCCAATGCAGTCGCTGAAGCCACCTGGTTGCGCCAATTGCTCACCGAACTTTGCACCCCCCTTCGCAAAGCGACCCTTGTGTATTGTGACAACGTTAGTGCCATCTACATGTCCAAGAACCTGGTCCAACATCAGCGCACTAAACACGTGGAGATTGATCTCCACTTTGTGCGAGAGCGCGTTGCTCTTGGCAACCTCCGTGTTCTTCATGTACCAACAACTTCACAATTTGCTGATATCTTCACCAAAGGGCTGCCATCTTCGGTCTTCTCTGAATTTCGTCGTTCCAGCCTCAACGTCTGGTCACCCGACGATGTGTTTGCGGGGAGTGTTAGACAGTTATTGTGCCCCCTCTGTTACCGCACCAGCCCCCTAGTGCCCTGTGCTTCATTAGTGCTAGACATTAGTACCTAAGCACCTTGGTTGTGTGTTCACACCTTGGCCCCTTCGGCTATACAGCCTATATATGTGTAATCTTCTCTTTAACCATATATCAATTATAATCAATCCAGCTTACAATCAGGACCGAAACTAAAGAAGAAAGCAACAAGTTACACATATTCAGACATGATGCTATGCTATGCTGCTAAAGTTCAGAATATTACTGCTGCAAACAAGACAGATATTTTTTCAATGAAACATGCAGCTAAGCTATTTCCCATGTCAGGGTAATGCACATTCTTTCTTATATAAGCTGAAAGAACGCGTTAGACAAGGCCTTCTATGTGCAACAAGCTAGAACTTGTACATTTCCAGAGGGACAGCAGAAACTAAAAAAACACAACAAACCCTAAGCACACTGTTCTAAAAATAAAAAAGGCAGCAAGCTACTCAATGTCTAGAGGATGCAGTAAAAAGATGAGCAGATGGAGTGATAATATTGATAAATGGAAAGGATTAGAAGCTATGCAGGGCCTTTTCTATGCATCACACATTAGACCTAATGCATAAAAGAAAAAACACAAAAGTACAGAAATCAGTGGCAACCTGGAACTTGCAATCATTCACCCCAGAAACAACAGACCTAGAGCCAGAGAAAGGTTGAGAAACAACAAAAAGATGTTACACATCACATTTAAGAGGGAGAAACCAAATCTCTACATACAGACAACATAGAATGCAGCGTAAGGCCTCCTCCAACGGAGACGCGTCAGCTAGCTCAAAGAAAGTTTTCGTCAGATTTATGCCGTCGTGGATAAGAGAGAAGGCAGAAAAACTATGCGCTAGTGTGGGCAGAAGAGATAGTCCCGATCGTGCCCCGAGGCAAACTGGGCCCGAACCTCCGCTGCTCTCTCTCAGTGGCATGAAGGTTGGGAATAGATTGGAGTAAACAATTTGCATCATGGACCCTACACAGACTTTGTGTTGCATGCAAAATGTCAGGCCGATACGTGGAATCGCCATGTCATGCGGAAGAGCCAGCAACCCGGCTCAACTGTTGGACACGGCCTAAGCACGAGAAACATGATCCATTGTCTGCAAATCTGAGGGAAAAACTTTTATAATGCTTGAATGAGTCCCATGTTAGCTACCTTTAATTGTAGACTATTATGCTCAAGTCACAGATTGTAAAAGAAAAGAGAACTGCTACTTTAGCAGGCACAACCATATTAGCAAAGAGGGCTCTTTGTCCGTAGACCTGGATCTGAAGCTACTGTATTAGTGGTCCTTTGATTTAAAACAGAGGGAATTAATCGGAGAGAGGATAACTACGGATCGTGAATCATACACACAACACAGCATGCACCCTAAGCTCGATAAACATGATCCATTGCTTGCAGATATGAGGGATAAGGTTGTGGGAAGGAAGTACTTACGTGAAATCTCGCCGACCAAAGTCACGAACCTCACTGAAACCAAAGGAAAAATGAGAGATCATCATCCATCCCACGCAGAAGAAGAAAAAGAAAAAGGAGACCTCACACGAGATGTTACTACTCACCAGCACCAGACGACGAGATAGACCGACCCGCCGCCGGACTGATCCCCGCTCCGCTCAACCGGTAGAGAGGGAGGCGCCGCGGCAGGTGGAGGGACCGGCGGACGGAGTAAGCGAGGCCCCGGCGTCGCGGCTCCGCTGCGTTGTCGCCTCGAAGAGGGGAGAGCCTAGTCTAGGTTTGCAGTTGGACTATCTGTAGAAGCGTGGTGGAGGCCGTCGAGGGGGCGGCTTCGTTCCCCGGCGCTCCGATGTGACGGACAATCACAGAGAGAGAGAGAGGAGGGGCGCAACGAGCGTGGAGGCGAGGAGGGGTGTGGCGCGCGTGGAGGCGAGCATGGTGAGAGGGGCGGCGGCGGCGCGAGAAGAGCGAGGGAGACTGTACCGGTCTAGGGTTTGGGTATGAGTCAGGACCGCGCGTCTCCACCACCACCGCCGCGCGTCCCAAGGAGATTTCCCATGCAACTGAGCAGTAAGCTCGCTCGGAAACTCTCGTCATGTTTTTCAATTTGCAATATATATATATAGCATACTCCTTAAGTTGCATCTATCATCATCTTTTTATTTTGAGGTTGTATGATGGACAATGGCTTTGTGTATGATTGATATGGCTACTTTATCTCTTATTATCTAAAAAAAAGATGCAATTCGCGAGATATTAGACCACTGAATCGAACTTCCTAGAGATATTTTATACTAATATGGTCTTACATGCAGGCCGCTATTGCACAAGGCTCTGGTGAGGTTTGGGGGAAATTTCCTCTCAAAAAAGTTTAGGGCCAAAAAGTCCTTGCTATACACCAAGGACATATACGGCACACATCCATTCTGGGATCGCTTAGAGTTGCTCAAAACGTCATTGTTGGGGAAAGAAATACTTTTGCGTGTTGGGATGTACTCGGTTAAAGCCGAATATGACCATCTGAAGTCAATAGGGATGCTACAGTGGCAATCTTACAAGGAGGAAGAGGCAGCTATTAACCGTCTGCTACAGATTATTTATCGTCGGCTCGACCCTTACAAACAACGTCGCCTGAAAACGGGACTCTTTTATCTGTGCCCGCCTTCAAATAATTCAGGTCACATCCTGCTGTGTAGCCCATTAGATTCCATGCCCTTGAAGGAAGCGTTGAAGAGGCGAAGACTACGTATCAAAAGGGAGAGGAAGATTCTAACTGCGTACAAGGAAAAGGGAAATGTATCTAGCGGGACTAGCGCTACACAAGATGTTACTGCCCCACTCCCACTGATGATAACACTGCAAACGGTGTGTAGGAAGAGCCTACTGTTGTATACAATAGGCTCAATATTTATAGGATGTGCTATTGTATTGATTCCATAGAAAATTAATGTAGTCCTCTTTTGGGCCTCCTCTCGTGTACCTACTCAATCCAAAATATTATCATTCATCTTTCAGAACGACAGACATTGGCATGCGTCACAATACAAACTATGATGTATTTTTCAGCATGTATTACAATGTCTAGTATCATTGTGCAAAATTCTAGCTTAAGACTATACTTGTGCAAAAAGAAATAAAAATAAATGAATATTAAGATGTAAATTAAATCAGATGACATAGCTTAGCAGGTAAAATGGACCAAGACATAGTTCAAAGGATTATCCAAAATTTGGCTATACTTGAGGAAAATAATTTAGACTTTTTCCAAGTGGATAAACACCGTCCGTCGAAAAGCATGAAGTGGATCAATCACCGTCCATGGTGTGACTCTGAAACAATTTGGTGATTTCAAGCCCCCAACTGACTAATTTTTTTTTCATGAACAGAACAAAGGGACCCACCTGCAGAGGAGATGCGCCTGCCAGGTTCGAGCCCGGGCGGCCGGGTGCGCTCCTCACCTGGGAGCGGATTCCACATTACACCGTCGATTAACGGCCACTAACGATGCTGGCCGGCCGGTCAAAACATATTTGGCAGCTCACTGTACTACCCCGGCCGAATTGATAATGTTTTTAGTCACCGAACTTACCTGCAGTTGTTATTAGTATAAATTAGGAAAAACTTGTGCTTTCGCTACAAGATTAGAGCCATATTTAATGTATTGTGTATTATATTATCGTTTTTAAGCTATGATCTTCGTGAGCACAAAAATCTTGCTTTTAAAGGTATCAGGGCTTAACATGATTGAATTGCTACAACGAAACCCACTTCATTTCATATTATTATTATGACGGTGAATAGATAGATAGAAAAACAAGCTGACCATGGTCCGTCCAAACTGCCACCAAAAAATCGTAGTCGATTCACGCTTGGACTGGAAAACAACAGAAATACAGTCCCGCTCGATTCACGCTTGGACTGGAAGACGAAAGGAAAAAGATACAAACCGTGGGCAGTAGTTGAAGGAGAGTGGAGATAGGATCGATCGACCACGCGGGCCCACCTGTGGCATGCCTTTGCGCTGTACTACCTCTGCGTCAGCCAGCAGCGTCCAGTGAAAAAAACAAACGAGACACCAATCCCCAATCGTTCTCGTCCGCGGAATCTGCTCGTACCGTGGCCGCGGACTCAACCGTGGCAGCGTACCCTACCGGCCTTTACGCTCACACGCCTCCCCGGGTCCACCCCCACTCTCTGCTCTGCGTGTGCACCATCTCCCGGGGATCCGGCGGGTCCGGCCCCACAGTCGACGCGCCGATGGGCATGGCTGCACCGGACCAGGGTTCACAAAACCGAACCGGAGGGCTGAACCGTCGGCCGGCGGTAGCGGCTAACCGGTCCGGTTCACGCGGGAACCGGTCAAAATGGACAAATTCAAATTTTGAATTAAAAAGTATATGAAATCCTAGTTCAATCGGTTTGAACCGGTAAGCCGCCCGGTTTGACCGGTAAGCCGAGCGGTTTGGACGGTAAACCGGCCGGTTTGGACGGTAAGCCGGCTCAATACATAATTTGTCATGTTTTCAAATTTAACTAGAAATTTAAAAAAATAAAAGAAAAATTTCTGAAAATATTTCAAGGTGCGTAGAATTTAATGGTGTCAAAATTTTTCAAATATTAGTGTATTTAGTATTTTTTGTGTGCATTAGAAGTTCAATGAGCCGATTTTTTTTTCTTTTCCTTTTTTTTTGAACTTCTAATGCCTGCAAAAAATTATCAAATCAGCAAATATTTGAAATTTTTTTACACCAATAGATTACATATACCTTGAAGTATTTTTAGGAATTTTTTTGATATTTTTCCATTTTAAATTTAAATTTAAATATTTTAAATTTAACCGGTTTGAAACCGCCCCAAACCGCTACCGGTCCGGAGCGGTTTGACCGGTCCCGCGGGAACCGGCGGTTTTGAACGGGATTGCGAACCCTGCACCGGACTGCAGGATCCTGATCTCCTCTCGGCAGGTAGGGTTACGAACACACATTGTTCCAGTGCTCTTTGTTCCTACGTAGTTCGTGCCAACGCCAAGCTTGTTCTAGTCAGGGTTCACAAACCGATGGTAAACGGCCCGGTTTGACCGGTCCCACTCGAACTGCTCCGGACCGGCAGTGGTTCGGGGCGGTTTGAACCGGGCAAAATTCAAAATTTTTAAATTTAAATTCAAAAATAGAAAAATATTGTAAAAACTTCTAAAAATACTTCAAGGTGTGTGTAATCTATTGTGTAAAAAATTTTCAGATATTTGCTCATTTGTTTGGTAAATACAAGTTAAATCAAAAAAGAAAAAGAAAAAAGTGGCCGGCCATTAAGGTCTATTTTTTTGACGCAAACCGGCCGGCTAACCGCCAAACCGACTACTGTTCTTAACCCAAATCAAAGAAAAGTTGGCTAACCAGTCAAACCGAGTGACTAACCGCTCCAAACCGCCGGATACGTGAATTTGAATTTGTTCGATTTCTAGCCCATTTTTTTGACGCAAACCGTCCGGCTAACCGGTCAAACCGAGCGGCTAACCGCTCCAAACCGCCGGATATGTGAATTTGAATTCAAAATTTGAATTTGTCCGGTTTCTAGCCGTGGTCTTGTGAATCAGATATTTTCTCTTGATCCGCTCCTCCGGTATATTTGAGATATTTCCGAGCTGGCATGGGAAGCAAGATGGTTCAAACTGTCAGAACCTGCACCTGTATTAATGTCTGCAGCAGCAGACTACGGTCCAAAACAACAAAACCGCTTCACTTTCCGTAACACGCAGTCGCAGACCCTGCATGCATCCTTTCCCCCTTTTTTCCCACCCCGTTCTGGATCGGATCATCGATTACCACCGCGCCGGCCAAAACGAAGTACGGTCATCGTTCCTCGAGCTCTAGATGCCTTGTGATACTACTTAATATAATGTATGAAACCTCCATCCTTTGTACTACTAACACTAAAGTATATATTAGTATAAAGTTACAATAAGAAACCTCCATTCCTTTGAGAAATAACACACCAATACCGACTAATAGATTATGTGATAATTCCCGAGAGAAAATACGTGTACCGCTTGTTATCAATTCTTTTTCCCCATTTACGCTTGAAAAAAAATGACAACATGCAAAACGAGTACAAAATCTTCCCCAAGAAAGAGGAATTCAGCATCCGTACGTACGACGAGCAATCCCAGAAACCGGCCATGCCTTTTGCAGTAAGCCCAAGGAGGGCACTATTGCCCTGTTTAGTTGTGGTGGGGAAAAAGTACTTTTTTTTCTGGAATGCGTGTTCTGTGAGGGGGATGAATAGGAAAGGGGAAAAAGGAATTTTTAGAGATACGTGTTCTGTGAGGGGATGAATAGGAAGTAAAAAGTACTTTTGGAACTAAACACGGCCATATTTACGCCTACTCCCCCCCCACCCAAACAATCCCCAGACACCAACCCACGTCGTGTGCGTCCGTCCAATCGCATCTGGCCTCACGGGTCACCACGATGGCGGGGGGAACCAAACAAAACAAAAGGACTAAGTAGTAAAAAAGCAACGCTCATCTACTTTATAAGGGCCTTCCCCTCCCGCTCGCTCCGCCTCACCTCGCTCTGCCAACCACCAAGCCACCTGACCAGATGGCGAAGAGCTCGAGTGCGTCCGCCGCCGCACCAGCGGCTCACGCAAGAAGGCAGCGGCGGAGGCCGCAAAGGCCATCAACACCGTGCCAAGGCCTACGAAGATGGTGATAGTTCTCCGAAAGGACTGGGGGAGTGACGCGTTGAAGGCTCCGAGGAAGCTCCACGGGGGAGTTCTCACTCCTTCCGAGTCCTTCGCCGCGATCTCCAAGGAGGTCGACGCGGTGGTGGTGGCCGAGGTGGGAGCCGCGGGAGGAGGGGTGCTGCAGCCCGCCGCGATCTTCAACGAGCTCGACGGGGCGGTGGTGGCCGAGGCGGGAGCCGCGGGAGGAGGGGTGCTGCAGCCCGCGCCCGTTGCCGCGGCAGCGGCTCCTGAGCACGCCTGAGGTGCCACGTCCCAACGACGCTCTCTTCGACTACCGTCATCGCCTTAGTTGCGGACTCTATTACTATTAGTATATACTAGTATGTTTGCCTTGAGAGGCTAGATTTCTAGGGCTTGGTGTAAAGCCGCATGGACCATGGAACATGTGTTTGATGATATTTTGGTATGCGAACTAGTATCCATAGATTCCATCCGTTCGGAATTTTCCATAATTGTGCGATCGGTTTTGTTTGGTTGCGTCGATCTTTTTTATTTTGCCCATTTTTTCACTTTCGGAATAGTGCTCTAATTTTCGTCTAGGTATATTTCGATCTTTTTTATGATGGTATTCAGTTGAGATGATATGTCGTCTCAAAAAAATAATGTGATTTTGGCGATCCAATCTTCTCTGTCTACGGCGGATCTACGGCGGCAGGATTAGCGGTGGGCTCGGGGCTTCCGTCCCCTGGTGAGTAGCTTGCCCAATTCTTCCCCGGGCCTTCAGCCGAACGGCCCAGACCGTGGAGAGAACGGCCCAATATAGGACCCTCCAGCTCCGCCGAAAGGCATGTGAGCGCAGAAGGAACCCCCATCGGGGGAACAAGAGTTCCGGCGGGCGGCGCGCACGGGCGGGGCGGCGGCGCCGGTGTTTATGGTGGCAGTGCTGCCGGCCTCCAATCGGCCTTTATCTGTGAGCCTATATACTCAGGGCCCAAGGTTCCACACATTCTGCAGTTTTTCAGTGCTTTCCTCATCTAGATTCAGTAAGTTTTGCAGGCGAAGTAGTATGCACTACAGAGTGCAGATGCTGTGTGTGTTGGCACTGGTGACCGCTGCATCTATTTAGAGTGGGTTCTTGATGGATACGCCTCCAAGCACGGAGTCGCCATTGATAAAGCTGCTGCTGCTCCAACTCAGGGTCTTTGTCGATGTGTGTGACAGGTAAGGCATCACGATTAGATGCTGGTAATTATGACTCGAAGTATGAATCGACCGTAACTCACCTGGACTAGAACAGTTATTAGTGAATCATTTGGAAATCAAAGCTCTGATACACTGATATGTATCTCACCTTTGTTCTAGTGTTCTGATTTCATTTATTGCCCTTTTCTGTATTCATAAGAGCTTAGATTGTCACCTGTAGCATGTTACTAATTTTTTGCCAAATTTTTTGGCCCCCGACAACAACCAATAATGCATGTTTTGTTCAAAGCAAGCAATATTTTTTGCACTTCACCCATAAAGTTGCATGCTTCCTATCCTATGGTAACCAAGTGGATTTCACTGTACAATCTGTTATTTTTTTGTTTTGAAAAGATTCAATCTGTTATATTCAATGTGCAGCTGTGCATGTATGGCAACAGTATGGTTGTAACAATGTATTAAGTCATGATACGTCCTTCATTTACTCAACCAACATTTTACATGCTCATGATGAAATAGAATTAACTAACGACAGGAAGTATGCTCAGCATCTACATGTTATTACTTCTTATGGTTACCTTGAGGCTTGAGCTTGGTATGTTGTTAAATTATCATCATGAGATGGCCATGTCTTTTGATGCAAAAATTCACACATGACTACATGAGCACTGACTGATTGAGCAATGACACTTGTAGAGTCGCATATTTATTTACTTTAGCTCAAAGAGATCACCCTATATTTCTTAACAAAAAGAGATTGTCTTATGAAATATGCTGCATGTTGAGGGAATGGTGTTTGAATATATACACATCCGGAATTCTTATCAGCATTAATGTCTCGGTATGATTACTTATTTCTGAAGAGCTTCATACTATTTTATTCAAGGTAGAAATGAGGATTTGCATTGATTTCATTAATCGTAGTCTTTGGCTCTTTACTGTACACTCTGGGAATACTGCTAGCTTAATGTTAACTAGTTACTGCTACAGTGACGGCTGTATGCTTTGCACTGCAAGCATGCTGGTGTGGTAAATTAGGCCATTCCTAACTTTCTTGGTTTTGCTCTGTATGTAGATGAAAGGAGGTCGGCTACAATACGAATCAAGAGTTCCAGGGTAACAATGTAACATGCAGTAGTCGACAGGTATGATTTTCTTGACTACTCTTTCTTTGTTTGACATCACATGGATCATGGATGATCCTCTCTCAATGGAGCTGCTTAGTTACTGCATGCGCTCTCTATAATGTATATACACACCAAACTAAGACTTATGAGTAGGGATTATTTTGCTTTATGAAATTACCGTGTACCTGATAATATCTCTACCACATGGAAAAAAAAACCTCTCCACGTGGTATTTTATGAGCAAGCAAATAATTCAGTCAAGTACAGATGATGGCATGTCTACCACTGTTTATATGAAAAGAAGATTGTTGTATAGTGGTCTTTACATGTTTTTTAAAAAAAGAATCTTAGCATGATATGCCTCTAGCTTGTGATGTTTTGAATGCAACATTTAATTGAATTTTTTTCGTGTAATTGCCTGGTTTGGATTTTCTGTTTTGACATAAACCATCATCAGGCAAAGCTTGTCTATTAAGTGTGGTTTACTGCAATCTATGATGCTACGATTGTGTGAATGTGATTTATGTGAATCGTCATGTCTGAACTCTATAGAAGTTCAATTTATGAAAAAAAAAGAACATAGTTTCAGTAAAGTTCAGAGAAGTATGGAGTATATGTTTTGTAATGCTGGTAGGATCAAAACTACAAAAGTTCAATTTGTTTTATCATATTTATGATTCTGGTGCTCATTTCTATTTTTCTATTGTTTTAGTTGTTCTGTCCTAAAACTAAAAGGCCCATTTTTGTTCTTGTCCATTTGTCCTATATGTTTTTTTAATATCGCTATAATGCCATTGTTATCCTAGTTTCTTGGCACATGTAGGACCCATCCTACACGATGCAGACAGGATTGCAGTACATGCAGACATGCAGTTGAGCATAAGATTTAGCATGTGCTTGGTTAGTGGGATGGAACGGGATGAGGTGGGATGTTCCAGGATGCGAGTAGGGAGCTTGCGGCTGCTGGGTCGGAGCTCATGGTTGGGGAAGCTCCTAGCGGCCGGGGCCGAGCTCGCAGCCAAGGCAGCTGATGCCCGTATCGAAGCTCGTGGCAGGTGCAGAGGTAGCTCGCGGCGGTGGCAACCAGGGAGCTCGAGCGAGCATTGCAATTCTACTGCAGACTGTCTGCATCGAGGGCAGTCTTATCTTTCTCCAAGGCTAAATTTAGTCCTAAAGACAAATGAATGAAATGAGCATAGCTCAAGTCCTTATCTGTTCCATAAAATTTATTACGATAAAACATTCAACTGAAATCTACTGCAGCAACAGTTGATGCATGTGTTGTCTACTTTTTAATGTTATAAGTCGACAGTAGTTACTTGTCACTGTTACTTGTTCCCTTTTGAGGTCCCACTGCTATTGTTTTTGCTTTTTTCTTGTTACTTACTGATTTTGTTCTATATGCCTCTGATATATGTGCATCTCTTTTCAGGACAACTTTCTACATAACCCATTGAAATTCTTGAGCCTACTCATGTTAAGCAAAGAAACACAGAGTTCTAAAAGTGTTGATGTACATGCAAGCTGGTATGTTTGCTTTCTCTATTTCCTCAAACGAACAAAACCAGGTTGTCCTTATGTTTCCATTACCATACGCTCTCTGTTAGTATATTAGTGTGCTTGTGTGCAAATTTCTGAGCATGCTTTTGCCACTGTCTGTCCAGTGTTGCTGCATGTTTCTGCAAGTGGTGACTTGTCATGTGTGTTGTTGGTGTGTTTTTTTTAGTTTTGTGAGTTTGGGCTGAATTCCTAACTACCAGCTGCCTGTCTCAAGTATTGACATGTGTGTTTCTGGCTTTTGCTTGAAACAACATATATCAGTTGCATTCGACCCCACCTTACAAGACCCAATTTGACCAGTATTTGTTGATTGTACTCGATTCTGATTGCCTGTATGTGTATGTGTCTGCCTCTCTATTTTTTGTGGGCCTTTTTTCGTAATCTATTTTCTGGTTATGGTCTTTTTTTGGGCCTTTTCTGTTGATGTTTTACTTATTTTAGTACAACTGCATTTCTGCTGTTTGAGATGTTGTCTTTTCTGCCTATTGTTGCTGTTGTGCTGGTAATATTGATTTTGTTGTGACTGTGGTTACTGGTGTGCTAGTGTAGCATTGGCTGGTTCTATGTTTTGTGTTGTTGTACGGTTGTATCTGTCTTGGCTGCCGCTGCATTTGCTGCATCTGCGGCTGTTGTGTTGACAAATTTTGGTTCTATGTTTTGTGTTGCTGTATCGGTTGCATCTGTCTTGGCTGTTGCTGCATTTGCGGCTGTTGTGTTGACAAATTTGTTAGTGTCATGCTGATTTTTTTTTCCGCATGATCTTGTTCGGTTGTTCTTGTCATTGTTGTCTGCGAGCACTGACAAACTCCGCAAATGGTGGTCGATGGAGCGGCTTATGTCTATGACAGCCTATTTTTGACTGATAGGTGCTGGTGGAGTGAGATATGGAATGGCTATGACCACAACAGATGCAGCCAAGTAAGCGTAGTAGTTAAGAATCTATCCCCTTCATCTGCTGTATTAAACTCCATCCCTCCACACGGAACATACTGATCATCTATATGTGTGGTCGCCCCTGGACTTGAGGTTATTTTTTTCATTCTCAAAAAAGTTATGTACATCTTCTTCTTCAAGTTCTTCATCTTCCTGCATCGATTGATTAGTATTATAGTTTTCAACACCTTCATCCACATTCTCGCCCCCAATGTTCTCTTGTCCTCCTATTTCTTCTCCCTGCTATAATGTTTCAAAGATCTGTCATTTTCTTTGTGCATAATGAAAAGTTATACATATGGTAATAACCATTACAATGTATTAATTTGTTTTTTAACCTCAAATTAGTTCGGTGTTGTTAATAGCTCTGCAAAGCTTCCTATCAGCGCATCCAGCATGTATGTTGATAGGTTGTTGTTTGCTTCCCAAATGGGGCTTTGTGCTGTCACGGTGCCTCCTTTCATATTCTGTATTCTATTCCCCTCTGCACCAGCTATTTGAGTACAATGTATGTCATCATCATCATATGCCAAGCATCTTGTCTGCAGGAAGAAAGTTGTTTTGTCAAAACAAGCCATCAGTTTTTGAGCTGCGGGCTAATAACTTTGTCCCTGTTTTGTACAGATGAGTACTTGGTTCTTTGTTCGGCCATACGCTTCTCATTGGGGGCTTAGGACATATCTGGAACTCAAATGTGCACACTGTTGATATTCAATAACGCCCGGAACGTGAAGTTCAACTTGTAAGTTGAACTCGTAATCTGTCATTTCTTTTTATTTTGGTTTTGTTCTTGAGGCTTGTTTATCATTTCTATTTTCTTTGTCAGAACTGCTAGCTGTGTGCAATTATATTGTTTGGACAAAATTACACGGGAGCAGGAGGCGATTCAGGCAGTAATTGTAAGCAGCAGCCTGTTGCTCTCCTTTCACTGTTGATTTGCTAGTATATGATGAGGAATTCTAGCTGTTCTTCTTTGTTTTCTGTTCTACACAAAACCCATCACAGACAGAGCAAGTGATGCGTTTCAAAACTAAGGACAAGTCTTTGGGTTCTAAGATCTCTAAGAAGTCTTGATTATAAGAAGATCAAGCAATTTTTTGCGGCATC
Organism: Digitaria exilis; assembly: GCA_015342445.1. Classification (NCBI taxonomy): domain Eukaryota; kingdom Viridiplantae; phylum Streptophyta; class Magnoliopsida; order Poales; family Poaceae; genus Digitaria; species Digitaria exilis. The sequence continues at coordinate 1,687,540 of JACEFO010001897.1, forward strand.
ACCACCTCATGTTGACTGTCGTGCCTTGTCTCTTCAGATTCAAATTTTTCCTTTGTTATGGGCTTATGGAATACTCGTGGCCTTTTGTATCCATTGTTTGTTGTGGGCCTTTTGTTCTGATGGGGTCAATTTTTATGGTGCTGTGTCAAATTGTGATTGGACAAAATCTGACAGATTTAGGAAACAAAAACTGTTGACAAAAAATGACAGGTTTTTATGTTGCTAATGCGTCAAAGTATGATTGGACAAAACTCTGACAGATTTTAGTAACACAAATCTGTCGACAAAGTTTTGATGTAGCCGTCAGCTTTTCTTTGTGCCAATCTGTTTTTTTATTGCTGATGTGTCAGCATGTTATTGGACAAACAAATTTGACAGATCTGAAAAACAAAATCTGTCGACTGATGTATAGACAGTCCTTTCAAAATAACACAGTTGTATTAGATAATTCATCATTGCATCAACCTTTGTTGGCCATCAATGCTTATCATCTGCTGCTATGAAACTACCCTCTCCATTGTCATTCTGACTGGTCAGTCTATTACCTCACTGACTCCTGACATGTCCATATCTTTTACAGATTATAAAGAACCATGTATCAATTATGCTTACCATATTCAGCACGCATGGACAATTAGATAGAATATTTGAGATGATATTTAATTTCAGCATGTGAGTCTTTGAGACCCACCAGAAGGTACCTTCACAACATGTAAGCCCACTCTCTTAGACAGCATTTCTGAGCTTAGTCTATTCCCACCCTTTAGGGCTTGTTCATTTAGGCATGGATTGGTTTGGTCCATTCCAAATGGAACCCAACCAATCCATAGCTAACCGAACAAGGCCTTAGTGGGTTAAATACTCTGCATTCTTCTCTTGCTATCATCTGGCTTCGTAAGAAAATACTTCAGTTTCAAATTCAATACCGTTTGCGGAGAGCTGGAGTTCGTGGGCTCTCTCTGCAATTGCAAAAGATTGCTGCATTGGGGGCCTAGCTTGCACAAACTGATCTTCATTTCTTCTAGTATACCTTTGGCCAAATATGTTACTAGCTTTCAGCTTTTTTTTTTGTCTCAGTTATTTTGTTTCCTTTTTTATTGTTTTAGCACCTTCATAACATCTTATTGCCTTCCTATGGGATGCCAAATATGTTTGGGTTGATGGCGCAAAGATGGAAGACAAAATCTCTGTGCTCCTCTTACATACTGTAAATGCCTTCGATCACACAACGAACGGAAAAGAAAAATACTGTCCACACCTACTGACCTACGGTACGGGCCATGGTACACTCGCGTTCGCGGGGGCATCGCGCGTGGCCGGCTGGCACGCTTTCCTTTTCTCCTCCGTTTTCGTGCATGCCCGCCAACGTACGGCTCCACGTTCAAATGTCAAACAAAAAAAAGGGTAAGGCGCCACGCAGTCGTTGCCGGCCATCGCCACCTCATATCTCGGGGAGAGCCTCCCATCCACGAATCGCGCCTTTTCCCGGTCCACCGGCTCGTCGCCCCACACGCGTACGCCGGCCGCCGCCCCCCCGCGCCGTACACTTCGTTCTCTCGAGCTCAGCCAGGCAGGCGTTCCACGCAACGCCCTGGACCCCACAGGTCAGTGGCGTATCACGTGGGCCCCGTCGACGCCACGACAACAAACGTGGGAGCTTTTTCGCTCGAAAAGCCGCGAGCCTTCGCCGCTCGCCGTCGCCGTCGACGTCCCGGCACCCTTTTCTCCCCCATCCGCTCCGCGCCTCCCCTGCACCACCGCTTCCCTCGCCACCGCCGCGTCCCCACAATCCGGAGGCCCTCGCCCCTGATGCTTCTCTCCTCCCGAACCCCACCTCCTCCGCACCTCCCTCGCGGCGGGGGCGCCGCGCCCACCCCCGCCCCCTTCGCCCTCCTGCTCCGGCGACGGCAGCAGAGGCGGCGCCACCACCACCACCACCGCCGCGCGTCCCTCCTCGCTCCCCACGCCTCCCTCTCCGACATCCTCGCCAGCCTCCCCTCCCCCCTCGCGCTCGTCGGCCCCGCCGCGCTCGCCGCCGCGGCCGCGGTTGCCACCTCCTTATCCTCCTGGGCCTCTTCTTCCTCCACTTCGTCCCGGACCAGGCTCCCCCCGCCGTCCCCCGAGGACGATTGCAGCGCGCGCGGGGATGCCGCGGGCGAGTGGGTTCTCTTCACCAGCCCGACGCCGTTCAACCGGTGCGTGCTGCTGCGCTGCCCGTCCGTCTCGTTCGAGGACGGCGGCGTGCTGCTCGACGGCGTCAACGAGCGCCTGCTCACCCAGGAGCGGCACTACGTGAACCTCAGCCGGGGCCGCATCCCCGCCGCGCGCGGCGGGGACGGCGCTTGCGATGTATCGTACCAGAGGATTTGCGTCGCGCTGGAGGACGGCGGGGTGATCGCGCTCGATTGGCCCGACAATTTGGACTTGGACAAGGAGCATGGCCTGGATTCGACGGTGCTCGTGGTGCCGGGAACGCCTGAGGGGAGCATGGAGAGGAGCATCAAGGTGTTCGTGGTGGACGCGCTCAAGAATGGGTACTTTCCAATTGTGATGAATCCCAGAGGGTGCGGCGGCTCCGCACTCACTACCCCAAGGTGAAATTCTTCCCCACATTTGCGATGCTGAATGTTAAATTTCAAGGCGCTGGACTAAATCATTGCCTGTCACAAGAAGTTCCTTAGTGCCAAAACTAGAAGCTTCCCGATACTGTTCAGAATTTCAGATGTTCATTGCACATAAGAACTTCTTAAATTTTGTTCATTGCTTGATGTGACTGTTGGCCCTGTGATGATATATGGTCAATTGAAAATAAGTATGCCACAGATATGCTAGAATAACTGCTGTCCATCCTGAAGCCGGCTTACAAAGAGTTTAGACAAAGTATTGCTTATACATTACAGCCTAGTGATTGTAAGTACTGAAATGATGCAAGACGTAACTGGAAAAGTCTATATTTAAAATCTTTGTTACTGAAGCACCATGATGGCCAAGTTCAGGCAATGCCATCAACTGATCAACCATAAGTTTTAGCTTCTTATTTTTATTCTACTCATCCATTAACGACCATTGTTTACACTGAAACTCTTGTAACTTTAGAGAACCATGGACTCTATTGTGGCCCGTCATGCACTCCTTGTTGTGTTAATGCACCTATTGTACTTATTACTCCGCTGTGTTAGAGTGTGTTATGTACATCCTGATGCTTGCACATAGGTTTTGATGTGGCAGTGATGGATATTTGCTCTAGTTGTCGGCCTTCTAAACTACCTTCTTATGTAGGTTATTTACAGCGGCTGACAGTGATGATATCTGCACAGTAGTACGGTTTATAAATAGCAAGAGACCTTGGACAACGCTAATGGGTGTTGGATGGGGATATGGTGCAAATATGCTGACAAAGTACCTTGTGGAAGTTGGAGAGTCTACTCCTCTTACTGCTGCTGTTTGTGTGGACAACCCTTTTGACCTACAAGAAGCAACAAGATCATTTCCTCATCATATAACTCTTGATCAAAAGCTCACGGCTGGCTTGGTTGATATTCTGCGTACTAATAAGGTTGTGATCACCACTGCTCTCGCAAACAATCCCCTTTGTACCATGTGACTTCATGTGCACACAATCTCCACAGAAGTGGGCGAGCGAATATATCAATCCACCGAATAAGTGGAAGGTCCTTATAGGAAGTAGCTGTACGCCCTTACTAATCTCAGTTTCGCTTTTTTTTCTCTAACTAGGATGTAAGCTGTACAAGTTGAGCTACTTAACCAACTAGCTACACTTGTCGTGATGTCTATAATTCATGGTATTACCCAGGTAGTTTAAGCCTTTTCTCAGGTGGTGCATTTTGCTGAACAACTGATATTGTATTCTTTCAGGAACTCTTTCAAGGTAAAGCTAAAGACTTCAATGTCCAAAAGGCTTTATCAGCCAGGAGTTTGCGGGACTTCGATGGAGCAATATCCATGGTATCACATGGGTTTGATACCCTAGATGACTTCTATTCTGAAAATAGCACAAGGCTGTCAGTTGCCCATGTGAAAATACCTCTACTGTTTATACAGGTATATTTCTAAACGTCGTCAACATTACCGATGATTGAGCTTAGTTAACTTATTATTTGCATGCCCTATTATTCCAATGTCCAGATATCAAAAGGTTAATTGACAGTTTAACACTAACATTAGAAGTAAATACAGTGCATGCATTGTGAGCACTACATTTCTAGTTATCTAATTTGAAGGCATGCTGTACTGCAGAGTGATGATGGGACTGTACCACTTCTTTCAGTACCCCGCAGTTCAATATCAGAAAATCCTTTTACAAGCCTTCTCCTTTGTTCTTGTGTACATTCCACTATCTTCACCTTTCAGAGATACACAGCATTATGGTGCCAGAATCTTGCCTTAGAGGTAATTGTTTTATTTATTTTCTCTAAGACTCAAAATTGAAGCATTAATGTACCACCTTCCAGCCGTAGAAATGTGTATTTTGGTCTTATTACAAGATTCCAGCAGTAGAAAGTGCCAGTAACTAATTTTGTACAAGTATTCCTTGTAAAAGTAGATAATTTATTGAGGTACCAGTAATCTACATAAGATCAACATACACCCTTGATTTCCATTTTTTGCCTCTTGCCTCTGATAGATGTTGTACATTCATGACCTGATAGATGTTGTACATTCATGGCCATTGTAAGCAAAAATATTAGGTTGTGCACTTGCAGGTTATGTGCATTTTCAGCTGCAATCCTAAATTGTTATTTTAATTTATGCAGTGGTTGTCAGCAGTAGAGTTTGCTCTTCTGAAGGGTCGCCATCCACTTATCAAAGATGTAGACATCTCATTTAACCCATCCAAAGGTGTAGGATTTGTTGAACCTCAACTGAATGGGAGGAAAGCTAAAAAAGGCAGCAGTTTTCGTCCTCAATCTGAGCTTATTTTGTACAATAATGTTCCTCATGGAATTAATGGGCTGCTAGTTGATACTGTAAGAGAGTATTCTGGTGCTCAAGACAAAGAAAATGAGCAGTTGAAAAATTATGGTGATATAGGAAGGGAATCAGAGGAGAGCTCTGAATATGTTGAAAAAGGCCAGGTACTTCAATCAGCAAGCCTTGTGATGAATATGCTAGATGCTACAATGCCCGGTACTCTTGATGATGATCAGAAGAAGAAGGTATGCAGCAATATCATAAATCTGTACAGTTTGTATCTACAGTTTCCTGAAGAGCAAAACACTACTTATCCCTCTGTCCTAAATAAATGGTATTGGATTAGCTTCTAAGGTTGCTGTATTTTTTTTTCTTTTTGTGCTCTGATTAAGTTCATAGAGTATAATTTAATGTATATCATATTAATTCTTTTTCTTTCTTTTATGCTATTTTCTTGTAATTGAGTACATAAGAGTGATTTTTTTTTTCATAAGCATACAAATTTTGTTTAACGTCTAAAACTATGATTGTTTGTTTCTGGGCAAGAGGTACTAATATTGCTTGCAAGAGCCATATGACATGTATTGAGCTTCCTTACATTTTGTTTTTTCGTTACAAGGTTCTGGTAGCAGTGGAGCAAGGTGAAACTCTTGTGAAAGCTCTAGAGGAAGCTGTACCTGAAGATGTGCGTGGAAAACTTACAACTTCTGTGACTGAAATTTTACATTCCAGACGAGAAAATTTCAGTTTAGATGCATTGAGGCGACTTGGCTGAACAATGTAAGGCCAATCACCACCAAGACAGTGTCCCAGGAAAAGCTCAAAGATTCAGATCGTATCATTAAGGATGCCAAAATGGCTGATCAGAACAGAAGTTCTGCTACTGCTGGTGATGGGGATCAGAAAGATACTAACATAACAAATATTGACAATTCTGGAGAAAGCATTGAGTTATCACAAGGAAAGCCTTTACAAACTTCTGGACCTGTTGGAACTGCAACAGAGACGGGAAGTGAACAAACCCAACCTAATAAATCAGAAAAATCCAACTCCGGTACCAATGATGGCAGTGAAGAGCAGCATAAAACAGAGCAGGACAGTGAAACGACTCCAAAGCAAACTTCCGATGATCAATCAGCAGCCAACTCAAATGGAGCTCCTGCAGAAAGAGGGCATCCAGTAGATTCTACAGCAGACCAGAACCCACAATCCCATGCAATAGAAAAGGAAGGTGACACAATTCGCACAAGTGAAGATAAGGCTGCTCATAATATGGATGATCAAAGCACGCAAGTCTCTAAAAGAGAAGAATCAAAACCTTCCCCAATTACTATGACCCAGGCATTAGATGCATTAACTGGATTTGATGATTCAACTCAAATGGCTGTCAACAGTGTATTTGGAGTTCTTGAAAATATGATCGATCAGTTTCAGAAACAACAGGATGAGAATGGGGAGAAATCTGATGAAAATGATGGAGGCCCTTCTATGAATGAGACAGAATCTCATGGAAAGAAGAATATGGAAAATGCATCAAGTGAAGATATGATCCAATCATCTCAGCAACCAGAAGATAAGGATGATTGTACTTTTGATGAGGAAAATCCCAGTTTAAGCATTGTTTCATCTGGTAGAGGAAAACTCAGATACTACCAAGAAAATGATCATTTGGATGCTGATGGTATGAAGCAGGTCAGTGGCTTACCTGATTATTTATTAGATATAGCTGTCGACTCTTACTTGAAGGCACGGTATGCAATGTACCTTCATGAGTGTCTTAATACACAATTGCAACTCAAATCACCAGAGCCTAACTCAGCAACAGATCTTTTTCTTGATCCCCAAGAGGGTAAATGGAAAATAGCAGGCCAGATGGACAGTGTGCAAAATGACACTTCTGAATCTGGTAGATATAATGGAGCCATGGAAGAAGTCAGTTATGCTGGATCCTCACAAGATCCATCAGAAGTGAACAATGTTATTGAGCCACTTTACTTTATACCAGGAAATTTTCCAGACTCTACATACAAGTCAGACAGATCAAAAAATATAGTAGCAGCCAGATCAAAACCTGGTGATGATTTGAGGGAGAAACTTGCATGCTTCATCAGAGATGAACTATCAAGCGCACTTAAAATTGAAGTTGCTCGCAAACTAGGGATAGCAGATACTAGGCAACTTGAAAGAGGCCTTGCAAATGATGTTGAACGTGTTGCTGCTGAAGTTTCCCAAATTATTATGCTGAACTCTGTATTATATTCAGCAGCACATGTGCAAAGAAGTCCAACAACTGTCAAATTTGGTGCAACACATGCAAAATATGTCATTGAAGCTGTAGCAACTGCAGTTCAGCAATCTCAGCATCTGAGGATCATTCTTCCTGTCGGTGTCATAGTTGGTGTAACTTTGGCATGTTTGAGAAATTACTTCAGTGTTGGTGTCTCCAAGCATGATGATCATATTAAAGCCACTGTCAAGTCAGATATTTTGAGTGAGGATCTTGTTGTTCAGGATAGCAGCAGAGCAAATATCCAGGATAGTGGCCAAGAAAATACAAATAAAAATATTGAAAACACTCTTGGGGACAACCAGAAGGACATGACAAGGACAGAGGGTGAAGGTATGATGGTAGGGGCTGTGACGGCTGCTCTAGGTGCTTCCGCTTTGGCAGCACATCATCAAGTAAGTAAACTAATGTCCAAGTTCATTTTTGTTCATATTTTCTTTTTTCCGTGTTACTGCATTTTATATTGCTAGATTTATTTTTCAATTCCTCAGGTCATGTTTTAAGAATAGGTGGATAAGAAACAAAACTTGTTTCAAGATTTTCTGTTAAGTATTTAATCCTTATGAACACGAAACATGGTAATGGTGTCACCTGAGTTTGATTTTTGGGTGAACTAAATGTTCAATGAAGTATCATGTAGTGGTTTTCATTCATACAAGACAATTTTATTTCCCTTGTATACTGCATTAGAGTCGTACTGATTTTTTAAAATTATCTAATCTTTCTCTTTCTCCTTGTTCGAGCATTCCCTTCTAAATCATGTGACTTTCTTGTCAGAAAAATAAGGATGAAAATCAGAGTGCCAAGCATGACGAAACTACACAGGAAAAGGGACAGAACAATTTGATGAGCAGTTTTGCTGAGAAAGCCCTATCTGTTGCAGGGCCGGTAGTCCCCACAAAGGGTGATGGTGAGGTTGATCATGAAAAGTAGGTTAATGTTACTGTTGTTTTCTTCCTGTGGCATTACTCTTTGTTCCTTTGTTCTCTGTCAATGCACTTATCATATTTGGACTTTCTGCAAGCAGGCTTGTTGCGGTTTTAGCTGAACTTGGACAAAAAGGCGGAATTTTGAGGTTCATTGGAAAAATTGCTCTACTCTGGGGTGGAATTCGTGGTGCAATGAGCTTAACTGATAGGCTTATCTCATTCTTACGTATCAGCGAGCGACCCTTATTTCAGAGGTTAGTCCTATGTTTTAACGCGCATGAGACAAACAAGTGAATAGAAGTCGAGCAATTGAGCATGTAATTCATGTGCCTTCATCAGATGGATTATGTCAGTAGTTAATGAAATTTCTAATATCTCCTGGTGTATCTGAGTTTTTTTTATACTTTTTTGAGTGTCCACGCTCTGGTCGTGGTTAGTCTGGGTTCAGGATAATTGGTGTTTTCAGGTGTTCTTTCCCATGGGAGACGCCTGGGATGGTTGAGTTTGGACCCTACTTATCTTTTTAATAAATGGAGAAAGCTCCAGCCCCTACCTCTCTCCAATAGATATAGATACATGTCCTTTGTTCTCATTGAAAAATAGTTTCTGTCATTTCTATTGTTCTCATTTGAAATTATGCTTTCCTTGCAAAATATTGTTTTGTATGCATAAGTCCTTTGCTGATTCAGTTTCAGTAGAGATCATCAGCCGTATACCGCTATACCTTTCTTGTCTTTTAGCAATTTAGCCAAGCCAAAATCATTAAAAAATACTTGAATGGTCCTTAAAAAATTTTAGCAAGCCCTAGATTCTTCTGCTCTAAATACTAGTTTGAATTGTTTTGATTTGGCTATTTATGTTTTTTTTTGCTCGAATACATTAATTTATGATGTCCTTCAATTTTTCTTTTGAGTCAATGAACAGTCCTACATTTTTGTATGTTGACTGTTGAAAGATGCCTTTCTAACAAAAGTGAGTTTCATCGTTTCATGACCATTAATCTCACCTTCAAACATAAAAAAGTCTGAGCCTCAAGTTTAAAATTTATGCTACAGGTAGCAGTTAGAGACCTGTAAGTCTGGTTCATTTTGTCATTAGCACTCCAGTAATAGTAGGAGTTATCGCTATTGGAGCCATGGTTTTGGTGGACCTTAGTTCTCTACATGTAACTGTCTTTATTATCATACAAGTTTACCGCTTCATGGAGTAGCTAAGTGAATTTCCACTTGTATACAATACTTTTTGTTCTTAGGCTGTCCTTAACTGCCTTCTTTGCATTCGTAGGATTATGGGCTTTTCTTTAATGGTTCTCGTCCTGTGGTCCCCTGTTGTGATTCCTCTACTGCCAACACTTGTTCAAAGTTGGACAATAAGTGCTTCAACTGGGATTATTGGACATGCTTGCATTGTTGGACTGTATGTATCTATAATGATACTCGTCATGCTATGGGGCAAAAGGATACGGGGCTATGACAATCCAGTTGAACAATATGGGATGAATATTTGGTCTGCATCTAGGGTATAGACATCTCATATCTTATCCACCTTACTTGGTGTTTCTCAAAAGACGTTCAGTGTGCTGGTTTATTCATGTATATAACAACTGTTTTTTTTATTGCAGGTGCCAGAATTTTTTCAGGGTCTAGTTGGAGGTGTAATTGTTGTAGGGTTGGTGCACTCAATAAGCATTCTACTTGGTTTTACAACTATTCGGACAGAGTTGTCTTCATCTTTAGCTAGACCCCTTGATCTTATCAAGTCTTCTAGTAATGTGGTCATGCTAGTTCTTAGAGGATTTGCCACAGCAACTAGCATTGCTGTGGTGGAAGAAATGGTTTTCAGATCATGGCTTCCAGAGGAAATTGCTGTTGACCTCGGTTACCATAGCGCCATTCTGATATCTGGACTTCTATTTTCTTTAATTCATCGGTATGTCAATTGTTTCCCATTATCACCTTTTTTTTCATTGCTTTATTGATCTGAACATGGTCCATGTGGTCATGCCCATGCCAATGCTGATGAACGGTTTAGACAGTCATTACTACACTTACCACATTTAATCATTGTGCTACTTACGAGGTGTGCAAAGCATTAAAAAAGTTTGTGGCAACAATACAATTTGGCAGGTCACTACCCGCGGTACCAGGTTTCTTGCTACTTTCTCTGGTGCTTTTTGGACTTAAACAGAGGACACAAGGAAAGCTTGCTGCACCTATTGGCCTGCGTTCTGGAATAATGACCACTAATTATCTTATACAAAGCAGTCGTGTTATAATGCCCAAACCTGAAACTCCGTTTTGGATGATTGGCACCTACCAGCTGCATCCTTTTGATGGTGTTATCGGCTTAAGTATATGCTCTCTGCTTGTAATCATTTTCTTCCCTCAAAAGCCTGTTCAGAAGGATACATCTGTGTGATGGGAGTCACAATAGAAAAAAAAATGCTCATGAGACTCGTGGATTAAGCTTTGAACAAGGACGAATCACCTCTTACCCGCAAAAAAAAAGAGGGATGAATCACCTCTGCATGCATGTGAGCAATGAAGGGCTACTCGAGTATGTGATGTTAAACTGCAGATTGATGATTTTAATGCATCCCAAATGCAAAAGGTATGTATCCTCTCGGTTAGACTTGCTTGGCAGGCATGCTGAATGGAAACGGCTTTGGATCTGTAATTCATTAACTGGAGTATTCCGGGATTTATGCTTGGCAAAATGACAAGTGTGTATGCTACTTTTTTCTGGACTATCCAAACGGGTATGATTTCTTCCCAGGATTGTAAGGTTTGTATCTTAACCACAACTTTACTTCCATTTTTTACGGGAAATTGACCTTTCATTTTACTGTCCTAAATTTTCCTAACTCTTTTCACTGTTACTATGAATGCAGGCGGGGTAGAACCAAATGACATAATTGGTTGTATATGCTCAAGGAAGGGAAACTAGGAGATCATAAGCACCACCTCTGACTTATGTCTGATTTCTTACCAATTGACTTCTAGGCTTGGTCTGTTGACTACAAACTGTACTTCTGTTCATGAATCTTTGAACACAAGCACACCCAAGTTTTGAGAGAGCAAATTCTGTCAAACATATACTGTATATAGAAAGTAGCTCCTGTACAAGGATAGTGTTAGGATCTTAGCTGATAGGTGGTGCATCTCCCGGCTCTGTCAATGTTACTGCATAGCTGTAGTAGTGTAGTGTTACTCCAACAGTATAGCTGTACAGCTGAATTTAGTGAGGTTTATACAGGGAAAATGATCATGCTTTATTTTTATTTTATTGTTTTTGAAGTTAACAGCAGGAGCACTGCTATGTCACTTAAGGAGAAGAAGCAAGTTCGGGTTTACATAAGCGATATTACATAAATAAATTAGACACACACTTGAAGCTAACATAACTAAAACAGAGAAACACCTCACGGTGGTACCCACCCCCACAGGCCACCGAACGCAGTTGCATTTCCTCCCTGATCCTTGCAAAGACAGCTATCGGCGTGGAGATCATCAAAAATGCGCCGATTTCTTTCCTTCCATATGTTCCAAGCCGTGTAGATCATGATTGCTGACGAACGACGTCTATCTTTCTTAGAGTGCCCCATCATCGATGTGTTCCACCAATCTTGCAGACTTGTATTGGCCTCTGGAATAGACACCAAGTAATCTGTCCACCTTGCCACCAGGACCCAAACTTCCCACGCAAACACACAATGCAAACACTGGTGTTCTGCTGTCTCGTCCACCTGATCACAAAGCACACACTGCTGGTGACATGGCCAATTCCTCTGCAACAACTTATCAGCAGTCAGGAGCTTTTTTTGCACAAGTAGCCATGCGAAAAATCTGTGCTTCCCTTCGGTCTTGGTCTTCCAAATGGCCTTGGCGTTGAAAGTACAGTAGGAACCCTTGAATTGTATTTCATAGGCTGACTTTGCTGTATACACCCCATCAGCAGTCCATCGCCAGTGTATTCGATCCTCTTCGTCCGTGAGCTGAACATCGAAAAAGTCCACAACTCAACCAGCTCAACCATTTCCTCTGTGGACGCAATTCTCCGTATGATACCTCGTGTCCAGTTATCATTTTGCATATCTTCTTCAACTGTCAGATTTTTCCTCCAGGCCCGCTTATACAGTTGAGGTGCGATATCCCTCGGTGCTCTTCCGTCCAACCATGATGATTCCCAGAACTTGGCCTTTCTTCCACTACCAATTACAACCACTGTACTTATACGAAACAGCTGCTTATCTATTTCATTGCAAGGGACATCTGAACCAACCCAGGGTCTGTCGGGATCCACCCATTGGAACCACAAGCATCGTAGCCTTAAAGCCCTGCTGAATAATTCCAGATCGAGAACACCCAGGCCTCCCAAAGTTTTCGGGCGCTTGACTTTGCCCCAACCGACCAAACAATGACCTCCTTGCACCTCGCCACTTCCTTTCCAAAGAAAACCACGACGCAGCTTATCTAATCTCTTTATGGCCCACTTCTTGGGGGCAAACATAGTTAAGAAATAGGTGGGCATTGATGTGAGCACACAATTCAGAATTTTGAGTCGTCCAGCTTTGTTCAAGAACCTTCCCTTCCAGGTTGGTAGACGATTTTCCATTTTACCAATGAGTGGCAGGATATCCACACGCCTTAATTGCCTAACACATAGAGGAAGTCCTAGATATTTGCATGGAAAACTTTGAACTGGACAAGCAAACTCCTCCATAATCTCTTGGACATTTATTCCTTCACACCTAATGGGGTACACTGCACTCTTGGACTGGTTACAGATTAGGCCTGATGCCTTGCCAAACAAGTTTAGGACTTCTGCCACCACTCTCGGACATCTTCCTTTACTGGTTTGAGGAAGATCGCTGCGTCATCTGCATATAAACTCACTCTCAAGGTGTTCACTCTATTATTTAGCGATGTGAGCATACCTTCCCCTGAGGCGATCTGCAAAATACGCTGCAAAGGTTCCATCGAGAGAATAAACAACATTGGAGACAGAGGATCGCCTTGCCGTAAACCCGTATAATGTCTATACCACTTCCCACGTGTACCATTGAGCAAGATAGCAGTGGAGCTAGTGGATAGCAGAGTAGAGACCCATGCTCGCCACCGGGGGCCAAAACCCATATGTTCAAGCACTTCCATTAGAAAATCCCAACGCACACTGTCGAAAGCCTTGGCTATATCAAGCTTTAGAAATAATGCCGCCTGCTTCTTTCTGTGAAACTCCTTGATCAGATTCTGTGTGTATAAAAAATTGTCCTGGATGCTTCTCCTCCTAATGAAGGCACTTTGCGCCCGAGATACTAGTTCATTCAGCTCCCATGCCAGTCTGTTAGCTAAGAGCTTGGAAATCAGCTTGGACACAGAGTGCGTTAAGCTTATCGGCCTATAATCGCCAACCCTTTTGGCATCGCCTTTTTTTGGGATCAGCACTAGATGAGACGTATTTAGGTTAGAGAAATGTTGCCCATGCTGTTGATGAAAGAATTCCACTGCTCTCATGACATCTTCTCTAATTAAAGGCCAGCTTTTTTTGAAAAATATTCCAATGAATCCATCAGGACCAGGTGCCTTGTCAGTCGCTAGATCATGAATCACTGTCTTGACCTCATCTTCGGTGAAAGGCTCTTCCAGATGCATTAAGTCGTGCCTTACCATGCCTAGTTCCTCCCAATTAATACCACTTTCTCGCGGGCCTGGCTGCCCAAAGTGTTGGCTGAAGTGATCAAAGAAACCCTTTTCCTTCTCTTCATGTGAAAAAACGGTCCCTTCATCAGTTTCCAACAGGTGAATGTGATTTTTCCTTTGTCTGCCTTTTGCTTGCAGAAAGAACAATTTTGCATTTGCTTCCTCGGCCCTGATATGATTTAGTCGTGATGCCTGTTTAGCCATCAGTTTTTCCACTGCTGTCAACCCCAAGAGCCGGACTTTCATATCTCTTTTCAGCTGGATTTCTAATTCATTGAGTTGCCGAAAATCCTGCACCACGTCCAGAATGCCAATCAACTGTTTTGCTGCACACATGAGTATCTTATTGTGACCAATTAGACCTCTGGCCCACCGACGCAAAGCTTTGCTCGTTCGTTGCATTTTAGTGTGCAACCTTAGGAAGGGATTCACAATCTGCAAGTCACGATTCCATGCATTTGCAACCACCTCATGATAACCATTCAATCTTGGCCAGAACACCTCGAAGCGAAAACCAGTGTACCGTCGCCGAAGCATGTCATTGCCCACTATTAGCAATGGCTCGGCTAGGAGTGAGGTGTGCAGTTTTGTAAGAAGCCGTTTTTCTCTCTCTATCAATACAATGATACGCAGCTCTCCTGCGTATTCGAGAAAAAAAAACTATTAGCAATGGGCAGTGATCAGAGACCCGTGAAGACAGGGCTTGTAAATACACATTAGGCAACATTAAATCCCATCCCGGGGTACAAAAGGCTCTGTCAATTCTTGTTTGTGTTCGCTCATTGGACCAAGTAAATTTTCTTCCTATGAGGTTTAATTCTTTGAGCTCTAAGTCACGTACAAGATCTCTAAAAGCACCCATGAGTCTGCCATTGATGTTTGCATCGCTCTTATCTGCAGCTTGCAAGATCATATTGAAGTCCCCAATGAGCAACCACTTGTCCGTGACAGTCTGGCTCATCCACCTAAGCTCTCCCAAAAACTAAATTTTCTCAGCGTCTCCCTGTGGCCCATACACTGCCGTAATGCACCATTGTTCAGTGTCTTGACAAGTAGAGACAACAGCAGTAACAGTATGAACCCCCACTTCTGCAGACATGATCTTATAGTGAGAATCATCCACTGCCAGTAAAATGCCACCTCGGGTACCCAGTGCCGGTAATACAACATAATTGTCCACAAACCTACTGCCAAGAATTTCATTCACCATCTCTGCATCAATGACGTCAAGCTTTGTTTCTTGCAATGTGACTATAGTAGCCTTTGTTTCCCTCACAAGATCACACACTACTTTTCGTCTGACTGAGTTATTGAGCCCCCCCACGTTCCAGTTCAGAATAACACAGTGTTGTTGTACCATAAAAAAACCATGCAACACAGACCACAACCCCAAACTACTGATTGAAGTAATAGGAAACCCAGGATAGAAACGATTCCTAGTTGTCCACAGCAACATAGAAGCCCAAAAAACACCACCACCTTCCACAGCCCAGGCGCTATGTCGCCACCACCATCCGAAACCAACACCACCCCCCAACGGCACCACACAGAAACAATTAGTACAAAGACTAAACATGGAAAAAACAGAAGATACACGTGCTCTTGCTATAACACCCACACAGCGGCCCAATCCGCCGCTCATTCATCTGCATCAGCCACCAGCACCTCCAGACTGCCGCCATTCCCAATCTGCTGCATCCCAAACACATCCCTCAATCCGCCAGCAAGACCTGCCTGCATGGGATCCACAAATTGGCCAACAAACTGCTGGTGTGCCACTTCTGTGGGTGCCTCATGGTCACCAGTAATTCCTGATGCACGCATAAGCATTGCCGATGCCTTGTCATCCACTGTAAGGGATACAGAACCACTACTGCCCACACCATTTTCCTTTCGATCAAGCTCATGAGCATATTTCTTCTTTGATAGAGTAGACTTCGGCCTAACTGCCGGATTGCAGAGGAGTGCCTTCTTGAGCGGTATCGAGAACATGGCAATCCCTCTTCCCAGACCTCTCGGACCGGGGTGATTTCTAGGTTCCCTGTTAAGCCGCCCGCTGGCCTCGTGGTGAGGATGAGATTGCAAGCCCTGAGCAGTAGGAA
The DNA here is from genome assembly GCA_015342445.1 of Digitaria exilis. Taxonomy (NCBI): domain Eukaryota; kingdom Viridiplantae; phylum Streptophyta; class Magnoliopsida; order Poales; family Poaceae; genus Digitaria; species Digitaria exilis. The sequence continues at coordinate 1,703,489 of JACEFO010001897.1, forward strand.
CATCTGGCAGTTCTTCCAGGCCCATATTGAGATCGAATATCACTCTCTCCGGCCCAGCAACATCAATCCCGGTTGCGCCCTCTGTATGGGCCTCTCCTCCTCTAACATACTAGTATTTGCAGTAACTGTTTTTAGCCCAACTTCTATCAGCCCAGCATCCTCGGTATTAGCCTGTGTGAGGTGCATCCCAACAGGCCCATGATCTACCCCACTATCAAAACCCTCGTTGTCCTGTCCCAACATTTCCGAGGCCATGTTCATCACTTGCCTAGTCTGCTCATCTTGCACCACTTCCGGTGTTACTTCCGTCTGCAGAAAGTCATCTGACTGATACACGACTGCACTATGATCCTTGCTATGCAACGATCCACTAGCATGGTCCACACTTTCCCCAGCAAGATGACGAAGGTGCTCTGTTGTTACAAGGTGGCCCAGATCATTATGTTGTAGCTTATTTTCATTTGGGCTCGTCACCATCTTCATGGGAGATAGGCCAATGCCACTGTGCAGTAGTGGACAAGGAAGATCAGGCAGCCCCGACTGCTTCTGCAACATATCCATCACCGGCTCCCCCATTGACTCGACCTCCACCATGTTTGAATCTTGCACACAGTACAGTGGTCCTGAGGTATCTCCAAGCAGGGCCTCTTCCCTCATCGGGTCTTGCATCCCCTTCGTATCAGCGCATCTTTCACCAAAAAGGAAATCTGGCTCTGTCGCAACTTGGACGGGCCTGGCCAGGGAAGCCGAGGACGCCAAGCTGACCGTGGTCTTCACACTCCCCGTTGGTTGCCAACGCCACGACTCACCCCAACGATGAAAACGAAAAGCACCAGTGGGAGGGCCTGCCCGGCCATGTGGACGTGCAGAGGGGTGTATCTGCCGGTTCTGCTCCACCCTCCTGTCGCCGCGTGGCGGTGAACGATCTCGGCGAGGTACACCCAACCTCTCCTGAAAGGTGATCCGGTGCCGTTCCGTTCCATCAGGCACTCCAAGCTGCCAGAGAAAGTTGTGACGAGTCCAAGGGAGGAAGTGTAGTTCAGTGTGAACTACACGCAGGGAACCTCTTCTCAGGGCGTCGCATCGCTGCTGTTGGGTGTTGAAGTGAAGGAGAAAAAATGATGGAGCAAGGCGCTCGACGCCAAGGTCGTGGTACGGCAGCCCGAGTTGTCCCACAGCCTCCGCCATCACCATGTTGGTCTCAATGCGAGCCACCACGTCGAGCTGAACCGCAATGAGCGAGAGTAGCTCACGCGAGCGCTCACTCTCGCGGACGTCATCAGAACGCGCCACCGCAGCAGAGACGTGCTCCGGTCTCTGCGCAGGGGCACCCGGGATCCGGTGGGACCATGCGTAGCCGTCTTCATCCATGGTAGGCTCCCCCACACCAGCAGGAGCGGCAAAGCAAGAGGAGGCCGGCTGGATAGGGGCGGGGGCGGTTGCAGCGCGAGGCGGAGCGGCAGTGGTTGTGGCGCGGGGAGGCGAAGTGGCAGCGGCGGTGACTGTGATCAGGGGAGGCGGAGCGGCATCAATATGGTGCGCCGCGGCAGAGCAGCATCGGTTCGCCTCAGAAGGGCAGGAGCGAGCTTTGTGCCCGAAACGCGAACAGAGGATACACCTCGGTGGGTCTCTGCAGTCGGCGATGCGGTGACCAGCAGCGAGGCAGTTGAAGCACTTGGAACCAGCCTTGGTGCGGAGTAACTCCAGCCAACCACTGCCAGGCATGCGCGGCCCCAACCGGTCGTGGACTGGAACAACCTTGGCGCCGAGACGGTCATGAATGCTGGGACGGGCGCCCAGCCTGGACCATACCGACGAAGAAGGCATTGGTTTCTGCCTTTTCTTCTCCGTGAGCCAACCCAGCTGCTGCTGCGGGGCAGCTGGGAATCTGGGCTTGAAGGTGCGAGGCTTCAAGAGAGCTTCTTTGTAGGTGACATGGTGCCCCCCCGGCATTACATCGCCGGAATGGAGCCCCTGGGTATACCCCGACGGCCGAGAGGACGCGCCCTCCTCAAAGACCCGGGAAAACCGCGCCTCCCAATCACTCACCTTTGCCTTCAAAGCAGTATCGGAAGAATCTTGAGCAGCTTCCTTGCCCTTCCGCTGAGCAAAGGTCACTTCGCGTCGTGGGGACGGGCTTTCAGCTTCAGCATCTGGGCGACTGGGCTCCCACCATAGTTGAGGTCGACGGCCTCCTCGGAATCAGATATGCCCAGGGAACCCGAGGTGGGGGTGGCTGGTGGAGGTGGCTGTGGGGCAGAGACGGGGCTTGGAATGGGGCTGGTTGGTGCAGGATTGGGTGGGGATGGCTTGCTGGTTGCCGCCGGCGAGGAGCCAGGCGGCTGGTGGGTGGCTGAGCTCTCACCCATAGTGTACCGTGCTGCCCGTGGTCAAGATTCATACCCTGGCCATTTTTATGATCATGCTTTATGCCTGCAAAGCTTTTGGTTAAGCTCTTATTATGAATGTCATGTGTTTTCCTTTGGCATTATCTTCTGTAAAATTATAGCCTCTGTTTTTTTAGTAAATAAGCTTTATGCTCCTTGCGGGCGCTGCGTATTATAGCCTGTGTTGGTTGTGTGCATCTGAGTGACTGAGTTCTGATTCAGCTTGGCAAATTCTGTAATGTTGCCAAGAAATCTGGACGGGGAGATGTCGCATCCAGTAAACGGGGATGTTGTGCATTGCAGGATTTTTATAAAAAAAAAAAAGTAACGGCTTTCGGTTTTGTGGGATTCCAGAACTACTCTTCAATCTTCATAGGTTCCATGGCATTGGCATCGAGCCATCGATATATCCGCAAGCCGGCAGAGGCGGCGATGGAAGCAGAGCCAGCAACATGTGAGATACTAGATAGTCTCACGAACTCAGGTAGTTTGAGTTTATACGCCACCGATCCAACTTTGCTGTCCACTTCATATGGACCGAAATATCTATAAGATAGCTTGTGTCTCGTCCTCTTTGCCACAGAAGTTTGGACATAGGGTTGAAGTTTAAGCCACACATGATCTCCCACTTCGAAAGATCTCTCAGTTCTGTGCTTATCTGCTTGAGCTTTCATTCTTTGTTGAGTTCTCATCAGTTGTTGCTGCAATAGTTCAATCATTCCTTTCCTCTCCTTCAACCATACCTCTAGGTCAGACACTGCACAAGATTCCACATCACTGATTCCAAAATGCTGGGGAGTCTGACCGTATAAGACTTCAAAGGGCGACTTTTGCAAAGCTGAATGCCAGTTGGTGTTGTACCAAAACTCAGCTAAAGCCAACCATTCAGACCATTGTGAAGGACATGCCTGAATAAAACATCTGAGATAACCCTCCACGCTTTGGTTAACTCTCTCAGTTTGCCCATCACTCTGAGGGTGATAAGCCGAACTCATTCGGAGTTCAGTTCCAGAAAGTTTGAACAACTCTTTCCAAAATAGGCTCGTAAAGATCTTGTATCTATCTGATACAATTGCCTGAGGCATGCCGTGCAGCTTATAGACATGCTCCATAAATGATTTGGCCACCTTGAACGCAGTGAATGGGTGTCTCAGCTAAATGAAATGAGAATACTTTGAGAACTTGTCCACCACAACTAATATGCAATTGTAAGAAGAGGAGATAGGCAGACCTTCTATGAAATCCATTGAAATCACTTGCCAAGCTCTTTCTGGTACCTCTAATGGTTGAAGGAACCCAGGATAAGGATTCCTTTCAGTTTTGGCTTGCTGACATACAGGATAAGAAGTCACAAAGTCTTGAATGTATTTCTTCATGTTTTGCCAAACAAAAAGCTTTTTGACTCTAACATATGTGACCAGAGACCCCGAATGACCTCCAATTGGGCTAGAGTGTAGAGCCTGAACTACCTGCTGTTGTAGTTTCTCGCAATGCCCCAACCAGATTTTGCCCTTGAGCCTGATAACTCCCTGAATCAATGTATATTGTCCAGATTCTGGATTGATGGTAAGTTCTGAAAGCAACTCTTGAGCCTTTTGATTTCCATTATAACTGTCCTGGAGTGTTTGTAACCAAGTTGGTTGTGCAACGGTGATAGCCATTACCGCAGAGTCAGCGTTTTGAGGCATCCTTGACAAGGCATCAGCAGCATTGTTGGTTGTCCCCTTCTTGTAACAGATCTTGTACCGTAGTCCCATCAATTTTGTCAAGGCCTTTTGCCGGTAGGAATGTGGCCTCTGATCGTCCAGGTAAACCAAGCTCCTCTGGTCAGTGAGGATGGTGAACTCTGAGGTCTGCAAATGTGGCCTCCAGTGGTCTACTGCGATTAAAACTGCCAGGCTTTCCTTCTCATAGGTGGAGAGTCCTTGATTCCTTGGTCCTAATGCTCTGCTAACATATGCAATTGGGTGGCCATTCTGTTGAAGTACTGCACCAATTCCCTTATCAGATGCATCAGTTTCTATGACAAAGGGCTTTTCAAAGTCTAGCAAAGCCAAAACAGGGGCAGAAATTAAAGCTTGCTTAAGGGACTGGAAGGCTTCTTCCATCACAGGCGTCCACACATAGAGTCGCCCCTTCTTTAGTAGCTCTGTCAAAGGTTTTGCAATTAGCCCAAAATTTTTGACAAACCTGCGATAATAGCCAGCTAGGCCTAAAAAACCTCTCAGTTCCTTGACACAAGTTGGAGTTGGCCAGTTCTTGACTATGGCCACCTTACTTGGGTCAGTTGACACCCCTTGTATACCAATAACATGACCCAAATATTGCAACTGCTGCCTTGCAAATGTGCACTTGGATAACCTCACTTTGAACTGATGCTGCTTTAGCAATTCAAATACCATCTGTATGTGTTGGGCATGCTCTTCCAGGGACTTGCTATATATGAGTATATCATCTATAAAGACCACAACACACTTCCTGATCAGAGGTGCTAGAATTCGGTTCATAATAGCCTGGAAGGTTGCAGGAGCTCCAGTTAGTCCGTATGGCATCACCTTGTACTCGCAGTGCCCCAAATGGGTTTGGAAGGCTGTCTTGTACTGATCAGATTCAGTCACTAATATTTGGTGAAACCCAGATCTCAAATCCAAGGTTGTAAACCACTTTGCCCCCACCAGCTCTTCAAAAAGTTCCTCAATTATAGGCAAAGGAAACTTGTTCTTGATCGTGTATGCATTCAGCCTTCTGTAATCTACACAAAGCCTCCATTCCCCTGTCTTTTTCTTTACTAACAAGGCTGGGGAAGCAAAAGGACTAGTGCTTTCTTGAATCATTCTGTTTCTCAGCAGCACTGCCACTTGTTGCTCTATCTCATTTTTCTGTGCAGGAGTATATCTATAGGGCCTTAGCCGAAAAGGATAGGTGCCAGGCAACAATGGAATTGAATGAGTCATTGCTCTGCTTGGGGGCACCCCAGTTGGTTCAGTGAACAGTTCTGCAAATTTTTCCACTATGGTCTTGATCGAGGAAGGTAATTTAGCCTTATCAGAAGCAGCAGAGTTGTCTACGCCATATATCTGAAGCATACACCAGATCTCATCATTCTTCTCCATTGCATTCAGCTGCTCCTGAGAGACTTGAAGACAATTTGGGTGAAATGCACCGAAGCCTTGCAATTTGACTTTGGTTCCCCCATACAAAAAGGACATCCACTTCTCTGCCCATTGTACTTCCATGGGGCTGTGTTGCTCCAGCCAGTCCATTCCCAGGATGGCGTCATAACATTTTAATGGCAGAATTTTGAAAGTGGTGGCAAATTGCACCCCTTGAACAAGCCAATGTTGATTCTCAACTTCATGGGTACAAAGGAGAACTCTGCCATCTGCAACCTTAACCTGCATTGGTTTCGGTATTATCTTCCAATCAGCAATGTCTGCAGCAAACTGCTCAGAGAGGAAATTATGTGAACTACCAGAGTCAACTAATATCACAGCCTTTTGTTTATCAATGAACCCCTGCAACTTAATAGTTTTTTCCAGAATAAGTACCATCGATTGCCTGATTAGAAACAGCCATAAGGTCTTCCTCAGATTCACTGTCATCTTTTGTTACACTAGTATTTGGTTCCTCTTCAGCAGCAACAGCCAATTGCCATAGTTCTTCAACAACATGTAGCGGTACAGTTTCAGGACAGCTATGTTGAGGACCCCATTTGGTCCCACATTTATAACAGAGCCCTTTTGCCTTCCTGTAAGCCATTAGAGCTGCTAGCTTGTTAGGTTGGGACTTCACTTTATATGAAACTCCAGACTTTCTGTCATCATTGTGGTTCTTCTCAGGTGACTTGGAAGAAGAATAAGAGTACCCCCCTCCTTTTGCCACCACAGCACCGGTCGAGAACCCCTCCTTCTTCCTAGCATCTTTGCTGGAGAAACCCAAGATCACCTCTTCCTGCAAAATGGCAAGAGAACTAGCAGTATCGAGATCCTTGGGTCTATGCACAAGTACAACTGCCTTAATTTCAGGCTTCAATCCATCTACAAACCTACTAGTGATTACATCAGGATTAAAGTAGGGATCATGAGTAAGTAACTGATGAACTAATTCATCAAAAACTTCTACGTATTCAGCCACTGAAGGGGAGGTGAACCGGTTCGCACCTGCGACCGGAGGTGGCACCAGAGTCGTGACGACTCCAGTACCAGCACTCCGGTTGAGTTTTTCTTCACGGTGGCGAAATTGCCCGGACGCTCCTGCTTTCGCAGTGACCCCCAGATCGGCAGGGGTAAGCGCCTCAAAGTCACCTTCCTCTTCGATTTTGATCTCTTGTTTTGGGGCTTCATGAATCAACAACTCCATCTTCTTCTCCAGCATGCAGACCGTGTTCTGCAGGCCGACAACCTTCTCTAGCTTCGGCTTCCAATCCTTCACGCTTTTCTGCTATCAGCAAGAAATTGGACCGAGGCCTGCATCGCTTCGAGCTTCTCGCCAGAGGCATCAACCTTCTTCCCCAACTCCTCCAATTTCGCCATCAGAGTCGCCATGGGGTCAGCAGCGGGGGCCATCGCGCCAGCGCGGACTTGGAATCTGGTGAGATGTGTATGGGGACGATCCAGGATGGATTCGGTAAAAGTGGTAGGATCTGAAAGCTCTGATTACCAATTGTGAGATACTAGATAGTCTCACGAACTCTCACAGGAACCTGGATACGAATTCTAGTTCACCGATACAAGGTTGGATGAGGAACTCGCAGGAAACCTCGAGCCGCAGCTCGCCGTCGCCTACTCCAACAGGTTCCAAATCGAGTTTCCGCTTCAGCAAGAAGGCCTTTTAACCATATAAGCCGTGCACACGCAACAGCTTAACCCGTTCATGGGCCTTGACATCTACTTCTACTTAGCCCATTCCGGCCCACTAACTCGGACACTTGGCTTCCTGGCTCTCTGGCCTCCTTTCAGCCCGTCACCCTCCTGGTATGTGACACAACACAACGGGCAACGCAGTTGCATCAGTAGCCAGTAGCCCAGTACAGTAGTTCCCTCAAAAAAAAAAAAAGCCCAGTACAGTAGTACTACCTGGCTGACGTTCTCAAAAAAAAAAAAAAATACTACCTGCCTGACAGCCTCCGCGTGATCGGACGGTTGCGACGAAGACAAGTGGCACCTCAGCACAGCAGAAAGCGCGGCCGCGCGGGGCCTCGTGGCGAAACCGTCAGCTCGTGTTCATTTGGGCTCCCCGCCTCACCTCGCCGCACTTCACCTGCTCTCCTCTTTATCATGGCGGCGGCGGTGGCTCACCTCCTATGCCCCGCACCGGCCGCCTATCCCACGAAACCCCGGCAACTCCCTACCCGCGGCCGTCGGATCCACCGGGCCAAACCTTCGAGATGCCTCTCCTGCCGCGCCGCCCTCGGCCCCGACGGATCGCTGGCCGTGCTCGGGGTTCCCAATCCCAGGCCGGCGCCGCCGATGAGGAGGCCGTACCTGCGGGAGCACTCCTGCCTCATCTTCCCTCCCCCGCGCGGCCGCCGCCCGCTCGCGGTCGTCAAGTTCCTCGGCGGAGCCTTCATCGGCGCCGTCCCCGAGGTCACCTACGGGTAAGTGCCTCAGCGCATGGGCCCGGTTCCATCTTATCCGTGTTCGTCGGCCGTCGTGCTTGATCGCAAAATGTGTTAGTTCGGTTTGGCTTGGCCTCATTCGCGCGGTTGGTCGCTCTCTGCTCGCAGCTACCTACTGGAACTCCTGGCGCGGGAGGGTTTCCTCGTGGTGTGCGTGCCGTACAACGTTACCTTCGACCACGAGGCCGCCACGCGGCAGGTCTTCGACAGGTTCCACGCCTGCTACGACGCGCTCCTCGCCTCGGGTCTCCCGGAGGCCGGGCTGAGCGCGCTGGACATCGCAGAGCTCCCGCTTTACTCTGTTGGCCACAGGTGATTTCAGATGTCAGCATGCCACTTGTTCGATGATTTGACGGAGAAGCCTCCATATTTGATAGCGTGCATACGATGCTCGTTTAATTAATTATTCTGTTGTGATGGTTTGCAGCAACGGGGCGCTGCTTCAGCTGCTGGTGGGGAGCTACTTCTCAGAAAGGTTACCAAAGGTCTGTTGATGTTTGGTGGATAGAGAGTCTGCTTAAGTTTCTGTTTTTATAATAGTTCAATATAATGATTACACAACCTTGAGTTCCTTTGATCTTATTTCTTCATTGGGTTTTTCTCATTTTAGGCTAACGCCATTGTCTCCTTCAACAATAGACCAGCTTCAGAGGCTGTTCCTTACTTTGAACAGGTATTTAGTCTGTGTTTTCTTACCTTATGGTTATTGGATGTGCCTTTTCTGTTTCAGTGCCAAGTTACTGATGCTGACTAGCAGGCTTAGAAATCCAAGTGTAGTCTTAATGAAATTATCTGTAAGGACTGTTAGAAGATGGTAACTTAATTTTCTAATACCTGTAACTAGGATAAAATCTGGACCTAAAATTAGTTGTAGGAGGGTGCAAGTTCCTGGCTGAAGTCTTCTTTCTAGTTGTTCCTGAAAAATAAGGAAAAAGGGTTTTGACTGTAGGCTAACTGTGTGGCAGTAGCTCAGTGCATGGTATCAATAATATAATGCTTTTCAACTGAATGATTTCATGTGTTTGTCTGACCAAGTAGATTTAAGCTGTTTTTGCTCTATAATGCGCATCATTAAAAAGAGAAGAGATCCAAACCACAACAACTCCATAGATACACATGGCAATACTCATGCCAACTCACACAAGAAATCAACACTGCGAGAACACATGTATGCAAACACAAGGTTCAAGTTTTCAGACAAGCCACAATAACAATGTAGTTGACCCAGCAACGAGTTTATTCAATCTGTAGTTTGCATTATGTTTTCCTCTACATCTTTCCTTTCCTTTCCTTTCCTTTCCTTTCCTCTTTACTTAGTGTTCTGCTATTAGCTTTTGGTTCCTCTCTTTTCTTTTCATGTTCGTTTTTCCTTTTAAGCCTTTTATTTGCAAACCTGGAGTACGTCAATCGAAAACACAATCGTTCCAGTGTTTGCATAACAGCCATGCCTCAAGAATCACTACTGAGCTAACGCCTTTGGCTGTTTGTCTAATCTTTTGCATGACTTCTTCCACTAATCAGTTAAAGTTGTATCATAACTCGGACATGATACGTCTGGTACCAACCCTCCAAGAACCATACCTGACGAGCAAATACACAAGAGCCGATGATGTGATTTATGTTTCATTCTTCTGATCACAAAGTAGACAAAAGGCTGGAGGTGGAGGCCTCTAACAGGTCAATTCATCTGCTGTCCAGCAGCATTTATGTACCGCAAGCCATATGAACCAGCAGTGTCTTATTGGTGCCCAAGTTTCTCAGATCAGCACCCCAGAAAGAATGCATGATATGCTGACCTTCCCATAGTCCAGAAGCTGATAGTTTTGCAGAAATGCTCATCGTGTAGGTCAGGCTGTAAGACCACCTGGGAAATCATGTCTCCTATATCGAAGGTACTCTGTCCAGGCGTTAACACATAAAACAACTCCAACATCTTGAATTCGTTTGTTATCAAACATAACTTCCTGCACTTCGCTTATTGATTTATTCATTTAGAGGCAAGCAATGAGGGAGCTACATCTGCATAGCCTTTTCCTTGCAGCCATGTACCACTGCAGAATGAAGTCTTGGCACAATTGCCCACTAAGGTCACTAGTAAATTGAGAAGAGGCTATTGACATCTAAATCTGAGCCACATTGGGATGTTGGGGTTGTTGTCAACATAAATTGTTTCACTGCAGAATCATTTGAAATGACACTGACATCCTTTTTGTCGAAAGAAAGTTTTTTTTTTCTCGAATCTCGATATTAAAAAAATACCTGCAAGGTTGTCTTGCATTCACTGCATACTTGAGCTACACTTAACCTGTTAAGATTGTCACATCCGAGATCACTGATGAATGATTGATTCAAATTCTTCTGATTCATATCAGACCCTTGCAGTTTGTTTAAACATCATCATCGTAGAATGTTAATAATCTTTTGGATTGGCCTGGCCAATCGATGCTCATGTGTCTGAGTATCTGACCTTGCTTCAAGCTATGCTTATGAAGACCATGTCTGTGATCCCCTCATAATCCTCAAATTGTAGCTTTTCTTTCCTGATATTGCACTGCCATGGGTTTTGTATGGATGGCATTGTCAGCTGTCAGCCAAAAAGGTTGTATGGACGGCACTGTCACTTTCACCCAGAACCGGGAAATAAAGTGCATCCATTGTGGCTGTCTATAGGTATTGTATGTTCAGTGAGCTAGTCCATTGTCACATCAATGGGGAAAGTTCAGGATCAGTTATTTTGGTTTAGAAATGAGCCTATATAACATCTTTTGGCGATGAAAAAGTGTTAGTATTGTATCTAAGGAACATATGCAAGGCTAGCCAATACTTCAGTTTCAAGTTTCCAACACATAATTTGCGTTTAGAGCTTATTTCAGTTTATAATGTTAAATGATGTCGCGTAATATTTCCTACTGGTCTTTGAAGTTACTCTCTGTTAATATAATATATTTGTCTTATGCAGATAGGACCTCTATTTAGTCAAGTGATGCCTATGGTGGAGGCCTCACCTGTTTACTCTGTGGCCAGAAATGCATCAGGTGATTGTTGGTTTACCACTTACCTTCTCGTGTTACAACAACAAGAACAACAACAACATAGCCTTTAGTCCCAAGCGAGTTGGGGTAGGCTAGAGATGAAACCCAAGAAACAAAGCTCAAGGCTCAGGAACGTTGATAGCTAGTCTTCAAGCGCTCCTATCGAAAGCTACCTCCTTGGAAATATTCCACTCCTTAAGGCCTCTGTTTATCGCTTCGTCCCAAGTCAATCTAGGTCTACCTCTACCTCTCTTTATATTATTGGCCCGCCCTAGGACCCCAATACGCACCGGCGCCTCCGAGGGCCTTCGTTGGACATGTCCAAACCATCTCAGCCGATGTTGGGTCAATTTCTCCTCAATGGGTGCCACCCCGACCTTCTCCCGAATGTCTTCATTCCGAACTCTATCCCTTCTTGTGTACCCGCAAGACCATCGCAACATCCGCATCTCTGCTACACTCAGTTGCTGGACATGTCGCCTTTTAGTAGGCCAACATTCCGCCCCGTACAACATCGCCGGTCGAACCGCCGTCCTATAGAACTTCCCCTTCAGCTTTTGTGGCACCCTCCGATCACAGAGGACGCCAGAGGCTTGACGCCACTTCATCCAGCCTGCTGCGATTCTATGCTTAACATCTTCATCAATGTCGCCATCCTGTTGCAACATCGATCCTAAATACCGAAAAGTAGCCTTTTGGGGGACCACCTGTCCGTCGAGGTTAACGTCTCCATCCTCGTGCCTAGTCCCACTAAAATTGCACATCATGTACTCAGTCTTGGTCCTGCTAAGTCTGAACCCCTTCGACTCTAATGTGCGTCTCTATAGCTCTAGCTTCTCATTAACACCTTCCCTACTCTCATCGACTAGCACCACATCATCAGCAAAGAGCATGCACCAAGGGATATCCCCTTGTATATCTCTAGTGACCTCATCCATCACCAAAGCGAACAGATAAGGGCTCAATGCTGACCCTTGATGTAGGCCTATCCTAATAGGGAAGTCAGTGGTGTCGCCATCGCAAGTCCGGACACATGTCATAGCATCCTTGTACATATCCTTAATGAGGGTAATGTACTTCGTTGGGACTTTGTGCCTCTCTAAGGCCCACCACATGACATTTCTCGGTACTTTGTCATACGCCTTCTCGAGGTCAATAAAGACCATATGCAGGTCCTTCTTCTGCTCCCTATATCTCAAACTGATTTTGGGTCACACTCGTCGCTCCTCTTAGACGGTGCTCAATAACCCTCTCCCAGAGCTTCATGGTATGGCTCATCAGCTTAATGCCACGGTAGTTAGTACAGCTTTGAACATCTCCCTTGTTCTTAAAGATCGGTATTAATATACTTCTCCTCCATTCTGCAGGCATCTTGTTAGACCGAAAGATGAGGTTAAAAAGCTTAGTTAACCATATCGTCGCTCTATCACCTAGGCATCTCCACACCTCAATGGGGATACCATCAGGGCCCATCGCTTTACCGCCCTTCATCCTCTTCAAAGCCTCTCCGATCTCTGCCTCCTGGATTCTTCTCACAAAGCATCTGTTAATATCATCAAATGAGTCATCTAGCTCAAGGGCAGGACCCTCAATCTCCCCATTAAACAACTTGTCAAAGTACTCTCGCCATCTGTCCTTGATCTCCTCATCCTTCACCAGAAGTTGATCTGTCTCATCCTTGATGCATTTGATTTGGTTGATATCCCTTGTCTTCCTCTCGCGAATCCTAGCCATCCTATAAATGTCCCTCTCTCCTTCCTTCGTGCCTAGCCGCTGATATAGGTCATCATAAGCCTTACCCTTTGCTACACTCACAGCTCGCTTTGCAGCCTTCTTCGCTACCTTATAGCCCTCGATGTTAGCTGCACTCCTATCAAGGTGGAGGCGCTTGAACCACTCCTTCTTCTCCTTAATGGCCCTCTGCACCTCCTCGTTCCACCACCAGGTGTCTTTCCCTTCCTGTTTGCCTCCCCTACTCACACCAAGGACTTCTGCGGCCACCGTCCGGACACATGTTGCCATCTTTAGCCACATGTCGTCTACATCTTCTCCTTCGTCCCAGGGCCCCTCCTCTACCATCCTCCCCTTAAAAGTTTGCGCCGCTTCTCCTCTAAGCTTCCACCACTTCGTTCTTGCCATCTTGGCACGTTTGTCCTGATGGACACGTACCCGCAAACGGAAGTCCGCCACCACAAGCTTGTGTTGAGGGACAACACACTCCCCAGGTATCACCTTACAATCTAGGCAATCACGTCTATCGTCCCTCCTCGCAAGGATAAAGTCGATCTGGCTCGAGTGTTGTCCACTATGAAAGGTCACTAGATGGGATTCCCTCTTTCTAAAAAAGGTATTCGCTATCAACAAGTCGTAGGCCAGCGCAAAATTCAAAACATCCTCTCCCTCCTGGCTCCTGCAACCATACCCGAAGCCCCCGTGCACTCGCTCAAACCCCACGTTAGTTGCCCCCACATGTCCGTTGAGGTCTCCTCCTATGAAGAGCTTCTCGCTGATAGGCACGGTGCTAACCATACCATCCAGATCTTCCCAGAACTGCCTCTTCACACTCTCACTGAGGCCTACCTGAGGGGCATAGGCACTAATCACATTCAGAGTCGAGTCTCCAACTACCAACCGAACTAGGATAATCCGGTCGCCTCTCCTACTAACCTCTACAACTCCGTCCTTAAAGCTTCTATCGATCATGATACCTACGCCGTTCCTACCCGATGTTGCCCCCGTGTACCAAAGCTTGAAGCCAGTGTCGTCCACCTCCTTCGCCTTCTGGCCCTTCCATTTAGTCTCCTGAACGCATAGAATATTTACACGCCTCCTAATAGCCGCATCAACTACCTCTCGTAGCTTACCCGTTAGGGACCCTACGTTCCAACTACCTATCCGAATCCTAGTTGGCTCGGCTAGCTTCCTTACCCTTCGCACCCGTCGAGGGAAGTGCGAAGACCCTTGCTCATTTTTCACTACACCCGGGCGTAGATGTAGCGCGCCACTAAGGTTGCGACGACCCGACCCTTGCTCACTTTTCATCGTACCCAGGTCACGATACGACGCACCATTGGAGGGATGGCGACCCGGCCCTTGCCCATTTAACACCACACCCGGGTTCCGATGTAGCGCGTCGCTAAGAGGGTTACGCCCCAACGAGTTTCTTATGGGTTTCAAATCCATTAGAGTGGCTGATATTTTCCGCTGGTTCGCCAAACCTAACGCGGCCCTCCTCCTTTACCCGGGCTTGGGACCGGCTATGTTGAAACGACTCAACATAGGCGGAGTTTTCTCGTGTTACCTATCGTTTATTTATTGGGCAATGGCCCTTATTTATTTGATAAAGTTTCTTTTGGCTGAAACTGAAAGTACCATGAAAGAACTTATGCTTTAATTCAAACTTTCCATATGGATCCAACAACCAAACAGCCTGATAACCCTGCTGCTGCCTCACGTGACATATAGTTTTCTGACATGGTAAAACTGTGGCTATTGTCTTCTAACATTTGTCAAATGAAAGAGTTAAACTAGGACATGAACTTTTCTTGATATATTTCATGGACTGTTTAATTAAGATGTGATGTCATGACTTTAGGAGATGCATGGAAGGCTCTTTTTGATTTAGCTGGAGGTATTATACGTGAGTATGATCAAGAAGCTGTGGTTTCTCTGAGCAAATTTATTGATCAATTACCGTCAGTAATGAATCAGGTACTACATGAATGTACGTTCATCTAGTATTTTCTTCAGATTGGTTCGCATTTTTCAAAAAACAAAAATGTGCTCCTCTGCTTCCATGTCCTGTGTTAGACTTCTAGTGAGCTTCACTGCATCTATGTCATGATGATAGCTGTTTTCCGTATTATTTACAGGTTACAGAAGGTGTGTCTGAATTCAAACCAACACCACCTGAAAACCGTGAATTCTGCAAGAATTCCTACAGTGTGCCCAATACACTACTGGTACTGACAAATTTGCATCCACCAAATTCAACTTCTAGCTGTTGTAGTTTAGAGTTTAAATTTTTATGTGTGTTTCGTAGGTCAAATTCAGTGTTGATGCTATTGATGATACAGACATAGTTGAAGATGTCCTGAGACCCCGAGTAGACTCAATTGGTGGGCAAATAAAGAAAGTCATATTGTCAGGAACACATCTTACTCCATGTATACAGGTGATATGTCACAACTTTGTGCCCACCGATTATATGCATTGAATGGTATTATATGAAATTCTGCAACATATCACATAGGTGTAAGAGTATCACCCTATTATTCATTTACCCCTGAGCCCAGTAATTGTCTCTACTTGTTGAAAGCACTAGAGTGGAAGAAAGTGATCTTATGTTTAATTAGGGTCATTCACCACCATTTAGCATTCATGAAATAATTGCTTCATAATAAAGAGAGTTATGTGCTCATATCTTGTCTACCAGTTCAGAACACTATTATTCATATGTTTCAAGAATGTCAAGCACTCACCTTTGCTGTTTTACAGGATCTGAAATGGCAAGTTGGTTCAGAATACACTCCAGCTGATGGTATTGCCCAGGGTTTGAAATCATTGGCTCTTAATGAAACAAGGGTCCTCTCAAGAACTATTTCTGATTGGTTTAGATCCCTATAAATTTTGAGTTACTCAATGCACCTGTTGAAGCATGGAATTCTTCTCATGAAGGTACTTAGTATCTAGACTCAAGTTCTCAATCACTAACTCAATTCACAATTACAGAATTCAAACCTTTGGGTTAATTTACTTGGTGAATACATCTGGAACAAACCAGTTGCATCACTTATCTAGTTACTATCTTGGAAATATGTTTCTTTACATCATGTCTGGAGAAATCTTATGGAGAATCAATGGAATGATCTCGTTCACAACCAACTAAATTAGGTGTATGCATCTGGAATGCTTTATGGACTGAGGCTGGCATTGGCGACATATCAGAGTACATTGTATGGTGCTTGGAAGCAGTGCATTTGGGCTGTGTGCTGAGTTGGTCATGCTCACCCACAGGGCGTAGCCGTACTACAAATACGTGATCAAGATTGGGTGTTTGGGACCTACTGGGATTGTAGTTGCGGGGTATGCAACGCATTGAACCCAGATTCCAAGAAACATGATCCTGTTTTGAGGTACGGTGCCAGCAAGGCCAAGTTGGCCAAATGGCCCTGCTGCACGCAGGCAATCCCAATGCGGCTATCCGCAGGCTGGCAGGAAGGCGTCATAGGTGTAGCAGGCATAGGTGTAGCACGTAGACAATTTCCTAAATGTATATGTTGCCACAGTTGTATATATTTGTATCATCCAGGCATACACTTAATAATCTCACCGTATATATAACTCAGGCAATTGATTGTTTGGGGTTTTTTTTATTGCTGTACTAGCCGTTGGGTGTATTGAATCTGTTCATCCCGTGACATGTGCTGCAAGGATTGGATGCTGACCTGAAACCTAGCTGGTGCTCTCTGTTGTTTCAAGTTTGTGCAGGTATGTAAAATGATCCGTCCACGTTCAGGAACTGTGCAAGGTTAATACAGTGTACAAATACTCGATAATGTTTGATTTTTTTTTTTATAAATGTTGAGCATATGGGACCAGCGTCTCGTCGTAAGCCGACCAAATCTCTGGCGAAATCTGGCCATTTCAGGATATGTTGGGGCATTGGTGCACCCCGAGTTCAATCAGATGGTCAGGATACAGCGTCCCCTCTCTTTGCTGGGGTCACGTCATAGAACGTGAAGACCGGACTGCCTTCTCACCATCAATGTCATCATATTGCAGTCTGGTCCTCCCCTGCATGTCATGACTCATGACACCCTGGCTGGCTGCTGCGATTAACACCAAAGCTAACCCAACAGAAACCATATATTTTCTGTATGACCTCCCAGTACGCCTATTTTACGTGCCCGTTCCCGTTTATACTCGTAATCTGCTGAAATTATCCTAGTGGTCGTTCTCTGCACTCTGCAGCGTGCACGCTCGGTACCTCTGAATCGCATCGGCGGACGAAGCACGACTAAGGCACACGTCCCTCCTGCGAACACTGATCTGACAGGCAATGCATACCATACCTATACACAAGTTGGCCGACCGTCGATGCATCCTCCCGTGCATATACGTCCAGCCTGACGGAGGCGGCCGCGCGAGATTTTTCGTGTGGCAGATCCCAGCAGCAGCTGCAGGTGACCAATCGCGCGCAGCGCAGCGAGCACGCGCGGACGCTGCGTTGTCCACGGCATGGGGCAGACTCGATCATGAGATACGACGCTGGTGATCTCCGCCCGTCCCCGTCGGGTGGCAGATGATCGAGTGGGATGACATGACATGTGCAAGGCCGCTGTCTGCTGGGGCGTTAGGATTTGGGAACCTGGCGGCGGCTTCCCCAGCAGGCCCGCCGCCGGCGGCTACCTAGCTCGGGACGACGACGGGATGCATGGGCGCTTGTTCTGCGAGGAGGCCTCCCGCCGCCGCCGCCACATGCGCTTGCACATGCACGGCCCTCTCGTCGTAGACACGCTGCGGAAAATATTAAGGCGCACGTAATATGTAGTTGATCATCTTGTTCCCCTCAAGTAACATGAGTTTCGTGCTTTCTCACACTAATAACATGACAAACATATTTGCATTGCGTATAATTCTCGCACGCGGCATGTTGTAGAGACCACACTGTGTCGTCTGCATTTATGTGGCCGCCGATCGAGCTTCCGCTTCTTCCTTCGGCAAAGCAATCCGAGGAAGGAAACGGAAGATGCTGCCTGCTTTGCCCCCTGTGCAAACCAGTAGCTCGATGGTCGATAGATATAACTCGAGCATCCAAGCTAGCAAGCACGCTGTACGCAGCAGCACATGGAGAGGAACCCAAAACGGGAGAGACATATGCACGGCCGGGGTCGTCGGCACAGTGTCCTGTTAGGCTCTGCCGGCGTTCAACAACAAAACATTGACCACTGTGCGTCGCGTCACGCTAACGCCGGTTACTCGCATGTTCCTCTGCCGAGGGCATGATCGATCATATGCAAGCGCGCGCGCGGCGAGAGCGACTAGACGTTGACGAGACTTCATTCGCCCGCCGCACGTTGGTGCGACGACGTACCGGCGCCAATCAAAAACGATATATTATCGGTCGAGATCGGCGAGCTGGCTGACGGCCGGCGTCTCTTCTTCTCCAGCGCCGCCACCTGCCAAAGGTGACCCGGCATTGCACATGCTGTACGTAAGCCCACTCCATCGTGCCTTTAACAAATAACAATGCATCTGTTTCAGGAGCATGGGATTGCATTGCACTGTGCTATCACGGCATGGCCAATAGGAGTCCGAGTTGCACAAGCTTTCCCCTTCTTTTTTTCTTTTCTTTATCTATATACTATTTCATGAAAAAGCACATAATTGCTACTGAAATGAGTAACAAAATTTCATAAATTCTAAAGCACATTTGCATATAAAGGTAGTAGTTTGACTTTCAAGCGTTTATAGGTCAACCAACAATACATATCATTTTCGTTCACACAAAAATAAATACTACATATTACCAATACGTATACGACGTATGGTCGAAATCAATGCTACCATTGGTATAGCAAAATAAATGTCAGACACATGTGGATATTATTTGGAAAAAATGTAGTGAAGTATAGAGCATGGAGGAGGCGACTACATACCTCGTAGCTGGTTACATCCAATAAAAAAAAAAGGTTAAAACCTCCTTGTTTTATCCTTATTCTGTCATGTACCTGAAACGACGTTTTGAATGATTGGTAGCTGCAGCCGCGCCGTTTGGATCATCTGATCGGCGGCATTATAAGATGCAGAAAAATAAAAAAGAACGCACACATACGTTGCCCTCCTCATGCACGTTCGTTCAACAGTCGGCTAGTACTGATCAGATAACCACCTAGGTACACGTAGGCCACTGTTACACCCGCCGCCTGATTCAAGCAGATCCACATTCAGCTCCGTAGCTACAGAAGCACAATCGTCTGCGTCCACGTACATGCATGCACGCGAACTGAAATTCTCGTTTCACGTAGATCTCTGCTGCTTGGATTTTGTCTCTCTTTTAGTATCTCTTTGTGTGCCTGGGTCATGATGGGCTCATGGCATGCTTAGGGCACCCGGAGTGGTGCCGGTAGTGCTCTCACTACCTGTTTCACATAGGAGAGAGGAGACGCGAAACAGTAAAACGTCGCTACATGTAGCTAGAGTCGACAGCGCGTCTCCCGAGCACAAGCAGGACCCTCTCGCGTGCGTCTCCAGTGAGGAGTCTCCAGACTGTTATGACAAGTGGGCCCTAGCGGATATAGGAGAGTGTGCCAATAGCAACACCATTAGAGAGGTTGTCTTTTTCACATGCTATTGCTGAGATGTATCCTGTTATAGAGAGTAGAATGCCGTTGCCTTTGCGGCTGCTCTTACAGCTTTTACATTTTGGTTACCCAGAACGTATGTACCGACGATGGCCGGCGCGTTTGGCTCCGTCACAATTTCCGACGACGTACTGGAGGGTGAAGGCTGAATAAGGGGTGGTAAAAATGCACGCGTCCAAGCGACCAGATGCCGAGATGCAGCTAGGGTCGATCTTCATCGTATAGCGCAGTGTACCACCCCCACATGCTCCAACTGCCGTCTGTCGTCTGCCGATATATACCACCTCACTGCAGCACGTGCACGCCAGTTAGCACTTCAATGCATGCATCCCATGGTCTTGCCTGCCTGCCTAAATTTTCTTTTAACTCATATGGTACGCAGTACTTAGCCACTCACTAGGAGCGTCGTCATTGACTCGTATATACTCAGCTGGAAACTAATAAGAACATCCACGTCCACGCACTGATTATATTTCATTCAAATCTTTGACCAACGTCTTGCATTGCATTGCATGCAAGCTGGGACAGGTGTTGCTATACTGGGTGAGCCACATCTATCTCTACAGCATGCACGCACATCACATGCCTGCCTGGCTGCCTGCCGTATCTACTGATATACGTAGCAATCCATTATTGTACACTATATGCTGTTCTCGATCTATCCCGGTCATCATCATAAGGACACCGGCGAACGTGAACAAAATCCCGGTCCCTTGTCGAGATCGGCCGCTAGGTCTCTCGAATTGGTTAAGGGATAGTAGATGTCTCTCACTCTGCTAGTCACCCTCACCCATGTGTGTCCGATCCGCCGCGCCGAACCGGCCGGCGCTCTGCTGGATCTGATGCTCCCAGCAAACGGCGCGGTGGCGCGCGCTTGTTCTCATCTGCACGTGCTGCCGCGCGCAGTGGCCGGGCTAGCTGTGCGCGCGCGCGTGCGCGTGCTCCGATCCATGCATGCATCGAGCGCGGCGGCAACCAGGCCCCCCTCCGCCCTACGACGCGTAGGCAGGTCGCCAACTCGCCATGCCCGGCAGCCAGCTAGGACCTGTTGTGTACAGTTCGTGGGCGCTGTAGATACTCTACTGATTTGTGACCATCGACGTACCACACGGCCATTGGTGTGTGTGGCCAAATAAAACGCATGCATGCGTATGCCTAGTCAGTTAAACAGGTTATGACCTGGGGTTGTATATATCAGGGACCAGACCAGACCAGACCATGCTCGTGGCAGCAGGCAGTCGGTGTACTCGGTTGCTAGCTTGGAGCACAGGGCAGTGCAGCATCACGTCCGGCCGCCGTACTCGCAAGTTGGCCGGCCGAGAGAGTACGCGCCCCACCGGAAAGCCCGGCGAGGCCATAAATGAGAACGGGATGATGCCGCACGGCGGTGGCTGCTGTTCGAACGCGAGACGTACGTACGGCGGTGCTGGCGCGGCCATCGACGGGCTTGCATTGGCCTGCTTGGCCGGCCGCTAGCTAGCTTATTAATTCGTCGCGCGGCGTCCGCCGTGGATTGCGTTGCGGCGGGGGTATGGGTCGCACTGATCATGGGTGTTTGCTTGCTCATGCATGAGTGGATCCATCCGTGCAGATCGAGTCGTCATCATCAGGATCGGAGTCAGGACGACGGCGGTCGTTGCCGATTGTTGGGACGACACTCCGACGTTTGGCCGTTAATTTGGGGAAGATAACGAAACAATCGAGTGCACCCAGGCCGGAAAGTGTACTAGCTAGCTACCATACGCTGGGTAGATGCAACTACTCCCTCTGTTCCAAAACGTACGTCATTTGACTTTTTCAGCCTCAACTTTGACCGCTCATCTTATTTAATTTTTTTCTTTTGCAAAATATCATGTATTTTTTTTTGTTGTGGCTAGCTTTAGTAATAAATGAATTGCAAGAATGACCTAAATTTGACTACATTTGTACAAAATTTTTGAATAAGACGAGTGATCAAACTTGGTACTGAAAAGTTTAAACGACCTACATTTCGAAACAGAGGAGTGATTAATAAGGATCGGCACCTACGGATAGTGGAACCGGAACTACTTCGTACGACAGGAGGAGGTACACGTGATAAGTGAGGTGTGACCGACAAGTGAGCTTGTGGTTAGCATATACCACTGGACCATTACATATCCTTGTTCTACTGGTCAAACATAAAGATATACTACCTCCGTTCTAAAATATAGCTACGTTTAGTCTTTTTAAGACAGATTAAGAAGTGTGATAAAATATCTCATATACCCTTGATTAAACATGTCCATGTATGTATTTATGGTAGCTATATCTGCCTTATATATCTCCATGCTTACTAAAAGAAATTATGTATGCAATAATGAGGACCACAAGGCAATTAATTTGTAGAGGGGTATTTTTTTCCATTCACCCATTCAATAAGGCTTCACAACTCATATGTAGCTATATTTTGAGACAAATTTTGAATGCTTAACGTATATATTTTGGAACGGAGGGAGTAGTAATTTTATCACTCCAATCAATCGCTATATAAGTATATAAATATAACTGTGTATGTCTGAATGCCGTCGATTATTACTCCAGTAGTCGATTTGTTGCAGGTTCCCTCTTCGCCGTTGATCACCTTGGCCATACCATTGCCATGGCTACCATTATAAAGTGACATCCAAGATGTTACTTTCCTTCCCTGCTTACACCCTTCTCTCCACGGCTAGGGCCGGGGCTGCTGACGAAGCGTGCCTCGTCTCTTCATAGCTTTTCCACCTCCTTGAATTGCCTCCCAATCCTTAGGTCTAGATTAAAAAATAATGAAAAGTAGGTAAGTAAGATTACCAAAGCACACATCTAGTTTCAAGTTCTACTTAGGCTATTTTCAGTGGAGAGTTTCGATTTTCAGTTTCCAAAGAGCGACATGTCATCGAATGGGATTTGGCTTGATGTGAGGAATGAAACAGGCTCTCCCAATGCTATTGCTTGCCTATGAAACTATGCATTGGGAGACCCCATTTCACATCTTAGGCAAGCAATAGCATTTTATAATGATGCACATGGTTAAATTTGATGGGATGGAGAACTGAGCTCTAGCTCAGCTGGCAAGGTTCCTTGTGGTGGAACCGGCCCACCAGGGTTCGAGTCCTTGAGTTGACACTGGTGCTCGCATTTTCTTGGATTTGTTCCGGTATTTAACAGGCGCTATTCTTTCAGTGGTAGGCGACGTGCCCGTCGATAGCGAGGCGTCTGTGGTGACTTCGTCTCCAATGGTAGTTTCAATATGTTTCATAGTCTTGGAAATAGTGCATACACTGATACACCGTTTCATCTCGATAAAACCTATCTCTTTTGTTTCATTATGAATATCATTCCACGTTAGCATTTTTGTCGACGTGGCACAACTTTTAATGTGCTTGAAATTCTTATGAAACCTCTACTAGAAATGGCCTTAGGCTAGTCTCGGTGCGTGGTTTTATTGCACAGTTATCTAGACTAGGTAAATGTGTCACATGAGTTTTATGGAGATGAAACTCCACTCACAAGTGATGAAACTACTCCTTCTCTTTCTTCATAAATACATTGCCAAATCAGCAAAAATAGTGATGTAGCATAAAAATTAATGCTCATAAAACTCTGCGTGAAACTCTCATAGAGAGAATGACCTTGTTTTTTAGGCAACGTATCAAGTGCAAACCAACCTCTCCCTGCAAACTATGCAAACTTCAATAGACCACACGATGTTTATCGAAGGGGACGCTCTAATCATCCTTTGCAAATCACCCCTCCGACCTTCGCGCCCTCTTATCAACAACGTGTGGTCCAGATTAAAATTTGCATGGTTTATACAGAAAGGTTAGTTTGCACTTGATATATTGCCTATTTTTTAAGCTTCTAAAGCTCAAACTCTATATATGATTATGCAGAGAAAAGTATGCAAGTCGTAGGTTGAAGCTGTCATCGCCGTATAGTTAAACTTTATGTAATAAGCATTGAAAATTGTAACTTTTTGCACACCTGGTGTTTTTCTGTCTACACTTTTCCGCACAGCTGTGATTGGTAGGCAACAATAACTACTCCGTGCTTATAGAAATCAAAAGCGCTAACGACACGGAAGCATGTCCCTGTCGTTTCCTTCGGCAGTTTGCTGCTTCTAATTAATCTAAGTCATTAACAATTTTGTAATCATCAATAAAACTATTGAAATGTCCTGCAATCAGACCTCGGTTTCCTCAGGGTGCCACGTCCTAAATTCCTCAGTAGAATAATATCCTCGATCTGAACTAATCATCGTTACTCCATAATTTTCTTATTAGGGTGTTGAGGATTCAACAAAATCGTAATATGGTATATAAAAAGATTCCCACTCTCCATGCAAACCTATGTAGGTTCTTTCTCAATCACAGTAATATGATGAATGAAGGGGGGAAATTATGTAGTTCTTTTTTTTTGTCTACATACATATTTTTTATTATACTCCCTCGGTTTGGAAATATGTAATGTTTCAATTAATTAAATACACTTTAAAATGGAGGGAGCATGAACTTATGGTAAATTTAGCCTTACCTTTTTTATGGAAATATTTAGCCTTACCTTAGAGCATCTCCAAGAGTGTAGGCAAATTTCACTCTTTATATTTCTATTTAGCTATTCATTTAGCTAAGATTTTGTGTCTTTATTGTAGTACAATCCAACAGACTATCCAAATTAGACTCTTAGATGCCGAGTCTCTTGGATGCATTTTTTACTGTTTTTTTTCTTTTTTTACCTAACCAAATTAGTTTAACTAAGCTGTTGGATATGCTCTTAGATAGTAATCAAAGCTCTATATGCATATTGGGGGGAAAACTGCATACAGCCAATGTCTTAAT
The DNA here is from genome assembly GCA_015342445.1 of Digitaria exilis. Taxonomy (NCBI): domain Eukaryota; kingdom Viridiplantae; phylum Streptophyta; class Magnoliopsida; order Poales; family Poaceae; genus Digitaria; species Digitaria exilis. The sequence continues at coordinate 1,727,729 of JACEFO010001897.1, forward strand.
AACATAGTAGCCGTAGGAAGGGTAACTTCAAGAATAAGGTGAGGGTATCCTATGATTGATATGTTCATGCACGCTGTTTTGTAGAGAATCAAATCCTACTACGTGACAGAGCGACATAATTTTGATTTGACGACGACACCCTTCAACCACTCTCATCTAACACTAGACTACTATTCTTTAGACACCAAATGTTATGTCAGTTAAAAATATCATTGGAGGTTGGGAGTTGAAAAATCTAAAACAAAGGACCCCTAGCTAGATGCCTTTGTCAAATCACCGAGTTGCCTGATGAGTGAAAGATGAATCTGCACACTATAGGGCAAACAGAGTCAGCTCAGTCAGGTCCTGTTGTTGTTGCTCCGTTGGGCCATTGTTGTGATTGGACGACTCTAAAGCATTTTTTTTCAACCGCCTATTCTTTTTGTTTATGTTTTTCGCGATGCCAGTTTTCAACTATTTGCCAGCTATATGTTGAAACCAAGTACAATGTACGCTAATAAGCTTTCTTTGCAGCGGAAGCATTCGCCATTTTTAACATCCATGCTATCCAGCTATTATATACTCCTACCAATGCCACTGCAGACACATAAATATCCAATCGCATGCCGATTTCATTGAAAAGAATATTTCCGCCAATAATGGGGTATAATCACATAAATTGACCAATCTCTTGCGAACTTCTAATTTATGCCATACTTTAGCCGCATATAACCAAACACCAGTTTAGGTTCACTGTATGGGCTACAAAGACAATCTATATAGAGAAAAGATTCATGCACAGGTTGCAAAAAAAAGTTTGTATTATAGTGGAAGTTTGGCTCTGGCTCTCTGACGCCGCAAATGGTGGTTGGAACAAAATAAAGAGATTGGAGAATCTATTTGGCCGTTCAGAAGTAACTAACGACCTCTGCAAACTGAATGGTCGCGCACACACCGCCGTTGGAACCCTGACACGTATAGCGGCTACAAACTTTTGGCCAGCTGGGTTGCAAAGGCAGACGCAATCTAATGCCTGATGCTGCTACGAAACAAAAGCTGCCACGAACGTCTGAATCAGCAAAGGGAATTGGTGAGAAAGTTTATGCGCAAATATAAAAAAAAAATACAATGTGGTGCTTCAGAGAGGTAAAAATATATCATCATGCAATCTTTATCAGAAATATGATAAGCATCACAATCTTGATCGAGCATTGTGTCCTCAGTTCTGCTCGCATGGACTCCTGTATTAGTGAGATTGTCATGGCGCCGGGACATGCGGTGGGAGAATCTTATTTTTGGAGTAAAAGATTGACATGTAGAATCAGGTTTCTGAACTTTGTGGTCTATGGTTGGATATATAGGTGTTGTGCCTCCATAGTGTTTTTTATGTTCTATACTGATATATTTCGATCCTGTTTTGATTGCTCCAAAATCTGATTCGAAATTCATGATTGTCTAGCGGATCGCAACACAAGTCGTGTCTCAACATCATTGGAGGTTCCAACCGACAGGTGATCCATTTGACACTTGTAATGCAAAAGCAATACAGAAACGAAAAGAAATATATTTTAACTACGTCAACTAGCATATGGAGTTGGAAGTGATGATGTCAGAGACTCAGAGGTCAAAGCATGTCAACTGACATGGAGTTGGAAGCCTGCACAGGAATTTTACAACGGTTCATGGTTGAAACAAATGAGTATCGTCCATCATGCTAGATTTACGATATTTCTTTGTTTGAAACAGATCAAATGAGTAGCACTTAATCTTTCACATTGAGTCTCAAATGATTTATATATAGCATAATGAAATGTTGTTTTTTTTAAAAAAAGCATAATCAAATGTTGACACTTCCTTTCGCTCTCTTTGGAGCTGCCCAGCGGCCAACTGGGAGAAAGGGAGATTCATGCGCCCATCCAACTCACCACCTACAGACAGATCGACCACTTGCCTCCCTACGGTAGCTTTCTGGGCTCACTCGCCAGGTTTTACCTCTCCCCGACACCTGGGCCCGGCATCCCACGCCCCCGGCCCGCCACGTGGCCCCCTCCTTCCTCCTATATAATGCCCCGCCTCTCCGGCCTCCACCTCTTGCCACGACCAGACCAGACGACTTCGCCAAGCAGAGCACCCACCCTAAAGTCTCCTCTGCTCTTCAGGACGGCAATGGCGAAGGGCGGGCTGAGCAAGCTCAAGTGCATGATCAAGAGGTGGCACTCCTCGAGCCGGATCTCGCGCACGCCGTCGGGCTGCTCGGCCTCGGCGCGCTCGCACGACGGCGCCGTCGCCGGAGCCCTGGAGGATTCGTGGAGGCGGGGCGTCGTCGCGGCCTCGTCGGCGTCCGTCGTCGCCATCGCCGGTGGAGGTGGCAGGGGGTCGGTGTCCTTCCACGGAGCCGACGGCGTGCCCCCGGGGCTCCACCCGGTGTACGTCGGCAAGTCGCGCCGCCGCTACCTCATCGCCGCCGACCTCGTCGGCCACCCCCTCTTCCAGAACCTCATCGATCGCTCCGGTGGCTCCGGCGTCGGCGGTGGGACCGTCGTCGTCGGCTGCGAGGTCGTGCTGTTCGAGCACCTCCTATGGATGCTCGAGAACGCCGACCCGCAGCCGGAGTCGCTCGACGAGCTCGTCGAGTACTACGCGTGCTGACCGCCGGCTATTCCCGGAAATGCCGGCCGCGGCGGCGGCGCCGACGCCGAGCTCGCCGGAGTCAAGGGGGGCAATTTGGGTAATTTGGTTATTTATTTGAGGTTAGGTGTAGAGTTGTAATATATGCCAGGTTGCGAGGGCGAGGAGTAAGACATGTGGAGGAGTTAGTTAACCTTGGGGTGTTTGTGGTAATTATCTCGAGATTAGCCGTGTAATTACCGTCCGCCCAAGATTAGCCGTGTCAATTAACTGCTCTCCCGGGGCAGTTAATTGATTCTCTAATGTAATGGCTTGCTTGCATGCTTCTTCTGCTATTTTTTTCTTTTGATGAGCAGAACTGAATAAGGCTTTAGGAATGGATGTATCCATGTACATTTCATCAATGTATAAAGTCCATGCCCATTTCTTTCCTGTGAATTGTTCTTTGATATTCTTTCACCTGTTCAATGCATATTGACGGAATGGAGTCACATAGACTTCAAATATATTTTAATAAATGGTGATCTAGCGGCTTCATTTAGTCTGCTAATAATTTTGGAGGTCTGAAAGAAAGCTGGAGCATTTTTGGGATGACGAAAACATAGTATTAAGTTATTTTACAGGTGGCCGTCCTCTCAACTGAAGGCACTAACCAACGAGCTAGTGCTCTGTTCAAACCGTTATATATGTTGACATCTATCTTGCTCATAAAACCAAAAGCGCAATTTGATCAAATCTAATGATTAATTAGCCATCATGCGCATGCTTGAAAGCAACATAAGCTTTGATTACTACCAAATCTTTGTATTCTAATCAGAGGATTTAAATTAGAGGTTTGGTGCACACGATTAGATGAGTTCAGGCCCTCGCTGTCCTAGCCTCTTTCTCGTCCCTTTTGCATGCACAGTGTGTGAGCATGCCTAATCATGCGTCCTTAATCCCTTTGATTGACCGGGTGATGACAACCTTTCTGACATGCATTTGGACGTACTGACTAGGGCCACTTCAACAGGTAGGTAAAGGAAAGCATTTGGTCCCCTAAACTCGTTGGACCATGCATGTTTTTTCTTCTAAAACTATGATTTGGGCGCTAATTTTCATTCTGAATTATTCATGATCTCATCATTCGCAAAAGTACTCTTAGCTGTCTCCTCAGGTACAATATCATGAGTTTTACAATTCACACAAATGTATCGATGTTGAAAAGCGCATTCTGTATGATTGATGTTTCTCCATCAGTATTACTACTACTACTACCAAATGTATTCCAAACTATGTTTGCCAGGCCCGAATAGAACATGAACCCGACAGGCAAACAAGAGATCCTATTGCACGACGTTCTGAATCGATCACTTCGACCGTACCCAACCCCTGGCGCAACAAAATTAGACAGTTAAAAATGGCCATGCCAATGATTGATGAGGTTGGGGGAACAAACAGAAGGCCTGCACTACTGTTGGATTAGAAAGATGGTAGGCCAATCCTTTTGCGTGCTGTTTATACTGTAGTGTCATTGTTGCCAATTTAAAGAAGTGCTAGCCCTAATTAAGAAAAGAGCCCCGGCTCTCCCGTGCAAGGCTCTAACCCCATTAGTATAAATTGATTGCTTATATACGAGTACCATACCACTATAGTTACTTTATAACTTGTTTAATTTCCATGCTCCATGACATGAGCTGCTCGCAGGCTAGCAGCCATGCACTCTGCAAATCATGGCACGCCTGGGGGCCGGGTCTGCCTCATAAAGCATAGCACGGCGAGCTTATTGTTAGCCGCTAGCTACACGCTACTTCCAAAGGATCCCCAACCACAATGGCCGGCCGGCGCACCCCTTTTCATTAGCTTCACCAGAACGCCAAGCAAAACAGATGGTCCTTGCGTTGGCAGAACAGTGATCATGGGGTTTGAGAATGTTCTTCTTTAATTTGGCAGCTTCAATTAACCACCTTCAATATAATGGTGGTTTTGACGGTTGGGCTAGCTCTACGGCATTCCCTGCAGACCGCAGTAGTGCAGTACTTTATGCCTGGATCGCCGGCGGGCTCAATCAGAGTTAGCTGGCTTGCCGCTCCAGCCTCCAGGTTGGTCGCCCGTCGATTTCCCAGACCGACCCGTCGTTCGGCGTGGTAGCTTAGTTTGGGGCCATGGAGATCCAATATAGAATCCTACGTACGTACACCAATTGGAGTTGGAGCTGTAGCTTATATTGTGGCGCTAAATAATCCCCTTCGCGTTTGTTTTGCTTAGGCTGCACATTACGACATTAGCGTCACGTACGTCGTGTCTTAAGTATACTTTGGCAGGCACTTTAGTCATGTACTTTCTGACAAATCACCATCCCGTGTTGCGTCAACTGTCTGCCCCTGCTAGGACTGCGATCGAGATCGATCGGTCGAGTTCCTGCTAAGAGTCGGTGTACAGTTCCCAACCATGCATTGGCGCCACAACAGCATCGATCGCCGTACTTAATGCTGACCTTGTTTATTTGTTGTCTTCATTAACAACACTAAAACATGCAAGCGCCAACACCCGAACACTTGCTGGTTTCATGATGCGCGCGTATCGCTGCGATCGCGACGCCGACGCTAGCTGCAGTGTCGGCCAGCTAACTCCAAGAGCCAAGTCGTCTGACAGATGACGCTGGCATAGGAGAACGGAGAGAGATGAGCGTCCTGACGAGGCGTGGTTAAATCATGAGTTTAATCTTGATCGCTTCGAATGCGTACTGGTATCTCTAGTGGAAACAACAACGATTAGTTGGTAGCATCGAGTTTTTTTTAGACAGCGGCACAGCGTGAGCGAGCGACAGAGAGAGGAAGGGGACTGATGGTGATCTATTGCACACAGCGTGTGTGCAACTGCAACGTTCGAAAGCAGCTAGAAGTAATGCTAGCTACTACAGTGTGGGATTTGTGGCCAGCTGTGTCGGCACGTACATACGTACGTACTACGTAGTACCTCATTATTCCTGGCGAAGAGTGCAGTTAGTTGATGCACGCCGTTGAGATAGAGAGAACAGTCTCGTGTACAGTGGCACGTACGATCACCGTACGTGCGTGATTAGGGCAGGAGAAAGATGCATGGAGAGCAACCAGTGACCCACCGACTGATGATTCTTCTCTAGCAGATAAATAAACAAGCTCGTCTATTTCCATGGACCGATGCAAGCGACCTCATGTGTCTACACTCTAGAGCGGTCTCGTCCTCGTCCGCGGGAAAAAGCGCACGCGCGCGCGGCCCGGCCAGTGGCCGATCGTCGTCAGCCAGTTAGCGCGCGCGGCCGATGGAGACGCGCAGCCGGTGGCCCGCCGCGCGCGCGCGTGCGCCCACGGGCATGGGTGCATGGCAGCGCGCGCTGTGACGGCGACGGTACGACGCCACGTTGAATCTGGCCGGTCGCTCGCTCGCCGTTTCCGTGCCTTTTGTCCCACGGAACACGTGGGCGCGCGGCGCTAAGCCACCATGTGCGCGCCGCGCGGAACACGGGGGGGGGGGGGGGGGGGGGACGTCGCGATATGCGAGGGGCGCGCCCCAGGCCTCGCCGCGCCGTGCGTGTGACCACTTGCTTCGCCTGTGCGTCCTACACAGGAAGACGAGGGGCGCCGGGTCGTCGCACGCAGCCGGCCCACTCGCTCCACACAGCTATCCTAGCCACACGCGACGACGACGACCCAGCCCGGCCGCGCGCGAGCGAGCGTACGACGTCTATTCTCATGACCAGAGGGCCAGACCATAGCCAAGCAGCAGCGCCGCTGGCCGCGCACTGCTGCTCTGCTACTGGCTGGCTGCGCGCGCTCCCGGGCCGCCGGCTGGCCCAGTCGTGACGTCTACGCCACCGCATTTATGCCGGCGTCCCCCCGGCCGGCCAGTAGGTCGGGCTTGCCTTTCGCGCGCCCGCGCATGTGCTTGTCGGGCTCCGGGCAGAGGAGAGGATCAAAGCTAATCCTAATCGATCGAAAGACAATCTTACAAAACTCGTCCCACCTTACCACCCGGACCACTGTCACCTCGAAACACGCCGGCGGTGTTCGGATGGAAGAAGTACTTTTTACTTCCTATTCATTCCCCTCACATAACACGTTTCTAAAAAAATTCTTTTTCACCTTTTCTATTCATCACCTCACGTAGCACGCTTCTCAGTAAACGCAGGCCTAAGGTAGATCGACGTTGGACGTGGCGAGATCGACATGCATGCACCGGCACGGAAAGACATGGCGCGTGCGCGAGCGCAGGCCGTGCATCCCGGCGTACGGGGTTTCCTGCGGCTACACGACACAGGCGATCGGATTGCCTTGGGGGTGCAGGTGCTTTCACTCTGAACCCGCAGCAACTACCCCCTCTCCGTGCGCATTCAATCGCCCACGAGGATGCGCAGGTGGCCGTGACGCAACAACAGGCGTCGTGCCGCTGCCGCGGCCAGATTCTTGGCCACCAGAAGTCCAGAACCCAGAGGGCTCTGTGTTTTTTTACTACTCTGAGTGTAGTACGATTTGAAACTGGTATCGCAGTGTCGCTATGCTTGCTTGATGACTGCTTGTTTGTTCGGTTCAGGAAGCAAATACTGCCGTGCGAGGAGTACGTACGTACGTACATCATTCAAAGAAGTGTAATCATACTGTATGCTTCATTTAAGGTACGGTGCGTGCATACATCAAGAGGAGTGTCTGAATCTGTGGTTGCAGGGGGAGCCCGACTGTTTGGAGCCATCAGCAATGTGCCAATGTCGACTGAAGCAGTAGCCGGAAACAAACCTTCCAACCCCAATGCACAGTAGTTTAGCTCGGCATGGGGCCGCAAATTTGAAATTAATGTTGCTAGCCAGCTACAGGTAGCAGCTAGTAGTAATAATAATAAATGAATGGACTGTATTTCTTTTCGATGTTTCCTGAACGTTCTAACTGTATTCGCAGTTGATTTGTCAAACGGTGGCAGGATGCATTTCTTTGTACTACAGTATACACGAACAGTGCATTCCTGATTCTGGTAATCAGATTTCCCAGCAACTGTCTGGCTCCTGATTACGGAGAGGTATTCAATACCGGTACTTATGTTTGTTTCCACTCTGAGATGCAAACCATTTACGTGCAATCGGATACTGTAAATTTGATTCCGCCTGTATTTTCCACCGTAAAAGGAAGATAACGGAACTAAATTTAGGATTGAATTTGAGAGAACATGTTTACTGGAAGGAGTCTGACCAACTTTTGTCTATATATGTTTGCATGATTGCAGTCTAGCTTTGTATGTAATTTTCCTTGAAACAAATCCTATTTGTTGATGCCATTGCGGACTTGTTTATAGCTCAGAAAGGGCCGCATGTAGGATTGGGCTAGAAAAGCCTGGTGAGGCATTTATGGCCTCGATTACCCTTTGCCTATACCATGGGCCAGGCCAGAAAACCACCACCAGGATAAAACGAAACTGTGTGACCGGGCCGGGCCGTTTCCCGTGGAAGAGAGCCCGGCGCCGCCGGCGCGGATCGCCAGCCCGACGTGTGCGGTGCGGGCGAGACGCAACAACCGTCGACCCAAGCAAAAAAAAAAAAAAAAAAGGCGGTGGGGTGTCGCTCCCGCGCACGCCAGACTGCCTGGCCGGGCGGCGCGACACGGTCCATCCGCGGACGGTGTGGCTTCCTGCCGTGGCTGCCAAGGATGCCGCGCGAGAGGAGGCACCAAACAGACGGCTGGCGGCCACGGAAAGGAACGCGCGGTCGGCACGCGAAGAACCCCGTTGCCGATCGCCTCTCGTTCTCGTCGCGTTTTGACTATACGGCCTTGTGGCCAGAGGGCGGCGGCGGGAGCTCGCACGCAACAGCTACCCCAGCCGGCCGCGGCGGATCCGTCGGGCTCTGTCTGGGACACACACATACAGGCCGTTGCGCGCCGGGCGGGCGATCCCCAGCTGACCGGTTCACCAGGCCCACCACGTAAGTCAGCGTGTGCCGCCGTCGATAACGTCGGCCAGGCCGGGGTGACGACGTACAAGTGGAAGGTCAATTCCGAGGCGAGCGCTCGACGCGGTCCGCCGCCGTGGGCACCGGCCTGACATGCTAGGCTCGGCTCGAGGACTAGGAATGATTTTGGGGGGGGGGGGGGGGGGGGGATTCTTCTGTGCCCAGACGCTGGAGGTCCGGTCCTCGGCGGATGCTGATTGCCTAAACCAAATAATGATAAATTGGATGAGATCCGACGAAAGTGTGTTAAACTAATCATCGCAGCTTGCAGGAGACATGCGCGATTGTTTATTAGCGTTTTCAGATCTTCAGGATCACTCAGAGACTCCATCAGAGGTATGTGACTGGCTGAAGGGTAACAAGTGGATCGGAACAGATTGGACAACCTTTGCTTGGCAACATCGGAGATATCATGGTGCGTTCCAGCTCAATTGATGTGCTTGTAGGGCACTGACATCTCACTCCTAGCTAGCTACACGTTCAAGTGTTACAAGAGTCTGGAAGAGATAAATTAGGCAACAAGCTACCATTGCAAACTACTAACATGACCACTGAGTTTGTAAGTGAACTCGTTTGTGGCGATTTGCCTGATCAGAGTAACTAATGCAGTTCAGCTTAGTAAAAAAAACATGACCACAAACAAGTACGCTGTGATTAATTAGCAAGACTGCCAGAGAGACCAATTTGAATTCTTGACCTTACAAACAATGTCTTGAATACTACCAGACATCCTGCATACCAGTCCTTTTGCTTCAAAAAAAAATAACAAAAATACAAATAGTGTACATCATATTGCATTACAACACCATAATCTAGTCTAAGGATTTAAGCATGGTGCATCGCCGCCGCTTCTTGCTTCAGCGCCATGTCCGGGTGGTTCGCTTCTGCGACAATATAATTCAAATGAAGCCGTCAGAAATGAATCCGTCGGGATCAACAACTGGCCCTGCTCGAGAGAAATTATTCTGAGCAGTAGACACGTACCGTCGGCGGCGAGGCCGTTGTCGTGGCGCTGGACGCACTGGAGGATGTACTTGAAGGCCTCGGTCTCGCAGGGGATCTCGAGCGCGCCCTCGTGCCGGAACCCAAACTCCTCCTCGGCCTTGTCGAGCAGGAGCCGGAACACGGGGTGCGCCAGGTAGCTGGTCGGGATCACGAACCGCCGCTGCTCGGGCCCCACGTACACGGGGCAGTAACCCCGAGGCACGTCCGGCGGCGGCTCCGGGCTGTTCAGGCTGCCCTCGTCGTCCGACAGCATCGACTCCACCGTCTCCGCCCGCTGCAGCCGCCGCATCACGAACGGCGGGATCGCCGACGCCACCACCTCCACGTCGTCGTCCTCCCCACGCTGCTGCTCCTGCTCCTTGGCCCCAACCCCCATCGCCATGGTCTGCCACTTGTGCAGCAGCTCACGCAGCCGCGTGATCTGCTTCATGCCCGTCGTCGTCGCCGCCGCCGCCGTCTTCGTCGCGCCGCCGTCGTCGCCCATCACGCGCGCCCGGTCGCTGTGTATACCTTTTGCCACAAGAGTTGGTCTCCTGGATCTCGAGAGCGAGCGAGCGTGAGAATGAATTGAGGTTGATGAGATGGAGCTAGCAAGCAAGGGGTGATGGAGGAGCGTCTGGCATGCAGGAGCGGGGACGATTATATAATCAGGCCGTACTCGTTCGTATTCCATCGATCAAGGGTAACATGGCTGAGTAATTTTATACAAGAAAGAGATTCCTTTGCGCGATTGGATTATAAAAACCGGTTTGATTAGCTAACGCCGGCGTGTCGCTCAAGAATGCTCAGCGTAGCTCTAGCTAGCTAGCTTAGCTTGTTCAAAAATCTTTTAGTGGCAAGGATGGGGAAATTAAATTGCTACACATGTGCTCCCTTGCAAGTTAAGCATGAAGTGATATTAACTAGCTAGCACACGGCTACAATGCATCTGTTTTTTTTTCTTACCTACCTCTTTTACTACAATGTACTACTACCACGCATCTCTTTTTTTTTTCTTTTCATCTGCACTAGTCGGGTACTCGGGTGGATTAGGTCATGTTGATGCGATCACTTGTCCCCTATAATGCAATTAGTAACATGTAACGCCTTCGTTTTTCAGACGAGAGGCGTCCAAAAAAAGAAAAAGAAAAAAGAAGAAAAAGAGAACAATTTTAGGACGTTTAATCTTCTGAACCTGAACAAGCACAAAAGCTGGAAGTGTGCTGGAGATATCTATTCCACCGGAACTAACCTTTGCGGTTTCACACACTGTGCACGAGAACGTGGGTCCATAATTGTGCCGGATCGATGCCAGTTTTCAGGGCATCATCGTGCCGGTGCATATATGCGTATAATCAGTAAACTATATATTCCAGGGAATTTTTTCCCGTACCGTTGTTGTCCGCGAATTAAGTTCCTTTTTGGGCACCCGACACGGCAGGAACATAGACCCCCCGAAACAGCGACGCTGCATGCCACCAAATCTTAAGCAGAAACCAGCGGTTATTAGAATAACTAACGACTTGGGGGGGGGGGGGGGCAGACAGTCTGACAGATTAGTAGTAATTTAGTAAACAAGGATGGTGAAGGCATATTCCGATCGAGTTTAACATCGCTTAACGCGCCAAACAACCGTTAACACAGTAGCAGCACAAAGCCACGAACCATAAAATAATCCTCATGTTTTTAGTATGCTGTAAAATCAAGCCAACACTCCCCAAGCTATATACTTGCTTTTGTGCGTCGCTTGGAAAGCTGGCCGCGGCAACGTGCGAGCACATGACCGGCGATCGAACTCGCTAGGCCATCGCTCTCTCGCTGCCCTGCACGGGAGCCCTTCGTACTCTGTCGTCTCTAAGCAAGAGGAGAGGTTCTCCCTTAGCATCGAGGCATCGTATCATCACATGAGATCGACGTCGATCCGCTTGTCGTGTGTGCCACCGTACCCAAAAGCGACGGCGGCGAGCGACCAAAGGCCAAAGCGCAGAGCAGAGCAGGGAAAAGGATAGCCATGGGCCATGTGACTGATGGCGAGGACGGAGCTGAGGCCGGCGTGCGGTGATTGGTACGGCCGGCCTGATGCTGTTGATTATTCGGCGGTTAGTAGTTAATTGTCGACGGTGATCAGTCGCTAACCGGCGCAGCGACGGCCTGCTGCATGCCAGAGGGGTCCGGGACCTGCGTGTCTCGTCGGAATGATACCGGGCAACTAAACTAACACAACGCTGCAGCCATTTTTTATCTTCAATAAACAAAAAAAAGGTAATTATCAAGGCTGTAGCGGCTTAATCATGCTTCTCTCTGTCATGAAATGTTTTCTGTTTGCGATGGAGGGGCGTGTTGACTCTTGAGGACTCGCGGAGTGAGGACAGCTAGCCGAGATCGAAGAAGCTGCCCAATGCAGGAGAATATATGAATATCCGCACTGTGTGTGTTCAGATAGAAAAAGTGCCTTTTACTTTCTATCCACTCTCCTCACATAACACGCTTTCTAGAAAATTTATTTTTCACCTTTTCTATTCATCCCCTCACATAACATGCTTCTCAGAAAAAAAATATTTTTTCTCCCATTTTACTGAACACTGCCCCATCTCCAGCTAGCTCTGCAGGCTAGCTCTACTGCTACTTTCTGCATAGGCTGAAGCTTTCTTGCGCTGCTGTGTTTAGTTAGAGGGGAGAAAAAATATTTTTTTATTGGGAAGCGTGTTATATGAGAGGGATGAATATGAAAGATGTAATTTTTTTAAAAAACGTATTACGTAAGAAAAATAAATAGAAATTAAAAAAAAGTACCTTTCGTACCTGAACACGGACCCTTCCTGAGATAAAAGGAAGCTTGCATTGCAATGCATAGCTGGAGTGCGCGGAAAGTGACCACCGACTAGCCCATCGTATTAGCGAGGACAAATACGGGCCGTCGAAGGATGCTTTTCAGTTGCGATGCGCCGTCACGGGTTCCTGACTTTGGAGGAAGGAATGTGTCTGCATTGCCGCCTCCAGACGACACGATCGTGCAGCTACAGTGCCAGTGTGCCACATACGGCCCGTACCTACAGCTGTGTCTAGGCAGGAAAGGAATGAAGGATGATGGATGGCGGCCATTGGATGGGCGTGTGAGGGATAAGCTAGATTAAATTAAATCTTCAGCTGCTGCCGGTGATCGGTTGACAGTTGAGACGGCCGGGAGATATTAGTAGAGGGGATGCACCTTGTTTGTATGAGGAAATCAACTGGGCTAAATCTTCTGTTCCTACACTTCTTGGGCCTTAGCCCGACCCAAAGAGAACATCGTAGTAGCCCACGCGTCGCACCATCATGGGCCGGAGTCCATCTGAACAATGTGCCCACACATATAGCCCATTGGAAAATATTGCTTTATTTTTGTTCCTCTTCTTTTGGCTTTGTAGCTGTGTACGTACTGCATTTTTTTTGTTTTTCTTTGCGAGTCGAACACGCTCACATATACTGTACGTGTACATACTCAATCCTATGAACATCCTCAAAAGACTAAACATCTAATCTCGATATTGAAAAAGTCACCACCTTGTTTCGATTGATATGTCACCTACCACAGTCCGTGCACTTCATTTCTGAATAGGATGCCGACGTTTTCCCTTGATCCACAGCATGGCCGCATCCGTGTCCATAATCCGTGGAATAAGCCTAAAGAGCACCCAATCCGCCGTATGCACACCCAAAAGCACCTAAATATCTCTCCATCGCACAGGTCACTGTCGATCTTTATGTACTGGAGTATGTCGCAGACGAAGAGAGAAAAAGAAGGGGTGGATATTAAAGCGCATGCCATGCCAGCAAAGCGGAGCAAAAGCGTCACACAAGATACTTCTCAGCCATGACACGAACGTTCTCCTGCGAGGTGCTAAGCCAGCCGTGCGTTCAGCCACACGTACGCATCGGCGAGCACGAGTGAGCTAACCCATCAGCCACCAGTCTGGCAGAGGATGAGATAAGATTAGGCAGTCCAGAATCCAGATCAACGTTTACGGCTTTGGACAATGACCCGCCTACTAACCCCAAGAGCCAGCAACATCCAATGCAATCTTCTCTTTTGAATGCATGATTGGTTTGCCTCCTCTTCTTTTTTTAGGTGACTCTTTTGCTTTTCGCTGAAGCTTTATTATCTAATCCGAGCCAGAACATGGTTTATGTACTTCCTGACTGCCTCCTATGAGGATCAAGTTGGGTGCTTCGGTGAGTAGCTAGGGCAGCCGCCATATCTCGCTCCAGGCTCCACTCACCCTCCCCCCCCCCCCCCCCTCAAGTGCGGTGACAAACTGACAATAATGGAGCCAAGTGTTACTGCTACATCGACAAGGAATACTAGCGTAGCGCAGGAATGTAGGACTGCCTACTTGAATACTGTGCTCGATTGATCTGTATATAGTGTGTACTCCAAAGTCCGTAGCCAAAAGCCAAAGCATGACTCGATACAGAGGATGAACCCGTATCCGCGACTCTGTTTTCCCCACCTATGTACCTTGCGATGCTTTCAGAGTGACAGTCAGGACGTCTCAGGAGAGAGAGAGGAGGTGTAGGTGGTTGGGAGAAGAGCTCGTTCCGACGGTCTAGCTATTTGGAGGAGAGAAAGGAGGTGTAGGTGGTCGGGAGAAGAGCTCGTGAGAGACAGCTACATCGGCAAACGTACAAGCTAGCTAGGAAAGAAGGGCTAGCGAGCATTATATAACAACTGTCTATTGATAAAAAAACTAAATAGTTAGTCAAATAGCCAGCCATTGGAGAAGCCCTCAGCTTTCGTACTCATAGCTAATTGTCTCAATAGTCAATACTACACAACTACGGACTACTAATAACTACTGCTGGGATCCATATGGGGTTTTTAACAAGGTTCCAATGGGTTCGGTGTTGCCTTTGAGTGTTGCATTGGTGGGTGGGCGCGGCTAGCAGCTAGCCTAGTACTACTAGATACGTGAAGAAGCTGTATCAAGGTGCAGCGAAGAATCCGATCTACCGTTATTGTAAACTACTGTACCGCGTGAACAAAAGAATAGTAACTGTGTTTTGGTGCTCTGCATCTGGTTGCCGGGACATTGAACTCGGACGAGACGATGCATTCTCCAAACTTCTGTGCTTCACCTCTACTGTATGAGAGCTTCGTACCATTTGCCAATTCTCGTGGTCTCATCAACTATTATATCCCGGATAATGTTGTTCATGGAATCCTAGACCCGATAATGTCCGTCTCTGCTCCCCATGTATTCCTGACAGGGCCCAGCTCTCTGAGCACTGGCAAATCAACTAATCGTATTCTGCCACGTGTCACGAGCAAAATATCGTGTAGAGCTCGATCGACATGCAGTCGTCCTTTTGTTTCTCTTCAAGAAATGCTTATCAGTTATCATCACCGGCGCCATGATGAGGCCACTGCTGACTGTGCCTCTAGAGATTTCGGCCTTCGTCCTCTCCTTTCCTCTCCTACGATGGGCATGATGGCACGGGCACGGCTGCACGGCCGATGTGCTGGTCTCATCGCGCCCGCTCGGCTCGCATCCGACGGTCCGGGAGCTCCCGGACGACGCCTGGTGTCACCTCATAAACACGGTGGGCCAGGTACGTGCCGCGCTTTCTTCTTGACACGAGAGCGTTCGGCTCCTCTCTAGTACCCGGAGGAGATCGTGGCGTGCTGCAGTAGGCTCAGCAATGGATCTTATCTTCTCCAGGAAACTCGTGGCCTGGTGGGCCCGGCCCTGAGCGAGCCAGCCCGATCAAGAAACTTTGACAAAATTTGTCTAAGGTAGTCAACTTTTCAGTCGCAGTCAATTTTTTTACAGACATATTTATATTTCTAACTTTCTCTAATTTCTCTAATTAAACAAGTCCTAAAGAAACTTTGACAAAAGAAAAATGACATTCAACCAAATTTTGGCTTGGCGCCTTTTTATAGCCAATGGACACCTTTTGTAGCCAACCAATCAAGCTTTTACCATCCGAGCTGTGCCAAAATATACTCAGGTTTCTAAACGACGGAATTGACTTACAGCAAATCTCAACACGACAGCACCCAACTAGACTGGTTCGAGCAGAAATTAAATCAAATATATATAGCATCAAATCCTGATGAACCCATACCTAACTGCAAATACCCATTTGACCATTTCCCGTATCCATCATAGATCGTGCGTGTGCCGACTGCCGAGTGATTACTCGCCCCTCGGTGTTTCCAGCAATCATATCCTAGGCCATACCCACACACCAGCGTTAGCTTGTGGCTTGGCTAGGTGTACGTGTGGATGTAGACTCGGAGAATTCAAATCTATTTGCATCGAAAGCTCCATCTAGAACACTGAATATTGCTTCCGAACTCTGAATTTTCATTTCAGAAACTAGACTGCAAGTTTAGAGGTGAAATTGCGGCCAATGAGTGAAAAATATTGCCCTTTTATTATGAAAAATTCAAATCCATGCATTCATTATTTGGAATCCAAATCTCTTCTCAGTTTAATCTGTGGCGATCACGGGCAGCTCGCTTGGGCTGTAACCAAACCAGGCTCCTCGGTCACGGGCTCACGGCTTTGGTGTCTCACCAACGAACGACCACATGGACCACCCACCCATGATCTATTCATGCTTGGTGCATGCATTCTGGAACAGAAAGAAGCTATAAGCATGTGAATATGCTATAGGGATCACACATTTCAAGGGAGCTCGTACGGGTATCGTCCAGGAGAACAAAATCTGGCTTGGTTGCTTTTGTGGCTGCGGCACTCTTTGATGATCCGAAATGCATGTATGCAGAGTTATGAATTATGATGGCAAATTAGCAATGTGTGTAAGCAACGGTGGCAGAAGATCCATACGTGAGAAATAGCGTTGGAAGTAAAGAATGGCGCGGCAGTGCCTAGAGGAGTGGCTTCGTTTGTTCATGTGTTATGCAAAAATAATGCTGTTATGTGTAAATCGTTGCTTAGGAGATTATTTTTGTCATAGTTTTGATGGTAACAGGTGTTATGGTTGCTTCGTGGACATTGCCCAACTCTGGAAGGGAAAACCGTAATACACGTGGAAAGAAGGATGTTTGGTTGGTTGTATGAGTGGATTACAATAAACTTTGCCAAGCTGTTTGTTAGCTGGTTGCATGCGCATATATAGGGGTGCAAACCCAGTAGATAATATCCACTTTGTGGGCCGACCGAAGAAGGTCGGATATTGATTAGGATTGTTTGTTTTTTTGGGATATTGGATACGAATTTTGACAGTTTTTTTTCGATATCGGATTCGGTATATAGTATGTGCGGTCGTCTATTGGATCTCCAGTCAGATAACCCAGATAGCCAAGTCGATTAGATTGGATAGTTATATTATCAGATATATACATTAATAACACAATTATGGTTAACCTCTAACAATTCATAACTAATTCATTTCAAATCATAAAAACACAAAACTAGCACCAAAATTTTTAAAAATATAATTTATCTATTGATATTTCCTTTAAAAGTATTTGGATATTATTTATTTATATTTATTTTCCAAGGACTAAAACCAAACTCTATCAATATTTTTTTCAAAATATATACTCATCCTTTTTAATAAAATCTCACAATAATTTTTAGATGTGACGTGGTAATGCCTTGTCATCTATAGTTTATTTTTCAACACAACTTAATTAGAATTTAGGTTAGTGAAGTGGACGAACAATTACAATGAGCGTGATATATAGTTGTTGCTTTTATTCAATATCCGAGGAAATATTGATAACGATATTGCATGTATGCATTATTTATTCGTATCCGTGATCAGACCGATCCGTATTCATGTGTATCCGAAAGAAAATATGAAAACAAACATGATGTGAATAATATCCTTTCATATCCGATATGTTTACACCCCCTATGTGCAGATACAAGTGACACTTTATGTGAGACTGATGAGTGGGCTCTTAGCCGATGTATCTGCTAAGCCTGCATGAGCAGAGACGGCTGATCTAGGTGTATTCACTCAGCTATGATGAGGGAGTATCCCTATTTTTTTACCCACTTATGCAGGCAATAAACCATTCTAATTCTTTGGACTTTATACAGTCGATTGGCGCAAGCATCACTCGTATCAGCAACCAAACGCACCCATTGTACTTTTTGTAATTTTGTTAAAATTATTCATACATTTTGCACTCCTACAAAAAATGTACCAAAGATAATCATATATGGGCTCGAAAACAGATAATAACACACTGAGCCGAGCCCAGGCTCCCTGCTGTAGACAAGAAAAAGAAGAATAGGAAATCCAAAATTACACAGCCCCCCAAGTTTCTCGGCTGAATGCTCTCTCCACCCCTCAAACTCCTCTATAAAGCTCCCCCCTGCCTCCTTGTTCCTCCCAGAAGAAAGGAGGGCAGAGCAAACAGGAAGGACTCTTCCAGATCGGGCCGTCTTCTCCCTCTCAGTCTCTCGTCCAAGAATAATACCAAACAAGAAATCATATAGAACAGAGCAATACGACCGAGCGTCGATCTCAGTTCTCAGTCTAAGCAAAACGCACGCACGTAGAGAAGAGAACACGCAGGACGCAAAAAGTGCAGTGGTGGTGCATGGGTCTCCTGGACCAGCTGTGGGACGACACGGTGGCCGGGCCGCGTCCGGACTCCGGCCTCGGCAAGCTCCGCAAGTACGCCTCCTTCTCGCCGTCTTCCTCCTCCTCCTCGGTGTCCGCGGCCGCGGCCGCGCCGCCGCCCGCCACGCCGCCTCCGGTGACGGTGACGCGCAGCATCACCATGCTCCGCCCCTCGGCGCTTTCCGTCGCCACGTCGCCGCGCAGCGAGTCCAGCTCCGCCCCGTCGTCGCCGGCCAGCGGCGGCCCGGACTCGCCCTTCAGCGCAGGTGACCTTTGTCCTCAGTAGTCACTAGTCAGAAACCTTTTTCCCTGTGCTCAATTTCTTTTGGTTCATCTGTGCACTTACGCATATTACTCCAGCAAGTTCAACAAGCTTTTTGTTTTTTTTAAATGTTCAACAAAGCTTTAATTTTGGCGCAAAAAAAAATGATATCTTGCGGTTCCATGTATTGGGATCTATGCTATGCTAGTACTTCGATTTTTTTAGATCTTTTCACATCACTGAGCTAGCACGACCCTTCCTTCACACGTGGTATCTTGTCTCCTGGTGCAGCCACGACGCCCAAGGGAGAGGGCTGGAAGAGGCTGCGCCGGAAAGGCAGGATGGCCGCCGACGGCGCCGACGCCCCCGGCACGCCGAGGAGCCCCACCGTCTACGACTGGTGCGTGCCTCTCATCAGCTTGCCTTGCCTTCAAATAGCAGCGACTGCACTTGCACCTACTAGCGAACAATTTAATTATCCACTGAAGATCAGAATTAAAGCTGCATAAATCACAGATATTTCTTGAACGTGCTAAGATGCTTACGTACGGCGACTAGGACACGCAAGAATAATCTTTGCTTGGATTTGATTTGACATTATTATCTGATCTGTGTGTCTCGGCCGGACTCTGGCGCGGCAGGGTGGTGATCAGCTCGCTGGACCGGTAAAGTGGCCGGCCAGGCGCAACCTCCCAAGACGATTAGACGAGGACGACGACGAAATCCATCAGCAGCTAGCGAACTGCAGGAGGATCGGAACACAAGGGCCATAGCCCAATGCGAATCCTCATTCAGAGCTTCTGATGACGATGGTTCCCTGTTGTATATGTTAAAAATACGCCATCTATCTATCGTCTTGTAAATCCTCGCGCGAGATGCCGCTGATCCTGTAAGATCTACTAGTCGGCTCCTCATCAGCTCGTGCGTCTCACCGTGTACATACAACGCTGTACGGTCCAAGCCTTGGAGAGTGAAGGCAGGCAACGCAACGTCGCAACCTGATGTTGCTGATGACCTGACGAAGCCGGCGAGATCGATGTCATGTGTAGCAGAGTCCTAGTGTTGAAGTGTGTGTGGTAACGCTGTATGTGAGTGACCGCGCATTGTCCCCTGCTTTTCCTACTCCAGAGTAGCACGGGATGCTGCCTGTGTAAAACTAAAAACTAAAGAGCACGGTACTCGGCAATAAAGCGTGAGGTTGGGTGTTCTGGATAAATGTAAGTATATCCGAAAGAACACTTTCGCCGATGTCTTATCATGCTTACCACGGAAAATATCCTATCATGATTCATGAGCGTCGACTGTTTTAGTGCGTTCGGGTACCAATAATGCAATCCCGGTCTCCATCGCATTCCTGACGTCAAATCGATGCGAGGTTTACCCGGAAAGTCCAGTACCACAACGCTGTTTCTACCGCCAGGTCAAGAGGGTTAGCTTCATGATGTGTGACGGGTCTTTGATCCATTGCAAGCAGACACAAGACATCGCTGCTCACCGTGCGCTTCGTGGCGCTGGTGCAGGTGGTGACGCATGGTCCCGGCGAGGACGCGAGATGCTGTTGCTCTCGTAGTACTCCATTGGCTTACTCGTTTCCCTGCCGGTACGGGATGGCGCAGCGATGCCGCTACCTATCTCCATTGATACAGGACCAGGCCTCCTTTCCGGGCGGGCACTGGCTCTGCTTTTCCTTTTCCCATCTGATTGTGAGCAGTCGAAACAATGGGGCAGTCTAGTGGCTTCAGCAACTAACCGTCCGGACACTGATGCAAGTAATTCGGAAGAGGTCCAATTTTACATCAGGATTCACAATCGGGTATTTGGATAGTTTTGGTGTAAAAAGATTTAAATTTATGTCGGGGATGAGTCTGCCAAAGTAGATTAGTTCATAAGATTCATGGAGCATAACGGAATACTCTCTTCGTTTCAAAATTGTATGTCGGTTTGACATATTTAATAGATATATAGTATACCTACAATTTAAAACAGATGGATTAGATATTAATACATCATTGAAGAAACATCATTTATTGTAGAAGAAACATAAACGTACATCCACAACTCATCAGTCATAATACTTCACAACGATAATTGGAAATGTTTTCGCCTAGATCAAATAAAGAGTTGATTTATTGCGAATAATCATAAGTTCATATTATTGGAACGCTGGTAGTGATTTGCTAGCATTTAGAGATTAGACAGTTGCCAATTTATACGTCGAACTCAATCTTTCTTCCAAATAGTCGCCACTCTTTATAGGTGGAAATCTGAAAAAAAAAAAGTGTGAAAATTCAAAAGAAAATATGTGAGGAGCATATACAATAAACGAAACTATCCAAATGATAGCATGGTCAAAGGGGACCTTGGTGGATATGCCTCATTGCAGCAACTCTCCATGCATTGGATCAGTAAATTTGGGCTTGGATCAATGAAGAAAGCAACCTGAGATGAGAAAAAAAAATGAGCTAAGATGATGAAACATCAAAGAAACAGTTATAAATTAATTAAGTTCACTTGGTTGCTCACGGAATATCGATCTTTCCCAACAGGGACTACACGATGCAGTGTAGATCTGCAAGTTCCAATGGAATCACACTATTAGAAGATCTTGGCATACACTTCGTTTATTATTGTCGGTATGGCATGCCAAAGAAATGACAAAGAACCAAAAGAAGACAACACCAGAGCAACCTAACCAAATAGAATGCATGCAACCGAAAACATGGCCTTGAATAAAAATTGTATGCATGCAAGATGTTGTCAAATATAAATCATGAATCAGAACTAACCAGTTCCTAATAAAACATTGTGTTTTTAATCATACATAGTAACATAGAGCCGTACGAAGTTATAAGAAAGCAATGTTTCAAGTTATCAATATACTCACAGGTTTAGACTATCACCACAAAGATGATTGCTTCCGTTCCACATAATCATAGAATGGGTATAAAAAAGTAGGAAATTATGAAACCTGAACACGCAGTTAGTCCATCTTTCCAACAAATCACCGATATTAATAATAAGCGACCTACAATTGAATCAGAATAAGGTAACATTTTATTATACCGAACGGGAGTCATTTAGAGTCAAACGTTTTAAGAAATCATATCAAGCAAAAGAGATGCAAAAAGTTAAGAGCTTAAAATTAATGCAGTAAATTTATTATAAACTATTCATCAAAGATATGAGATAAGTATTACCCATCAATGTGGTGAACATCTTCCCAAAGCTGAGGATGCCTATCTTTCTCTCTGCATATCTACACAGTTCAATCCATGATTTACATGTGAGAATCTAGAATAATAGACATTGTGAGTGAATATACTATTTACACTAGTGATTGTGTAAAAGAGATGAGATTATCGACTTTGTCAAATACAATTTAAGGAAAAAAACTATCATGCCTGCAGGCCCGGTGTACCATCTGTTGCTAAAAGGGTTAGCATTCCATAATCTGAATGAGCTGCTGCACCAATATTTCCACCATCAGAAGCATTTATGTCACCTGCCGGGAATCAACAAATTTTATACCATTTGATAAAACAAGACATATAGTACTATTACAAAGTCACTCAACTCACTATATAAATTTAAAAGTGTTCTAGTGTTCTGTATCAAAGAATGGTAGGATGATGCAAGGTTTTACTATCAAGTACACTGAATTACTGAAGACTTGATCACTTGGTATTACCAGGTTAACGTTGTCCAGAAAAAAAATGTGTTGCAGCCATTCATCTCCAATATAAACCAAACTTTTGATTATATATGTTGCCATGAGGAAGGGACCAATAAATAATGGCAAGACGAGATGAACGGGGCAATATTAACATTGCATATAACTTAGAACATAAATTTTCTTTATTAGTTTGAAAAATGGAAAAGATACCTGCGTAGTGTAATAATCGAAGAAATGCTGTTGGGATTTCAAAAGCACCATTCTTTTCAAAGAATTCAGCATCAAGGTCCAAACTCAAAGCTATAAGAGACAATATTCTTTTGCCAGTAGCCCTGGAAAGGAAGAAGAATCCAAAAAATAGTGATACATATGAAAATACAGTAATGAATCCGGACTAGATAGTGCAAAAACAAGGAAAACTTACAGCACATTTGCATAGTATGACAGCATTGTGTTTTTCCAAGACGGAAAACGTTCTGAAAATTGCAAGGATAGAACAACCCATTGTTGTTTAACATAATGAATTACTAAACACATATCCTATTAGGAGTGATGTGAATCACATATATTTTACTAGGCCAGCAGATCTGACAAATAAATACCTTCAGAAGGCCATTGATTAAAATTGTTCTGTGAATTATCATCTCCTGTAGGCCCAATATAGAAACTCTCCTTGGAATCTCCTACACAAGTAACCACCAAACACACATTACAATCTCGGGTATATCAAACGAACATTGCAAATGTGAAAGGTGACGACCCTTTCAACAAATCATAGGCCATATACTGAATGTATCCTTAATACATTACTACTTGTTTGCTTAATCTTTTGGTTTTTTTATTTGGTTTGGTTCGGTTGAACTGAGAAATATATAAGTTTTGAAATAAGTTAGATCATCAATAAAATTCTAAGACAATACATTATCATAAATAACAATACAATTTGACTAAATATATCTAGGAGTAATTGTCTTCCTCTCTGTTAAATAACAACAATGCTCAACTTATTATTATGGTATTACAATGTACTATTTTATTTGGATGAATTATATATTTTTTTTTCAAAACACAGTTGCTACACATGCACAACTTAAAGACTCTATGAACGTACCATACAAAAACACACACACACCTTACTCCTATAAACGTTGGCGCAAGGCTAGGGCAATAGATTTCAAGATTTACACGGTCACATAGGCAGGGATGTTGCGTGATACTAAAAGAATACAAATCGAAGACTCGAATCTGAGTTGATAAGTTCCACCATAGGAAAACTAGCCACTTGAGTTACACCTAGCTTCCGCTCATTATTTGTATGTCCATCTCATCAACTCTGTTTCTTAAATTGCATCTGAAAACCAAACCAAACCCAAAAAAAAAGAAAGCACCCTACCTACATTTTCTCCATTTTTATTTTTTTCTCACAGTTTCTCATTGGAACCTACTTATATAATGTCGAAGCAGATTCAGAAAAGTCATGTCATAAAATTGGATCTGTAAACCTTGTGTCATTCAAATATTAGTGTTAGGCCTTCCAACTTGTAAAGTTGTAATAGTTTGTATGTCGGGTTTTTAGCGTGCAAACTGGTGGCTGATTTCTTGTGAGAAATAGTCACAGTGACTAAGTGAGGAACTGTGCTGTGATGCAGAAGTGCGTTATATTGAATTATCTTGTTGGTGCCTCACAACTTGCACGTACGTGAGTTCCACGTAGCTTTGATGACAACTTAAACTCATGTCCCTATCGCATCTACTTTTTTTTAATTCACTGTGTTTCCAGGTAGATTTCAGGGGATCAAATCTGATATACATAGCTTCCTAATATAATTCTTCAGCAATGCTGTCCAATGCATTGCCATCCGTCATAGCAGCAGTAATAAACAAAGCTACCTCGAGAGTCCGGGTAGTCGTCGACCTTCTCAGAGTACGGAGCGGTGTAGCCTCGGTGGCTGCTGTTCTTGCGCAGCGCCATCTTCTCCTCCATGGGCTGCTCGAAGAACTTGCGGCTCTCGGCGAACACCCGCTCCAGCAGGTCGCTCTCGATCCCGTGGTTGATCACGTAGAAGAAGCCGTACTCCACACACGCCTGCGGCAGGCCATCATAATGCTTCAGTGTGCTGAGAGTGATGAGATCGATCAATAGAAGAGAGAAATTTCGACGAAAAGCCAATTAAAAGGATCAGGCCGGGCTCGTCGGACCTTGCGGATGGAATTGGCGGCGGCGCGGAGGTCCGGGGACACGAGGTCCACCACGGGGAGGTCCAGGCGCCGAGCGGCGGCCATTGATGATCTCCTTCAGCTTGCACGGCGAAGAGCGAGCTAGCTAGCTCCCCTTTGTGCAGCGTGGTGCTCTGGTTTCTTTCAACTTCTGGTTGCTCTGGCCGGGGCGGCGAGTTTATATATATATATAGAAGCTGAGAAAGGGATGGCATGAGCTCGCGTGCTCCACGAGCGGGGACTATACAACTGCGCACGCAGTCCACGCTGACACCGAAACACGGGGGGCTCCCATCTTTTTTTGTGTCGACGACGGTGGTCGTCTCACCTGTTCGCGGCCGGCCTTTCCCTCACGGGGAGGGCAGACAAAGATCGTGCACGGCGCATTGCTCGGGCACGGAGATTGGGTGACGTGATCTGTTGAATCATGCATATAATATAATTAATTAATTAATTAATTAATCCTAGCTATAGAGGTGAGGATTTCCCTCCCCATTCGATGTATGACGCGTGCGAGCTTGGCGCGTGGCCCCCGCGCTGTGCTGGCGGACATCCACTGGGTCGCGTTGGTCTCACGCACGGTTAGAGGCAGTGCCGGTCCTAACATTTTAGGGGCCCGGGGCGAACTTAAAACCCAGGGCCCTTATTAATATTCATAAAAATCTCTTTAATAGCTGATATGCTTCATAAAAGTTAATTCTTCATCGTAACTGGCATTTTCTTACTTGATTTTATCATGACACTCAGATAGTTAGTCTTACTTAAAAACGTGTCAATTGATCTTCTCTATGACTCTGTAAACTCATCATCTACTCATTTTCTCGTGCTCCTTTTCTGTGTGTCGGATAAATATTTTGTAGAAGAATCCAGGAGGCAGAGATCGGAGAGGCTTTGAAGAGGATGAAGAGCGGTAAAACGATGGGCCCTGATGGTATCCCCATTGAGGTGTGGAGATGCCTAGGTGATAGAGCGACGATATGGTTAACTAAGCTTTTTAACCTCATCTTTCGGTCTAACAAGATGCCTACAGAATGGAGGAGAAGTATATTAATACCGATCTTTAAGAACAAGGGAGATGTTCAAAGTTGTACTAACTACCGTGGCATTAAGCTGATGAGCCATACCATGAAGCTCTGGGAGAGGGTTATTGAGCACCGTCTAAGAGGAGCGACGAGTGTGACCCAAAATCAGTTTGGGTTCATGCCTGGAAGATCAACTATGGAGGCGATTTTCTTAATCCGACAGTTGATGGAGAGATATAGGGAGCAGAAGAAGGACCTGCATATGGTCTTTATTGACCTCGAGAAGGCGTATGACAAAGTACCGAGAAATGTCATGTGGTGGGCCTTAGAGAAGCACAAAGTCCCAACGAAGTACATTACCCTCATTAAGGATATGTATAAGGAGGCTATGACATGTGCCCGGACTTGCGATGGCGACACCACTGACTTCCCTATTAGGATAGGCCTACATCAAGGGTCAACATTGAGCCCTTATCTGTTCGCTTTGGTGATGGATGAGGTCACTAGAGATATACAAGGGGATATCCCTCGGTGCATGCTCTTTGCTGATGATGTGGTGCTAGTCGATGAGAGTAGGGAAGGTGTTAATGAGAAGCTAGAGCTATGGAGACGCACATTAGAGTCGAAGGGGTTCAGACTTAGCAGGACCAAGACTGAGTACATGATGTGCATTTTTAGTGGGACTAGGCACGAGGATGGAGACGTTAACCTCGACGGACAGGTGGCCCCCAAAAGGCTACTTTTCGGTATTTAGGATCGATGTTGCAACAGGATGGCGACATTGATGAAGATGTTAAGCATAGAATCGCAGCAGGCTGGATGAAGTGGCGTCAAGCCTCTGGCGTCCTCTGTGATCGGAGGGTGCCACAAAAGCTGAAGGGGAAGTTATATAGGACGGCGGTTCGACCGGCGATGTTGTACGGGGCGGAATGTTGGCCTACTAAAAGGCGACATGTCCAACAACTGAGTGTAGCAGAGATGCGGATGTTGCGATGGTCTTGCGGGTACACAAGAAGGGATAGAGTTCGGAATGAAGACATTCGGGAGAAGGTCGGGGTGGCACCCATTGAGGAGAAATTGACCCAACATCGGCTGAGATGGTTTGGATATGTCCAACGGAGGCCCTCGGAGGCGCCGGTGCGTATTGGGGTCCTAGGGCGGGCCAATAATATAAAGAGAGGTAGAGGTAGACCTAGATTGACTTGGGACGAAGCGATAAACAGAGACCTTAAGGAGTGGAATATTTCCAAGGAGGTAGCTTTCGATAGGAGCGCTTGGAGACTAGCTATCAACGTTCCTGAGCCTTGAGCTTTGTTTCTTGGGTTTCATCTCTAGCCTACCCCAACTCACTTGGGACTAAAGGCGTTGTTGTGGTTGTTGAAATGCTTTGTGTTAAAAATTAATGGGAGATGAATTATATACTCAATTTGTCAAGCATCAATGATTTAAAGCAAAAATATCTACGTATATACTAGAGTTTAACCTCAATCAGTATCTCAACTCGTAGTTATACGGACTCTATACGTAGTTAATAGTTATGCTGTAAACGTATGCGTGGGGCCTAGAGAACCGGGGGCCCGGGCGGGTTGCCCCTCTTGCCCCCCCCCCTCAGGACCGGCCCTGGTTAGAGGATGGCCCAGGCGGCAGCGTCGGCGCCCTCCTTCTCTGTCAAAGAAATCTTCGCTGCCTGCTTCGCCTATGCCTCCGCGGCGCCGTCGTGGACTCCAAGCTCGCTTCTTTCCATTCTCTGCACCCGTGCCCGGGGCTCCAGCTGCATCACCACAGGCCACCCTACACGCTGGCCTCTGCGCTGTTCTTCACCGCCGGTGAAATTGATTCCGCCCAGTTATTTCTAATCTTGCGGTTGCCTCGCTGCTGGTGCCCTTCGGTACTTTGAGTTCCGATTCATCTCATGCCATTTTTCTTCGTCGCCTGCTGATCCCACCCTCATGCTGGCCAAGCGCCTACTCCCTCCTCTCCTTAGCGTCTCCAACGAGGCTAACCCGTCCATCTTTCCGTCGGTGCCACTTCATCTGCTGCGGCAGCCCGTGATGTCACAGGCCGACCGGAGCCTGTGAGCAATATCTGCAGCTCTCTACATCTATGCCCGTGGAGGTTGCCCACCTCATTTCATCAGGTAATCGACAAATCTCAATAAGTTTGCTTCTCACGGGTCCAGTGTTGTGCTGATTATGGTACATTTAGCTCCCTCTCTAATCTATATCTCTCCCTTCAAATGGTGTAGTACTGGATTCAAATCCTTTCTGTGCCCTCTTCCACACCAGCATCAAACAGGCACAGGGAGGGGACGACGGAACAGGGCAGCAACACCATGGTTGGGGAAGGCCGGAGGATATCTAGGTGCTTGCCTGCCATGTGTTCGACGAAATTTACACGCGTGATATACCACTGAGTCATCAAGTTAGTATTGTATTTTCTCCAACTAAATATTCGTTTTTGCCAGCAAGCACCTCTAACAAACATTGGACATTGTTTCTGTGAGCGTTTTATACTTCTGATCATTGGTAAGTCTCAAACTGTGAACCTACATGTGATTGCTTTTTTTCGGCTGACAATTGAAATAGAATACAACTAAAATATCCTTTTTGTTTG
Organism: Digitaria exilis; assembly: GCA_015342445.1. Classification (NCBI taxonomy): domain Eukaryota; kingdom Viridiplantae; phylum Streptophyta; class Magnoliopsida; order Poales; family Poaceae; genus Digitaria; species Digitaria exilis. Next base: position 1,755,649 of record JACEFO010001897.1, read on the forward strand.
AGGTTTTTAGCCTACGAATCTCGATGGCCTGAAATTTGAATTCCCCACGATGACTACTGACCATTATGTAAATAGTGATGGTTATACAGTCGGAAAGATCACAGAGGTAATATGTTTTCTCTTCTCCTGCCATTATTAGCATATTCTTTTTTTATAATTCTGCCTGATATATATCAATAGCGATGGTGACATGACTGCCTGCAAAAACTGAAGAGGTATAGCGTTCTCAACCTTATGCCAGTATCAGCATGTTCTTTTATATGATTCAACATCCACAGTGCCTTTTTTTTTTTATCAGCATAGGCTTGTTTACATGTGCATTCATCATAAAATGATGTATGTAAGCTAAACAATCATGTGAACATCACTGTATTCGATCAACGCTTGAGCTGTTGGTTCAGAAAGTTTTACACCTAATTTTGATGGATCAGTGAAAACTTGAGATACTCAATGAATAGTAATGATGGAACACTCAATTTTGATGCAAACCCCAACTCCAAAAACCACGCAGTCTTGCTGTGCCTCAAGAAGTTATGGCTTTTAGTTATATATATATATATATATATATATATATATATATATATTCGTGACCGCATTGAGAAAGTAATATATGCTAGCCCAACAATGTTATTTATTCCTTTCCCTTATCCATCACCACATCTTATGTCAATAATACTTCGTGAATTGCAACTAAGATCTAATAGTTTTTTTTAATTTTGTGTGGATTTCCGGATTGGCAATTGGAGTCAGGGTCTTAGTATGCCTGCCTTCCCAGTGCATATTAGCCGAGTAGTTAATGTATTTTATTTTGTTTACACTTTGTTCTATACAGCTAGAGTGTGAGTCAGACATTTTTAGAACTCCCATTTCAAACTCAATTTTCTTTTATCATATTCCCTTTAGGAGTATCATGTTTCTTTCATGCCCAACTGAAGATTATTAGTGTAAAAGAAAAGATTTCGAGGGTTCTTCTAAATGACAACATCTCCCGAAACAAATTCTCACCTCTTCCTTGCTAAGGTCTTCTCCCCGTTGTGCCCTTCGACCATGATATCCACTGATCTCAACTTAGTTAAATTTTGAGTTGCTCAAATATTTGTGAGGTTTCCATGAAAAGTTTATATTAATAGGGAGTTGTTTGGTTAAGCGCATAGTGTATTCATATCTTCATATGTTTAGGAGTTTAACTTTATTCGTGCTGGCTACTCCTGTTTTTTTTGGTACCATTGGGTTCTTTCCTGTCACAGAAGGCTTAGTTTAGTTATTTCCTAAGGGCATGCTCATAAAAGAAAAAGTATTCTGGTGCTGTCATTGTGTTACCAGAGGTCATACAAAAGGTAAAATCAAATTACCTTCCCAGCATACATGTCTGCTGCATATGTCTTCTTTTTGTCAGTTCTGTTCCTTCAATTAATCTATGTCCTCCCATTTGATCCAATAGACCTACAACATGTTTCCTTCTTTGCGAACTATATTGATTCAATCAACAGCAGATTAGTCCTGTTATTTGCAAGTGCAAAAACAGTAACCATGCTTCTTTTATCCTTCAAAAACTATGCCTACCCCTATGATGACCATGGAATTTACATGCTCTAATAATGTAGAGGTGTGTATATTTCATTTACAAAATTTATTGTCTTTTATTTAGTAAGGGTAGTTACTGATGCATCATCTACAATTAGAAGAACATGAGGCGCCTCCAAGAACAGCATGAAGCAGTCATAAGGTGAAACTTATTGATCTCTACCTTATTTCTCATTATTTAATTCTCTCTGCCATGGTGAATCGAAACCTTTTTGCATGACAGGATTTCGGGAAGATAAAAAATGCAATCTGCGATATGCAACAACTGTGTTCAAATGAAGCTTCAATAGCATTCGTATCACAGAGAAGGTTGTAATATGTACCTTTTGCTTGCCTAAACAAGATTCCGCTGTCGCCCTGCTGTACATTTTGTGTCTCCAATGTTAACGTCATTTGTTCTTCGCAAATTCAATGCCTCTTTACTCAATCGACATATTTTTTGAAGTCTTGCATTTTCTTTTTATTTGAACTTTGAGGTACCTTTGTTTAGAAACCATACAGTTTCTGACATTTTTTGGACAGGCGCGGAGTAAGCGCGCCTCTTTTCCTAGTCTATCATGCTCGTGCAGGGCAGCTGGGCAGGGTACGTGGTTCGTTCGAAGTTCGAATCAGAGAGTTTTTTTTGAAAATAATATTATTTTAATAGAAAATTGCAGAAATAGTAGGCGAATTGGGGAAGTTGCAGTTGTAGCATCCAGTCGGCTGTTGAGTAGCCGATATGCATCCTGTCGGCTGTTGAAGAACCGACTTCTTACGTGGCGATCGTCAGAGGCCGGCAGACGAGCTATCGGCCCCGATAAGCACCTATCGGCTATTGAACAGCCGACAGGCACCTATCGGTGGATCCTTAGGTGCAATAAGCCAATCGGCCCTTGCACGGCCGATTGAATTCCTTTTTTTTTTTTGCCGAAACTTTCATTGATATTATTATCTTGATATTTCATTGACGTAAGAAATAAGTAATTACGGAAATAGGTAATTAGTATGAAAGTTTAATTGGTAAAAAAGAAATATCTGTAATATAATTGTGCATAGATAAATAGAGGACCTCTCGTAATGGATTTGAATGATAACGAAAACTGCAGTACATAATAAAATACTGCATTACATAATTGGCATGTGAGGACGCGTACCAAGCATAGGTAAATTGATCCTTTCTAAACCTAACATGTCTTAGGTAATTAAAACATGCGTTAGAAAACTAGAATAATCATACGGATCTAGCATTGAACAATATGGTTGACTTCGATCCTACTACTGGTTCCACATAGCGAATTGTGTTGCCCCTTCTCCATAGTATCCCCCCATTGCTGGTGGTGGCGGTGGCGGCGGCGGCGGTGGCGACAAAGTTCCCTTCTTGTGGCAAGAGCAGTTGCAATACGGATCAGTGCATAGTGCCTCCTGTGAACCGGCACCCTTGTCCTCTTGGGAGTCGCCACCCTTGTTTGTCCCATACTCTTGCTCGGTGTAGTGATCAACTTCTGTTTCTAGGTCTTGGATACGATTGTGTAGGTATTGGATGTAGTCATCATGTGGATGAATCAGAGTAGGATCGACCCACCTAGTGAACTTGCAGTTAGCTGGAGCGTCGGAAGACTGTGACAATTCAAATGGTCAGTACTAGAAAAGAATAGAAAGAAATATTGCACTAACTAATATTAATTGCAATTACCCATGCTCGAGGGCATTTGAAGAAACGTCGGCCTCCATCCCCCCCCCCAATCTGCATCTGCACTAAGCAGTCCTCACCATGCATGCATTTGGGCCACTCCTCTTTGCGGTTATCGTATCCTCTTAAAGGGCTCTCGTTGGTGAAATCACTTTTGCTTTCAACTGGAAACTCAAACACGGGTTCCCCAAAGTAATCAGGACCAATAGAACCCTCCCATAAAATTACAGGGACCTTTTTTTCCCCCTTTCTCCTCCCCGAGCCGCTACCCTTTCCACTGGACGACCCTCCAAACATTGTGAACACACTGAAACTCTCGATTTCAAGTTAGTAAGATCTAGCGTTGCATATATATAGGCGGACGAGGGTGTCATACCCGTGGCTAGTTCTAGTAGAGTACTGCGACATCCTAAAACGAATCCAAGGACATAGTAATAGATAGAGTCGTTCAGTCCCCATAGCCTGCACCGGCCTACATGAAAAACGAATCTAAGGACATTGTACGAAAAAGAGTCGTGACAGTCATCATCACCTGCAACGTCCTAAAACGAATCCAAGGACATAGTAATAGATAGGGTCGTTCAGTCCCCATAGCCTGCACCGGCCTACATGAAAAACGAATCTAAGGACATTGTACGAAAAAGAGTCGTGGCAGTCATCATCGCCTACAACATCCTAAAACGAATCCAAGGACATAGTAATAGATAGGGTCGTCCAGTCCCCATAACCTGCACCAGCCTACACATAGTCTTTTCAGTGATGCATAATACAAAAGGGTCCCTAATGACGACCACGCCTGCCCAACTGGTCAGAAGGAAACGTGAAGCGATCAGCCGGTTGTCCTCTATTGGGCCTAGGCGGGACAGGAGGCGTCTCGTCTGCGCCCGGCTGAGTGGTCTGCGTCGGTATAGGGGCCCCTGGCATCTGCGAAAATCCAAGAGTATCATATCCTTCTGGCATCATCCATTCATCCTGGTAGAAACTGCCACTGCTCCCTGAAGCTGCTGCAACTAGATGTGGCTGTGAGTATCATATTTAGTACGAATATATGACCATAAATTAAAAGGCATAGAGTACAAATGTTTGTGGGAGAACATTAGTTAGATTTCAAAACGTTATACAGTGGCATGTCGCCTCGTTAAAAACCTCACACCTTCGTAAGACCCTAACAGTCTGATTGAAGGGCTCCCTAGTGAGGAAAAGAGTACGACTGCAACAAATACACAAATATTCATACGAAAGTACATAATTTAACTAGTACATAACATAATAAGTTATTCACTAGGACCAACATCCTTGTTCTTCTTAGAGTTCCGTTTTGGAATTCGCCTTGCATTGGTGCCGTCTGCTTTTTTGTGTGTTGGGTAAGCATCACAATCTTTTCGATTATGGTCACCACCACATGCTAAGCAGGATTTTTGCCGACCTCTTGCCTCGGATGCATCCATGTCATTTCTGATACGGCGACTTTGCCTTCGGCCGGGATTCTCAACCAACTTCGTTGGGTCAGGAAGGTAATCAGGACCATTCGGTGGGGGCTTTGTGAAATCAGCAATAGCACGCCAACCCCGTAGTTCGCCACTCCAAGTAGCTCTTACTTTCTCCTTCAGATAATATGGGGACACAAAGGTGGGTGTAATACCAGCCTTTGAACGAGCAGCATATACATGTGAGCAAGGATAATGTAGAAGCTTCGGTTTGTTGCATGTGCACTCACAATAGCCTGCTTCTGGCCAGAGCTGACATTCCATTGTAACTGTCGAATCTCCCATCACATGATCTCCCTTCTCACGGATCGTCACCTCATATACAAAGTCTTGATTGCCGATTTAATGGACACGGTGCAGTTGCCCTTTTCACTTATTATGTCAATAATTCTTGTCATTTCCTCACAAAAAATACTTTGAGAGTCCTGACATGCCACAGATGCCTCTCGGAACCGTTGACGTAAATACTTAATAGTCCCGCGAAGTATACACTCCACAATTGCCACTAATGGCAGTTCACGACAACTCTTAAGTACCCAGTTGTAAACCTCAGCAAGATTTGTCGTCATCATGCCATATCGAGCCCCATGTGTGTCAGCAATCAATGCCCACTTTTCAAGTGGCTCATTTTTTATCCAATCAGAGAAGGATTTTAAAGACCTCCCACCTTTTCTTCTCCTCGTTACTTCAGGGGGCTCATCCGGTATGGGCTCTAGGCCTTGGGGCTCCTCCTCACGGGCAACAATTGGTTTCTTACGGACATCTGCCATGTGGCTTGTAGTGAGTTTGTCCAGCTCAGCCCATATCTCATCAAACTTATCTTTGCGATTTTGTTTGCATAACGTCTTGAATAAATTCATCAGTCGCTTGCTTTTAAATTGACTATAAAAATTTGCACCTAAATGCCTCATGCACCACCGACTTTGGAGATCTAGCCAAGGGACATCCACATTCATATTCTCCTGCAACCTTTTCACTGCGGCCAATATACCCTTGTGACGATCATGTAGGACACAAACATTTGGCCTTTCACGGACAACACCCCTCTTCAGCAGGCTAAGAAACCACAACCAGCTTTCTGTGTTCTCTGATTCCACGAATGCAAAGGCAATGGGCACGACTCTTCCGTCCCCGTCTGACCCTATACATGTCAGAAGCTGGCCTCTGTACTTTCCGGTCAAGAAAGTACCATCCACGGAAATAACAGGACGACAATGCCTGAAAGCTTCAATCATGGAACCAAATGACCAGAATGCACGTCTGAGGATCCTATCACCACATTCATTTATGTACCAATCAGTATCAATAACAGTCCCTGCATTTCTACTTTGCAATAATTCTAAGAGATATGGCAAATGGTGATAAGAGTCTTTATATGTACCAAATCTCCACTCCAATGCTTTTTGCTTGGCTCTCCACGCCAAGTCATATGTTATCTCATATGCATACCTATTCTCTATTGCAAGCATAATTTGGAACGGAGAAATAGATGCCTTCTTCACGATCTCAGCATACATGGCTTTGGCCACAAAGTCTGCGGACATGTTCCGATGCTTACACACAGTTCCCTGCAACTTGCATGTGTGAGCAACAACTATTGAGACTATAAAGTTGCTCTCACACTTAGGCTTATAGCCATGTACCCGCCATGGACATCCAGGGGATAAGCATTTCACATCATACAAGGTAGGGTTTGATATTACCACCCTAAACGGTTTCTTATCGGCAAAAGCCCACTTCTTTACCGCGTGCTGTAAGTGAGCCTTGTCGTGAAACATTTGCCCTTTGGTCACCTCAATTTGGCCATAGTCCCAGTTAGAGTGGTGCCCATCATTGACGTTAAGGTCGTCTATATCAAAATTGCACCATTGGTCTGGGACATTTGTTTCGTCATCAAACCTACTTCCATCCCTCCCATCAACAAAGGTTCGATACTCCTCGTCATCCAACTCCATCTGATCAACAATTGCCTCATCCTCCTCGCCCTGATCAATGCCCATTGTCGCGGCATTTCCTTGATCTTCTTCGTCGTCAGGACCTCCAGCTTGTGTCGGAACTTCCTCTTCTACCACGGGATGCCCAATTACATCTCGCACAGCAACAGCTTCATTTGGACACATATTTTCTTCAACCGTCTCAGTCCTACTACTCTCACCCTCTGTGACATTGGCCATTACAGATTCAACAAGTAACACAATCGGAAACTTTTGTTGGCCGTACATAGCCATATGCACAAATGCCCGCCAGCACTTCGAATTCCTCAAGTCATACAAGTCCCACTTCCACCCATGTTCACCCTGTCTAGGAATGACACCGCTAACTTTCCTGTGGTGCTGCGGACTCAATTCCAAAAGATTGTGCAGCCACCCTAACACTTCTTCTCGTCTCATCTCTATCGGCTTGATCAAAGATGTGTCGATGAACGAGTAGTTGCTCAAATCTACACCAGAGTCACAAAATGTGATGTAACCGTCACCATGATGGACTCTGATATTCACAACTTCCGGATTCATACCTGATTCAACATCACATTATCTAATTTATCAATCTAGTTTAAAACGCTAAATCTAGCTACTTTAATTCCATGAAATCGCATACTCTACCTAGTTTTAGCACACATACTAAAAGTAAATAAATATATGGTTTTTATTTATGTAGAGCAACTAATCATCATCTCAAGAAAGAAAAATTATCATCCTTATCATATATATATATATATCTTTTTATTTTATTTATTCAGTTTTAGCACACATACTAAAAGTAAATAAATACTACAATTTACAAAAGTAAAAAAAAGCAAAAAAAAAAACTACCTCCCGCCAACCGCAGCCACCGCCGCCTCCCGCCAGCCGCGTAGCCTGCTCAGCCGCCTCTGCCAGCCCGAGCCGCGCCGCCCGCGGTAGAAGAGGAAAAGAGGAAGCGGATGGGGGGGTAAAAGAAGAAATCGGCTGTTCAACGGCCGATAGGTCCTATCGGCTATCCAATAGCCGACTAGGCCTAGAAATCGGCTGTTCAGATGCCGATAAGTCCTATCGGCTATTGGATGGCCGACTAGTCTCCGACACCACGACCGACAGCCTACGTGGAAGGATAGTCGGCTGTCCAACAGACGATATGCTCCTGTCGGTTTCTGAATGGCCGATATGGGGCTAATCGGCTACTCAACAGCCGACTGGATGCTACAACTGCAACTTCCCCAATTCGCCTACTATTTCTGCAATTTTCTATTAAAATAATATTATTTCAAAAAAAGACTCTCGAATCAGATAGCTGATCATCACCGGCGCACCAGTACGTGTACAGCTAGCCCAGCACGTGATGTTCACAGGTAAAAAATATCATACATCGCTCGTGTGTTGCAGCGTTCGGAACGGCAGGAACTCGGCGAAATGCGTCCTTGGATGGATGAGCATTGTACTTGCATACCTGCACGTTTTGCTGATCCTGATGTGATTTGACATGAAGTATAATTAGAAATCATTAAGCATGAGTTAACAACACGGGGACGTAGCTCATATGGTAGAGCGCTCGCTTCGCATGCGAGAGGCACGGGGTTCGATTCCCCGCGTCTCCAGTTTTCGTTTTCAGTTTTTTCATTTTTGGAGGAACAGAGAACCTTTTTCTTTTTAGACGATGGGGACTGGAACAGAGTACTTGAGTCCGGCGGAATATAATAAAACTCAAAAATCTGCGAGAGGCAAGGCAAACTGGGCCTTGGAGGCTCCAGTGTTGCCCGCTCTGGTAGTCTGGTACATGGGCTGAACGGTCATTGCGACCTGGACCCAGCCCATTGCGACCCATCATCACCTCCGCATCGTCCCATTCCCACGGTCCGGTAAGCCCCCAAACAAACCCAACACACGCCCCGCCGTCGCCGCTCGCCCTCTCCTCCAGGTTCCACCGCCATCGGCCGCCGCTGATCCACCCAAATCCCCCCCGGGCGAAGCCCGCCGCCGCCTCTGCCGCCGCGCCCCCCTTCGACTCGCCTCCGCGGAGCTAGCCAGATGCTTTCGAGGCTCTCCCGCGCCGGCCTCCGGGCCCTGACCCGAGCCAGACCAGGTTCGTGATCCCACGCTCTCGGTCCTCCTCGCAGCGCTCCTCCCGCTAGCCGTTCTGCTGCTATGTCCGTCTCCCCCCATTCATCGCGCGAGTGATTTCTGATGATGTGCGCGCGTGTGCTGTTTACGAGTTGCTCAACCGATGCTGCTGCTAGGCTTTCGCGGACTGTGAGGTCTGGTTCGCTCGTCGATTAGCTGTCGGGCGGGCATGTTCTGGTTCTGGCTATGGATTTTGGATTCGAAGTCGTTTGGTGCTACGCGTATCAAGTTTCGAAGTTCATATGCGGATAGGATCGGTGTGGGGTTGGGGTTTAGTTTCCCTAGTTTGTGCTACCTACGGCGAATTGCTGGGCTGCTGTCGTTATGTATGCAACCATAGCTCTGATTTCTGTTACACAGTGAGTTCCCGGATTACTAGCTTTGGGATCCATTAGTTGGTGCATTTCGTTTTTCCTTTTTTTTTTGTTCCTGTGTATTTGTGGTAGGGAGTTCACTGCGATTTTTGTGCTAGGGTGCCTGGTATCGCTTGTTCACTGCGATTTTTGTGCTAGGGTGCCTGGTATCGCTTGAACTGCTATTGTGTCTCACTGCTTCCTCTGATTTTTTTGGGTGGCAAATATTGGGCCCAATATTCAACCACATGACCTTTGGGGTAATTCGTTTGACATAGCAACCTTGAAGTTATGCTGGGAGACGGGGACCCCACATTTCCATTTTGAATTGAATGTAGTTAATCAGCGCATTTTAGATCCAGTGTCAAGTTGGTACCTGGGATTTTCTTTGCAATAGTGAAGGGTGCATGCATTTGTACTAGCATTCTCCTGCCAATGTTTATTAGGAGATAGGACTTCTTTTTTGGATTTCGTAATACATTTGGTTCAAAGGGAAAAAAAGGACAACACTTCCTATCCTTTTTGTTATTATGAAACTATTGATTGAAGTAAATTTTATGAGTACATACTGGTCCATATTTTAAAGTGGCATTCTAAAAAGTTGTCGCTACGTTTGCTTCACATGACCTACATAAATTCTTCTGGTCTTACATACCAGGTCAAAATTCAGTTACTTCAAGGAGCCATGAAGTAGAGGCCATCAGCACTTATACAATCCCTGTGGTTAGTTGCCTTTCTTTTGTTACCTCATAATCTCCTTTAATATTGTAGAATTTGTACCTCCTGTTGCACTATGAAACTCTGGATTTCCATATTTCCTTTTTTAGTGCCTGGATTTATGGAATTTTGTGCATTTGTTACCAAATATGCCAGATATGACCCATTTGCAGCTGTTATTTGTGCTAACTTGATCTCCAAACTCCGAAACTTGTTTTCTCATTCAAAATGGCAGATACATTCTTTCATATTTATGCATATACAAAGATGAACTGCAACGTATTTCATGTGCATAATTGTCTACATGCTCGACATTAGCTGCTGACAGCAAATAATTCTGATGACTATGGAATACAAATGGAATTCTTTCAGGGGAGGAAGTTCTTCTGTTCTACCACAAATGCTACAGCCGGTGACAGTAATAGCAAAGAGAACGCTAAGTGAGTTTTTTCACTTCCTTCTTAAGCTTAACTGATGCTTTTAGATGTATTTCTTGCTTTCATACCAGTATCCTTAGTTCTGTACATCAGCTTGCCACTAAAATAAACATTTTATACAATGATTACAAACCAGTATCTACTTGCCGCTAAACCCTGTTTCAAGGCTTAATGCAGGCTTAATACCTATCCATTAGTATCATAACAATCATGTTTCAGATGACGATTGAGCGGTGAAGCTGTCCATTATGAATCTAGGGTATAAAAATGAATAATGTGAGTTAGCAAGTCAGGAATGAGGGCATAAGGAAAGTCCACATATTCGCTCCTGAAAATATGTCCTTTCCCCATTAGATTTCTTCTATCATACCCAATCAAATAGTTATTTTAGTCTCTATGTTAAAGCAGTTCAAGACACTGCTTTTAGTCTAAAATCTGAACAGACGGATCCCTTGAACATACTATCTTTTTTATTTGTAGTGCCTCTTCAACATTGGATTTCCAATTTCTAGATAGGTAGAAAACCTTATTAAAGAAGCAAACAAAGTACAAAATTCAGGGCATGACTCATATGGTTAGTTAAATAAGCACATACGGGTTTGATTGAACAAATTCAGCCGATCATCTGAATTTAACAGAAATAAATAGCCAAGAGACCTCTAGCTGCAATTCCTGTTTCAAAACTGATTGTCAAACTCTTTTGGAACTACATCGACATGATTAAACATTTCTCCACCTATAGGCTACGTTGCACCGATTCAGACACGTGTGTCGGATACGACACATGCCTAACACGACGATGCGTCATTTCCTCCAAAATGCCAATAAGGCGACACGGCAGTATATAATTTAATAAACCAAATTAAACTTATGCAAATGAAAGCACCAGCTCATAAACAAATTAAAATAAGCCAAACCACAACGCAATCACGGTGTTGTGCCCTTCTACATGTTCAGACCTCAGACTTCCTGATGCCATCCTTAACTGAAAGTGAAAAACGAACAAGAACTCGAGACTTGAGAAATTTCTGGGTGAAGTCAACAAGGAGAAGTAGAGTTGGGGAAGCAGAGGCTCGGACATGGAGCAGGCGAGCAGCAGAAAAAGAAAAGGAACTCACATTAACGGGAAGGAGGAGGCAGTGGTGGCACCAGCAATCGATCTGAGCTCAGGAGCAGTAATGGCGGGCTGGCGGTGCGTGGATCTGCAGAGCGCCGCCGGCGCAGCGCAGAGAGACGCAACGCAAGAGAAGTGGGCAAGAGGAGGAATCGGGGCTTGTGTCAGGAAGGGTCATTTGCTGGGCTGGGCCGTATCGAGGCCGTATCTGGGCAGCGTCGACGAAGTATCGGCGAGCTAATTTATTTATTTTCAGCACTTCATTTTGCGATACGGCTTCGATACGTATTGAAGACGAGTCAGCGATGTGTCGGACACCGACACGCGACCTCCTGGACATGTCTGTGTAACACAGCCTATAAGCCATCGTCCTACTTGAGTAAATTTTCTTCATAAGTTGCCCCCGTATGTTGCTATTGGACAAGCCATGCTTGTTGGCCCTTCTATGCTACTGAGGTTGAAATCTGTTACAAGCCTAAAGTTTGTTTGCCATTTGTATGCTATGTAGTTACAGTAGCCACCTTGTTTGTGCCTACATTTTACAAAGCTTTGTTAAAGAATGCTTCTACTGCTTGTCTGTCATAATGTACTTCAAACTCTACCTACTCACTCGTGGACCCCCCCCCCCCCCCCCCCCGCGCAACTTCAAAAGAAACTAGCCAGCCGGCAACTGGTATAGCAATTGGATGGCTGTGAACTCTTTCTACATTAGAAGGGAAGGTGTTTGTAATATAACAGGATCGCTAATTTGCCTAAGATATCTACTTTTAATGTTCTATAGTTAGCTTTATGGGGAAATCACCACTTTATTTTAGGTGGAATGTGTATCCAGGATAAATCCAATTATCCAAATCCTGCCTCGATATTTTGGATTGATCAGACCGCCTATTGAGAAGAGATTGCTTGCTCAAACAAAACAAAATAGTACCACATTTGTGCTTAAGAAAAGGCTTTCTTGTCCAGGGTCTATATCCACTTTTAATACACCGCGCACCCCACTATCAAAAACTTATCTTTCAATTCTAAACAAAGAGAAAGCTCAGGTGCCTGCTCAAGGAGGAGGTTCATGCTTGTTAACTTACACTTACTTTTAGCGCTTCTCTACCAGTTCCCTCTCATCATGGGCCAAGCAGTTCTCTCTCATAGATAATAATATCCTGCTCTTAGCACCGGTTTTCACTTAGTGTAGCAGCTTCTTCTTTTGTCTACTCAAACACTTCATCCATGAGAACCAAGTTTTGATCAATGATATATTCTAAAAGTAAGAGCAACTTTATTAATCTACATACCTTCTCTCCGGCTACCATGTTTTCTCCAAAGGGTGAAGGCGGATTCTAAGAATTGAAAAAAAGGGCGAAGGATACATACAATATGCCGGGTCTATATTTAAGTAGTACAGACACTGGAAATCAGATAAAAACTTGGATAGTCTCCATATTCTCGACTTCTCGGTTTCTTAATCGGTGTATATCTTACTATGATACTGGTGCAGCTTAAGGTGCTGGTGCTCCACCACACTCTAAGAAGTATGACTGATTTGCCAATACCCATTTGGTACTGTACTGCTCGCACCCCTTCTTATTAATTCTGACTTGTTTGCGCACCCTATCCATATTACTTTATGCCTTACCCTAAATGGATAAGAACTGAATAGGCTGGCTGTAGATTATAACTGAAAATACTCAAAATTTGACCCAGCTGGCTTTCAAACAGATTGATACCTACTTGCAATAATATAGTCTAACCTCGAAAATACTCAAAATTTGACCCTGAGTTGCTGAAAGCCTTCAAGCAGATATGATACCTACATTACTTGCCAAAAATATTTTATTATTAAAAGCTTTAAACTCAGTTGCAATAGAGACTTTCTGGCGGGCGAGGATCTCACAATTGAATTCATGGGGTCATCAGCTACTGAACACTACTGCTACCGTGGTGTTTGCCAGAGATAATCAGGGTCACCTGATCCCGATGGATGCCTAGCTCCACCCCTAAATTTGTCCCTCTTGATGCTAGCCAGGATCTTTCGCCTGAGATTCTGGATAACATGATATATGTGAAGCTGAGTTGTCTAGATTTTGATGAAAAGTTAGTGGCAATTTTACAAGTCTATGTAAGGCATTCATTTAGGGTCTATCAGTTTCAGTTTGCTTTTTAATTAGCTTTTTATTCCTGCCATCTTAATTATGAAGTAGGGAATACATTACATTTCCTATCAATTAATTATGATTTATGAACATAAACTAAAAGGGCAGACCTTGTCACCCTCTTTTCTTACATTGTTCTTATGTGTTCCATCTATGACTTGTGTATACCTTTTGAGTTACATTAACAATTGCACTTCACTACTGATGACTGGTCTTGACTTTGCAGAATATCTGTGACTTTTGTCGATAAGGATGGCGAGGAAAAACTTGTTAAAGTTCCTATTGGAATGTCAATGCTAGAGGCTGCTCATGAGAATGACGTAGAACTTGAAGGTCCTTCTCATTGCTGCTTTTAAAAGCATTATTGATTCATTTTTGCTTTTAGTTCTAGTCCATGTTTAGTGTGCTTACATTCAACTTGGTTTACATTTGCATCCTTAGATGCAATATCACTTGCTGCTGTTAGTTGAACATGACCATCTGTTAAGTTTTGCGTTAGATATCTTGGCATGATGTATTAAATACCTCTTTTGATTGGTCAAACCAATTAAAATTTGGCTTTTCCATAAAAGCTTTTTACTGTTGATTTTACAAAAAAAATGTAAAAAAAGTGTAAACGCCTATTGTTTTATAATGTACCAGGAGCATGTGAAGGCTCTCTCGCGTGTTCGACATGCCATGTGATTGTAACGGTATGTCAACCTGTACACAAGCTTTTATAAGTTGAGTCAGCTGTATGTGTAGTTTACTAGTTTGATTTGGAAGGCCCTGTTCAGGATGTAAATTACTACAACAAATTGGAAGATCCTGTGGATGAAGAAAATGATATGCTGGACCTTGCTTTTGGGCTTACAGAGACGTATGTGTATTGTCTTTCTGAATCCTACAAAACTTGATATTTCAGTTGAACTAATTCTATCCCATCTCAGATCTCGCCTTGGTTGCCAAGTAATTGCAAGCCCTGAGCTTGATGGCATACGCCTGGCACTGCCTGCAGCAACCAGAAATTTTGCTGTTGATGGGCATGTCGCGAAATCACACTGACTGAATGAGTGTTAAGATCATGAAAGTCACATATTGAAATTTGGATACCTGCTCAATTTATCAGAGCACGAGAATGAACTAATATTGTTTGTTACGCTCGTCATATCATCAATTCTAATTTTGGTGAGATGGAAAATCCGTCGAGTTGCTTTGTAAAATTCATTGTTTTTTTCCTACTATTTCAGTAACTTCCTGAGTTGGCAGGAGTTGCAGATTAATGATCATAGTGTTGATTATACAGAAGTTCAAATGCTTGACAACATCACCTTTTGTTGGCTATTGTGCCATTGACAAAACCATACCGGCAGGCAGCTAGGGTTATGAAGTGTGCATATTGAAATGTACACTGCTTTCCAAAAAGAATGTGTTGTCACCCATCATCCACGAAATCCTTGAAAAAGTCTGACTTTTTCATTCTTGTATAGACTGACGAAAACACTTTATGTTGAGCATATCCAGTTAAAGTTAAGTGCAATGTCTCATCGTCATAGAAACTTGACCCACAATTTGAAGATATTAGGATGACATTTTTCTATGTTTTTTTTCATGAAGTGACCTGGATATAAATTGTGTTCCCTATGACAGATGTGGGTAATCTGCAAGTGACAATTGTTGCCAACAAAACCTGCTACATATTATTCCTATGAACCGATAAGATTGGTGCTGCTTTTGACTGTATTGTTCTTTGTGCGAAATCTGTGGTGCTTTGTTTATTATGGTAGCTCGAAGTTCTTTTCTTTCATATGGGCCATAAGGGCCTTGGGATATCTTGTACAACCAAAATGTGATTCATAGAAGTGCATATATGAAATGTTGTTTTCAAAATAGACATGCTTTTATGGAAAGAGAGCGTCATCCTGAAGCTGACATGTTTTTTTGGTTGCTAGTACTTGTGATCGGTGTTGAACCAAAGATCACATCTGAATAAACAAATACAATATAAAAGTTCAGTTCTCTATTACTTGAGAATTATGCAGCATCTGGAGCTCTACTGCCCTACTGACAGGGTTGCCCCCTGTTGTTTTCACTTGGGAAAATATCAGATCGAGTCGTATGTTCTATAAGTGATACTATTTCTTTTCTAGGTGCTGTCACTTATCACCTACCCGCTTGAAAGTCTCTCTCTTTCTCTTGATGATAAACTGTTGATGTCATATTTTTGCAACTCTTTGTTTGCTTTTGAACCTTCCCTTTCATCTTTGTGAATTATGTTCTATGGTCAGCGTTTGCGACGTTGACGTCCCCCAGAATTTGCCATTCATCTGAACAGAGTCCTTCTATGCCAACTCCACCTGAATATCTGTCATGGTGGCAACTGGCAAGCGCATTACTGTGTCCCAGACAGCAGCTCCATTGTGGATGTGGACAATTGGTGTTTGGTTGCCTTTTGTGTATGGGCAAGTTGATTCGATGGCGCCTTGTTATGCACTTCAATTTCAAGTGCTGTTTATTGGCACGGTTGACTCAACCAGCCGCTGTTCTGGCGCTGGTTATGTCCATTTCATCGAGAAGAAAAGCGTACAACAAATTCTTTTAAAGTTTTAAGGGTTCAGGATTCACAAGGTTTCTATGTTTTTGTTAAGTGCCTCATCGTGGCCATGAATCTAGACCCTAGTATTCATTCAAGAACATATTATTGTCTTGCTAGTTCTGTTCAATCATTTTATACCCGAAAAATTCCGGCCTTTACTGACTTTGTTTCTTTTTCTTTTTGTGGCTATTTCTTTATCCTTTGGTTGTTTTCATGGTTCCTGCTTCATCTTCATCACGTTAAAAAGGTTGGTAAGGGACAGGGGAACTACCGTTTCCCTACTTTCTCGTAGACTGCAATGTCAGTTCACTTTCACCATGATGTGATCTGGGAAATACCATTTGGAGACGTTGCGTCGTTTGCACTTAGGTGAAGAGTTACTTTCAGGTTGATCTGCCAATTACGGTGGTCGGCAACAGATGCTGATACAGTTCAGTGACATGGCAAGAAGGGGCACGATCACTTAGGCTGTCCGCACTCGTGGTACCCTATTCTCATACCTAAAAAGAATATTTTTATCCTAGTCATCGAGATTCCCTACTCCATCCAATTGCTTCCGCACTCGTCGTACTCTATGTCTTATACCCTATATCAACCACCACTATTGGGGCCCACGCGCCGGTTTTTTTAATCTCATTTTAACCCCTCCATTCCCATCCCCCCTCTCTCCCTCTGTGCCTGCTCTCTCTCTCTCCCTCGTCGTCTCCGCCGCAACCCCCCTCTCTCCATCGGCTCCCCACTCGGCAAAGTCGCCGGCGCCGCCACCTCCTGCTTGTCGAGGTCGCTCGGGGACCTCGCGTGCGCCCGTGCAGACCGTGGGCGCGCGGATTCGGCCTCCTTCCCCATCCTCGTCTGCTCCGCCACCGCCCGCCAGATCCCCTCCATCTCCGACCGCCCTAAGCCTCCTCCCTCCGACGAGCCCCTCCACTCCGCCCCAAGCCTCTTCCCTCCGCTCCAACGCCTCCCCTCTCTCTCTCTTCGACCTCACGGTGGCCGCCTCCTCGAGCTCCACCATGGCCGCCTCCTCGAGCTCCACCATGGCCGCCTCGGTGGCCGCCTCCTCGAGCTCCACCATGGTTGCCTCCTCTAGCTTCTCGCGGCGGAGTAGGACAATGGCGAGGTAGGCTTCCCGCGGCGAGGCAAGCCGGATTTGGCCTCCTCCTCCTCGATTCAGCATCCTTCCTCCTCGAGCCCCCAACGAGGACGACGACCAAGGCGAGGTGGAGCGCGAGGAAGGACGCTGCTAGCAACAGCGCCAGCGGCAGGCCGTCGCGAGGCAGGGGCAGATCTGGCGAGGAGCTTGACTCTCTCGATTTGTTTGTGTCGATTTCGTCTCGATTTGTGTCGATTCCGTTTCGATTTGTGCTTCGATTCGATTTGAGTTTCAATTCTGCTTTGATTTTTGCCACAGCTCTTCTTCCTTCTTCCCCTTTCTCCCTCTCTCAAGCCCACCGGCAGTGGCGGCGCATGGCTTCTCATCCTCACGCCGGCGTGTGGCTCCTCCTTGCGAACTCCCGTGCGGCCAGGGTAGTTGGGATGGTGGGCGCGAGAGCGTGGGTCCCACGCCATGTTGGCGTTTACCGTCGTTCGATGCGGACGCTGTATCTAACGCATGGGAGTCGGAGCGCAACGACAGCGTCCGGGATAGCGCCCCCCGCTCCGGGGGGGGGGGGGGGGAGGAAACGCTATCCCCGTGCTGCAGCCAGGGTAGCGCACTGGGTCGAGTACCCAGTGCGGACAGCCTTATGGGAGGTGGGCGAAACATTTTTCTCGTGGATACGCCTGGGAATCCGTCGCACGCTATGGTTACGAGCGGCCAGGCAGGTGTCATACGAGCTTCAGACTCGAACAATTGAACAAATGCACTGAAGGTCCATTTCTTGGTACCTGAAAATGTTTTTGTGTTTTTTGTGAGATGGCAATAGTCTAGTACCATCAACACGTGCTGTGTTGCCTCTGGTTACACCGTTACACGCTTGCATCCCTCTCCAGTTTTCTCACTGGCATCCCTGTCAAAACACCTGCTAGGGTACTGCACTACTGTTCACGCAGCAGCAACAGATCGAAGCATCACTGACTGTTGATGCAGGAGCAGCAAACACCATGGGACGTCGATGTATAACTGTCTGACGGTCCAGAGCAATGTTACTATCGGATAGGGAACAAATTAAATCGAAATATGATTCACTGCCTTTCCACTTCTACCAAGGAAAATTTTGGTTTGAAAGGATGCATGACCTATGATTTTTTTGTCAATGATGGAGGCTTGATCGTAACAAGCGCGATTGTCCTTGAGACCGTGAGGCCTGAGCGTATTACTATCACTGCATTTTTGGAGTCTTAATGCGTTGATCCCTTTGTAATCACGCGAAAGTTGAAGGTCACCCTGTCGTCGCAGTCCATAGCCGTCGGTCGTGCAAGTCCGGCGTATTGACTTTTATGGTTTATCTTGAAGTAGCTAGCTTTTGCAGCCGATTACCTACTCCCGTGAGGTCGATCTGCGAAAGCGAATTGTATTTTACTGCTGCTTGATGGCAGGATGGTGTAAAAACATGAATCAAGATATGTTGTTCTAGAATCTAGATACTAGAGATGTGGTGCATAATCACAATTTCAAAAAGTTTTTATGTCTTATCGTAAGATCAATTAGGCGGTATTTTGATCCAATCCAATTGTGAAAAGCCTGTTTGTAGCTTAAAGCTGGATTGTAAAAGTTGCATGTTTGGATCAGCTAAAACTTTGAAAAGCTAGATTACATCATCTAATTAGTTATCCAAATACTTGATCGTGTGTAGATCATGTTTCTGATTATGAACCGCTAGTCTATCAACCCGTGCTCCCGCACGGGCTATTTAAAATTAAGTTAATAATTAAAATTATCTATCTCATGTTCTCTTTAATCTATGAAATATTCTAACATAATACTATGAAGATATATATATTCATCACTATCTAATTGTAATAGGTTTAGTTATGAATATTTTTTTTCATGGCACTTTCATATGCATTTGATATGTATTTAGTTCAACACTTTTGAGCTATGTGAGCAACATGAAAATTTACATTCCTATCTTTTCTCTCATACATGAAATGGTGGCACACATTATGGCTAGTATTTTTATATAAACAATAATATTGATAATATATAAATAAATATAGAGTTATTAATTTAGATTCATATAGGTGACTTTAGGATTTTGTTATAATTATATAATTTAGATTCAAATTTAGGATTCCTTTAACTTTTAATAATGATAATATAGGATAATAATGTAAATACGAATTAGAGGGTTATTTGATATTATTTTTATAATGATATAGGTGAGTAATTTACATGAATATTAGCGGTTAATTTAGATCATAGTTATAGATGCTTGACGGCAGATTGATTTGGGAAGCATGATTGGGAGAAGCCTGGCATCCGGCAAATTGAGTTGGGAAACCTAGCAGCTTGGCATCGCTTATCTCACGTAAATGATTGCCAGCTCTATTGATAGAATATATTTTTTTTCGAATCACACAGTATAAATGCAGATGCTCACAAACACGCACGCACACTTGCCCCTACATTGGTTGTTAGTTGTATCAACTAACGGATACACCCTCCATATCTTTTTAGATGTCGTATTCCTCTCAGCTTCACAGACCAGGGAGACTTTTAAACATCTCAATCTCCTCTCTCTCTCTCCCGAGTATTCTCCTAGGTTCACTTCAGCCTCATTAATTCTGTATGCCTTCATGCAAATTCTGGGTCTGCTTGCTCCGTTGCATGTAAATCCAACGCGCATGTTGATTAGTAAATTCTCAGCGCAGCCTCCGAGGAGTACATGCAACATGAATAGTGCGACATGTATTTCCGACAATTTGCAAAAAAAAATACGACCCTTAAAAAACCCGGAGGCAGTATTTTATAGTAGTATTAGGGTGTAGGATACTTGATGTCAATCATAGAGGTAGTTTAGATATAATATAGGGGTTAAATAAAAATACATCTAAGATCCTAGGTGAGTGTTTTTTTTGAGAGATTTTCTAGGATTTCTCTATTGTTTTAGGCTATCTACATAAAATCCTAGGTGTCACCACCTATAGCCTTCAAAAGGACCGTCCGATTAGTAATAGTAAGATATATATTTTTTTTCAAGCAAACAAAATGTTTAGTTGATGAACTGTCTTTGAAAAAAACTCATATAATGCAGACTCCTCTATTTGATTTATATTTAGAACACAGTGTCTATCCCCCAAGGTAAAGTTGAGATGTATGGAACGATTCCACAATTTTTTAAGTGTCCTGTAGGCTGTTAGCCACTGTTGAAATAAGGAACCAGTCAAAGGAAACACAACAAACAGAAAAAATAAAGGAAAAGAAAAAAGAAAGCACCCACCAGATAGTGGGAAAATGTAAAACAAAAACAAAAGAGAACTATCAAAAAGCAACAGATGAGGATATGATGGGTTCTGCAGGGGCTAGAATAATAGCCTTTCGTGAATCGTCATCAACAAAACGGGAAAACCAGCGAACGGGCATTGCTGCTTCAGATGATGGAATCGAAGGAACGGCCACCTGCCTGAGAAGTCGAAGCCGCCGTTGTGGCGTGGAAAAAAATAACGATCTGGATGGGATATTAAGGAGTGTCACGAGGAAAGGATATCTGTGTTTAACGAAAAAATATGATATTTAGGTGGGTGATTTTAAATATATTATTTAGTTAGATTTGTTAGAGTATTAGATGTGATTGGTTCACCTAGGATCCTAGGTGGATGTTTTGTTTTTTTGAGAGAATTTTTAGGATTCCTCTATTTTTTTCAGGCTATCCACCTAGGATTCTAGGTGGCATCGCGTGGAAGCCTCAAAAGAAGCCTCCAATTAGTAATAGTAAGATTGGAGCTTTCAGACTCAGCATATTTTCGCTTTAACATCCCATGGTTTTCATAACTACAATTTGTATTTCCACTTGGGGATTTAAGAAAAACAGTGGGCAAAACTCACACTGAGATTTGACCTCTAGAAAATGCGCTTGGAGTAGCCACGGGTTCATCTTCTGGGGACACCGCAAGCGGCCACGTCCGTCTCATCATCTATCACTAGGATAGCAAAAAGAAAGAAAAGGCTTGAATGAAGCCGCTAGATCGCAACGTCAGCGGCAGTTGGTGAACGTTCAATTCATCACGGCATAGTTTACATCGTCGTCTCAACGCCATTGCCCGATCTTCCTCCATCTGATGCCGATAGTTCCAGCTGCCTTTACAATTTCCGCCGTGCCGTACCCCTCCTTGATGGCATTCTCGTTGTGATTAAATGGGTCATTGGGATCTCGATTAGTCCTGAAACAACATGTGGTTTCTGCGAGTAGCCTGAGACATCGTTTCAGCAACCTGCGTGTGGGACTCTCGTTTTCCATCGGTTCGTGTGTGAACATATCGAGCTCAGAGGATCTGCTGCATGTAGCTAGCGCTGGTATTTGCTTGATGATCAAATAGCTGTTGGGAACACATGGACACAGGCAACTTGCATGATGCATGTCTCAAGTGCTGAAGTGCAGAATGAAACGACTGGAGTACTACTTGCTTACCAGATCACTTGGAATTTTTCTCTGGAATTCCAACAAGATCAAGAACGAGACAATGGAGCGAGTTTAATGTAGTTTATCACTCGAGTGATTGAGCAATTAATCGCTCAACAACTACCTTGTCATTTTACGGCGATGGCGGGGAATGCTTTTTGGACTGGTGTTGTCTTAGCTTTAATTTCTAGATGCATGACAGGATTGAAAAGGGTTGTTTTTATAAACGATGTAATAAAAGAAAACAAAGGGACTAAAGGAGTGGCCTCCTTTGTAGGCAGCAACCGCTTGCTGCGCTACCAAGTTCCCGGCCGGCAAGCGTACAAACGGGAAAGCCAATATATGTACTCAGCTTTCTCTTGCTCAAAAGTTAACCAACAAATAAATAATAAAATAAAAAGGTAAAGAGAAAAATGGGTATCAGGTCCTGCCACTAGTGTCAGAAATTGACGAACCAAAAGTTGTTACCACTGAGGCAATGCAGGAAAAGGAATTAATGAGCAAAAGGTCTTTTTCCTTACAAAAAAGTTGCTTACTCTGTTAATTGGATATGTTCAGTTTTATATATTATTGATAAATCTAGTTCATGTATATATTTTCGAAAGACAATTCATGTATATAGAGTGGAAGAAGCTTTTCTCCTTTCTTTGTGTGTATGCAAACAACGCATGCCTCACAAAGAAAAGGATCTCCTGTCTTTTTGCAACCATACGCAGAATTATTCCATGCCAACGAAAGGACAAACCCGAAATATAAACATGTGCAGGCATATTTGGTTCTTTCAAGTTCCAGATGGTAATTCTACTCTAGCTTGGTCTCTATATACCAACTGACATTCTTGTCAGTCGCAGCAACGTGTTCATATGTATGCTTCCTTGTGTGACTTTGAAATAGAAGCTTGCACACTTTTAGTGAAAGAACAATTATGTGTGTATATCCTTTATTGTGTTATTTTTGTTATAACATTTTATTTTTAGGTCAGAAAAAATTCTGATCTTATCAATTGACGCTTCAGTTTAATTTTGTGCCATGATACTAATTTTTAACAAACAGTATGACTTATATTCAACTTCAGCCAGCTTATATCAATCAAAACTTGACGTTTTATCAACAACGTATCTTAGCTAATATAAATATCACCTTGCTTTAATCTTTCACCCGCCCTGCCTCGAGTTTTCCCCCAACAGCTCAAAACTGGTATCGACAAAGTCCACAATTTTAAACAAGACAAATACGGTATTGTAGCCGACAGTTAGTATACATAACCAAACTTGGTGGCAAAGATCTCAAATTACATAGACTACCCTATCTAGTTAGAAATAGCTAATAATTAAAATTATCTATCTCTCTTTTTTCTTTCATCCATTAAATACTCTAACACAATACTCTATAGATACATATTTATCATTACCTAATTATAATAATCGTGATATGTTTAGTTAGTAAAAAAACATTTCAAATCTATATGGGTTTGACATGTATTTAATATAACACTTTGTTTAAGCTATGTGAGCAACATAAAAAATATGTATTCTTCCCTCATATATGAATATAAATAGTAATTTTGAATTTCATATTGGTGCATGCTAAGATTTTATTATAGTTGTATAATTAAATTTCAGACTTAGATGTTACTTTAGCTTTTAATAATGACATCATTGGATAATTTATATGCAAATTTATTTGATTTTATTTTTATAATGGCATAAGTGGTGACTTACATGCAAATTAGCGGTTACGTTAGATTATTTTTTATAATGGCATATGTGAGTAATTTAGATATATATTTAGTGGTTACTTTATTAGAAAAGATAAAATATTCAATGGCTATTATGATTAGAGTTGCTAAATTGATGGCCGGGTGTTTCTAATATTTGTGAGAATTTGTATGATTTTTCTTTTTTTTAGAATGGCCACCTAAGATTTTAGGTGACTTCATATGGAGGCCTCAAAAGAACCTCCAATTAGCAATAGTAAGATTGTCTAGGTAACTACTACTAGAGGTTATTGACAACTAGCTAAAATGTTTTGTTAGTGTTTCGCTTTCGACCTGTTTTTCTCATGAGTCGAAAAAATTAGCTTGACCCATCAAAGATACTTCAATATAGTTATATCATAAATGAATTGCAGTACAATTCCAGTTGGCCGGTCAGGCAACAAAACCCTACATTGACGTCTAATAGGGTGTCCTCTCAAATTAAACTAAACTGATGGGTGACCTTGACGGGGTATGCAAGAATCAGCAGTAGCAATCTTTTCAGAGATTGGCCCTCAACTAGATTAATCAAACAAATGTCCATGCTAACCCTGAACCGTTGTTAGCCGCCTTGGATCAAGGCAGATGTCCTGTACCAGTGTGTGGCTACAAATCCTGACCATATTATGAGGGGCTCTTAGTCCTACACATATACTTAGTCATCACAAGAAAAATCTTAAGGAGCTAGAGTACGTCCTCCTTCTTAGTCCATATGCTTAAATAGATTTTAAAAAAAATCCCAGAGCAGTTAGAAGCCGATTTGCGAAATTGTAAATGACAACATATGTGGTAGTCCAAATGGACAATCCCTTTCAAGTGATGCTTAAAGTACTATAGCTGATTATCCATGGCCAACATCAACCAAAGAATGGGGATGAGACCGGTATGATGTGCTCACTATCTCATTCTTAAAAATGAGCCCTACACACGTATGCTTTCACCCACTGACATTTTATACGCACATGCGTGCTGAGCTTCACCTAACACCCTCTCCACCGAAGCAAAGAGATCAGCAGCTCGATGAACCTGCAGGCTAAGCAACGGCATATACAATAATGCTAACGGTTTTGCCAAAAAAAACGCAAACACAAACACAAAGAGATCGCAGGGATCTACATGGTGCGTTAGCTTTCTCCACGTATACGCCCAGCCATTGGATCCCCCATCACAGTCCATCCGGTTCTTCGACGGCATCTAGAAGCCTGTCAATTCGCCGTCCGGGCTCGATCAATTTGCAGTGGACAAGGACCATGGACGGTCACACATTTATCCGTGTGTTGCATCATCACTCTGATCATATATACATTGATTAGTTGTTGATCAGCTACTGGTCGGGTCAGCTGCGTGTTTGGTTTGGAGCTATGTCATTAGTGTCTAGTGACACACTGACAACTGCAATAGGATTTTGGCCGGCTTTGGAACATTGTCGCGCCTTGTCGTCCCCGGGCGGGGTAGCTAGGAGATGAAGTCGTTGAATCAGCTGCTACCTGGATCTCTTTCTTCTCTCTCACAGAAACCATATCAAGAAAGAACCTTTGCCAGGCGTAACAGTGTTGTTCGATCGCTATGATTCTGACGGTAGCAGCAGCAGGTAAGGTACTCCAGACACGTCTCGGACAAGATCCAGGCTAACAGGTCCATCTTCAACGATCCAACCAAGACGACTAGCTAGAATGGCGGATCGGCGTAGACTGTTCGTGTGGGTAGTGGCTGGCCAGTTGAAAACAAATGCACGGCGATTCTGGTTGAGTCTCTTCATGCCAAATTGAAACCGCGTGATCTCTTTCGTTAAGACGTGTACGTGCAAGTGCAACGGGCTTCCCGGAGCATTTGTGCTTCAAATCCCGGTTTGGGCTGCCGCTGTCGGGGTTAGTTGGGTGATCATCGTGTGCTTGTGTAGACTTGTGGCGCGGTGTGAAGGTGATGGGATGGGCGGGCGGCGGCGTCGGTGTATCCGTGTGTATTTGCAGGCTTCCCCTGTCGCCTGTCGGTCATCAGAAACCATATTGCATCTTACCAAAATAACTGTTATACTAGCTACCCAAGTCGCTTGTTACTACTCTACTTACTTATTAGCCAAGCAAACAACAACTGCAACGGGATGCAGTGGACGTCGTCTATGCAGCTTTGGAAGATTATTCCAAATGCATGTACCACCAACTAGCTGGCTATATGCACATTTTCTCTTGGCAAAAGGAGTACAAAGCTAATAATAGACTTGAAGTCAAGGTAAGGACTAAAGATACCAGCATACCGCTGCAGCGCTGATTTTGGGCCACGCAATTTCTCGCCCTGGTCGCCGACGTTCTCATTTGATCTCAACAGTGATAGCTAGTGGCCGTAGTGCTCTCTCACTCTCACCTCCTATTTTTCTCTGTTTCTAGACTCTACTATGCGGTCTTCAATTCTCTACTAGCTACGTACTGCATCATTAATTCTTGAATCATTAGTGACCTTAAACTGCATGCCGTGCTCGGTAAATAAGCATACTTAATTATCATATGCCCAGCTTTTGATTAGCTCCCAAAATTTGTGAGATTTGAATAGGTTACGAGGCGGCAAGATTCTCCTTGTACGAGACTATGAGTAAGGATGGGCGCAAAAAAAAAAAGTACAATGAAAATCTAGATTTTAGCTTGCAAGTGAGGAGAACTTCAACATGGAGTAACAGAAGTTTAATAATGCGTGACTTCAACATGGAGTAACAGAAGTACATGGAGTAACATGGACTACTAGTACACTTCCCATAAGAAAGTTCTAGAAGGATCTCTGGGATGAGATCTTTAACAATGCGTGACCCAACAATTGATTGCTCACAAAGCTAACCATTGGCTATAGATACATAGCTCTCTGTAGCATTCAGTGTTTTCTCTTTCTGTTATTTTTATGATAATGAAAATGAGAGGCATGATGGCCGTGCTTTGCACGGTGCGTTCAGTGGCGGACCATTGATCACCGTACCGGGTGAACAGTCTTTGCCCAGAGCATTGCTTTCCTTGACGTCAATTCTGATCTCTTAAAGTCGAATGACATCAATCTTTCCCCTTCTATCTCTCCTTTCCGGTAGTATTGTAAAAAACTAAAATTTCACCTACCTCCGTCCTGTCACCCTCGTCGAAACTAAGAGCATCTGTACCGGTGATCCGGTGCAATGGAAAAAAGCTACGCCAGGTAGGCCCAAAACCAGATCATTCAATAGTTGAATCTCACTTCTCCAGTAGTGTCAGATGCTCTGACCCGTCCAGCGCCTTCATTTGCTCTTGGTCTCCTGCATGCGATAGACTAGTTCTATTTTTTCTTATTTTTCACGAGCCGGTGCAAGATTTTGAGCCGATTCATTCTCTCTCATCAAAGAACCGATGCAATCCAGTGGTCAAGATCCGATCCATTGATGCCAGGTAGGACTTTGCACCGGCCACTACAGATGGCCTAACTAACCATATAGCTTCGCCGGTCTCTTCGGTGGTAGGTTGGCGGCAGCGTTGAGATCTCGAGTTGATGCTGCTCGCCATTTTCACTTAGGTACGGCGGAGCGGTCACTAGGAGTATACCATTTTTTTATGAAAAGATTTTGGATACCGATTTGTTACCTACATCTAACTATCAAAAGTGTGAATTATTATGTGAAGAAAATGACAATGCTAGTGCTCAGCCGACTAAAAGCTTTGCTTTGTCAGACGGGGGTTTCCCTCCCCAATCTTACCGGTCTCTCCTCCATCATGTGTGCTAGCTAGACTGTCTTCAATAACCCATTTCTCACCCGTCCTCAGTTTGTTTTGTGTCACGCGTTGATAAAAGGGTTTGCTAAAATGAACAAAGATGGCATGCCACATGATTAATTGAGAGAGAGAGATGAACTAAATTAATTAGATAGTCTATAGAATAGGAGTATATCACTTGCATCCATATATTGCCCATATATATATATTTTGGGAAGATATTTGGATAGGCCCGAGGCCATTCAAAATGTTTTCCTTTATTATACAATATTGTGCACAACCCACATGCTATAATAGCTAGTGTAATGACGACTGTGCCAATCAATATCTCTTTTAGAAGGGCATTGATACATGACAAGCTCAAAGAATGAAAAAACCTCGACTGTCGCTTACAAGAAGCTCTGATATGTTCAAGTGGAATTTACATACATAGAAATGGGACCTTCTCCGTGAGGTCTTTGTACCTTCATAGATTAGACAATCTAGCATTTTACCGTAACAAAGACATTTGGATATTGAAAATCCTTTAAAGATAAAAAAAATTCTTGTAGCTCCTAAACAAAGGATAACTTATCGAGGAAGATTTGAAGGGAAACCAAAGTGTTGTTTTTATAATTATAACGAAACAATACAACACCCCTTCTTCGAGTGCCATCATGCTAAGGAACTGTGACACCTAGTATATTATGCTATCGGGTTAAGCCTACCCATTTTGGTCCCCCATATGCTAGGAAATTGGTTATCGAATCAAGATAAAAAAAAATATTAAATCACTGATATTGATGGGGATATCTGCGCTATGTTGAGCTATTCGGAGATGTCGGAATGATACTGTTTTTAATAATCTAATTATTCATCATTTATGTAGACTCTTCGTAGGGGAGCATATTGGTTGCCTTTTGGCCACAACTGCAGCATGAGGACAATACAGAAGATATGTTCAGCAAGGCGAGCTTAATACTAGAGGTCATTCTTTTGAAACAAGCAAATAGATGATGGAAACATAATAGATTGACTCAGATTTAATTTCTCTTTCGGTCTTTTGTTCATTTGTGTGTAATCAGCAATTAAACCTGAGCTGTCAAACCTTGTGATAAGTTGGTTGTATACATATGTAGAGACCAGATATTATTCATTATCTTAAAAAAAATATATATGCGACGTTCTACCTTCGTCAACCTCAGCAGAAGTTTTGGCATTTCAGTCGAATGAAAGCCCTGAGATTTGTTCTTAAAAAAATTGATTGCCAACAAGATTATAGTGCCCTTTTCAATTGCATCGAACATTGAGAATCAGTCCTCCGTCGGCTACTCGGCTCATACCGGCACGCGATCACTGCCGATCATGACACTGAAAAGGAACGTATGAGACTCGGAATCCAGGATGCTGGCTGCAGACTTTTGTCCCAGATTAGGTATCCTAAATGGTTCCTCCACATGCTTCTCTCATTCATTATTGTTCGAAACCCTCAGCTTGCTAACTCCGATGAGTACAGGAAGCGCGATCATCAGGGAGTTGTTGAGCTTCTGCCCTCCGACGCTACGAAGCAGCTTCAGTCGTCCGGCCGGTTAGCTCAACAGCATCCTTAGCAAGTGAACAAGTTACTATATGGTACTAGCAAGTGAACAAGTTAATATATGGTACTAGCAAGGACAGTAATTTGTGATGTCATTAGTCCCGGGCAACTGGCTATTCTCATTGTACGAAAATGGGAGAAGAGGGATAAAACATTTCCTTTTTAGAGAGAAAAAATTGCCTAATACTAGCACCCTTACCCATGAAAGCTAAACCTATGAGGGGGCACAAGGCACATCACACATTGGTGTCAGTGTGTCATCTTCTGCTACTGATAGTTGACCCGTCCTGCTTATTCTTCATTTAAAACTTCTCCCTCAAGCAATCAGCACAACAAGTGTCCATTACAAAACACTGTTTCACAAATGGTCTACCTGACCACCTAGGTAATAAATTAGCAAAGTCCCATGTTAGTAGTACAGTTTCTGGAAATCACACTCCATTTATTTTAAAATCCACACCGTTTTGTCTTTATAAACTTTTTTTTTACAATTGATGAAAAAAAATAAAGGGGGTTACTAGGCTGGCAGTACGAACGATGCTTGGATTCTCGTAGGACGGAGTATGATTTGCACGGCCAGGGTTGGCGAAGGCACCGCCGCCGTGCCCACCGCATCATCCAATCTCGCCCGTTTGGAAGCGTCTGAGGTTCTCCAAATCCGCGCACCAGACCAGCCCAAGCCCACCCACCGGACCGAGCAGAGCACCGCGGCGCGGACTCGTGGCGAGCGGAGCTCGTTTTGGGGGCGCCACGGGAGACTCCTGGCCCGTCCCCGCCAGCTAGCTAGCTGCTGCCGCCCAAAAGCGCTCGCTGCTCGTCCCGGCACGGCACGCGATATAAAGATAAAGCGGCTCGGCGACGCAGCGGCCAAAAGCTAAGCTAGCCGAGAGCCCGAGAGCGAGCGCCCGAGGCAGGGCAGGGGCGCAGGCACGCACGAAGCAACCACAGACGCAGAGCACCGCACCGCGAAGCAAACCGGAGGGAGAGGGGGGGAAAAGGTCACCGGCCTGGGCGCAGGCCGCCCACCGCCCAAGCCGCCGCTACTGCTCGCCCACGGGATAGATAGATAGATAGATAGATAGCCATAGCCTGACGGGCACATTGCGGGCATCGACAACGGGTGGCGAGGCCAATAAAGGCGCCGGGACGGGCGTGGCGGGGCGCGCCGCAACCACCGCCGTGCCGCCGCCAGGCTATTCCTCCTCCTCGCCGGCGCCGCGGCGATGTGGACGCCGACGCGCGGGAGCAACGCGCGCCGCAGCGGCCACCGACGCATCCAGGACTACCTGGCCGACGACCAGACCACCACCACCGACGCCTCCGACAACGAGTCCTACACCACCGCCTATGGGGACGAGTTCTTCGCCGCCGCGGCGGCGGGCAGCGGCGGCGGCGGCATGCTGCCGGCATTCCTCGCGGACCAGGGGGACCTGGTGGAGGTCATGCTGGAGCTCGACGAGGAGTCCATGGTGGTGCGCAGCGTCACGCCCACCAGCGCCGCCGCGGCGCTCTACGGCGCGTCCTCGCTCCCGGCGCCGCCCGTCGCGGGGGCGTTCGGCGTGTCCCCGTCGCCGCGGCGCGCGCCGTCGGAGGGCGCCGCCCCTCCGCTGAGCCGGTGCTCGTCGACGTCGTCGCGGATACGGAGGAAGTTCGCGTGGCTCCGGTCGCCCTCGCCGTCCCCGTCCCCGTGCCGCCCCACGCCCGCCGAGCTCCAGCGGGAGGCGGCCATGGCGGCGCGCGAGCGGCGGCGGGAGCAGGCGCAGCTCAACCGGTCCCGCGCCGGCGCCAGGCGCGCGCTCAAGGGGCTCCGGTTCATCAGCCGCACCACGGGCTCCGTCGAGGCCGCCGAGCTCTGGCGCCGCGTCGAGGAGCGGTTCAACGCCCTCGCCCGCGAGGGGCTCCTCTCCCGCGACGACTTCGGCGAATGCATCGGTACGGGCGGCCGCTGTCGTTCATCTCCTTCCTCTCCTTCTTCGTGGCCACAATTCGCATTGTTATCCACACAATTCGCAATCGCGACGTCCTTGGCAGCTCATCAACACCCGAATTCCTTTGCCTCGCGGACGCAGGAATGGTGGACTCCAAGGAGTTCGCGGTGGGCATCTTCGACGCGCTGGCGCGGCGGCGGCGGCAGAACCTGGAGCGGATCACCAAGGAGGAGCTCTACGACTTCTGGCTCCAGATCTCCGATCAGAGCTTCGACGCGCGGCTCCAGATCTTCTTCGACATGTATGTACCGAGCTCCATTTTTTCTCCTTTCTTTCCCCGGATCCCAAGTAACGTTACAATTCGATCGATCCGTCCCAATTCCCGATACGCGCGCACCTGCTACGCTGCGCTGCGTTTTGCTCTCCCCGCAGATTCTTGATAACCTAGCTCATCTGCCGTTCTCAAATTCAGGGTGGACACCAACGTGGACGGGAGGATAACGAGGGAGGAAGTACAAGAGGTGACTTTGTTTAACCACTTTATTTATTTTTGTTTCCCACACTCCTCTCCGTGCATGATGCATCTCAGCTCAACTGCCGCCCCACAAGAAAGCAGAGCACTCGGCAGCATTAGAACCTTCTTCTTGTGGGCACGCTGCTTGCCACCCTGCTCTGTCTGATTACCAAACCACTACCACTTCAAGTGTAGTGTAGCTTACTGCTCTTGTTTAATTACTAGTGTCGCTGTGGTAAACTGTCGCGGTTTGTTACCGTTGCCCACGTGCTCCGCTGCTAATCCAGCGAGTCTTTTTGGCCTGCCTGCCACCGCAGTTGATCGTGCTGAGCGCGTCCGCCAACAAGCTGGCCAAGCTCAAGGAGCAGGCGGAGGAGTACGCCGCGCTCATCATGGAGGAGCTCGACCCGGAGAACCTCGGCTACATTGAGGTACGCGTTCATACGGCGGCTCTTGTCCTCTGCCATTTTTTTTTCTTCTCTTCAAGAAGTGGGCCAGTACGCGTGCTACCGTACTGACACGTGTCCTGCCTCTTCCTTGGCTCGCCAGCTGTGGCAGCTGGAGGCGCTGCTGCTCCAGCGCGACACCTACATGAACTACAGCCGCCCGCTCAGCACTGCCAGCGGGGCCCAGTGGAGCCAGAACCTCGGCGTCGGCGGCGGCACGCTGACGGTCGCCGGCGGCGGAGGAGGAGGAGCGGACGGCGGCTGCGGCGCCGACGGCGACCAGGCGCGGGAGGAGCGGCGGCGGCGTGGCTGGGGCGTGCGGAAGGCGGCAGCGCGGGTGCGCGTGGCGGCGGAGGAGAACTGGCGTCGCGCGTGGGTGCTGGCGCTGTGGTTCACGGCCATGTCGGCGCTGTTCGTGTGGAAGTTCGTGCAGTACCGGCGCACGGCGGCGTTCCAGGTGATGGGCTACTGCCTCCCCACGGCCAAGGGCGCCGCCGAGACGCTCAAGCTCAACATGGCGCTCGTCCTCCTCCCCGTCTGCCGAAACACGCTGACGTGGCTCCGCTCCTCCTGGGCCCGCTTCTTCGTCCCCTTCGACGACAACATCACCTTCCACAAGGTAACGTACGTACGGCCCCTCTCTCTCTGCCAACAAAATATCGTCGCCGTGTCCGACGTGGCGGGGCGTCACCGTACCTAATCACGGTAGATTCGCCGCCGGCTGCGGTAAAAAGGTTGGCCGGCCGGGGGTCGGTGGTTGGTTCGGCCGTCGCCGTCGGGGACGAGGCGCGGCGGCCCTGTCGTACGCGGCGGGAACGTGGCGGGCAATGATTGGCCGGCCACGTGCGGGGATCCCGGATCCCGTGTGGAAGGGCCGCTGCCGTCTCGGCTGGCCCCCATGTGGTAGCTCGAGACTTGGGATTGGGTGGTCACCGGCGGCCAATGCGCTCTCACTCCCTCCCGGCGACGAAGCGCTTGGCGCACGCCGTGCTCCTCGCGCAGGGGTCGTATATACGCAGAGGACAAGTCTCCTTCCCATGTTCCGTGGCGCGGCCCAATGATTCTGTCCCGGCGGTGACTCAGACACGCCACAGAAGATCCCTTGCCCCCGGTTAGGACAAGTACTATACTGCTCAGTAAACGGTCGAGTCAAAAGTCAGAGCCCCTTCCCGGTCAGTGAAATCCACTTCGACCGACAGCTTGTCCTTGTCAGCTGGGTCCCAGCGTAGGTTGCCGTTCCCTGGGAAAGTAACGGCGGCGCTGTCCGGTAACTAACCATTCACCGTTCAGTCGACTCGTGACCGAAGCAAAACACTGACGTGTAGTGTATTCACCGCCGTCATTACCATCCCCTAAAAGGAAGTTGCTAATCACCGCGTGTCAAAATTTATTATTTTTATGCGTGTGTGTTGTGTCGTTGAACTCATGTTTTTTAACATGCATGTGTTTTGCAGATGATCGCGACGGCGATCGTGGTTGGGATCACGCTGCACGCGGGGAACCACCTGGCGTGCGACTTCCCGCGGGTGATCGCGGCGAGCCCGGAGGAGTACGCGCTCGTGGCCGGCGCGTTCGGCCCCGGCAAGCCCACCTACGCGAGCCTCCTGTCGGGCACCGAGGGCATCACGGGCGTCGCCATGGTCGTGCTCATGACCATCTCCTTCACCCTCGCCACGCACCCGTTCCGCAAGGGCGAGCCCAACGCCAGTGCCGGCGCCGCCGCCTCCGTCGCTTCCCGGCTCCCCGCGCCGCTCAACCGCCTCACCGGCTTCAACGCCTTCTGGTACTCCCACCACCTGCTCGTCATCGTCTACGTGCTCCTGCTCGTCCACGGCTACTACCTCTTCCTCGTCCGCCGCTGGTACGAGAAAACGGTACGTGCTCTGCTCCCCACTGCCACGCAATTTTTTTTATTTTTATTTTTCGATTGCTTTTGATCCGTGGTACTTGATCGATCGTTGGGGGGGTTTCCCGTTCGGGCACGAGGCTACTCGAGTACTCGTTGCCTGCTGTGACGGTGAGTGTGAGTTGGTTGGCTGCGGCGTCGTGTAGCTTTCGGGAGAGCGCGGAGGGCGACGGTTTTCTGTTTGGCCCGTCGCAAAGGCAAAGCGCCCCGTGCGCGACCGCGATTTGCTTTTTTCTGGGACGCGCGCTTGTCGCGGGGCCCGGCGATCGCGAGCTCGCTCGCTGCTCCTACTGCTGCTTTATGTTTTCTTCTAGAGAACGCCTCGTGGCAGTCCCAATTATCCGGGTGGAAAGAGAAAAAAAAAAGAGGAAAAAAAGGTAACAAAAGGATAGGGGAAATATACCACGACTCCATCTCCGCCATGGTCCATTGTCGTGGCAGGAGACGTGCGAAAAGACAGGAGGAATCCCCTGTTCCTCATCCAGGACCAAGCAGAAAGTTACTGTTACTACGAAGATGACAGTCTAGACACATGCTGGGTTTGGTGAGGTGAGCTACGACGCGTGTGTTGGTGCGTGAAGACCGGGGGGGCACTCGACGTGGATAGAGGCGAGAGAGCTCCAGTGTCGGTGTCGCCAGAGTCAAACCGGAGCCATGCTCGCCAGCCCAGACCCCTGGTCGAGATCGTCAAGGGAGGCGTCGCGTCCGTCGGGTCCGTCCGGGTAGGCTCTTAAATACGGGCGGACCACGGCACGGCAGGCCGTGTCGAGGTAACGGTGGCAATAGCCAAGGAGGTAGGCAGCCGCCGCTGGCGATAGCAAACGGTGGCGGCCGCGGCGGCGGTCGTCGCTGTGAGCTGTCGCGGACTCGCGGGCAGGTCAGGTGGTGACGTGCGCCATAGCTCGGGTGCCGGGTGCCACCGCGTCGCACTGACGTGTGGAGAGTGGTGGCTGCCACCAGTGATGGACTGACTGGACTGAACGATGGTCCTCGTCTCCTCTGGATCGGCGAATCCGTGCACGGATCGAGCTGGAATTCTGGCCCTGGCACGGGCAGCGTCAGAGTCCCATCCATGCGCGGATCCACCAACCAGGTCGGAACAGAAGCCGGGCCAGCCAGGACGGGCACGGGGCTTTAAGAAAAAAAAAAAACTCGTACTGTTTAAGGCGAGGCACGGCCGATTATATCATTTTCAGCAGATAATGTACATGCTCAAATTTCCTTTTCGTTCTTTTTTTTTTTGGTGAAACGTAGTACTCTAGGTCCGAGTACGGTTCTAGGGGTACGGGTACGCGCCAACACGGAGTAGTATCGAGTGTTTATGATGGCCCTACAGTTGCTGGTAGATCTAGCGTCGTGTTCGCTTTACAGGGCACTTTCGTTCGGATCTGGCGTTGAAATAGGTGGGGATTGCGCAAAGACCAATCAATTATCGACGTATGGACCTGTTTAGTGCTATCAATGGCTACAAACGTCGCCCCCTGCTTTACAGGATGGAACCACAGTTTCTAGTAGTACCCCTACCCCAAATATAAATCCCCATCTACTGCCAGTATAGTACTAGGCACATTCAACATTCATCGATATGGTTCATAGACTCGTAAGAGCAAGTATAATAAGGCCATATAGGCGGGCTGGAAGGGTTGCCACATCATATTGATGATGAGGTGGAGGAGAGAGAGGAGGAGAGAGAAGAAAGGTGGGCTGTAAGCTTACAGTCAGCTGAAACACAGGTTTCAATGTCCTTTGTGAGAGAAAATGTAGACCATATATTAATGATGCAGCCTACCTCAATGGTGGACCATTATACTATTGGGCTGTTTGAAGGCTACAAGTGACATGACATGTTCATCCAGCCAGCAATGGGCTGGGTTATTAACCTTGCTCTAACACGGTAAACCGGCGATACTGGAATGATGAAAACGGACGCGTAGACATCATCCATCCAAAAAGTCTAGCGGCTTTACACGAGGGAGGCGGTTTACGATTATCTCTCGCTTTGCTTTTACCACTGCTCTGCCTCTGCGTCATGCCCACCACACGGTCGGTAGCCCGGCACCCCGAATTTGCAAGCGAGGAGCGTGGCGCTGCATGCCTTAGCCTGTAAGCTTCCGATTATGTAACGCGCAGCGGCGGGAGAAGAAGCTTCTTCCTGGCTGTTTTTTTTTTTTTTGCTCTGTTTTCTGTTGGTGGTGGTGGTGTACCGGCCGGCCGGCACTTCTTTTCGTTCTCTTTCGTCCAACATTTGGGGGGGTTGGAGTAGAGACCACATTGCCAATCAGCGGCGAAACTGGCTCGTTTTGACTACCCCAAGATCACATGGCCCCCTCGGCATAGTATAATCCCCGGCCGTGGCTCACCTACTCGGCCGGACGCGACGAGACGGTTGCTTTCGCCGCGTTCCTCCACATTTGCCACGACCTCTCCACCCTCCCATGGCTTTCGTACATGTGGGCGTGGCCTAGACTTTCCCCGCCTGCGCTCGCGCCACTAATTTGTCATGGCGTGCCGCGGCTTCGTGCCCATTACCATCTCACCAAACTTCTTCCAGGTCAATTAACTAAGTGCTCGAAGCCCCCTGTTGGTTAGTACACGGCTTTCTTGGCCAAGCGTGTGCGTGCGAATGCGAGTGGTGACACGCACTTATTATTACGGCTAACAAACGGCAAGCGAATTGTATGCGCCGGGGCCCCTGTGTGGCTGTGTCACATGTAGGCGGTGTGGCCGCGGCACGACGGTGTCCCAATAAATCAGTAATTGCCGTGCTATCTGGGGGCAAGGCCGCGGGGAGGCCTGAGTTGTAAAGGGGTCGCGGCATGGGGCGGCGATGCCAGGGTGCCGACGGCATCTCATTCTCCCAGTCTTGGGATCGATTCCGATTTAAACTTTAAAGAGGCCTGTCTAAAGCTAGTGAAAGGCAAAAGAGAAGCCACTCAAGCCGGGAAGAAAGAAAGAAATCAACAAATAGTATTGCTACTGGCCGCTACTGGGCTAGGTGCCACTCGCCCCTAGATCGAAACTTGGCCGCCGTGTCTGACTGACTGACCATGCTTGAAACTTCCCGTTCAGCTCAGTCATCAGATCCGTCGGCGCGAGCGAGTGCGTGGCACGGGGCTTTCACTGCTCGCCGCCGGTTGCTTTTCTTGGTGGCAGGGCGCTGTTGTGGTAGTGGGAGCCTTGTTGTGAGTTGTGCTGCGAGGGGGGGAATCACCGAATCAGGCCCAGACGCCCACAGACAGGACCACCGTGTTGCATTTTTCAAGGGGAATGGAAATGCGGGTGCGGGGGGGGGGGGGGGGGGGTC
Source organism: Digitaria exilis (assembly GCA_015342445.1). Classification (NCBI taxonomy): domain Eukaryota; kingdom Viridiplantae; phylum Streptophyta; class Magnoliopsida; order Poales; family Poaceae; genus Digitaria; species Digitaria exilis. Next base: position 1,792,539 of record JACEFO010001897.1, read on the forward strand.
CTCAGATGCATCTCGCGCTTCGCAATTGCTTTTTCCATAGGCGGAGTTGGATAGCGTAGGCGTTGGATTCTGCTTGGTCAGGGCCTCAGGTGCGTTAGGCTCGGCACACCTTGATCTTAAGAAACGGACTAATGGAGTTATCTGTAAAGAACTTTGCTGGGCAAGGGCAAGCGCTCCACTAAGAATCCGTAACGAATGGCTTTTGGGATACTTTTGATTAGTGTGTTGTTTCCTGAAATTTTCAGTTACTTTAGTATGGGTGAGCACATTGACAGAAACGTCTCAAGAAATTCAGTTGTGCGGTTTGGTGTCTGAACAATTTACTACTTGATTTGCTATGGATATATGCTATTTGCACGACGCTGAACTGCTGAAGGTTCAGATGTCTGAATGTACACTCCAGTTTCCAGGATACTGCCTGGTAGTTAGAGCTACCCTGTACGGCAGCACAAGCCTACTACATGTTTATACTACAATTAAGCTAAAAATTTCTCCACTAGCATATTCATGGGGATGAATGATTCGAGTATTAAACATACTGTTCTGCGGCGTTCTTGAAACACGGGAATCTGACAGCTGCCATGCTTAGTGGCTCCACTTGTTATTTAAGCGCACATTGTTTATCTCATCTCCTTTGGACCCATACAATATGGAATTCCTTCTTAGAAACATTCTCATGTGCAAACAGCCATATTGTTTGCCTGCCATGACTTTTGCACTTCCTGTAATCATTGCAGCAGCTCTTGTTTCAGAATCAGATGTTGAGTTTAAGTGCATTGATTTCTTTCTTAAAAAAAACGTCCTGACACTGTGACCTCTTGGTGATTTCAGACCTGGATGTACATTTCTGTCCCATTGCTGCTCTACGTTGGTGAAAGGATGCTACGAGCCTTGAGATCAAATGCTTATACCGTAAAGATTATCAAGGTAAGCACGGACAGATTCATGCACTTTGTAACAGAAAAAGAATTTTCCATCTGTACCACTAGTATTGGGATGCTCACATGGTGAATTGGAAGGCATTGGTAGGACTAGAATGGCACCATAAAATTTTTCGATAAATTACACTTGAAGGAGGATAGAAAATAACAAGTTGCAACGATTCGGTAATTAGTGACCATAACAAAGTTCCGATTCCATGGAGTTGGATCCATCATTTTAGCATGGGTGCCCAATTGAGTGACATAAAGGGATGTGCATGTGGACAGGAGAAATGGAGAATGTTGTGGCCTAGTCATGCTGGCACTACTAGGACGTCCACAAAAGAATATAGGCTCTGCTCGAACATTTCTGTTCTTTAGAAATTGCCTGTCACTCTCTAATGATTTTCATGTCTCTAAAGTCCATGCTTTCTGGTTGATTGTCTATTACTTTATTCTTTCTTGAGTGCACTCCTGCCCATCACAACATCAAATATGTTTTCTCTCACCAGATACACAGGTGTACTGGCTCTAGCATCCACAAGGACACCCCCATGCTAAACAATTTCATAGATACATTTATGTCTTTTTTTAATAGTTAGATTTGAATGAACACTTAAGTTTGCTGCAGTAACCATAACAAAGTGTCAAAGCAAGAAAGAATCATGTCCATGCATAATTTAAACATTTAACAGAATATTATTTGTGATGATGTATCAGAGTGTTTTGCCAAAATTAACTCGATCGATGCATATGTTCTTATATATGTAAGTTTGATTACTTCAGGTGTGCCTTCTGCCTGGAAATGTATTGACCATAACAATGTCGAAGCCCTATGGATTTCGGTACAGAAGTGGACAGTACATATTTCTTCAGTGTCCAATAATATCTCCTTTTGAATGGTTTGTATGACCTCCAAGCTGAACCTCCTCAACTTAATATTAATTTTGGTTTACAAGAACCTCACCTGCAGGTGCTTTTGTGTTTTGCAGGCACCCTTTCTCCATCACCTCAGCTCCTGGAGATGACTACCTCAGTGTTCACATCCGAACAAGCGGCGACTGGACACAGGAGCTCAAGCGCATATTTGTCGAGAACTACTTCTCGCCGCATCTTAACAGAAGAGCTTCATTTAGCGAGCTAGGTGCGGCAGAGCCAAGAAGGTCCATTGATCTCTTTTCCCACGGCTGCTTCGTTTATGTACCTGTTAGAAATGAACTGATCATGTCTGTTTTCTATGCCACAGCTTGCCAAAGTTGCTTGTAGACGGTCCATATGGGGCCCCTGCACAGGATTTCAGAAACTATGATGTCCTACTTCTTGTGGGACTTGGCATTGGTGCGACACCGTTCATAAGCATTCTAAGGGATCTGCTTAACAACATAAAGATAGCTGACGAGTTAATGGTACTGCTTAATCCTATGTCGCTTCCGTTTTGATATTTTGCAAGGATGCTTCTGCTTGTTGTCTATAGCTAATATGGTTTTCTGCTACTTTTAGGACCTGGCAATGGAGACTAGCAGGTCTGAGGACAGTGCCAACAGCTTCAGCGTCTCGACAGCAAGTAGCAACCGGAAGAGAGCATACAGAACAAGTCGTGCACAATTCTACTGGGTCACCCGAGAAGCCGGGTCATTCGAATGGTTCAAAGGGGTGATGAACGAGGTTGCTGAGATGGATAAGAAGGTGAGATTGGAGGATGAACACTTCCATCAATATCTGTTTTCTCTGCTTAAGCGGCTTCTGCCTAGAATACGCTGTGCTGTTGTTATGCTGAGTTGCTGACAATGTGCTCATCAAAACCAGGGTGTCATAGAGTTGCACAATTACCTCACAAGTGTTTATGAGGAGCGCGATGCACGGACGACTCTACTGTCGATGGTGCAGGCTCTGAACCATGCCAAGCACGGCGTCGACATCGTCTCAGGAACCAGGGTAAGCTAATTCGCTAAGACTCTGGAAGCCTCTTTTTTTCTTCTGTTGTAGAGAACAGTTTTGGACAGGTCGCTGTAAGCAAAAGCATTTTTCCATGTGTAACTCTGAACTGACCATATTCTGTGCACCCGACAGGTGAGGACACATTTCGCCAGACCCAACTGGAACGAAGTCTTCACGAGGATCGCCTCCAAGCATCCGAATTCGACAGTTGGTAAGATCCTCTTCGCCCAGACAATTGACTCCGTCAGCAACAACTCTGAACAACATCTGTGCTCACCGGACCATATCTGAATTCTGATGCCCCCAGGAGTGTTCTACTGCGGCGCGCCGATGCTGGCCAAAGAGCTGAAGACACTGGCGCACGAGATGAGCCACAAGACGAGCACTCGCTTCCACTTCCACAAGGAGTACTTCTGAGTTCTGACAGAGAGAGAGGGGACGACCCGGGATACTCGGTTGATCTGATCTCGATAGCGTTAGGCACCGGTAAAGAATACAGAAAAGGGAAACGAAATTTTGCACAGATACAAGACAAACCGAGCTGACCTCTTCCTGATCTGGAACTGTACATAGCATAAAGCAGCACAGGATAGTTAGCAGCAGCACTTAGCACAATTTATATATAATTGACAAGAAAGAGAAGAAAAGAAAAGAGAAATGGCAGGGTAGAGGCTGTTGGCTCGAAGATATTGACAGACGTGACGTGGTATACATGTAAACAGTATAGTTAGGTAGGCTGTAGCTATATGAACGGATGAATGAATGAATGAATGAATGAATGAATGAACATACAAGGAGGAGTCACATGCTGCCATTCTGAAGCTGTGTTCACATGGGGAAAAAAGTATTTTTTAGTTTCTATTCGTTTCCCTCACATAACACGTTTCACTAAAAAATTTTATTTTCACCTTTCCTATTCATCTCCCTCGCATAACACGTTTTCTATGAGAAAAAGTACTTTTACTCCTCTTTTACTGAACACAGCCTAAATTGCGCATTCTTCCGGTCTGTTGGTCCGTGCCCGGATGCTCCCATGTGAGAACGATCCGTGCCGTGGCCTCAAGGCAAAGGCAAAGCTGGAGGAGGCCATGTGATGTGAATCTTCTCGCGCGTCGCGTGCGCGAGTCCACGTCTCCGCTGCCCGGTGGCGTTGGCGGCCTTGCCATGTGCCCCGCTCGGCGCCCGGCCAGTGAGGAGGCGGCCAACTCGCCATCAGAGCGGCGCACGGCCGGCAGCTTGGGTTGTTCCACACCGCGGGTACCTGGGCTGAATTTGCTATGCTGCGTTGGGGCTCTGCTGCTGGGCTGCTGGGGTGAATCCTTGTTCGGCCTGCATCGGGCGGACGTAGGCCCAACGTCAGGCCGAAGAAACCCCATTAGTATCAGGCCGAAAGACTGGTGGTGGTGGGGTGCTGCTGCCCCACACGATCCTGCACGGCCCTCTACCCACACCAATCAGGCCGAAAGATAGATGGGCATTTCCACTTGGGCTGGCTGTTCGTGCTGCGCGCCTCTCGGCTTCGCTCCTTCCTGGCCCCTTGCAGTTGCAAGTTGCCACAATGCCACTTGCCACAACTGGCGATGGTCTGGTCGACCCGCCCAAAAATCGCTCGCTCCTCTGCCTGCCAGAAATATCGATGTGGGTCGTCGTCTCGTCGACATCACGAGGCGTCGCGCCAGGAGGATTCAGCAGCAAGCCAGCACGGCAGCAGCCACACAGCAACGCCGCATGGCGCGACGTCGACGTCAATCGCGGGACGCTACGGCGCTACGCCGGGCCGGCATCATGCGATCCTGTGTTCAGATTGGAATAATTAAAAAATAGTTTTAGATAAATAGTGTACTGGGAAACGTGTTCTGTGAGTGGGGTGAATAGGAAAAACTTATAGAAGACTTCGTTCCGCGCCGATGGGTGACGCGCGCGAGACGAAAGCGACTCCATCGTTGAGCTGCGCCACTATCATTCATAGAGCCAATGCTCGGATGCAGACACTGGTGGGGCTGCCTGCCCTAGATGGCAATGATGGACTTGGCTAATCCCATCTCGTTTTGGGCTAATCCCATCTCGTTTTGGAAAAATCAGAGAAAGCATTTTTCCCCCCTTTCACCTGGCGCTTCAACTGCTCCAAATTCGGGTATACAGAAAACATTATTCCTGATCAATTCCTTATCCATGCACGAAAATCACGATATCAATATATCCTGACTGCTACCTGCAGCATCCAGCTTGCAAGATGGTCGGCATTATGAGATTATGAGGCATCTATCGGGTTGCAGTGCAGAACAGAAGCTTTGCAAGTCAAGCTTTGGTCTCTGGGGGCAAAAGAGAGAGAGAGAGAAGAGGATTACACAGGATTACACCATGTGAAATTCTGGGGTTAGTGACAAAAAAACTGATAAAGATGGACAGACCACGCGGTGAATCCAATCATCTACCACAACCACAAGATGTCAAGATGTGAGCTCGTGTCATGTCCACTGGATCTGAAAGATGCCTGCGGCTTTCAGGGAATAAACCAAGCCTGAACGATCATTATGCAGTAGAATTCACCTACCAAACAGCATACGGCAAGCATATTCGTGCGGTATCACTCGCAGCGGCACATACATCTCGATCGACATCAGTAGATAAATCATCTCGTTTATGTTGACGCCATACGCTTCCAAGCCCGTCGTAGTCACTCAATCATGGTTCCATATATACTAGAACGGCGTCGACCACTAGCACTTCATGATCTGCTGAATTGTTCGTATCCAATGGAAAGCAACTCATTACTCATGTTGTTGTTTGCCTCGCCACCACCAAATCTACGAGTAGTCCTTGTGGCTGTGTGGTGAGCTGCACACTGGCAGCACCCAAGAATGGTTAAATCGACTGCAAATTTCAGGATATCGAGCAAAGTATATTAAGACGTTACCACTCACTATGAATTTAAAACTTAAGTTCAGTTCAAACACCTGTCCATATCTTTTCGCTAAACCTTTTACACGAGTCAAAGCGTATGACTAGTACTGAACACTTTGATATCTTTCTGCTAGCCGACGTGTAGGACGCAACCTGTTCTTGGAAGCTTTTTACGAAAATAATAACATGGCGTTCATCCATGATCCATCCAAGTGCAGGGCTATCCGCATTTTGCTCTCTAAAGCTCAGAATAATCCCAGCCCTTTGTGTTGTCGCTAACTAATCCCTGTATTGTTTTATGGTATATTGAATGAACAGAGGAAAGCATGGGAGCATTATATATGTTGTCTGCCACTATGGAGTTATTACAGGGTAGCTCTCACTAAATTCAATGAATGCTCAATCAAGATAGACATCGAATTTGTTTAGCAACATTATGCCATTATTAAATGGTGTCCTGTTAACTAATAAGTCGGTTTGGACTATCATATGCAATCAAGTCCTATAGTGTCTCTCAACCGATAGACATGAACATGACGTTATGTTTCAACCATAATACATGGGCATGGCAAATCTTTTCTTGAGGCATTGCAAATTAAATTACGTTCTCAGCTGAGATTGGCGCTTATTACAATTTGGAAAGGTCTAAATAGGATTTGCTTTGCATGGCAGTAGGTTATTTGATAATTATTGAATCATTCCAAATTCATTTGGTGTTTCGCTACCTACCTTCTAATCCGCAATACTCAAGAAGACATATGTCACACGACCAACCACTGGATAACACAATTTGATAGGCTTCAAAGAAAGTTATTGACTTTCCCAGGGAATCAAGGACTTTTAAATAAAGCGGAATATGAAAACCTTTTGTCAACATTTTAATCACGTAATAAAGAACCACAACCTAGGATATAGATCATCCATTTGTGCTGAACTGCTGATGGCAAGTTTTTGGAGTGGAGCTGAGTTTTGATAGAATGAAAGGCTTCGTTTGGATGTAGATATTGGAGGGTGTGGCATTGAATTGGCCTAGAATACCAAAGCTGAGGGAAATTGGAAATCATCTCAAATGCCAATGCCATTGCTTGGATGTGCAAGTATTTAACAGCTGGAATCAAAGGAAGCAACCAATTCCAATTCATATTTGGATGTACAAATGTGGGATTGAAATATAGGTTGTCTACAATGATGTAAAAATGCATAGCAATATGTATTTCACAACATAAATATTTATTGGATGATTATATATATTACTTTACACTTTGAAACATGGTAATATTCAAAAAATAATAAATAGATATTGCAATCAAATGATAAAAAATATGGAAAAAATTGATGACAACCCACAATTTAATGTTTACCACAAGCATCTATTATAGAGTCACTTCATGATAAATATTCCAAGCCTTACAAGTACCATGACATCTCACTTGTAGCTAATTTAAAAGGTTCATACAATGCATAGGCAACCACATTACATGACAACAGGTACATATAAGTTTTCACAAAAGACATGTTTGGTCCATCACAACAGGAACCAACTACATAGGAGAACAAGTTCTGAAGCATTACATACTAGGATAACAAGTTGTCAACCACTACATAAGAAGCATACATGCCTCTAGCCTACATAATCTGCCTCACATGCCATTGTTCACGTTCAATATCAGGAGCCATTCCTTCCTCAAGGCAATAGGGAG